>CM038676.1:253529038-254129038 GCA_021605205.1 Aegilops longissima | reverse complement strand
CTAATGCTTTGGCACGGATTGGCTCCACCCGGCAAGCAATACCAACCGGCGTCGCCTTGCAGCGCCTCCTCAAGCCGTTTGTCAAGCCGTCACCTGATTCAGACTCCATCTTCATGGCGGCTCCCCCCGAAGCAGTCGGATCCGACTTGGGGACCCCAGTAGCCGGCACGGGGACTTCGGCAGGCGGCCCTGGGGCTGCAGTAGTCGGACCCGGCCCGGGGACTTCAGAACCCGGCCCGGGGACTACAGCAGTCGGCCCGGGGACTTCACTGACACAACAAGCGGCAACCGACTCCAGCCCGCCGCCTCCCAGCCCAACCGCCCTCGTGCAAATTGCAGTTCTGGCAGTTGAAGAAATAACAGCACCTTCATGGGCGCAGCCCATTCTCAACTACGGTGAACAAGAGCTGCGGTGATGAGATCTCGGCCCGACAAGTGCAATGTCGGGCGGCAGCACTCACCATTGTCAATAGAGAACTTGTGAGGCGCAGCGTCACTGGTGTGTATCAGCACTGCGTAGAGCCAGAGAAAGGCCAAGCAATCCTCAAAGATATCCACCAAGGCGAATGTGGTCACCACGCGGCTTCAAGATCACTTGTTGCCAAAGCTTTCCGCCATGGTTTTTTCTAGTCGACTGCTCTAGAAGATGCCAAAGACTTGGTCAAGAAATGTAAAGGGTGCCAGAAGTTCCGTTCCAAGCCACATTGATGTAACGCCCCGGATTCGATGCGCCAGGTGTCCGTCAGTTATTCGCTGTCTTTGCCATGTCATCTGCTTGCGTGTTGCATTTTGCCATGTGATCATCTGCTTTTTTTATCATGTCATCATGTGCATTTCATTTTGCATACGTGTTCGTCTCATGCATCCGAGCATTTTCCCCGTTGTCCGTTTTGCAATCCGGCACTCCTATGTCTCCCGGCGCCCCCTTTTACCTCTTTTCATGTGCGGGTGTCAAACGGTCTCGAAATGTAACGAGGTTTGTCAAGCGGCCTTGGTATAGCACCGGTGAACCGCTGTCAAGTTCGGATCATTTGGAGGTCGTTTGGTACTCAACAGTTAAGCGGGTAACCATGAAGCCTCTTTGTATTGCAGCCCAACACCCTTTTCTAAGTGGCCCAAAACCCACAAACTCCCTCCATGCTCTCGGATCGTTCGATCACGATCGCGTGGAAAACCGCACCTCATTTGGACTCTCTAGCTCCCTCTACCTATATATTTGTGGCCTCCCGAAAATCCGCGCAGATCAAACCCTAAGCTAATCGCCCTGCCGCACCGGACATGTCGCGTCGTCCGGGCGCTTCCCGCCGCCGCACCGTCCAATCTGGGCGCGACCGTCACCGCCGCCGACCAGCGCGCGCCCGCGGCCGGAACCCATCCAAAGGGCCAGCGGGCCGCTCCTCGCCGCCGCCACCGGTTGCGCCGCCGCCCGCCGCCGCCTTGCGGCGGGCGCCGCCCGCCGGCCTCCCTCGCCGCGGCCGCGCCTCCCCGCCGCTGGCGGCAGCCCCGCGCCTGGCGCCTCCGCCGGCGACCACTGCGCCTCGGCCCCTCGCCTCCCGCGCCGCTGCCTGCCCGGCGGGCCGGAGCTTCGCCGCCGCCGCCTTGGCCTCCCGCGTCCGCCCGGTGAGCTCGGCCCGAGCTGCCCCTCCGCCACGCCTCTCGGCAGCTCCGCCCAGCCCGCCGCCCGCAGGCCAGCGCCGCCCTCCGCCCCCGCCCGCCTGGATCCGGCCGGATCCGGCCCAAGCTAAATCCCCGCCCGTCTCCGGCGATCCCCTTCATCTCCGGCCACCTCCACGTTCATCTCCGGCGAGGTCCGGGAAGATGGACGAGATCCATCAGGATTTGAACCAAACGGCTTCCCCGAACCCGGATCTCCTCGTCCCGCACGCCTCCGTCCCGGGTTGACTTTCCCGGAGGTGATATTTTCACTAAGTCCCCGAATTTATTGCATTTTTGTTGCATTTTCATCGCATTGTAACTCTGTCATCGTTGCTCCGTTTTGCGCGTGTAATATGTCAAAATGTTCGTCTCGAAGAGTATATCATTTCATTCCATTGCATCATTTTCATTTGAGCTCATCTTGATGCCCGAAATGCTATTGGAAGAGTGCTATGTGATGTTAGTTTCTGATTTTTATCAGAACTTGCACTTTTGTCATTTTTGCCATGATTGATGTGTGCATCCTATGGACTTGAGCCCTACATGTGTTTTGTAATATGCCATGTATTCTTTCTAGTGGTGCTTGCTATGTATTTTTGTGATCTATGTGGTGACTAGCACAAGCATGCAAATTAGGTGTCTTGTTGTTGCTGATTTCAGCCCTGTTTGCTGTTATTTTGATGCCATGTTAACTTGATGCTACCGAGAGTTCCATGCATATGTTGAGATACTTCAGTAAGGGTGTTTTGTAAAACATGTCTTGCTCTATCCATCCATGCCCTTGTTTGCAATTATGGAGTAGTCTAGCTTGATTCAATCGAGCTCTACTTTTGCTATCAAATGTTTCCTGGCAGATTGTTTACAGGTTATTCAATTTTGCCAAGCTTGTTGTGGTTGATCCATGTATGCTATGTTATTGTTCTTGCCATGTATATCTTCTATGCCATGTCTTCTTGATGTATGTATGCTTAGTTTTTCATATAAGGCTCTGTAGTGAGTGCATTGAGCTTGTAAACATGCCTACTTGTTATCAGTTTTTGACATGCCATGTTGCTGAATCTGTTAACGAGACTTTCGATATTGACATGGGTGTTACTATATTTTCTGATCCTTTTTGGCTCATGGTCACTAAAGGACTTTTGTTATATGCTTTGAGTAGATTCATGCCATGCCTTTGTTTGCCATGATAAGTTCCTGTAACATGTTGTTTCATAGCTCTAAACATTGCAACCTGATGTTATTTCTGCTTAAGTCTGAAACTGTTATTAGTTGCAATCTTGCCATGTCATTTTGAGCATGTTCTAGTCATTTCTGGAGGTAGCTCAGTTCTCATGTTTTGTAATGCTTTACCTTTACATCATGCCCATGCCTTTTGTTATTATGTTGAGGTCCTGTAGCATGTTGTTTTGATGCTTGCAATATGCTTAGTTGCTGTTTTGGACAGCTTGTCCTTTAAACTTGTATTGTGTGTATGTGTTGAACCGTTGCTCCGTTTTGAGTGTGCTCTATATGAAACTTGCTTGATTTTGCATGTAGTTTCATATTATCATGTTGCATCCATGTTTTGAGGTGGTTTGCTTGATGTATGTATGCATTTTGCATCAATGCCATGTTTATCTTGTTTTGCTCATATCTTCTAGGCCGTAGCTCCGAATCTAATGAACTTTATATGTAACTTGACTAGAATTTCGTGTAGATCATCATGGTGCATCTTAAATTGCTGTTTAACAACTTAAACTTAAGGTTTATTCAGATCTGGACCAATTTCGAAATTTGCATATGAGGACTTACCGGAATTGTTATATGTTGTTCCCGGCCTCATTTAAACTTGCTTTGATGTGTTGCTCTTTTTTGCTTCATCTCTTGCCATGAGTAGCTTCATGTAGCTTTGTCATGCATCATGCTTGGTTGTGCATCATGCCTTGTTCATGTGTGGTGTGTTTACTATGTTGTGTGCTTCTTCTTGTTAGTTCCCGTTTCGTTGCGATCGTGAGGATTCGTTCGTCTATGCTTGGTTCGGCTTCATCCGTTCGTCTTCTTCATGGAATCGTTCATCTTCTTCATGGACTCGTTCTTCTTCCTTGCGGGATTTCAGGCAAGATGACCGCTACCCTGGATGGATCTCACTACTATCATTGCTATGTTAGTTGCTTCGTTCTATCGCTATGCTGCGCTACCTATTTACCTGTTGCTCAAGCCATCCCAATTGCCATGTCAGCCTCTAACCTTTTGCACCCTTCCTAGCAAACCGTTGATTGGCTATGTTACCACTTTGCTCAGCCCCTCTTATAGCGTTGTTAGTTGCAGGTGAAGATGAAGTTTGTTCCTTGTTGGAACATGGAGATGTTGTTCCTTGTTGGAACATGTTTACTTGTCGGGATATCACAATATATCTTATTTAATTAATGCATCTATATACTTGGTAAAGGGTGGAAGGCTCGGCCTTATGCCTGGTGTTTTGTTCCACTCTTGCCGCCCTAGTTTCCGTCATATCGATATTATGTTCCCGGATTTTTGCGTCCCTAACGCGGTCGGGTGATTTATGGGACCCCCTTGACAGTTCGCTTTGAATAAGACTTTTCCAGCAAGGCCCAACATTGGTTTTACCATTTGCCTCACCTATTACCTTTTTTCCCTTGGGAGTCGCGCTCTCAAGGGTCATCTTCATTTAGCCCCCCCGGGCCAATGCTTGTCTAAGTGTTGGTCAAACTAGAACCACTTGCGGTGCCGCCCGAGGCAACTTGGGGTATCGTCGGTTGCCGTCACGTAGTGTTCATCCGGTCGTGGCACTGGGACGAGATCTGTGGCTACTACCGAGGTGTCGGCACGCGGGAGGTCTTCTTGGACTTGTTTATTGCTGTGAAATGTCTTGTAGCAGGATTCCGAGACTGATCGGTCTTCCGGGAGAAGGTCTATTCGCCGTTGATCGCGAGAGCTTATCATGGGCTAAGTTAGGACACCCTGCAGGGTTTGAACTTTGAAAGCCGTGCCCGCATGATTATGTGGCAGATGGGAATTTGTTAATGTCGGTTGTAGAAAACCGAAGTTGATCTCAATTAAAATACACCAACCGTGTGCGTAACGTGAGTGTCTCTTTTGGGGTTGATCGAGAGGAGAACACGGTTTACGGGTTATGTTTGGCGTAAGTAGGAGTTCGAGGTCACTTCTTGATCATTACTAGTTGTGACCGTTCCTTTGTTTCTCTTCTCGCTCTCTTTTGCGTATGTTAGCCACCATATCATGCTTAGTCGCTGCTGCAACCTCACCACTTTACCCTTCCTTACCCATTAAGCTTTGCTAGTCTTGATACCCATGGTAATGGGATTCTGAGTCCTCGTGGCTCACAGATTACTACACCACCGATTGCGGTACAGGTTTGCGATGATCATGGCGTGAGGCGATGTTTGCTTGTATTGGAGTTCTTCTTACGCTTCTTCTTGATCGGGGATAGGTTCGGTCGGCGGCACTGGGCTAGCAGGGTGGATGTTGTTTGAGTTTACATTTATGTTTCATCCGTAGTCGGATGTTGTTCTTGTATATGATGTTGATGTATTCTTGTGGCATTTGTGCCTTATGTATGTATCCTATGTATTATGTAATGTTGATGTAATGATATCCACCTTGCAAAAGCGTTTCCAATATCGGGTCTATCCTTGGTGGGACCTTCGAGTTCCTTTTGGATAGGGTCGCATATTGGGCGTGACAATTGATGAGGACATCAATACCATAGTTACACCCACATCCCCTGCTGCTATACATACTGGACCAATTACCAGAGCTCGCGCACGCCAATTAAATTATCAGGTACTTTCATTTCTTGGTACTCCCTCTGTCTAGGTGAGTAAGTCATCTTAGGTTGTGCACCGTGACCAAGGAGGAGGGGAAAAATAGGGACATTAATGTTTATTTGCTAATTAATAGCATTGCATGCAATGAACTAACCACTGCATGTCGGGTTTGGTAGTCTCAAATCATAAAAAGCATGCACACCCCTCATCTCTTATTGGGTGATATGTGAAGAAACAAGAAACGAGGTAGAAATTAATGCACTGCGCCTAAGTGTTTTGGGATTATTTGGTTTTCATAACATGACTTACAGACCTAGACGGAGGGAGTAATGATTCTAATGTTCGTGAGAATATGATGCTGCCTAAATTCGATACATTTGTTTTGCTTATAAATGAAGGGACTGTCATGGATAAGAGGGATGAACACCGGAGCAAGATCAAGCATGGAGATGATGGCATGCGCGAGGGAACAAGAACAGAGTTACAAGTGATGATTTCAGGACTTTGAAACCACCATAATGAGTACATGAAGCCTTGGACGAAATATACAAGATGCCACTTCATAATATTCGTCCATAGGCTATTCTGGGTGCTGCGTCACCTTATTATTGGGCCAGGCCCATGTAATTTCGAAATACATAAGTATAGGCTGTTTTAGAGTCCGTATGTGTGGGGAAACAAGAGATAGGGTTGGTTTCGGACCCCTTCCCCAAGGGCCACGAAATCCCCCCCCCCCTCTTCCTCCATATATACAGCCCTTAGGGCACCGTTTAGATTTTGGGTTTTGTTCAGATTAAAAGTTTGCCATAGCTGCAACTTCGCGTACTTCGTTTGTGTTCAATGACCAGACCAAGGCGTCACAGAACCCCACCTTCATTAATAAAGCTTTCCTCTTATATTCGCAATATCCAGATTGCAATCTTAGTTTCTTGCTTGTTCTTCGTTTGCTCGCAGGAAACAGGCCCTCGTGGTCAGGTTGATCGTGCTCTGGCGTTTCCTCTTATATATATCTTACCTGATTTTAGCACCATTGCCGCACCTCTCAACGAGCTTACAAAGAAGGATGTGCCTTTTGTTTGGGGTATCGCACAGGAAGAAGCCTTCACGGTATTGAAAGATAAGTTGACACATGCTCCTATACTCCAACTTCCTGATTTTAATAAGACTTATGAGCTTGAATGTGATGCTAGTGGAATTGGATTAAGAGGTGTTTTATTACAAGATGGCAAACCTGTTGCATACTTTTCTGAAAAATTGAGTGGGCCTAGTCTGAACTATTCTACTTATGATAAAGAATTATATGCTCTTGTTCAGACTTTAGAAACATGGCAACATTATTTATGGCCCAAAGAATTTGGTATACATTCTGATCATGAATCTTAGAAACACATTAAAAGTCAAGCAAAACTGAACCATAGACAAGCTAAATGGGTTGAATTCATTGAGACTTTCCCTTATGTCATTAAACAAAAGAAGGGTAAAGAAAATGTTATTGCTGATGCATTGTCTCGTCGTTATACTATGCTTTCACAACTTGACTTCAAAATATTTGGTTTGGAGACCATCAAAGATCAATATGTGCATGATGCTGAATTTAAAGATGTATTGCAGAATTGTAAAGAAGGTAGAACATGGAACAAGTTAAATAGTTAACGATGGATTTGTGTTTCATGCTAACAAGCTATGCATTCCAGCTAGCTCCGTTCGTCTTTTGTTGTTGCATGAGGCTCATGGAGGAGGACTAATGGGACACTTTGGCATGAAGAAGACGAAGGACATACTTGCTACACATTTCTTTTGGCCAAAGATGAGACAGGATGTTGAGCGTTTTGTTGCTCGCTGCACTACATGTCAAAAAGCTAAGTCACGACTCAATCCTCATGGTTTATATATGCCTTTTCCTGTACCTAGTGTTCCTTGGGAGGATATATCTATGGAGTTTGTTTTAGGTTTACCTCGAACAAAGAAGGGGAGGGATAGCATATTTGTTGTCGTGGATAGATTCTCAAAAATGGCACACTTTATACCATGTCATAGAAGCGATGATCTTTGTTAATGTTGCTGATTTGTTCTTTCGTGAAATTATTAAGCTTGCATGGTGTGCCAAATACTATTGTTTCAGATCGTGATACTAAATTTCTTAGCCACTTTTGGAGATGTTTATGGGCTAAGTTGTTGACTAAACTGCTTTTTAGTACTACTTGTCACCCCCAAACTGATTGGCAAACTGAAGTAGTCAATAGAACATTGTCTAGTATGCTTAGGGTTGTTTTGAAGAATAATAAGAAAATGTGGGAAGAATGTTTGCCTCATATTGAATTTCCTTATAATCGTTCATTGCATTCTACTACTAAGATGTGCCCTTTTCAAATTGTGTATGGTTTCCTACCTCGTGCACCTATTGATTTTTTGCCTCTTCCATCTTCGGAGAAGGTTAATTTTGATGCTAAAGAACGTGCTGAATTGATTTTAAAAATGCATGAGTTAACTAAGGAAAAGATTGGCGTATGAATGCTAAATATAAACTTCTTTGGAGATAAGGGTAAAAACATGTTGTGTTTGCACCGGAGATCTTGTTTGGTTACATTTGCGTGAGATAGATTTCTAATTTGCAAAGCAAAGCTAATGCCACATGCTGATGGTCCTTTTCAGGTGTTAGAGAAAATAAATGATAATGCATATAAACTTGAGCTACCTGCATATTTTGGGGTTAGTCGCACTTTTAACATTGCAGATTTGAAGCCTTATTTGGGTGAGGAAGATGAGCTTCCGTCGAGGACGACTTCATATCAAGAAGGGGAGGATGATGAGGACATCAATACCATTGTTACACCCACAGCCCCTGCTGCTATACATAGTGGACCAATTACTAGAGCTCTTGCACGCCAATTAAATTATCAGCTACTTTCATTTCTTGGTAATGATTCTAATGTTCATGAGAATATGATGCTGCCTAAATTGGATACATTTGTTTTGCTTATAAATGAAGGGCCTATCATGGATAAGAGGGATGAACACTAGAGCAAGACCAAGCATGGAGATGATGGCATGCACGAGGGAACAAGAACGGAGTTACAAGTGATGATTTTAGGACTTTGAGGCCACCATAATGAGTGCATGAAGCCTTGGACGAAATATATAAGATGCCACTTCATAATATTCGTCCATAGGCTATTCTAGGTGTTGCGTCACCTTATTATTGGGCCAGGCCCATGTAATTTCGAAATACTTAAGTATAGGCTGTTTTAGAGTCCGTATGTGTGGGGAAACAAGAGTTAGGGTTGGTTTGGACCCCTCCCTCAAGGGCCACGAAATTCCTCCTCTTCCTCCATATATACAGCCCTTAGGCGTCGTTTAGACTTTGGGTTTTGTTTAGATTAAAAGTTCGCCATAGCTGCAACTTCGCGTACTTCGTTTGTGTTCAACGACCAGACAAAGGCGTCACAGAAACCACCTTCATTAATAAAGCTTTCCTCTTTTATTCGCAATATCCAGATTGCAAACTCAGTTTCTTGCTTGTTCTTCGTTTTCTCGCAGGAAATAGACCCTCGTGGTCAGGTTGATCATGCTCCGGCGTGGTCAATAACCCCTCGAAAGTTGGTTTAGCGATTGCTAAGGCGTGACGTCTTCGTACGTTTGTAGTCGGATCGTCAAAGTCGACTCCCATAGAAAACGATTGCTATCTCATCGAAACATCGGAACACCTTTTCCTCTATCACCTATACTATGCTTTCACAACTTGACTTCAAAATACTTGGTTTGGAGACCATCAAAGATCAATATGTGCATGATGCTGATATTAAAGATGTATTGTAGAATTGTAAAGAAGGTAGAACATGGAACAGGTTCGTCGTTAACGATGGATTTGTGTTTTGTGCTAACAAGCTATGCATTCCAGCAAGCTTCGTTCGTCTTTTGTTGTTGCAGGAGGCGCATGGAGGAGGACTCATGGGACACTTTGGCGTGAAGAAGACGGGGGAGATACTTGCTACACATTTCTTTTGGCCAAAGATGAGAGGGGATGTTGAGCGTTTTGTTGCTCGCTTGACTACATGTCAAAAAGCTAAGTCACGACTCAATCCTCATGGTTTATATATGCCTTTGCCTGTACCTAGTGTTCCTTGGGAGGATATATCTATGGAATTTGTTTTAGGTTTACCTCGAACAAAGAAGGGGAGGGATAGCAAATTTGTTGTCGTGGATAGTGACGGTGCCCTGGACTAGGGGGTACTCACCACGTCGTCTCCCGATCAGTTGGATTGGGCCAAGGACCCCCATGGCCGTATACTCATGGGCCAGTCCGGACAGTTGCCGCGTACAAGGAAGATTCCACAAGACTTGGCGATCAAGACAAGGACTCCTCCCCACCGGCGTATTCGGCTAGGACTCTTGTTATCCTAGGCCTCTGGTGCATTATATAAACCGAGGCCAGGCTAGTCGATAGACAATGACAACAACCCTTACAATCCTACCATAGGCTAGCTTCCAGGGTTTAGCCTCCTTGATCTCGTGGTAGATCCACTCTTGTAAACATCCACAATATCAATATCAATCAAGCAGGACGTAGGGTTTTACCTCCATCAAGAGGGCCCGAACACAGGTAAACATCGTGTCCCTTGTCTCCTGTTACCATCCGCCTAGACGCACAGTTCGGGACCCCCTACCCGAGATCCGCCGGTTTTGACACCGACATTGGTGCTTTCATTGAGAGTTCTGTTGTGTGTTCGGCAAAAGGTCGATGGCTCGCCTACAGGTCGACTGCGACTTCGGCATCTTCGTCACCAGCTCGACTGGTCACCTTGGTTCGACCAAGGACTGTGCCCTACCTCCGATCGTCATGTTCGGATGAGGGACTTCATCAACATCAACTCCGATCTCTATCAAGATCATGGAGGAATCATCCAGGGAGCCCGGGGGCTCAACGTCAACATTGCCCTCGGGCAACCGTACTGTTTTTCTGGACAGCGGACTTGTGTCCGCAGCCACCGCCTCCTCAAGCGTCGTTTTAACGATTGCTTTGGTGGAATTGTGCGGAATTGAGTCTACAACAACCCTGGAAAATTTCGTCGAGTTCCGATGGAGGAATCTCTGGCAATCTCCGATATACCGGAGCCGCATTGAATCTGGACGAGAACCTGGACGAGTTTAGGGCGTGGTGTCCAGCTTCTAGCTCGGACTTCCTTTGGAAGATCCAACCGTTGATCGGCTGCGGAATTCCTATATCTACCACCCCTCAAAATTTCAGCTCGATCCGACCGTCCAAACTCCGGGAACCTTCCGATTAGTGCATCACTTTTCGGATCTGTTTTCTGCGCGAAAACGAATCCGACCCGAGTTCGTCCTTTTTATGAACGGGATTTCGGACATCATTTTTGAAGGAAGTTTTGTATGGGGTATTGTGTTTTGTTTTCGAACACATCCCACTAAGATCTTTTGAACATGATCTTCAACATCATGCTGGTGTCAAACCAGTCCGGTAATATTGCTAGACGACTGCCGACCTGCGCTAGACACGTCGTCACTTTGTCGAGCCGAGCTCAACTTCTTCGGATCATCATCTCGGCAAGCCGGACAAGAGTCCGGCATCGCGAAGGATAAATCATCACCAACATCGCCGCCCCACGGATTACACGGAGCGGGCATACCGGCGTCGCTGCACGGTCGCTTCATCAAGCCGGCATCAACCACGTCACGACCTGCATCGGCAGGGACGCACTATTGCTTCTTCAAGCTGGTGCCCATCACGCCGACCTACTTCGACATCTCGGCTGCACCGAGGTCTTCGCCATCTCTTCATAAACCTACTCTGGACACTTCGGCGTCACTAGCCGACCAGGCGATGGGTGCGGGGATCGAGTCCCAATTTTGGGAATCACCTCCCTTCGGGTTGCTACAACAAATAAACCAAGTGCTATTAATCCTAGTATTTCTTTTTGCTTGTTTGGGTTAATTTTTCCCAAGGAATTATTACTCTGGTTTTTCCATCATATGTACACAGGTCTATCAAGCGGTGGCGCATTATCGACGGTCGCATGATGGTTCGGTCGGTTTCGTACATAGTCCGTGACGCCGCATCGAACTTCGGACCGACACAGTGAATCCAGGCTTTGCCACGCCTTTATTGCATTACGCCGACGACCTGCATCGACGCCGACTTGGCGCCAGGCCATATTTCTTTTGTTACTCACTTTGCATAAATTATTTATTATGCAGCGATTTTTTATTACTATTATCTCTGGTTTGCACTATTTTTGTGCACGGAAAATGATCAGCGGACTATATCCTTTAGCGTCACCTCGGCTGGGACGGGGCTTCGTCAACACTTCATTACCCCATGCCGGGGACTTGGCATCACTCTGCCGTCCTGCATTGACCGTGTTATGTCACCACTTGGTGCCGAGCTCTTTGCTCCGCCACCTCGGGATCGGCTTGGGGGATGGAAACTTGTCGCATCAAGCTCGGACCGCGTCGTCAATACCGAACACATTAACCAGCTAAGTTGCCTTCATGCTCAAAGTTTTAAATTTCTAACTTGTGTTCGGTTCGACCAAGCATTATACTTTTTGGAAAAAAGTTGCTTGTAAAATTTTCCTTATCGAAACTTTGTTGCTTTTACACTTGACGCGCTACCGCGCTCATTATACACAGGGGCTTCTTTAACGAAGCTTATTAATTCGGGCTTTATGCCCAACACATGTGTCATACTTCGCATGTACCTTTTATTCACCATTATATGCATTGATATGACTTAAGTTTTGGCCAAGATGGGTTGCTGGCTCTGTGCTTACCCCCTCGTTCCCGATTGTTCATCTAGGTGGTAAAGGAGCACCTCTGCGATTATTCTTGCGGGTCGGCGGATGTGTACCTCGGTGGGTGAAGCCGAAAGCTAAGCGTTCTTAAGGAATACTCGGTCGGTGAACTAAAGATGATTTCTTACTATTCATTTAACTGCCCCGGATGTTTTACTGCTCTTTTCGCAGTCCGGACATGCACTTTAGCGCATGCCTCCGGGAAAAGAACCCCTAACGGAACTATTCTCCTGGAAGATGTTTCTTACTAACCATGTAATATAACATAACTAATTGGGCACTTATGCGATAAAGCACTAATGACCCCTCGCCTGGTCTCCACGCATGCCCGGTTTTTATAACCGCGAGGGTATTCGGACACACTCGGACTATTGGGTCCAGAGGTTGAAGCGAAAAGGTCCGCTCGACAAGCGATCTACAATCCGGCTAGAAGGCATTCTACATGTCACCTTACATTTTATAGTCAACTTTTACCCAAGTCACTTGGGGCTCTTATGTTTATTTGAGCCGTTTCATACTAAGTGTTTTCTTCTTAGACATTGCAAAGTTAAAGCACAGCGAAGCACTTTTTTCTAAAGTCAATTTTGGATTGGCACGAACACTTGATCTTGTTGGACGTCATGTTTCTTGGCGTTTTTGGTTCTCAAGCTTTTGACACTTTTAACTATTTGTGTGTTTTCAGCACAAGTCTCATGATCTGACGCCGGACACCTTTAGAGATTCGGCAAAAACATTCTCGGATATTGCTATATATGCATCAGTTTGAATTGTGTCTTGGTCAATAGTTGGGTTGCGGCTCAGCGCTTGCCTCCTCGTTCCGCTTTGTTCGGCTAGGTGTGCAAAGGAGAACCACTGCGATTGTGCTTCCAGCTCGCATGGTCAAGCACCTCGATGGAGAAAGCCAAAACTGGTGTCACAATAGGTGTAAACTGGTCGGTGATCCGATGACTATATTAAATGATGAGCCATTCATAAAATTGGCGAAGTGTTTCGGCTTGACCTCATTGTTGCCGAACACTAAAGGGGCTATTGGCGGCCTCCCAAACTAAATCCTCGATATTTTCTCTTACATTGGAGCTGAGGTTTCATGATCATGCTTAGCATGACAACCAAAGAAAGGAACCGATAAGCGGGACTATTTTCTTTGGAAGACATTTCTTCTATTAAACAGTAATATAACATGTCTCTCCAGCGTACCTTTGTTTATAAAACCGTATGGCCAGATTGCCTTGTTTGTTGTAAATCTTTGCCCTCATAAAGGCTTTATAAAGTAGGACAAACACTCCTCGGCTATTGGCGAGGAGGTGGAAGCCGATGGTCGGTCAACAAAGTTTTGTACAATACGGATCCGAGCATTAATGGCGTAAAGTACTTGGATACATAGAGTCATTACACATAATTTGTGATTTTACTATGGATATCAATCCTTAATTGGCCTCCGTGCCGCATTAAGGCTCGGGAACTCTTGGGATTCGGGCTTATTATTTACAAATACTAAAGGGCACATCGATCCCCGATTTGGTGTTGCCACCGACCAATGTCTCGGGGCTACGGCATTGCCTGTCAATGCAGAAAATTTTAAGTGTATCTGATCTCGAGGAGATTTTGATCCTCGGGTTGGTGGCCGCACCCAACCTGAGTCTTGAGGACTGAGCATGCCGCTTTTTGTGTCCCGAAGTATTCTGCCGAGCTAGGACTTGATCCTCAGACCGATTTTGCAAATCAACTTGAGTCTCAGCAGCTTCAGGGATCAGCGGTCTTATGTCATCCTTCATGTGCATCTCGGGTTTTAGACCGATACCCACGTTGAGGGCTACTGTTTATGCATCTCGGCAGAGAATAAATTGCACTAATAAAAAATATTGACAAAAATCGGCCCACATTCAGGGTGGTGCACTACCTCGGAAGCAGTCTAGCATAAAGCTCGGGCGCTAGTGGCTGGCTCCATAGAGGGCATTTCCGGCATTAAGCTCGGCTAAACTCCTTTAAACTTCTTTTGAACCAAGGTGATTTACGACACCTCGGATATAGTCCGGTGTTGGAGCTCGGATACATAGTCCGGCGTTAGAGCTGGGAAGCAGTCTGGCATTGGAGCTCGGACGCAAGAGGACACTGCCTCCCGGGAATAACTTCAAACCCGAGGTGTGGCATAAAAATAAAAAGGCATTGATAAAGGCCGGAAACTTAAAGGGGCTCCTCGGATACCCGACGTGTAAACTCATCGAATGCATTTCGGCGATCCTCAAGATCAATGATGAGAAGATTTGTTGAACCAGTTTTCAAGACCGGCGGCGAGGATGAAGAACAGTTCGGAAGAATCGAGGCGTCCCTAACGAAGACGGTTCGGGGGCTCTTGACGGTGTCTGGACTGGGGGTACTCACCACGTCGTCTCCCGATCGGTTGGATTGGGCGAGGACCCCATGGCCGTATACTCATGGGCGATCCGGACGATTGCAGCGTACAAGGAAGATTCCACAAGACTTGGCGATCAAGACAAGGACTCCTCCCCACCGGCGTGATTCGGCTAGGACTCTTGTTATCCTAGGCCTGCGGTGCATTATATAAACCGAGGCCGGGCTAGTCGATAGACAATGACAACAACCCTTACAATCATACCATAGGCTAGCTTCTAGGGTTTAGCCTCCTTGATCTCGTGGTAGATCCACTCTTGTAAACATCCACAATATCAATATCAATCAAGCAGGACGTAGGGTTTTACCTTCATCAAGAGGGCCCGAACCTGGGTAAACATCCGCCTAGACGCACAGTTCGGGACCCCCTACCCGAGATCCGCCGGTTTTGACACCGACAGATAGGTTCTCGAAAATGGCACACTTTATACCATGTCATAAAAGTGATGATGCTGTTAATGTTGCTGATTTGTTCTTTCGTGAAATTATTCGCTTGCAGGGTGTGCCAAATACTATTGTTTCAGATCATGATACTAAATTTCGTAGCCACTTTTGGAGATGTTTATGGGCTAATTTGGGGACTAAACTGCTTTTTAGTACTACTTGTCACCCCCAAACTGATGGTCAAACTGAAGTAGTCAATAGAACATTGTCTACTATGCTTAGGGATGTTTTGAAGAATAACAAGAAAATGTGGGAAGAATGCTTGCCTCATATTGAATTTGCTTATAATCGTTCATTGCATTCTACTACTAAGATGTGCCCTTTTGAAATTGTGTATGGTTTCGTACCTCGTGCACCTATTGATTTGTTGCCTCTTCCATCTTCGGAGAAGGTTAATTTTGATGCTAAAAAACGTGCTGAATTGATTTTAAAAATGCATGAGTTAACTAAGGAAAACATTGAGTGTATGAATGCTAGATATAAACTTGCTAGCGATAAATGTAGAAAACATGTTGTGTTTGCACCTAGAGATCTTGTTTGGTTACATTTACGTAAGGATAGATTTCCTGATTTGCGCAAATCAAAGCTAATGCCACGTGCTGATGGTCCTTTTAAGGCGTTAGAGAAAATAAATGATAATGCATATAAACTTGAGCTGCCTGCAGATTTTGGGGTTAGTTCCACTTTTAACATTGCAGATTTGAAGCCTTATTTGGGTGAGGAAGATGAGCTTCCATTGAGGACGACTTCATTTCAAGAAGGAGAGGATGATGAGGACATCAATACCATTGTTACACCCACAGCCCCTGCCGCTATACATACTGGACCAATTACTAGAGCTCGCGCACGCCAATTAAATTATCAGGTACTTTCGTTTCTTGGTAATGATTCTAATGTTCGTGAGAATATGATGCTGCCTAAATTGGATACATTTGTTTTGCTTACAAATGAAGGGCCTGTCATGGATAAGAGGGATGAACACTGGAGCAAGACCAAGCATGGAGATGATGGCATGCACGAGGGGAACAAGAATGGAGTTACAAGTGATGATTTCAGGATTATGAAGCCACGATAATGAGTGCATGAAGCCTTGGACGAAATATACAAGATGTCACTTCATAATATTCGTCCATAAGCTATTCTAGGTGTTGCGTCACCTTATTATTGGGCCAGGCCCATGTAATTTCGAAATACATAAGTATAGGCTGTTTTTAGAGTCCGTATGTGTGGGGAAACAAGATATAGGGTTGATTTCGGACCCCTTCCCCAAGGGCCACGAAATCCCCCCTCCCCCCTCTTCCTCCATGTATACAACCCTTAGGGCACTGTTTAGACTTTGGGTTTTGTTTACATTAAAAGTTCACCATAGCTGCAACTTCGCGTACTTCGTTTGTGTTCAACGACCAGACCAAGGCGTCACAGAACCCCACCTTCATTAATAAAGCTTTCCTCTTATATTCGCAATATCCAGATTGCAATCTTAGTTTCTTGCTTGTCCTAGCTCCAGGAAACAGGCCCTCGTGGTCAGGTTGATCGTGCTCCAGCGTGGTCAATAACCCTCGAAAGTTGGTTTAGCGATTGCTAAGGCACAACGTCTCGCACGTTCGTAGTCAGATCGTCAAGGTGGACTTCCAGAGAAAACGATAGCCACTATCTCATCTAAACATCGGGACACCTTTGCCTCTATTACACATCTGCCAGCTTCTGCACTCAAGACCATCCCCATTGCCTGGCCCTTTGCCGTCTGCAGATTGGGCATGGTGCGACCATTCAAGACAGCACGCGGCGGCATGACCCATTTGCTTGTCGCCGTGGACAAATTCACAAAGTGGATAGAAGCAAAACCAATCAAGAAGTTGAATGGTCCGACTGCTGTGACTTTCATCGCGGACATCACGTTTCGGTATGGCATACCACACAGCATCATCACCGACAACTTCACAAACTTTGCCAAAGGCGCTTTGGCTCGTTTCTGCGCGATGCAGGGCATCCGACTGGATTTAGCGTCCGTTGCCCATCCGCAGTCAAACGGCCAAGTGGAGCGAGCAAACGGCCTCATTTTGTCTGGCATCAAGCTTCGACTGATCGAGCCTCTGGAGCGTTCGGCCGGCTGTTGACTTGATGAGCTGCCGGCCGTCCTCTGGAGCTTGCGCACAACTCCAAACAAGTCAACCGGCTTCACGCCCTTCTTCCTCGTCTACGGTGCCGAAGCCGTCATCCCGACAGACATAGAATTCGACTCCCCTCGAGTCACCATGTACACCGAAGAGGAGGCCAAAGAAGCAAGAGAAGACAGCGTCGATCTTCTGGAAGAGGGCCGGCTGTTGGCACTCAGCCGGTCCACCATCTACCAGCAAAGTCTGCGCCGATACTACAATCGGAAGGTCAAGCCAAGAGCTTTCCAAGAGGGAGACCTTGTGCTCCGGCTGATCCAGCGAACAACCGGCCAGCACAAGCTCTCGGCACCTTGGGAAGGCCCCTTCATCATCAACAAAGTTTTGGGCAACGACTCCTACTACCTGATCGATGCTCAGAAGCCCAGAGCACGCAAGAGAGACGACTCTGGCAAGGAGACAGAGTGGCCGTGGAATGCAAACCTCCTTCAAATATTTTACAGTTGATGCAGTATGTACCACGCTACCTTTTGTATTAAGTATGAAGACTCCGGGTCCCCCGAGAAGAGCTCGGGGGCTACCCTCTTTTATCTATATGGTAAGTATTATGCCTATAAATGTGTTATTTCATTATACCGCCTGGCACCGGGTTTGACTATTCAGCCCGGGGGCTCGCCGCCTTGTACGATGTGGTGCTTCCTGCAGTCGGACAAGTAGTGTGTTGGTACCTAAACCTTCTCCTGCCAGAAGTCGCAGCCCGCAGAGCGATTGTCCGGTGGGCAGGAGTTGCAGAAACGGTGTCCACACGAAAAATGGCTAAGGACTCAAAGCGCACACATAGTCCAGGCCGGCATCCCGCCTCATCGACCGGCTGTTGAGCAGCCGGCCGGCTGGCTTCTACTTACCTTGCTAACGCCCTACTCGGCTAAGTACTTGCCCTCCCGAAAGTAGCTAAGTACTTGACCCAGCCACAGTCCGCAGAACGGTTGTTTGGCTGGCAAGACGACAGTAAGGGAGGGCGGCAAAGGAAAAAGGCCAAGGAGCAGAAAGCAAGAAAACTCAGAATTCGGCATAAACACAACTTGTGCGAAAGAATATTTACATGTCAAAGGCCCTCGGCCAGCATTTGACAGAGTTTGAAATACACCCCACGGGTGGAATTGTGCAAATTTAACAAAGTTTGTCGAGACTGATAAAACAGGAAAAATAAAGATAAGTCGGCGGCCTAAGGAGCAGCTGAGGGGTCCGGCCGATTGGCGGAGTCGGTAGCGCCGATTGGTGGAGTGGACGGATGGTCAGTCTCCGCTTGGTCGCCTCCAGCAGCAGTCGGTGCACTCGAGCGTGGCTCGTTGTTCGAGGCGCGGTTAAGCTGAGGCTGGCCGTCCGCTCCGACCTCTGGCATATCTTCTTCGCCTTCCTCGTCTTCCTCGCCTTCTCCCTCGTCGTTGGAGTCGGTCATCTCGGCTGAGTCCTCGTCATCCTCCGGGTTCAGCCTGAACCACTCCTGTGGCGCCTCGGCACCGTTCTCAGCCAGCTCAGGAACGAAGATGACGGTGTTGGTGTACTCGGCGATCACCGCGGCCTGTTTGACAAGGTCACGCTCCACCGCCACCAGCTCCTCTTGGGGCTCCTGCCGAAACATGGTCAACTGGCCTAGATTTAGCCCAGGGTACCACGCCTTGAGGAACTCCAAGGCCCGGCACACTCCAGCCCGGGCCGAGGAACCCTTCCAAGCCTCCAGACAGCCGGCCGCCACCTCCAGCCAGTCGGCAGTCTGACTGGGGGTGTGCGGAGCCGGCATGTCTGACCACAGGGTGTAAATCGCTTGGGCCCCGACGCGCTGAAGATGGCTCAACATCCGGTGAGCCGGCCGAAGGCGGGCCTGGATGCTGAGAAGCTGTTCGCTAAGGGTTTGGGGGGCGTTGGCGGCGACCTGCGCACCTTCCGCCCTCTGTTCCTCACGATAAGCCTCGATAGCCTAGTTGGCGGCGCCAGAGTGGACTGGAAAGAAGTCTGCTCAGGCAGAAAGCAGAGAAGTCAGAAGCTAGAAGCCGGTTCGGTCAAAAGCTGGCAACTCAAAGAAAGAAAAAGAAGAAAGCTTACCAACAACCATGTCTTCAATCCTGCCAAAGCCAGATGTCAGCAGCACCTCCTTGTCGGTCCAGGCGGAGCGTTCGGTCTCGAACTCGGCGAGGAGACAGGACTCTTTCGCCTCCACCTCCTTCTGGGCCTTCTAGAGAAGCTCCGCCTGCTCTGTCAGTTGCTTGGCCAGTCGATCACGCTCCTGAGCCAGCTCGATGCACTCCGCCTCCTTGGCGCGCAACACAGTGTTGGCCTCACCCAGCTGCTGCTGCAGGGTAGCGTTTGCTTCTGCAAGAACAAAGAAAAGAAAAAGATATCAACGGCCAATAAAGAAGAAGTACAGTTGCCAGGGAGATCCGGCCCGACTGCTCAGCAGTCGGCCCGAATCTCGGGGACTACAGCCCGCGGGTGCGCTATCGCGCCCCCGCAGAGAAAAAGTTATCAACAACCAGCAAAGAGGAAGCGTAGTTGCCGAGGAGATCCGGCCCAACTGCTCAGCAGTCGGCCTGAATCTCGGGGACTACAGCCCGCGGGTGCGATAGCGCGCCACCGCAGAGAAGGAAAACGAAGACTTACTCCGGCTTTCCGACAAGTCGGAGGTCCGTTGGCCCAGCTCTCGGACATTGGAGTTAAAGGTGGCCGCGCGAAGGTTATGATAATCCTATAATGAAGACATCAGATGATGTTAGCACTCAGAGCTTGTCAATTAAAGTTCCGAGCCGCCTGCTCAACAGCCGGCCAGAAACTCGGGGGCTACACCCAGTGGGTGCGCTGGCACTCCCCCATAGAGAAATACAAGAATCAAGGACGAAGAAGTAAGAAACACACCTGAATGGCCGCTCGCGAATCCATGAACGCCCTGTTGCACTGCTGAAGAGCGGTGGCCTCAGCCCGGAGTTTGGCCTCGACATCCAGGATCGCTTGGTTTAAAGCGCCCGTCCTGCCTCCACGCACCCATTCAGGGGGTGCGGCGCTAGTTGCTTCAGCATCCGGGACAAACGAGCTCGCAGCGCCGACTTCCAGCGGTCGTGGCGCCGAGGCCGCCATCGCGCCTTGGCGGCGCGATGGTATGCGGGCCTCAGGAGTCGTGCCCGTCACCACCTCGTTTCCGGCTGGCGGCACCAGCGGGACGGCCGGCTGCTTGTCCCGCGCTCCTCCAGACGGCGGTGGTGGAGGCACGTCTGCCTCCGGCATGGCGACATCACCGCCTTCCCTCTCCATGACCAACTGTTCTTCGCCTGCTCCCCTAGTCGGTGCCGTGAATTCTGGTGGTGGCCGCGCAAAATTCAGGGGGATGACGAATAGCGGCGCCTGACGGCGCGCGACTTCTTCAGCCAGCTTCTTCGCTGCGGCATCGGCCTCAGCCTCCGCCAGCTTCTTCAACGCGGCGGCCTCCGCCTTGTCCGCCGCCGCCTTATCCAAGCGGGCGGCTTCCTGCTCCTCACACACCTCCTGTGCGTTTCGCTCCTGCGCCTCCCGGAGGTCGGCCGCAGGGTCGATTCGTCGGGTGGTGCTAGAGGTCTCCGCCGACCCAATAACGGAGGCGGCAGCCGACTTCTCAAGAGAGAGCGGGGCTCTAAGTCGAGAAAAATAAAGCAAGGAAGCTCAGACGGAACCAACAAGAAAAGAAAGCACGAGGAAAATATACTTACGCCGACACCATAGGAGGCACCTCCGAAAGTTTCTGGAACTTGGCCGCCTTCACAGCGGCCTCCTTCCGCGTGGTTGCGGCTATCGGGTTCTTGGTCTTCTTCGGTGCACTGCTGAACAAGACGACGCCTTGCTTACGCTTGCGCGTGCCGCCTCGAGCAGTCGGCTCGATGGAGGGCCCCGCATCCGCCTTGTCGGCGCCTCGCGAATGGCGCGCCTCGTCCTCTTCATCATCATCGTCGGGCCAGGTCTCGAGGCCGCCTCCGTCTTCGGAGCCGCCTGCTTCATCACCGCCGCCTATGGCATCGTCCTCCAGGGCGCCCGCCCCCAAGTCGGGGTCGTCCACGTCGCTCATCTCCCGGTCCGGCTGGTAGTTTCCACTCGGCCCCACGATGGCGGCCGTCGCCGAAGACATGAAGATCTGTGTTCAAAGGACCGATTATTCAAGACCAGGACCAAGACAAGTACTAAGAAAGGAAAGAGTCGAAGAACTTACAGCAGGCGGCGGCTTGGCGCGGGAGTATGACCGCTTACCGAACTGCCAAGACCCTTCCGACAGCTTGAGGTCGGAGATCTCGTTTACCATCTGGGCAACCTCGACAGTCGGCATGTCCCTCGTACACATCCAGCTCGGGTCGCGGTGCCCACTCATCCGACAGATCAGATGAGGCCGGCCTTTGAGCGGGATAACCCGATGCTCGACGAAGGCGACCAGCAGGTCGGACACCTTAAGGCTTTCCTCATCGGCCAGCACCCGGAGCAGGTTGATGGCGGCGACACCGTCGGCCGACACGGGCTTCGGCTTGTAGCACCAGTTGGCCCGAGGTTCGGCCGGAGGGCCGGCTTCGTAGGGAGGCAAGTTGATGAAGTCGATGGCCGGGTCGACGTTCTCCACGTAGAAATATGATTTCTACCACAGTTTGACTGACTGTGACAGCTTGAAGGCGGGGAATGCGTTCTTCGCAGACGGACGGCGCATCGCGACGAAGGCGCCGCACTGGGCCACCTTCTCCCTGGCGGAGGTGCCCAGTTTGGTGTAGAAGAACGCTCCCCACAACTCGATGGTGGGGAGGATGCCAAGATAGCCCTCGCACATCATGACGAAGGCGGACAGCAGCATCACGGTGTTGGGCGTCAGATGATGCGGCTGAAGATGGTAGAAGTCGAGGAAGGAGCTTTAGAATCCACTTGCCGGCAGGCCGAAGCCATGGAGGAAGTGCGAGCGGAAGATAACCCGCTCGCCTCCCGTCGGCGCCGGCGAAATCTCCTTCTTCGGTGGCATGCGCACCTTGACGAAATCCGTGCCGAGCAGCCTCCGCGTGGCGCGGAGGAAGGCGAGATGGTCGTCGATCACGAGCGAGCCATTCCAGTCCCCTCCCTTCTCGCGCGCCATGGAGACCGAGCTCGACGGATATATGGCTCCGCGGCGAAGCCCGAGGCAGCGATGGAGCGAGGAGTTTGATGACGAAGGAGACCGACGGCGGCGAGTTGCGGAGACGGCTCGGCGGAGCGCGGAGGTGCGGCGGCAGCAAGGAGAGGAGAAGGACGAAAGTGGCAAGGGAAGAGGAGGACGTGCGTGCTCTGCCGCTCCCCTTCCCCCCTACTTATAGCCCTTGGGCTACGAAGTCGAGGGGGTAGGGCATGGGATCGTGGGATTGCGCACCCGACCCCACAGCCCGCGATTAGCAGCGATTCTTGCCTTGATAACTCCACGGAAGCGCAACCGCCCGCCTCGGCCGCAGCGGATCCGCTCGTGCGCCGAGTCCTGGCAATGGCGGGCCCGGCCTGCTATCACGTCCCATCACACGTGTGGGCTGGCAGGCTGGCCGGGCTAAGTGGCGCCGCGCGGCGTGCTCTCAGTGGGCGGCGGACCTGGAGGCTTGGCAAGCATGCCACCTGGTTCCCGCCTTAGTGTTTCAAAACTATCGATCGAGTCCGCCTGGCCATGGTCGATTCCCCGGCAGGCGGCACGCCAGAAGACGAACTAAGCATTCAACAAGAACACTCGGAGAAGGAAACTGCTGAGACTTCTCGACTTATCAGCCGTGACGCCTAACCAGCTTCGGGGACTACTGTCGGAGTAATGGGCCCCGGGTTGCCTAACCCGAGTCCCTGAGCATTTCAAGACATTCGGGCCGGCTGCGCCCCTCAAGCATCAAGAGAGAAGCGCCGCCTTCTGGTGGCCGGCTGGCTCATGCGGCCGGCTTCGAAGGCGGCCAAGCACCAGAAGACGGCCCCAAGATGGGCCGACTACTAGCAGGCGGCCTCCGGAGAGGCCGGCTCCTAGTAGGCGGCCCACGGCGCCCTCAATGTCCGCGCTCCCACTAATAAGATGAGACAGGATGTGGCTACAGTGTAGCCCATCACCCCCATATCTAGGGCACGACGTGGCCATAGTGCCCCGTACGGGCGGAGATCTCTGCACGGCGCGACACAGTTGCTACTCCACCCTTGACGTCACTCCTGTCAGGCGGAGCCCCAGCGCCACGACGGCCTGTCAGTACGACCTGCAAGCGGCGGGTGGCAGCGAGAGCCTGGAAGGCGGCAGAGGCTTGACCAGTCGGACCCAAGGGAGGCCGACCTCTAGAAGGCGGCCCACTCTTCTCTCGGGGTCCGTGTGCCATTAACCAGATAAGACACGGTGTGGCTACAGTGATCTCCCGCCAGACGGCGGGACTGTAGCCACGCCTCCCCGGCCAAGTATGCGCCATTAGCATTACAACAATAGTAACAAGCAGCCGGCAAGACCCGTGAGCGGCGGGAGCGGCCTGTCGGCCTCGTACTAGACCAATCGGCGTGGCCCCCAGGTGGTGGGCCCCATCAGCCGGCGGAGAAGCCGGTGGCCAGAGAGATTGACAGCCGGGTCCCACATCCGGCCAGATTACTATTGTACCCCTGGGGGGTAGGCCTATATAAACCTCCTAGGGCACCCATGCAAAGGGTTCCCAACCTGTTAGACCTAGAGTCACACATAGAGGGAGGAGAGAGCCAGACCTGCTTTCTTCTACCTCTAGCATACAACTCGAGGAGCACCATTGTACTCACTAGTGCCTTAGAGAGCATGCAGGGACCCCGCAGAGTAGGACTAGGGGTGATGTCTCTTAGGAGGGCCCCGAACCTGGGTAAAGTATGCCGGCGTTCGTGTCTATGCCTCATCCCGCTTCCGGGCACCGGCGACGTTCTACTCGCTCCCACCATGATAAGCCATCCTTTGGCATATGTCGCACCCAACCCCCGACAAATTATCGGAATAACACAAGGGCTCAAACTTTCTTGTAAATGGCCATTGTCGATGATTTGTTGTACTTGCCGTTGGATCTCCTAAGTTTCCTCGGGGTTGAAGGGGTAGGGAGCCTTGTTGGGAAGGGGTGCTCCGGGGATGAGGTCGATTCGGTGTTCGGTGCCTCGTAGTGGAGGTAGACCCGGAGGTAGCTCGTCAGGGAAAACGTCTTGGAATTCCTGCAAAAGAGAAGATAACACTAAAGGTAGATTGTGAGAGGTGTTAGCTTTTGGTGCCTCGTCCTCGCACAAAAGGACATAGTGCATGCCACTTGATGGGTTCTCACACACTTCTCTCATCTCACGTTTGGTGGCAAATAGGACTAAGTTCTCCTTGTCGCTCATCGTGGAGGCACTCAATTTGGGCTTGTGGCGCTCACTCTCTTTTGGGTGGTTCGCTCGCTCACTTTCTCTCCATGATGAGTGGCTTTCTTGTCGGCGATCACTTGGCATGGAGACATAGGTAGAAGGACATACTCCTTGCCCTTCATCTTGAAGCTATAGTGACTGGTCCATCCGTTGTAGATGACGCCTCGGTCAAATTGTCATGACCGTCCTAGAAGTAGGTGGCAAACGGACATAGGAACAACATCACACTCCAAAGTATCTTCGTATGCTCCGATTTTGAAGGAGACTTGGACCATGTGCTCGACTTGTATAGTGCCGAAGTCGCTTAGGCATTGAACCTTGTAGGGATGTGGGTGCTTCATCTTGACCAATTGATTGAGGCGAAGGTGTCCCGATGTTTCGATGAGATGATGACTATCATTTTCTATGGGAGTCGACTTTGACGATCCGACTACGAACGTGCGAGACGTCGCGCCTTAGCAATCGCTAAACCAACTTCCGAGGGGTTATTGATCATGTAGGAGCATGATCAACCTGACCACGAGGGTCTGTTTCCTGCGAGCAAACGAAGAACAAGCAAGAAACTGAGTTTGCAATCTGGATATTGCGAATATAAGAGGAAAGCTTTATTAATGAAGGTGGTGTTACTGTGGCGCCTTTATGCAGTCGTTGAACACAAGCGAAATCTGTGAAGTTGCAGCTATGGTGAACTTTTATTCTAAACAAAACCCCAAAGTCTAAATGGTGCCCTAAGGGCTGTATATATGGAGGAAGAGGGGGGAATTTCGTGGACCTTGGGGAAGGGGTCCGAAACCAACCCTATCTCTTGTTTCCCCACACGTACGGACTCTAAAAATAGCCTATACTTATGTATTTCGAAATTACATGGGCCTGGCCCAATAATAAGGTGACGCAACACCTAGAATAGCCTATGGACGAATATTATGAAGTGGCATCTTGTATATTTCATCCAAGGATTCATGCACTCATTATGGTGGCTTCAAAGTCCTGAAATCATCACTTGTAACTCCGTTCTTGTTCCCCTTGCGCATGCCATCATCTCCATGCTTGGTCTTGCTCCAGTGTTCATCCCTCTTATCCATGATAGGCCCTTCGTTTGTAAGCAAAACAAATGTATCCAATTTAGGCAGAATCATATTCTCACGAACATTAAAATCATTAACAAGATACGAAAGTACCTGATAATTTAATTGGTGTGCGCGAGCTCTAGTAATTGGTCCAGTATGTATAGCAGCAGGGGCTGTGGGTGTAACAATGGTATTGATGTCCTCATCACCAATTGGAGCTTGGAGCATAGTTCTTCACTTGCCAATTTATGACAACTCCCTCCATCGATGATGACCTTGACGGACCTTCCATTGATGCCAACCTTGGTGTGGAAGATATGGCATCTTTGGTCTTCATCTTGTTGATGTTGAACAGTCAAGACCTTGGAGACAACAAGCACGGGGCTCGGATCTTCATCACAAAAGACTTGATCATCTTCATCTTCGTTCACTTGTAGGTGCATGGCTACTTGCTCAAGGGCTTCATTTCTCCTTCACTCATGGAGTCATATGTACCATCGTCGTTGAAGATCATGGTGCGCTTATTTGTACATTCGAAGGACTTGTGGCCTCGGCCGCCGCATGTGAAGCATTTGAAGGAACTTGTCTTGATGGTCTCATCGGTTGGGGAAGAGGATGATGAAGCTCTTGGCTTGAAGTTGCTTGTTGTAGGAGGATGACTTGAGGTTGTCGAAGTTTTCTTGTAACTTGACTTGTCGCCTTTGCTTGTAGATGGCTTGGTTGAGGGAGAAGATGTGCGAGTCGTTGAGCTTGAGAGTTGGAGAAACCATAGGACTTGGATGAGAACTTGACATATTTGAAGTCATCTTGCACTTGACGTTCCGCATTGGTAGCTTGACGTACTAGCTCGATGATGTTCGAGTATGTATGGAAGTCGACGATCTTCTTGATAGGATGATTGAGTCCATTCGAGAAAGGCGCCATAGTTTGATCATCATCTTCCGTGACATTGGCTCGTATCATGGCGATCTCCATTTCCTTGTAGTACTCTTCAACGCTCTTGGTTCCTTGCTTGAGGACCTAGAGTTTCTTGAAAAGGTCGCGGTTGTAGTATGTTGGCACGAAGCATGCACTCATGACATCCTTCATTTGCGCCCAAGTTGTGATGGGTGGTTCACCTGTTGCCTCACGATGCTCAATGACTTGTTCCCACCAAATGAGGACGTGGTCTTGGAACTCGAGGGATGCCATAGCGATCTTCTTCTTTTTTTCATAGTTGTGCAAGCGGAAGATTTTGTCAACCTTCAGTGCCCATGAAATGTATTCTTCGGGATCATTGCTTCCGGAAAAATTGGGCATGGTGAACTTTAGCTTGCCGTAGCATTGGTCTTCATTGTGTTGGGGTCAGGGATGATGACGTCCTTGACGAGGAGGATTGTCGACCTCATGTTGCTCTTGTATTGGAGGATTTCCATTGTCTTCATGTTCTTGTCGAGCTTGTGGAGGAGCTTGTCAAGCTTGTGGAGGAGCTTGAGGAACTTGACGATGCACGCGAGCTTGATATATTCGTTCTTGAACTTCATCGCGAAGCGCTTCTTGTTGCTCACGAGCTTGCCGGTTGTGCGTTGCTACTGCTCGACTTGAATCTCGGAGGGCATGTTGCGCCTCAAGTGCTTGAGCTTCTCGTTGTTGTTGTTCTTGACGTTGTGTCTCGGCATCTTGTGCATCTTGGTGTTGGCACACTCGCTCTTCCTCTTCTTGTTGGCGTTGGTATTGCCGTTTTTGTGCTTGCGCGAAAGTAGCTTGGTTTTGACGGTGTTGATGTTCTTGCGCATGAATTTTCTCTTGAGAGTCATAATCGTGTAGAGGATTACGGTTTGCTTGACGGTCTTGGTGCGCGGCTCGTCGAAGAGTGTTGATGTCGGAGTACTTGAGCCAGAGATGGTGTCGTCGGATTGTCGACTTGAGCGGCTCCGTCTTGAGTAGGACGAAGAGATAGAAGAGCGATTGACCAACAATGCACGAATCTCGTCCATTCTTGCATTGATCTCTTGCTTTTGTTCGTCGAGCTTGTTGTCAAAGTAGTCTCTTTTACATTGCTCGGAGAGTCACAAGTCAGATGCCAGATGGTCGATGCGGTCGCCCATTGCTTGTTGCTCTTGATGCAAAGCTCGTTGTGCACCAATGAGGTGGCTCTTTGTGACGTAGGAGGACATGTCGTCGTCTTGCTCTATGAAGATGGGTTGGTAGAAGTACTTGGCCAATCCATCATTCGAAGCAAATATATGAGTGGTAGAAAGATAAGAACTTATACCAAATGTACCTTGACCGGTGTTGAAGATGGATCAATGATCACTCAAATGCATAACAAGGAAATATCACAATTGGTACCAATTATTGTCGGTTTCTCACACCTACACAAGTAAAAGCTTATAGTGGAGCTCGGTTAGGATGGTGGCACAAAATTGATGCAATTGTTAGTGAGCCTCAATAATGTTGGAAAAGATTCACAAATTTGCGAATGCAACAAGTAGACCAATAGCAAGATATGGTTACACGGAAACACACACGCAAATAGATAAGTGGGGTCGTGCAACCAAGGAATGAGCCAAAATGTGGAATCCACAAAAATGCTCTTGTTGCACAACACTGTAGAGACGATTGCACGATTGCACAATAGGCGGATACGAAACTTGTGCACAACCTACTAAGCAAAAAATGCAACGACTTCTATCCCAAGTATGCTATATGTATGGTGTTCCGATGATATGATCCAAGATGATCGAGTATGACAATCTTAATGTAGTATGATGCTATCGTTCTTGCTTATAAGCTCTTTTCTTATCTTTCCTCTTTGCTTAAAAGCTTGGATGGCTGATGTAGGGTGGAACCCTATACGGCCGATCTTTCACGAAAGGAGCGGATCCCGACTAAGAACACGAAGAACACGAGGGGAAAACGAGGGAAAACACAAGAGGAACTCTCAAAACCAACAAGAGATAGTCACACATATGCTAGATCCTCGGAACACAAAGGGGAATACACGATCCAAAGTCAACAACGGACGAGACAAAGGGTAACTGGTTCTTCTCCGTGAGGAGGTCTTGATGGGGCCACCCAAGAGGGGGTCTTGAATCCGCTTGGAAGGATCTTCTCCGATGGAGGCGCGATCTCCGAGGAGAAGGTAACCAAGTGGATGAGCAAAGCTCTCACACAAACATGAGCTAACCCTTTGCTAACCCTAACTAGGAGGTGGGAGAGGTCTACTTATAGTCATAGTACAAATGGGGGTCGAAGTGAAGGGGTACAAGGGCATCAGCCCGAGGTCGCGGGCACACAGGCAGCGGACGTCCGCTGGGGACCGGTCGTCGGTGGCTCAGGAACGGCCGGACGTCCGGTAGTTGTCGGTCTTCCGCTGATTCTGTTCTGTGATGGCGGTGCCGGACGTCCGATGTCTTCATACTTCTGCTAATTTCGTTCTGTGGGGACGGTGCCGGACGTCCGGTGACTTCGGTCGTCCGCTCGCTGGAGGTGTGGCGGTCGTCGGTCCGGGCGGACGTCCTTCGCTGTAGCTCAGGACTTGGGCATGTTTGGTTAGCTCGGACGTCCGGTCCCGACCGGTCGTCCGGTGGATGTAGTTTCTTTGGCAGTCCTTCTTCTTGTCCTTCGCAGTTGGTGGCCTCGCCGTCTTGTCCGTTGGATGTAGATGTACCATGGCTTTCCTCCAAGTACCTAAGCACACATAGTGTTTCCGTTTGAGGTAGTAGGCATGTCTCATGTGTCGAAAGTGGTAGTTCGGAAAGGAGCGAGTTCACCTTATCTTCAATAGCCCTGGCTCGGGCTCTTGTCATTGGTCCAAGTGGTGTCATTGGAGGTGTAGATGCATCCATGGGGATGCTCGTGGGATGCTCCGCATCAATGGCTCTTTCTCTTTTGAGCACTTTTCTCATGCAAAACTTCATGGACCAAGATAGCAATTGCGTATATGCTATGACAACCTTGTGACACAAGAGATGATGCCAAGATATGTACCAAGATGATATGGTATGTATGCAATGGGAGCTATGATCACTAATGTGCACAAGTAACGTTGCCGGCAATACTCGAAGGCTAGTCTCGATAGGTAAGATACGCAAAATGGTCTATTGGGTTATCAATGCAATGGCAAGAATGTATAATGATGGGATATCACGATACCAAGATGAGGTTACTGTTCTTTCTTACGATGATGGTCAAAATGGTGGGGTGGTCGTTGTTGATGACGAGCCCGTGGCGAAGATGAGCGGCAGTGTTGTCGATGTCGAACCATTCCTAGTTAGTCGAAACACCCTAGGAAACGATGAACCACAACTCAAATTCTCAAAACCAAAGTCAAATGGTCGTAATGAAGTTGGCAATGCGGAAGTAGTGGTAGTAGTGAGGATGATATGGTGGAGGACCTAGGAAAAACCGTTAATCGGCTATGGCTGAAACTGGGAGGGGCGGTAGTACCGCTCGAGGTCAGCGGTAGTACTGCTTGGGTGGCTGAGCGGTAGTACCACTTGGGAGGGGCATTAGTACCGCTCGTATCGGGAAAATTCACAGATCTGAATCGGGGTTGATTTGGGGCGGAAATAGATGATTTCGTGGGCAAAATTTGACGGATTTCGTGGATGGAAAGTGGAGAAAATTGGGGAGATGCTAGATCCACTAGTAGCAAAGCAAATCCATGGATCAAATCCAACCAAACTTCATCACACCAACAAATCACAAAAAACATTGGGGCTATTTTTGGTGGGGAATTTTTGAAATTGGGGAAGAACACAACAAAATTAGGCTAGCAAACAAGAGGATAGGGGCTCTGAATTCGTGATCAACCTTGCTATGATCCAAGAATGATGTAGGGTAGAACCCTAGGTGGCCGACCTTTCACGATTGGAGCAAATCCCATGAAGAACACGAGGGGGAAACACGAGAGAATCACTCAAACCAACAAGAACAATCACACATGTGCTAGATCCTCGAAACACAAAGGGATAGATGATACGAATCCAACAAAGGACGATACATAGGGTAGCTAGTTCATTTCCAAAGGAGGTCTTGATGATCTTCCCAAAAGGGGTCTTGAATCCAAGGAGGATCTTCTCCAAAGAGGTGTCGGTCCCTCGCGGTGGAGTATATCTGGATGGATGAACGAAGCTCTATCTTACATATGAGCTAACACAACGCTAACCCTAGAAAGGACGTGGAGGTGGTTTATTTATAGTCTAAGCCACGAAGGGGTAAGTGCGAGAGGGTTACAAGGCCAAAGGCCCGGCTGCGCACAGGCAGGGCGGTAGTACCGCTTGGTGCGGGCGGTAGTACCGGCTCGTTTCTCTTGATCACAGGGGCTTGCACGGATGTTGAGCGGTAGTACTGGACTCGTTCCGCTTGAACACATGATCTTGCATGGACGTTGAGAGGTAAGTGGTAGTAGGGTAGATGTTGGGAGGTAGTGCCGCTCGTGTGCCTTCAGCGGTAGTACCACTTGGTGTGGGCGGTAGTACCGCTCGTTCCAGACATGGCGGATCTTCTTCATGCTCTCGATGTACATCTTGCACCATAACTTCTCCTTGGTACCTAAGCACACAAAGCATCACTGTTTGAGGTAGTAGCCATGTCTCAAGTGGGTCAAAGGGAAGTTCAACAAGGAGAGAGTTAACCTCGTTTTTTATAGCTCTCGCACAGGCTCTTGTCATAGTTCCAAGTGGTGTCGTGGGAGATGTAGATAGGTCCGAGGGGATGACCTTGGGATCCACCGCATCATCTCCCCCCTCAGATCGAAATCTTCATCACCATGGTAGGGCGAGAGATCCTTGATGTTGAAGACGGCGCTCACATTGTACTCGTTGCTTGGAAGGTCGATCTTGTACGTGTTGTTGTTATAGCGTGCTAGTACCTTGAAAGGTCCATCGGCTCGTGGTAGTAGTTTCGACTTGCATTCGTTGGGGAAGCGGTCCTTGCGAAGGTGTAGCCACAGAACATCTCCGGTGTTGTTTATCATCGGGTGCTTGTTAGTGTTGATCTTGGTCGCAAGACGTTGTACTTGGCGCTCTATGGTGTGCCTTGTTTCTTCATGCACCTTCTTGAGATATCTCGCTCGTGCACTCGCATCCATGTTGATGCGCTCTTGTAGTGGTAGAGGAAGAATGTCCAATGGTGACAAGCCGTAGATGACCTCGAAGGGGGACTTGCCGGTAGTCGATTGTCTTGCGCGGTTGTAGGCGTACTCGGTGATGGGTAGACACTCCTCCCACTCCTTGATGTTCCTCTTGATCAACACGCATAGCAGAGTGGAGAGCGTTTGGTTCGTCACCTCCGTTTGGCCGTCGGTTTGAGGATGGTATGCTGAAGAGAACAAGAGCTTGATTCCGAGCTTGGCGCATAAAGTCTTCCAAAAGTAACTCAAGAAGTTGACATCACGGTCCGAGACAATCGTCTTTGGCACTCCATGTAGATGCAAGATTTCTCTACAAAAAAGATTGGCAACATGTGAAGCATCGTATATCTTGTTGCAAGGAATGAAATGAGCCATTTTAGAGAATCGTTCCACAACAACAAACACGGAATCCTTTCCATTTCTAGTCCTAGGCAAAGCAAGCACCAAATCCATGCTAATATCTTCCCATGGGTCATATGGAATTGGAAGGGGTGTATAAATACCATGAGACTTAGCTTTGATAAATACCAAAATAGCATTGGACTTAGCTTTGCTACATGTTGAAAATCGGGTGGTGAAGCGTGAGACGTCGCGGAACATCTTGGGCCAAAACTAGTTCTTGGAGAGCGTAGCAAATGTCTTGTCGCGTCCGCAGTGTCCCATTAGTCCTCCTCCATGAGATTCTTGCAAAAGTAACAAACGAAGAGAAGACTCGGGATGCAAAGTTTGTTAGCTCTCATAAGATAGTCATCTTTGATGTAATAGCGTTCCCAAGATGTATGCGTCAAACATTTGGCATAAGGAATTGCAAAAGTATGAACATGCGCATACAAGTCTTTTATGTGCTCAAAGCCAATGACATCCAAAGTAACAAGCATGCATTTGCGGGAAAGCGCATCCGCCACAACATTTTCCTTGGCTTTGATATACTTGATGACATAAGGAAATGACTCAATGAATTCACTCCATTTAGCATGACGCTTCTTCAACTTAGTTTGACCTTTAAGATACTTAAGTGTTTCATGATCGGTGTGGATGACAAATTCATGAGGTAGAAAATAATGTTCCCACTCACGCAAAACTCGCACGAAAGCATATAGCTCTTTATCATAGATCGGATAATGGAGCTGCGCTCCGGAAAGTTTCTCACTAAAGTAAGCTATGGGGCGCTTCTCTTGCGTTAACACACCTCCTATGCCATTACCACTAGCATCACAATGAAATTCAAAGTTTTGTCAAAGTTGGGTAATGCAAGCACGGGAGCATGAGTAAGCAAATTCTTAAGCTCATTAAATGCGGTATCTTGGGATGGTCCCCAAATAAAAGGCGCGTTTTTCTTACTCAAAGCATGCAAAGGTGAAGCAATGGTGCTAAAATCCTTCACAAATCTATGATAGAAACCGGCTGGACCAAGAAAACTACGCACTTGTTGCAAGTTGGTTGGTTGGGGCCAAGTTTTAATAGCATTGATCTTAGATTCATCAACATGAACACCCTTAGAAGACACAACGAAACCCAAGAAAACAAGCATATCACCACCAAAAAGGCATTTGTCCATATTAGCATAATGGCGCTCTTTTCTAAGAGTTTGCAACACGGTTCTAAGATGGGTGACATGATCTTTGAGAGATTTACTAAACACAAGAATATCGTCAAAATAGACCACAACAAATACACCAATATAGGGCCTAAGAACAAAGTGCATGACTCGCATGAAAGTACAGGGTGCTTCAGATAAACCCATTGGCATAACAAGCCACTCATATATGCCAAATTTGGTCTTAAATGTGGTTTTCCATTCATCACCTTCTTGGATGCGTATTTGAAAGTAGCCACTTTTAAGATTAATTTTAGAGAAAATGGTGGCTCCCTAAGCTCATAGAGCATATCATCTAGGCATGGAATAGGGTAACGATAACGCATGGTGATAGCATTAATAGGACGACTATCGGGGCACATGCAAAATGTACCTTCTTTCTTGGGAACAAGGATTACCGGAACAACACAAGGGCTCAAACTTTCTCGTAAATGGCCATTGTCGATGAGTTGTTGTACTTGCCGTTGGATCTCCTAACTTTCCTCGGGTTTGATGCGGTAAGGAGCCTTGTTGGGAAGGGGTGCTCCAGGGATGAGGTCGATTCGGTGTTTGATGCCTCGTAGTGGAGGTAGACCCGGAGGTAGCTCCGAGGAAAACGTCTTGGAATTCCTGCAAAAGAGAAGATAACACTAAAGGTAGATTGTGAGAGGTGTTAGCTTTTGGTGCCTCGTCCTTGCACAAAAGGACATAGTGCATGCCACTTGATGGGTTCTCACACACTTCTCTCATCTCACTTTTGGTGGCAAATATGACTAAGTTCTTCTTGTCGCTCATCGTGGAGGCACTCAATTTGGGCTTGTGGTGCTCACTCTCTTTTGGGTGGTTCGCTCGCTCACTATTCTCTCCATGATGGGTGGCTTGCATTGTCGGTGATCACTTGGCTTGGAGACATAGGTAGAAGGACATACTCCTTGCCCTTCATCTTGAAGCTATAGTGATTGGTCCATCCGTTGTGTATGACGCCTCGGCCAAAGTGCCATGGCCGTCCTAGAAGAGGTGGTAAATGGACATAGGAACAACATCACACTCCAAAGTGTCTTCGTATGCTCCGATTTTGAAGGAGACTTGGACCATGTGCTCGACTTGGATAGTGCCGGAGTCGCTTAGCCATTGAACCTTGTAGGGATGTGGGTGCTTCATCTTGACCAATTGGAGCTTGGAGCTTAGTTCTTCACTTTCCAATTTATGAAAACTCCCTCCATCGATGATGACCTTGACGGACCTTCCATTGATGCCGGCCTTGGCGTGGAAGATATGGCATCTTTGGTCCTCATCTTGTTGATGTTGCAGAGTCAAGACCTTGGAGACAACAAGTACGGGGCTTAGATCTTCGTCACAAAAGACTTGATCATCTTCATCTTCGTTCACTTGTCGATGCATGGCCACTTGCTCAAGGGCTTCCATTTCTCCTTCACTCATGGAGTCATATGTACCATCATCTTTGAAGATCATGGTGCGCTTATTTGTACATTCGAAGGACTTGTGGCATCGGCCGCCGCATGTGAAGCATTTGAAGGAACTTGTCTTGATGATCTCATCGGTTGGGGTAGAGGATGATGAAGCTCTCGGCTCGAAGTTGCCTGTTGTAGGAGAACGACTTGAGGTTGTCGAAGTTTTCTTGTAACTTGACTTGTAGCCGTTGCTTGTAGATGGCTTGGTTGAGGGAGAAGCTATTGGAGTCGTTGAAGCTTGAGAGTTGGAGAAACCATAGGACTTGGATGAGAACTTGGTATATTTGAAATCATCTTGCACTTGATGTTCTGCTTTGGTAGCTTGACGTACTAGCTCGATGAGGTTCGAGTATGGTTGGAAGTTGGCGATCTTCTTGATAGGATGATTGAGTCCATTCAAGAAACGTGCCATAGTTTGCTCACCATCTTCCGTGACATTGGCTTGTATCATGGCGATCTCCATTTCCTTGTAGTACTCTTCAACGCTCTGGGTTCCTTGCTTGAGGAGTTGGAGTTTCTTGAAAAGGTCGCGGTTGTAGTATGTTGGCATGAAGCATGCTCTCATGACATCCTTCATTTGCGCCCAAGTTGTGATGGGTGGTTCACCTCTTGCCTCACGTCGCTCAATGACTTGTCCCCACCAAATGAGGACGTGGTCTCGGAACTCGAGGGATGCCATAGCGATCTTCTTCTCTTCCTCATAGTTGTGCAAGCGGAAGATTTTGTCAACCTTCAATGCCCATGAAATGTATTCTTCGGGATCATTTCTTCCGGAAAACTTGGGCATAGTGAACTTTAGCTTGCCATAGCGTTGTTCTTCATTGTGTTGGGGTCGGGGATGATGACGTCCTTGACGAGGAGGATTGTTGACCTTTTGTTGCTCTAGTCTTGGAGGATTTCCAATGTCTTCATGTTCTTGTCGAGCTTGTGGAGGAGCTTGTCGAGCTTGTGGAGGAGCTTGAGAAACTTGACGATGCACGCGAGCTTGATATATTCGTTCTTGAACTTCATCGCGAAGCGCTTCTTGTTGCTCACGAGCTTGACGGTTGTGCGTTGCTACTGCTCGACTTGAATCTCGAAGGGCACGTTGCGCCTCAAGTGCTTGAGCTTCTTCTTGTTGTTGTTCTTGACGTTGTGTCTCGACATCTTGTGCATCTTGGTGTTGGCGCGCTCGCTCTACCTGTTCTTGTTGGTGTTGGTGTTGCCGTTCTTGTGCTTGCGCGAAAGTAGCTTGGTTTTGACGGTGTCGATGTTCTTGCGCGTGAAGTTGCTCTTGAGAGTCATAGTCGTGTAGAGGATTGCGGTTTGCTTGACGGTCTTGGTGTGCGGCCCGTCGAAGAGGGTTGATGTCGGAGTACTTGAGCTGGAGATGGTGTCATAGGATTGTCGACTTGAGCGGCTCCGTCCTGAGTAGGACGAAGAGGTAGAAGAGCGATTGACCAAGAAGGCACGAATCTCGTCCATTCTTGCATTGCTCTCTTGCTTTTGTTCGTCGAGCTTGTTGTCGAAGTAGTCTCTTTTACATTGCTCGGAGAGTCGCAAGTCGGGTGCGATATGGTCGATACGCTCGCTGTCGGATCTCGGGTTCCGGCAAAACCCTCAAGGTTCGAACACTGGGGTGCGCATGAAGATCTCCCCCTACCAAATGACGCCCTCAACCTCGCCACGATCTCAAAGTCTAGCTCGATGAACTCGCAACAAAAGAGACACAAGATTTATACTGGTTCGAGCCACCGTAGTGCTGTAATACCCTACTCCAGTGTGGTGTGGTGGATTGCCTATCGGGCTGAGGATGAACAGTACAAGGGGAAAAACAGCCTCCTGAGGTGATGTGTTCTTGTGCTTGGTGGGTGTGAGGATGGGTTGGATCTAGTCCAAGATGAGATGGCTGAGGCTCAGTTGCCTCCTATTGTGGTGGCCAATCCTATTTATAGAGGCCCTGATCCTCTCCCAAATAATGAGCCGGAAGGGACGCCACAACGGCCAATTTGAAAGGGACAACTAGTAAAAGTTATCCTGACAAAAGCAGTGTTCGCCTGCCAAAGGCTCTGGTGGTGACGCCGCCTTGGGCTCCATGGTGACCTTCGTCTTGCCTTCCTGCTGGTTATGGTCTCGTTGCACCGATATGGAAACCTTTGCTTGACGCCTCGGTACTCCTCGCCTGCGCTTGCCTCCTTAGCACCAAAGCGGAAACAAGGACATTGTGCGCGTTGGTGCCCTCCTGGCACCCGCCTGGTCTCGATCGTCATGGCTCACGTCATTGGAACCTCGCGAGGTTTGCCTTGCCTTGATCTCTCTGCCCCTCGCGAGCCAGCCTGGTGAGGCCGCTCCCGAGGAGGTCTTGTGTCGTCTGCCTCTCGAGGCTTGGCCCCTCGCGAGAGTCTTGAATGCTTGTTGGTGAAGATGGGCTGTACGGGCCCGCTTGCAGAGCCACGCCGTGGGCTGCAGGCAGGCAAGTCTGGGGACCCCCATTCCCGTAACGCATGTGAGAGTCCCCGCCCAAGGCACGCCGCTCGGACTTAACCGAGGAAAAGCCAAAGGGCAAGTGCGGAGCGCCGCGGGTCCCAACATCATGCGGCATTGGTCGATGCGTGGCGGTTGATTGGATGTGGGCGTCTCCGCTTCCCCATGCTGCCTTGATATCCGCCTGGCTAGGTGGCCACATCGGTCTACATGATTTCCCTCCCGTCGTTGCGGCGCACTCCCCAATTCTTCCGCTTCCTCGAAGCTCAGCCTCTTCTCCCAATCCGATCTGATCTCAGTCCTCCCATTGCCATGGCACCGGACCAGTCGGAGAAAGGGAAGAGTCCCCTGTCCTCCGCCGAGCTACGCCCGGCCATTGAGCCTGCCGTTGGCAGGTAGCTGGTGCTCAACCAAGAAGCCATGGACAAGGTGCGTCCCACGCTCGCCTCCAGCTTCAATGAGTGGGGAGGGACGGTGGCCTGGCCTGCGTCTCGAGCTCGTATCGACCGGACAGCCACCGAGGTCCCATTCTTCATCGACGCCCTTTGGGCTGGCCTGGTTCCCACTTTCTCCGCCTTCTTCAACGTAGTGCTTGTCCATTATCAGATCCACATGCTGCACCTTGATCCCCAAGCCGTGACCCTTCTGGCCGTCTTCGCCTTTGTTTGCGAGGCCATGGTGGGCATTGCTCCTTCCGTGGCCCTTCTCCGCCACTTCTTCTCGTTGCACCTGATTGATCCCCGGCAGAGCTCGGGGTGCCTGAGCTTCCAGGCCGTGGCGGCGACGGCCGGCACAGGGATTGACTTCGAGCTTCCACCATCCACGAGTGAGTTTCGGACACAGTGGGTGTTTGTTGATGTCGGAGTGCTCAGCCCTCTACTCCATTCTCCGTCGGCGCCTGCCATTCCCAACTCCGGTTGGTGCCATCAAAGGCTCACCGATTCTCGCCTTGTCTCCGTCTAGCTCAGGCTGAAGAGGCTGAAAGACCTTGGCGTGACTGCGCATATGGTGGTGAAGGAGTTCGTCCGGCGCTGAGTCGCTCCGCTTCAGCGCCATTCCCAACCGATGTGGGCCTTGCTCAACAGCAAGGACCATTTGAGGCTTCAGGAGTCCGGGCTCCCCCTTGAGGCGTGGCGAATGATGCTCGAAGTCCTGACGGGTGTCCTGTTGCCAGATGATATGCCAGGGAAGAGTTGTCTGCTGTACTGTTGCTTGAACAAGGTGGAATTTGTGGAGCATATGCCCTCCTTCGATGAGTGGGGGCTGTGTCCAGTCGGCCTGGTGGGGCCCACAGAGAACCTCATCGACGTGGTTCCCCTCCCTGCCGCTGGCGTCGAGCTCGCCCCAAGTGAGGGTGCTGGGGAAGAGCACCGCTAAAGGTCGATGGCGTGGGTGCCAAGGTGCTGATGCCGCCTAGGGCTCCCGAGGCATCGTCTTCGGGAACTCGTGATTCTTGCCCTGGGGCGGCATTGAGGGGGCGATGCAGCCCGCGTCTCCCGAGGACGAGGCTCCTGGCCTCGGCAGGTCGCTGCGAGGCAGAGCCCAATAGCTCCCCTCAGCTTGGCGCTCCTGAGGTTGTCCCTTCGAGCGCTTCTCCAGTTGCGCCTGGTGTTGGCAGCCACGTCCAGCGCTTTGGTCGGCTTTGTGTGGACTTCGAGGGGCTCCGCAAGAGGAAGGGGTCCCCAAGCTGCTTCGAGTGTTGCTTCCCTTCCTGACGATGACTCTTCCGGATCCCTTCCACCAACATCGCAGAATCTCCTGAGAAGCAACCTCTCCTCGCCTCGTTTCTCCCGCTAGACTTGAGCGCTGCAAGCCCGCGCACTGCTCACGGCGCAGAGTCAACCGGGGAAACCAGCCAGTTAACAGGGCGTCTTGAGCTTGCGCCCTCGCCGTCTCTTCTTCGTGGCCTTGCTTGGAGTACAGCAAGCGTGCCAAGGGTTCCTCCCCTGGTCGTGGACAGCGGCTGGGTGGCCTCGGTCTTGGGCTCCTCCTCAAGCAGCGGGCCTAAACTCACTAGGTCCCCTCGCAATGCCTGGCCGGCAACCGGGTGGGTGCCATCCCCCAGCCCCCTGCTGAAAGGGGGCGAGCCGCTTTGGGCTCCATCCGTGGCCCCCGCGGCGGAAGACGGAGTCAGCAGCATGCTCAAGTTGGCGCGAGAAAGGAGCGTCGTCCGCCACGAGCTCTTTCAGGAGGCGATGGGCGCGATGAACCGGCTTGGTGAAGAACTCATGGATGTGGACGTGCGCCTTGTGGCCGAGGGTCTTCAGCTGGAGGATGAGCGGCATAAGCTGAAGGTGGCTATCAACCTCGGGCGCCACCAGCACGAGCTTGATAATGCGAAGGCTGAGCTTTCTCTCGCAGCCTCGCGTGAGGCCTGCTCCTGAGACCAGGAAGAGGCTCAGGAAGCTGACCGTCGTCGCAAGGCCGCGGAGAAGCACGCGTGGGAGCTCCAAGCCTGGAGCGCCTCCTTGGAGCAGCAAGTGGAGGCGCGCATAGCTGCCCTTGCATCGGTGAGGGGGACGCCCGCCGAAGAGGAAGAGATCCGGAAGCGCGAGGAGGCGTTGGCGCTGGAAGCCGTGGAGCGTAACCTTGAGCTCAAGCGGCTGGAGACGAGGGATCGTCAAGTTGCCCAAGCGGAAGATGCTGTTGGCGCGTGCGAGGCCAGGGCCCAGGAGGAGGTCGATCGCCAGGTGGCCGAGGCTCGCGCGGATCTTGAGTGCAGGTACGACCTGAAGTTGGAGTTCGCGGAAGCTGAGGCAGCAGGCAGGACTGCTGCCCTCAAGTCTAGGTTGATGGAAGCGGAACAGCGTGAGGAGGCCGATGCAGCCGCCCTGGTCTCGGCAAAGGCCGAACTGGCCTCCGCCCGCGCCGAGCCGATACCTCTTCAGTAGCAGGTCACCAACGCCGAGTCCGTCGCGCGGCTGAACAGGGAATAAGTGCTTCAACGGCGGATGCTATAGCGCGTGCACGCCCCCATGATCCAGGGCCTCAGGAATAGGGTCAACATTGCTCTGGGCCACATCTGCGATGAGAATGCCCCTCATCCCTGCGTGGATGACTACGCCAGTCACCTCCGCTTCTTTACTGACATGGTGACGCGCTTGGAGAATCGCTCCGAGAGAGCTCGCCTGCTTGTTGAAGAGACGAGTTGCGGCCTGCTGGGGTGCACATTCTCCCGTGTCTTCAGCCATCTCCAGAACACCTACCAGGACTTTGACTTATACACCGCCATTGCTCCAGTTCCAGAGGCCATCCGGGGCGACCTCGCACGGTGGGTGGAGGACAATGTGGACGCGCTGGTCAGGGCCTTCGCTTCCGAGGGCGACGGGGTGGTGGTCGCGACGGACGAAGGCGACGTGGTCGACGATGGTGATGGCGGCGCCGGTGGAGGTGATGGTGATGCTGGCGACGATGGCAGCGATGCCAGCGACGTGTCTGAGGGCGATCCGGGGGACGCGGCGAGCGACATGTCCGACTGATCCCGTGTTTCCCAGCTGTTTGTCCTGCACGCAGAAGCTCGGGCATGGCCCTAGAGGTTGTAAGAGCACTTTTGGAGGGTAAGCCTGATGCGGAGCATCCTACGATCATCCCCAGGTACACTCGAGCCTACGCCATTGGACCTAAGGTGAACTCGTTCCTTTCCGAATCTTCCCTTTCCGCATGTAAGACATGGATGCTACTTCAAGCGCGGACCTTGTGCATACTCAAGTAGACCCGAGGAGACCATGGAGAGCCCAAGGACCAAGGCCAAGTGTGCGCGGGAGCGAAGGAAGGAGAAAGAAGAAGAGCCAGCTGCTACAGCAGCCGGACATCCAGCCCCTGCCCCGGAAATCCGGCATCGGCTATCCAGAGAGCACCAGAGTCGGCCAAGTCAGCCCGAACATGTAGCCCCCAGACCCGGACATCTGGCCCGTCGCGAGCCGCCTGACATCCGGCCTAGCTCCTGGAAATCCGGCGCCCCATCACAGAAGCTGGACCCTGCCAGCCCGGACATCCGGCCCCAGCGCCTGGACAACCGGTGTCTCGGGAAGGCCCAGACATCTGGCCCCCCTGCCTGCGTGCAGCGCATCTGGGCCGAGGCCCATGTACCCATTCATCCCTTAGACTATATATACTCCCCCACCTCCTCCAAGTTAGGGTTAGCATTGGTTTAGCTCATATGTGAGATAGAGCATTGCTGATCTATAAGGATTTGCTCCTCGAGAGAGACCGCGGCCCCTCTACGGAAACGATCCACGTTGGATTCAAGACCCCCTCTTGGGTGGCCCCATCAATACCTCCTCACGGAGAAGAACTGGTTACCCTTTGTATCGTCCTTTGTTGGATTTAGATCTTATATCTCCTCTCGTGTTCCGAGGATCTAGCATATGTGTGACTATATCTTGTTGGTTTTGAGAGTTCCTCTTGTGTTTTCCCTTGTTTGCCCCTTGTGTTCTTTGTGTTCTTAGTTGGGATCCGCTCCTTTCATGAAAGATCGGCTGTATAGGGTTCCACCCTACATCATCTTGGTATCATGAGCCACGTTGATCACGATTTCGGAGCCCCCTCTCTTTGTTTCCTAGCCCAGTTTTGTTGATTTCGTCCTAAATTCGAAAATTCCCCACAAAAATAGCCCCCCAAATTTTTTTGTGATTTGTTGGTTTGATGATGTGTTGTTGATTTTGATCCATGGATTTGCTTGGTTTCAAGTGGATCTAGCATATCCCCATGTTTCCCCATATTCCATCCACAAAATCTCCGAAATTTTGCCCCCGAAATCATCAATTTCCGTCCCCAAAATTGAGTTCCTCGAGTTCATCCTCGGATTTGGAGCCCGGACATCCGGCCCGTAGCCCCTGACATCTGGCCCCCTGGACATCCGGCCCGTGGCCCGGACATCCGGCTTCTGGAGCGCATTTTCGCGCAAGGTTTTGGACATCAGGTCCCGGACATCCAGCCCCAACCCCGGATGTCCGACCCCTGGGAATTCAGCCTGTTCCGTTTCACCGTTTTGTGCATAACTAATTCATCTGGAGTCTCTTTTTTACGTTCTCTAGCTCGTTTTGTAGCTATTGACATCCCCCATCCCACAAAAATACTACCATCCCCATTTGACTCCATCAAATTTTTGGAACTTTGGCATATTTGCCTAGGGCTTCCACCATAACTTCCGCATTGCCACCACCGACTTCCGCAACCTAAACAATTTTGTTCCCCATAGCATTTGTGGTTGTTTGAGTTGTGATTCGAGTCTCCTAAGGTGTTTAGGCTACTTAGGGATGGTTGCTTCTTCATCAACCACCACCACAACCACCATAACTTCCGCATAGGCTTACCAACCATACACCTCCGCCAACCCAACTTAACCCAAATTTGTTTGTGTTGTGAGTTGTGTCTCCTAAAGTGTTTCGACTACTTAGGGACCGTGCTTCCAACTCCGACACCGTGTATAGTTCACCACCTTACCATCCACTTCTGCATTGCGTCTCAAAACACATCATTACATTTCCACAATCCCTTTGAGCTTACACAACCGCCACCGCTTTCCGCTACCACCATTTGACATTTGACATTTGAGATTTTGAGTTCGCGGTTTTTCCGTTTCCTAAGGTGTTTTGGCTACTTAGGGACGAGCCTCCATCATCTTGGTATCTCCATCAAGATCACTGCCACTCATCATCTCCAAGGACGGTAACCTCCATATCATCTTGGTATCGTGGTATCCCTCCATTGTATATTACCTTGCAATTTTATTGATAACCCCTAGCCCATTTTGCGTCACTTGCCTATCGAGACTAGCCATTTGAGTATTGCCGGCAACGTTACTTGTGCACATTAGTGATCATAGCTCCCATTGCATACTTACCATATCATCATTGGTACATATCTTGGTATCATCTTTTGTGTAACAAAGTTGTCATCACATATACTCAATTGCTATCTTGGTGCGTGAAGTTTTGCATGAGAAAAGAGCTCAAAACAGAAAGAGCCAACAAATCTTTTAAGCAAAAGGGAAAGATAAGCAAAAGAGATTATAAGCAAGAACCATAGCATCATACTACATTAAGATTGTCATACTCGATCATCTTGGATCATATCATCGGAATACCATACATATAGCATACATGGGGTAGAAGCCGTTGCATTTTTGCATAGTAGGTTGTGCACAAGTTTCGTATCCGCCTATTGTGCAATCGTGCTAGCGTCTCTCTAGAGTTGTGCAACAAGAGCATTTTCTGTGGATTCCACATTTTGAGCACGACCCCATTTATCTATCCGTGTGTGCGTTTCTGTGTGCCACATATTGCTATTGGTCTACTTGTTTCACTTGCAAATTTGTGAATCTCTTTCAACATTATTGACTCTTGCTAACATTTTGCATCAAATTTTTTGTGCTACTATCCTCACCGAGCTCCACCATAAGCCTTACTTGTGTAGGTGTGACAAATCGACAAGATCAGTACCAATTGTGCTATTTCCTTGTTACATTATTGAGTGATCATTGATCCATATTCAACATCGGTCAAGGTACATTTGGTATAAGTTCTTCTCTTTCTCCCACTCATATTTGCTCGAGTTTTGTGATGGATAGGCAAGGCATTTCATCCCCAGTCTTCGACAACACCGACGCGTGAACGACTACATCACCAAAGCATCCATCTTTGAACTACAACAAGCATTGAAAGCCACACATTCTACCTTGCAAGAGCGCATCGAGAACCTCTCCATCGACATTCATCACTCCGAAGCACGGAAAAGGGACTACTTAGACAACAAGTTTTCCACACAAAAGGAGGAGCAAGATGGAAGGATGAAGGAGATTCGGGCCTTGATCAAGTCTATTTCCAATTCATCATCTTCAAGGCGGCGGCGACCAAATCGATCATCTTCGGAGCGCCCAAGCGATACAAGCGCAAGTCGTCCACATCTACATGGCGACCATCATCACATTGTGATCCACATCATCATGAAGGGCAAGTCACCACCAAGCAACATGTGCACGACGACGACGAACGACATCTATTACGAGCTCAAGTACGACAACGACACCATAAACATGAAGATGCTCGAGATGCGACTACCAACAAGTCCCAGCAAGCTCTACATCAAGCTAAGTCCAAGCTTCATGAGCAAAAGAGGAGACCGCGAGACAAGCACCACCCAGATGGAGCTACGACTACCACAACCACTTCGGCATCTTTGCCAAGTGTTCTCAAGGCATCTTAACCTTTGGACGTATGGCATCTTTGCCTACTTCCCACGACTACGCCTACAACGACTTCATCAAGTCCAAGGCGACCACCTACAAGCGAGGGCGACACTTCCATCTTCGGAAGCCCCTCAAGGAAGATGGCCGAGCATGGGAAATTCCCTTCGGCCATGGAGACGAGCTACAAGGTGCCACATCATATGGGCCTCCAACAACAAGACGGTCGAGCAAGGGCCATCCCCTTCGACCACGGCGGCGAGCGCGAACCTCTTTGTCGGTGTCAAAACCGGCGGATCTCGGGTAGGGGGTCCCGAACTGTGCGTCTAAGGTGGATGGTAACAGGAGGCAGGGGACATGATGTTTACCCAGGTTCGGGCCCTCTCGATGGATGTAATACCCTAGTTCCTGCTTGATTGATCTTGATGATATGAGTAGTACAAGAGTTGATCTACCACGAGATCGTAGAGGCTAAACCCTAGAAGCTAGCCTATGGTATGATTGTCCTTGCCCTACGGACTAAACCCTCCGATTTATATAAACACCGGAGGGGACTAGGGTTACACAGAGTCGGTTACAAGGGAGGAGATCTTCATATCCATATCGCCAAGCTTGCCTTCCACGCCAAGGAGAGTCCCATCCGGACACGAGACGAAGTCTTCAATCTTGTATCTTCATAGTCCAACAGTCCGGCCAAAGGATATAGTCCGGCTGTCCGGATACCCCCAAATCCAGGACTCCCTCAGTAGCCCCTGAACCAGGCTTCAATGACGACGAGTCCGGCGCGCAGATTGTCTTCGGCATTGCAAGAAGGGTTCCAAGTTCCAAGTTCGGCCCTCAGCTGAACACCGAACTGGAACCACCAGTGGTCCTGGACTCCAGCAGGCGGCCCCCTGTTAAGAGGGGCAAGCCACCCATGCCGGTGACCTCTGTCCATCCAGAGGCACCGGACAACTTGCTGGAGGTGCTTCGCAGCGCTTCCATCGACGAAGAGCACCACACTATCATGAGTGCGGTGATCGAGAAGGTTCAGTCTGCCAAGAGCGGACTCACTGAAGCATGTGCCAGCCTCCTAACAGGCTTTGAGGTGAGTAATCAAAATATAGGAAAATATTACCGCATAGACAGTAGCCCCTGATGCTCGGCGTTCGCGAAGAAAATTCAAATGGAGGATCAAATAGTAACTGCAGGAGTCTAATCCAAATATGTCTATATGCGTATGCAGGCTTCACTTCTTGGGTCATTGTCAGGCAGCATCGCTGGAGGTCACCAAGATCAAGCGGGACCTCGAGCGGTCCAAGGAAGAACTCAGCCTTGCCAAGAGGCAGCTTGAGGAGAACAAAGGTAAGCAATACCTTGTCTATATATAAAAAAAGATTTGGTTGTAAGATAATAGGATCATCATGAATGTGCCAGGGACCATGACCGAAGTGGCGTCCCTGAAGCAGGCGCTGTCCGAGGCCGAAAACAAAGCGTCCAAGGAGCGCCTCGAGCGCCAAAGACAAGAAGCCTGAGTAGGCGAGGTGCAGCAAGAGCTCCAGGCGCTCGTGAAGAAGCAGGAGTCCTTGGAGCTTGACTCGAAGACGCGAGAGTCCGAGCTTGCCAAGGCCCTCGAAAACGCAAAACATTCCAAGGCCGAAGCCCAAAAGGCCCTCCAGGAGATTGAGGCAGCGAAGAAGATAACGGCGGGTAAGGCATTCATTATGCAAAGCAAGCATGTGAAAGAAAATTTCTATTTACTTACCCGAGTTCGGAGCTCTCCAGGGGCGTTCGCAGATCTGCCCCGCAGTGTGTCCGATGCCGTGGAGTTCTACCAAGCCGAGGAGGGGAGCTCGATGGAGAAGGTGTTATGGTCTTAGTATACTGGGACCAAACACCCGATGCCCATGAGCAACCAGCTGAAGCAACTGGTCGACCTTCACAAGGCGGCCGAACAGGCCATGAAGGATCTTATAGTCTGGATGTTGCCTGGTGATGCCCTTCCCAACAGCTACTTCGGCCTGGTGAGGCGGCTTCTGGATGCCTGCCCACGGCTGGAAGTCATAAAGCGGTCCGTCTGCATCGAAGGTGCACGCAGGGCTTTTGCCCGTGCGAAGGTACACTGGGCCAAGATGGACGCCGAGAAGCTGGTGAAAGAGGGGCCGCCGCAGGGCAAGGAGCATCGCCACCCCGAAATGTATTATGAGGGTGTCCTGAAGGGTGCCCGTCTCGTGGCGGACGAGTGTACTAAAGATGTAATCTTTGAATGAACTTGCTCATGTGATCCTGTATTATGAAACTAGTTCATGTGCGCTATGCAAAGCTTTTGTATTTAAAATATTACCTTCTGTGCGGCTGTTTATAAATCTGAGAGTTGGCTAGTCGTAAACACGCCCCATGCAACTAGTCTTTGGGTGTTGGGATAAATCTGAGCACTCTTTTTCCCATTTTTGGGTCCTTCGAGGGAGGTGCTCAGCACAACGAACCAGGCAATCGGACTATAATGCTTTATCACTCTCACTTAGCCATAGAAGTCTACAATTTTAAATTTTGGCGAAGCCCCTAGTATTCGGAAGGCCGAATTTGGGGCGCTATACACGCCTAAGTCGGACAAGGCCGACTCCTCGCCCGAAGCGGAAAAAGTCTTTAGGGACTTGAGACCTCTCGAACAGCGACCAGCTCTCGCCTTATCATGACAATCAGTTTTAGCTTTCTCTACTGAGGTGCTCGTCCGGAAGAACCGGGGCACAATCGCAGTAGTTCTCCAGTCTGCCTTAGCCGATATAGCGGGCGTAAGGTACCAAAACATGGGAGCAGGCAAACCCAACTATTGACCCAAGACATGATTCGAGCTGATGCATATAATGCTATAAGTTGGCGTGCCACCTTTAGCCGAAAGTGTTCGGACTTCTCACGCCGTATTATGGGGTATACGGAAGCCCCTGGCGTACTGGCCGTACCAGAGTGTACGGGTGTTGATTGTCATAAATGAACATATATATATATATATATATAAAGAAGAATATGGAATGCGATAATAGACTAGTGCTATGCATTGTTTATTTGAAAAGTGCGTCAAAGCAGACTGATACAAGTAGTGCGGTAAGCAAAAAATAGGACCATTTGACATGTCCCAACAAAGGGCGAGCTGCGGACTGGTATTTTCAAGCAGGTATTTCACTCGTTATAAAGACCACTTGGGGATTTCATTGTAAGACGTAGCTTCCTGCCTCCTTGGGTGTTGTATCATGTGTCCAACAATCGTACTGCCAGACAGGGCTTCCAGATAGTAAAGTCCTGAAAGAGAGAGAATGATAAAGGTAGTAAGCCCCTAGTGCGGTTTAGCCGCATTGTGGGACCTGCCATGATCGTGCCCACGCCTATACCTATGGTATTTTCAATGCGTAATTATGTACGCGTGGCACGAATTTCGCCGTTCGACTAAGCTTAGGGCGGGAGCCGAATTGCTATGCGAGCTCTGAACATGCCAGGCGATCCTATTGCAGGTTACTCCGGATGCGCTTGACGGTGTCCGGGGGCTTTATCGCTGAACTGGTGGATTGCCTTAAGAGGCTGCTTTGTGCCTCCGCTGCGAGGGCCGCAGTGTGCTCCTCCATACGGAGCGAGCGCTCTGTGTTTCCGTTGACTGTGATGACCCCCCTAGGTCCTGGCATCTTGAGCTTGAGGTATGCATAATGCGGTATTGCATTGAATCTTGGGAACGCGGTTCGCCCGAGCAGAGCGTGATAGCTGCTGCGGAACGGGACGATATCGAAGATTAAGTCCTCGCTTCGGAAGTTGTCCGGAGATCCGAAGACCACTTCCACTGTGATTGAGCCCGTACAATGGGCCTCTACATTTGGGATGACGCCTTTAAAGGTCGTTTTTGTGGGTTTGATCCTCGAGGGGTCTATACCCATTTTGCGCATTGTATCCTGATAGAGCAGGTTCAGGCTACTGCCGCCGTCCATAAGGACTCGAGTGAGGTGAAATCCATCAATGATGGGGTCTAAGACCAATGCGGCAGATCCTCCATGACGGATACTAGTGGGGTGGTCCCTGCGATCGAAGGTGATAGGACAAGAGGACCATGGGATGAACTTTGGGGCGACGGGCTCCATCACATATACGTCCCTTAGTGCATGCTTCAGTTCCGTTTTGGGGATGTGGGTTGCGTATATCATGTTCACCATCCTCACTTGCGGGGGGAACCTCTTTTGTCCTCCCGTGTTCGGCGGCCGTGGCTCCACCTCGTCATCGCTGTGTAGCCCCTTGTCCTTGTTTTCGGCATTTAACTTGCCGGCCTGCTTGAACACCCAGCATTCTCTGTTGGTGTGATTGGCTGGCTTATCAGGGGTGCCGTGTATTTGACACGAGCGATCGAGTATGCGGTCCAAACTGGACGGGCCCGGAGTGCTTCTTTTGAATGTCTTTTTCCGCCGACCGGGTTTAGACCCTCTGAATCCGGCATTGACTGTCGTATCCTCGGCATTGTCGCCGTTGTTGCGGCGCTTGTGTTTGCTGCGATGTGGCCTGTCGTTACTGTCCTTGGTATCCGAAGTGCCAAGGTTCCTTGATATGTTGTTGCTGCGAGCCAACCAGCTATCCTCTCCCGCGCAAAATCGGGTCATGAGTGTCGTGAGGGCTGTCATAGACTTCGGCTTTTCCTGGCTGAGGTGTCGGGCGGGCAACTCGTCACGGATGTTGTGCTTAAATGCCGCTAAGGCCTCTGCATCCGGACAGTCGACAATTTGATTTTTCTTGGTTAGGAACCATGTCCAGAATTGCCTGGCCGATTCCCCTGGCTGCTGAATTATGTGGCTCAAGTCATCGGCATCTGGTGGTCGCACATAAGTGCCCTGGAAGTTGTCGAGGAATGCGTCTTCCAGATCCTCCCAACAGCCAACAGAGTCTACTGGCAAGCTATTCAGCCAATGCCGAGCTGGTCCTTTAAGTTTTAGCGGGAGGTACTTGATCCATGTAGATCATCACCGTGGGCCATGTGGATGTGGAGGAGGAAGTCCTCGATCCATACCGCGGGATCTGTTGTACCATCATATGATTCGATATTTACGGATTAAAAACCCTTTGGGAATTCATGCTCCATTACTTCGTCGGTGAAGCATAGGGGGTGTGACGCGCCTCTGTGTTGGGCTATATCGCGACGCGGCTCATATGAGTCTTGCTTGCTGTATTCGGCCCGGCCGGATTTGCTTTTACTGTATCCGGCATGACGGTCACCGTCACGCGTAGGGGCGCGCCCTCGGGATCCGTAGATCGATCTTGCGTGTTTTGCCCTATCCTCCAATATGTCTCACATGTCTCGCATTTTTCCCGGTACCTTGGTAGTTTTATATGAGTGGCAACGGGGTGCGGGCTGAACTTCTGGCTGAAATGCCTCTCTGTCTCGGCCACGAGGTGGCCGATCAGCCGCGTCATACGTTGGTGATGTAGGTTTTAATGCTTCCTCCTCAAGTCCGGGTAGCAACCTGCGCTTTGGGTGACCCTTGTGATGGGGAACGTTGCAGAAAATTAAAATTTTTCCTACGGTTTCACCAAGATCCATCTATGAGTTCATCTAAGCAACGAGTCAAGGGAGTGAGTTTGCATCTACATACCACTTGTAGATCGCGTGCGGAAGCTTTCGAGGGGATGGTGAAGATGGAGTCGTACTCGGATCACCGATGACCAAAGTGCTGAACGGACAGCACCTCCGCGTTCAACACACGTACGGTACGGGCAACGTCTCCTCCGTCTTGATCCAGCAAGGAGGAAGGAGAGGTTGAGGAAGATGGCTCCAACAGCAGCACGACGGCGTGATGATGGTGGAGTCACAGTTCTCCGGCAGGGCTTCGCCAAGCGCACGTGGAGGAGGAGAGGTGTTGGGAGGGAGGGCTGCGCCTTCAAGTTGTGTATGCAGCCTCCCTCACCCCTCTATTTATAGGGGAAGGGAGGAGGGGCGGCCCCTCTAGATGCATCTAGAGGGGGGCGGCGGTTAAGGGAGGGGGCTTGCCCCCAAGCAAGGGGCGCCCCTTAGGGTCCCCCCTCAACCCTAGGCGCATGGGCCCAAGGGAGGGTGCGCCCAGCCACAAGGGGCTGGCTGCCTCCACACAGCCCAAGTGGCCCCGAGAGGTGGCCCCTCCGGTGGTCCTCCGGAACCTTTCCGGTGGCCCTCCATAATTCGATATGACCGAAACTTTTCGGGCCCGCTTGACAACTTCCCATATATAAATCTTTACCTCCGGACCCTTCCGAACTCCTCGTGACGTCCGGGATCTCATCAGGGACTCAACAACATTCGTAATCACATACTAGTCTTCCTAATAACCCTAAGCGTCACCGAACCTTAAGTGTGTAGACCCTACGGGTTCGGGAGACATGCGAACATGACCGAGACGCTCTCGGTCAATAACCAACAACGGATCTGGATACCCATGTTGGCTCCCACATGCTCCTCGATGATGTCATCGGATGAACCACGATGTCGAGGGTTCAAGCAACCCCGTATACTATTCCCTTTGTCAGACGGTATGTTACTTGCCCGAGACTCGATCGTCGGTATCCCAATACCTCGTTAAGTCTCGTTACCGGCAAGTCACTTTACTCGTACCGTAATGCATGATCCCGTGACCAGACACTTGGTCACTTTGAGCTCATTATGATGATGCACTACCGAGTGGGCCCAGTGATACCTCTCCGTCATACGAGTGAACAAATCCCTGTCTCGATCCGTGTCAACCCAACAGACACTTTCGGAGGTACCTGTCGTGCACCTTTATAGTCACCCAGTTACGTTGTGACGTTTGGTACACCCAAAGCACTCCTACGGTATTCGGGAGTTACACGATCTCACGGTCTAAGGAAGAGATACTTGACAATGGAAAAGCTCTTGCAAAACGAACTACACGATCTTTGTGCTATGCTTAGGATTGGGTCTTGTCCATCACGTCATTCTCCTAATGACGTGATCCCATTGTCAATGACATCTGATGTCCATAGTCAGGAAACCATGACTATCTGTCGACCAACGAGCTAGTCAACTAGAGGCTCACTAGGGACGTATTGTGGTCTATGTATTCACACGTGTATTATGATCTTCGGATAATACAGTTATAGCATGAATAAAAGACAATTATCATGAACAAGGAAATATAATAATAATGCTTTTATTATTGCCTCTAGGGCATATTTCCAACAGTCTCCCACTTGCACTAGAGTCAATAATCTAGTTACATTGTGATGAATCGAACACCCATAGAGTTCTGGTGTTGATCATGTTTTGCCCGTGGAAGAGGTTTAGTCAACGGATCTGCGACATTCAGATCCGTATGCACTTTGCAAATTTCTATGTCTCCATCTTGAACATTTTCACGGATGGAGTTGAGCGACGCTTGATGTGCCTTGTCTTCTTGTGAAACCTGGGCTCCTTGGCAAGTGCAATAGCTCCAGTGTTGTCACAGAAGAGTTTGATCGGCCCCGACGCATTGGGTATGACTCCTAGGTCGGTGATGAACTCCTTCACCCATATTGCTTCATGTGCTGCCTCCGAGGCTGCCATGTACTCCGCTTCACATGTAGATCCCTCCACGACGCTCACGCTTGCAGCTGCACCAGCTCATTGCTCCACCATTCAACATATACACGTATCCGGTTTGTGACTTAGAGTCATCAGATCTGTGTCGAAGCTAGCGTCGACGTAACCCTTCTGACGAGCTCTTCGTCACCTCCATAAACGAGAAACATGTCCTTTGTCCTTTTCAGGTACTTCAGGATATTCTTGACCGCTGTCCGGTGTTCCTTGCGGGATTACTTTGGTACCTTCCTACCAAACTTACGGCAAGGTTTACATCAGTCCAGTACACAGCATGGCATACATAATAGATCCTATGGCTGAAGCATAGGGATGACACTCATCTCTTCTTTATCTTTTGTCGTGGTCGGGCATTGAGCTGAGCTCAATCTCACACCTTGCAATACAGGCAAGAACCCTTCTTGGACTGATCCATTTTGAACTTCTTCAAAATCTTATCAAGGTATGTGCCTTGTGAAAGACCTATGAGGCGTCTCGATCTATCTCTATAGATCTTGATGCCTAATATATAGGCAGCTTCTCCAAGGTCCTTCATTGAAAAACATTTATTCAAGTAGGCCTTAATGCTGTCCAAGAATTCTATATCATTTCCCATCAAAAGTATGTCATCTACATATAATATGAGAAATGCTACTGAGCTCCCACTCACTTTCTTGTAAACGCAGCTTCTCCATAAGTGCTGCATAAACCCAAATGCTTTGATCATCTCATCAAAGCGAATGTTCCAACTCCGAGATGCTTGCACCAGCCCATAAATGGATCGCTGGAGCTTGCATACTTTGTTAGCGTTCTTAGGATCGACAAAACCTTCCGGCTGCATCATATACAACTCTTCCTTAAGATAACCGTTAAGGAACGCTGTTTTGACTTCCATCTGCCATATCTCATAATCATAGTATGCGGCAATTGCTAACATGATTCGGACGGACTTAAGCTTCACTACGGGAGAGAAAGTCTCATCGTAGTCAATCCCTTGAACTTGCCGATAACCTTAGCGACAAGTCGAGCTTTATAGATGGTGACATTACCATCCGCGTCCGTCTTCTTCTTAAAGATCCATTTGTTTTCTATCGCTCACCGATCATCAGGCAAGTCAGTCAAAGTCCATACTTTGTTTTCATACATGGATTCTATCTCGGATTTCATGGCTTCTAGCCATTTGTTGGAATCTGGGCCCGCCATCGCTTCTTCATAGTTCGAAGGTTCACCGTTGTCTAACAACATGATTTCCGGGACAGGGTTGCCGTACCACTCAGTGCGGAACGTGTCCTTGTGGACCCACGAGTTCAAGAGCAACTTGATCCGAAGTACCTTGATCATCATCATTATTTTCCTCTTCGTTGGTGTAGGCATCACAGAACATTTTCTGAGCTGCACTACTATCCCGTTCAAGAGGTAGTACTTCATCGAAGTTCTACTTTCCTCCCACTTACTTCTTCGAGAGAAACTCTTTTTCGAAAGGATCCGTTCTTGGCAACAAAGATCTTGCCCTCGGATCTTAAGTAGAAGGTATACCCAATTGTTTCTTTAGGGTATCCTATGAAGACGCATTTTCCGACTTGGGTTCGAGCTTTTCAGGTTGAAGTTTCTTGACATAAGCATCGCATCCCCAAACTTTTAGAAACGATAGCTTAGGTTTCTTCCCAAACCATAATTCATACGGTGTCGTTTCAGCGGATTTAGACGGTGCCCTATTTAAAGTGAATGTAGCTGTCTCTAGAGCGTATCCCCAAAATGATAGCGGTAAATCGGTAAGAGACATCATAGATCGCACCATATCCAATAGAGTGCGATTCGACGTTCGGACACACCGTTACGCTGAGGTGTTCCAGGCGGCGTGAGTTGTGAAACGATTCCACATTTTCTTAAGTGTGTACCAAATTCGTGACTTAAATATTCTCCTCCACGATCTGATCGTAAGAATTTTATCTTTCGGTCACGTTGATTCTCTACTTCATTCTGAAATTCCTTGAACCTTTCAAAGGTCTCGGACTTGTGTTTCATCAAGTAGACATACCCATATCTACTCAAGTCATCGTGAGAGTGAGAACATAACGATATCCTCCATGAGCCTCAACGCTCATTGGACCCTTTTACATCGGTATGTATGATTTCCAACAAGTTGGTTGCTCGCTCCATTGTTCCAGAGAACGGAGTCTTGGTCATCTTGCCCATGAGGCATGGTTCGCATGTGTCAAATGATTCATAATCAAGAGACTCCAAAAGTCCATCGGCATGGAGCTTCTTCATGCGCTTTACACCAATGTGACCAAGGCGGCAGTGCCACAAGTATGTGGGACTATCGTTATCAACTTTACATCTTTTGGTATTCACGCTATGAACATGTGTAACACTACGCTCGAGATTCATTAAGAATAAACCATTGACCATCGGAGCATGACCATAAAACATATCTCTCATATAAATAGAACAACCATTATTCTCGGATTTAAATGAGTAGCCATCTCGCATTAAACGAGATCCAGATACAATATTCATGCTCAAACTTGGCACCAAATAACAATTATTAAGGTTCAAAACTAATCCCGTAGGTAAATGTAGAGGTAGCATGCGACGGCGATCACATCGACTGGAACCATTCTCGACGCGCATCGTCACCTCGTCTTCGCCAGTCTCCGCTTATTCCGCAGCTCCTGCTGTGAGTTACAAATATGAGCAACGGCACCGTATCAAATACCCGGGAGTTACTACGAGTCTCGGTAAGGTACACATCAATTACATGTATATCAAATATACCTTTGATGTTGCCGGCCTTCTTATCCGCTAAGTATTTGGGGCAGTTCCGCTTCAAAGGACCCTTCCCTTGCAATAAAAGCACTCGGTCTCGGGCTTGGGTCCATTCTTTGACTTCTTCCGGCAACTTGCTTGCGGGCGCGGCAACCTCCTTGCCGTCCTTCTTGAAGTTCTTCTTGCCCTTGCCCTTCTTGAACTTAGTGGTCTTATTGACCATCAACACTTGATGTTCTTTCTTGATTTCAACCTCTGCTGACTTCAGATAGAGAATACTTCAGAATGGTCTTTACCATCCCCGCATATTGTAGTTCATCACAAAGCTCTTGTAGCTTGGTGGGAGCGATGAAGGATTCTGTCAATGACCGCCTCATCAGGGAGGTTAATATTCAGCTGGGTCATACGGTTGTGCAACCCAGACATCTTGAGTATGTGCTCACTGACAAAACTATTTTCCTCCATCTTACAACTATAGAACTTGTCGGAGATGTCATATCTCTCGACCCGGGCGTGAGCTTGGAAAACTAGTTTCAGCTCTTGAACATCTCATATGCTCCGTGATGCTCAAAACGCTTTTGGAGCCCGGTTCTAAGCTGTAAAGCATGCCGCACTGAACAAGGGAGTAATCATCAAGACGAGACTGCCAAGCATTCATAATGTCTTGGTTCTCAGGGACGGAGCATCACCTAGCGGTCCTTCTAGGACATATTGTTTCTGGCAGCTATGAGGATGATCCTCAAGTTCGGACCCGATCCGTATAGTTGCTGCCGTCATCTTTCAGCTTGGTTTTCTAGGAGCGTTGAAGTTCAAGTTGACATGAGCGTTGGCCATTTGATCTACAAGACATATTATGCAAAAGTTTTAGACTAAGTTCATGATAATTAAGTTCATATAATCAAATTATTTAAATGAACTCCCACTCAGATTAGACATCCTCTAGTCATCTAAGTGATACACGATCCGAGTCGACTAGGCCGTGTCCGATCATCACGTGAGACGGACTAGTCATCGTCGTGAACATTCTCATGTTGATCGATCTTCCATACGACTCGTGTTCGACCTTTCGGTCTCCGTGTTCCGAGGCCATGTCTGTACATGCTAGGCTCATCAAGTTAACCCTAAGTGTTTTGCGTGTGTAAATCTGTCTTACACCCATTGTATGTGAACGTAAGAATCCATCACACCCGATCATCACGTGGTGCTTAGAAGCGATTTAACTTTAGCAACGGTGCACGTTAGGGAGAACACTTCTTGAAATTGTTGTAAGGGATCATCTTATTTACTACCGTCGTTCTAAGTAAACAAGATGTATAAACATAATAAACATCACATGCAATTATATAGTAGTGACATGATATGGCCAATATCATAAAACTCCATTGATCTCCATCTTCGGGCTCCATGATCATCTTGTCACCGCATGACACCATGATCTCCATCATCATGATCTCCATCATCGTGTCTTCATGAAGTTGTCACGCCAACGACTACTTCTACTTCTATGGCTAAACGCGTTTAGCAATAAAGTAAAGTAAGTTACATGGCGTTCTTCAATGACACGCAGGTCATACAAAAATAAAGACAACTCCTATGGCTCCTGCGGTTGTCATACTCATCGACATGCAAGTCGTGATTCCTATTACAAGAACATGATCTCATACATCACAATATGTCATTCATCATTCATCACAACTTGGCCATATCACATCACATGACAATTGCTGCAAAAACAAGTTAGACGTCCTCTAATTGTTGTTGCATCTTTTACGTGGCTGCAATTGGGTTCTAGCAAGAACGTTATCTTACCTACGAATAACCACAACGTGATCTTGTCAACTTCTATTTACCCTTCATAAGGACCCTTTTCATCGAATCCGCTCCAACTAAAGTGGGAGAGACAGAACCCGCCAGCCACCTTATGCAACTAGTGCATGTTAGTCGGTGGAACCGGTCTCACGTAAGCGTGCGTGTAAGGTTGGTCCGGGCCGCTTCATCCCACAATACCGCAGAAGCAAGATAAGACTAGTAGCGGCAAGCAAGTTGACAAGATCTACGCCCACAACTAAATTGTGTTCTACTCGTGCAATAGAGAACTACGCATAGACCTAGCTCATGATGCCACTGATGGGGAACGTTGCAGAAAATTAAAATTTTTCCTACGGTTTCACCAAGATCCATCTATGAGTTCATCTAAGCAACGAGTCAAGGGAGTGAGTTTGCATCTACATACCACTTGTAGATCGCGTGCGGAAGCTTTCGAGGGGATGGTGAAGATGGAGTCGTACTCGGATCACCGATGACCAAAGCGCTGAACGGACAGCACCTCCGCGTTCAACACACGACGTGCACGGGCAATGTCTCCTCCGTCTTGATCCAGCAAGGAGAAAGGAGAGGTTGAGGAAGATGGCTCCAACAGCAGCACGACGGCGTGATGATGGTGGAGTCCAGATTCTCGGGCAGGCTTCGCCAAGCGCACGCGGAGGAGGAGAGGTGTTGGGAGGGAGGGCTGCGCCTTCAAGTTGTGTATGCAGCCCTCCCTCACCCCTCTATTTATAGGGGAAGGAGGAGGGGCGGCCCCTCTAGATGCATCTAGAGGGGGGGCGGCCAAGGGAGGGGGCTTGCCCCCAAGCAAGGGGCGCCCCTTAGGGTTCCCCCCTCAACCCTAGGAGCATGGGCCCAAGGGGAAGGGGTGCGCCCAGTCCACAAGGGGCTGGCTGCCTCCCACATAGCCCAAGTGGCCCCGAGAGAGGTGGCCCTCCCGTGATCCTCCGGAACCTTTCCGTGGCCCTCCATAATCCGATATGACCCAAACTTTTCGGGCCCGCTTGACAACTTCCCATATATAAATCTTTACCTCCGGACCCTTCCGAACTCCTCGTGACGTCCGGGATCTCATCCGGACTCAGAACAACATTCGTAATCACATACTAGTCTTCCTAATAACCCTAGCGCCACCGAACCTTATGTGTAGACCCTACGGGTTCGGAGACATGCGAATATGACCGAGACGCTCTCCGGTCAATAACCAACAGCGGATCTGGATACCCATGTTGGCTCCTACATGCTCCTCGATGATGTCATCGGATGAACCACGATGTCGAGGGTTCAAGCAACCCCGTATACTATTCCCTTTGTCAGACGGTATGTTACTTGCCCGAGACTCGATCGTCGGTATCCCAATACCTCGTTAAGTCTCGTTACCGGCAAGTCACTTTACTCGTACCGTAATGCATGATCCCATGACCAGACACTTGGTCACTTTGAGCTCATTATGATGATGCACTATCGAGTGGGCCCAGTGATACCTCTCCGTCATACGGAGTGACAAATCCCTGTCTCGATCCGTGTCAACCCAACAGACACTTTCGGAGGTACCTGTAGTGCACCTTTATAGTCACCCAGTTACGTTGTGACATTTGGTACACCCAAAGCACTCCTACGGTATCCGGGAGTTACACGATCTCACGGTCTAAGGAAGAGATACTTGACAATGGAAAAGCTCTAGCAAAACGAACTACACGATCTTTGTGCTATGCTTAGGATTGGGTCTTGTCCATCACGTCATTCTCCTAATGACGTGATCCCGTTGTCAATGACATCTGATGTCCATAGTCAGGAAACCATGACTATCTGTCGACCAACGAGCTAGTCAACTAGAGGCTCACTAGGGACGTATTGTGGTCTATGTATTCACACGTGTATTATGATCTCCGGATAATACAGTTATAGCATGAATAAAAGACAATTATCATGAACAAGGAAATATAATAATAATTCTTTTATTATTGCCTCTAGGGCATATTTCCAACACCTTGGAGGGGCGTTCGAGTTCGTATTCCTCGGCCGCAAGGACTTCAGTCCATCTATCTGCTAGCAAATCCTGATCAGCTCGAAGCTGTTGCTGTTTTTTCTTCAGGCTATTTGCTGTGGCTATAAGCCGGCGCTTAAAGCGCTCCTGCTCGATGGGATCCTTAGGTATGACAAACTCTTCGTCGTCGAGGCTCACTTCGTCTTCGGAGAGAGGCATGTAATTGTCATCCTATGCTCCTCCCTCTGCCACTTGCTCAGGAGGGCTGGCTTCTTCACCCTCCGGCTCTAGATCTTGCTGGAGGGGATTGTCACCATCTTCGGCACTGTCCGGAGCACTGTTATCTCTGGTGCCGGTATCACCGCTTTTGCTGTGGCGAGACTTAGAGCGGCGCTGCTGACATCGGCGCTTGGGTTGCTTCTTGGAGGGGTCATCCTCCGCCGTCTTGTCGCCATTGCATTATTTGGGTGTATCCACCATATATATATCATATGATGAGGTGGCGGTCCAGTGCCCCATGGGAAGTGGTTCCTGTTCATCTCCTTCATCGTTGTCCATAGCATCGATGTCTTCAGAGTCGAAGTCGAGCATGTTGGTTAAATTATCGACAGTGGCTACTAAGTGGGTGGTGGGTGGGGAGTGAGTTTCTTCGTCATCCGCATCCCACTCTAGCCGGACATAGTTCGGCCAAGGTTCTCCTGACAGGGAGAGAGACTTCAGCGAGTTTAGTACATCGCCGAAGGGCGAGTGCTGAAAGAAATCTGCGGAGGTGTACTCCATGATCGGCGCCCAATCGGATTCGATAGGCATGGGTGCAGGCGGTTCGGAGTCCATGGCTGGAGACGAGTCCAGGGGTTCGGCGTCATGGCTCTCGTGAGGGGTGAGGTCAGTATTCGGCTCTATCACCACTAAGGGTGTGGCCTCCAAGGCGGGGTCTATCCGCCCGTCCTCGTATGGCACAGTATATTCCGGATTGAAGGCCTGAGTGGTTGCTGGCGTGATTTCTCGAACATTGTCCGACGACAGAGCTTCATCATGCTCGTCGTGATCGTGCGGCACACATGGCATGGGCTTGAATCCGTCGAAGATCAAGTCTCTGCGGATATCGGCAGTGTAATTCAAGTTTACAAACCTGACCTGGTGGCCAGGGGCGTAGCTCTCGATCTGCTCTAGATGGCCAAGCAAGTTGGCCCGCAGTGCGAAGCCGCCGAATACAAAGATCTGTCCGGGGAGGAATACCTCACCCTGGACCACATCATTATCGATGATCGGAGGAGCCATCCGGCTTTGCGGCGATGGCACAGTGGAACGCTCAATGAAAGCACCAATGTCGGTGTCAAAACCGGCGGACCTCGGGTTGGGGTCCCGAGCTGTGCGTCTAAGGCGGATGGTAACAGGAGGCAGGGGACACGATGTTTACCCAGGTTCGGGCCCTCTCGATGGAGGTAATACCCTACTTCCTGCTTGATTGATCTTGATGATATGAGTAGTACAAGTGTCGATCTACCACGAGATCGTAGAGGCTAAACCCTAGAAGCTAGCCTATGGTATGATTGTCCTTGCCCTACAGACTAAACCCTCCGGTTTATATAGACACCGGAGGGGGCTAGGGTTACACAGAGTTGGTTACAAGGGAGGAGATCTTCATATCTGTATCGCCAAGCTTGCCTTCCACGCCAAGGAGAGTCCCATCCGGACACGAGACGAAGTCTTCAATCTTGTATCTTCATAGTCCAACAGTCCGGCCAAAGGATATAGTCCGGCTGTCCGGATACCCCCCAATCCAGGACTCCCTCAGTAGCCCCTGAACCAGGCTTCAATGACGATGAGTCCGGCGAGCAGATTGTCTTCGACATTGCAAGGCGGGTTCCAAGTTCCAAGTTCGGCCCTTAGCCGAACACCGCACTGGAACCACCATTGGTCCCGGACTCCGGCAGGCGGCCCCCTGTTAAGAGGGGCAAGCCACCCGTGCGGGTGACCTCTGTCCATCCAGAGGCACCGGACAACTTGCTGGAAGTGCTTCGCTGCGCTTCCATCGACGAAGAGCACCACACTATCATGAGTGCGGTGATCGAGAAGGTTCAGTCCGCCAAGAGCGGACTCACTGAAGCATGTGCCAACCTCCTAACAGGCTTTGAGGTGAGTAATCAAAATATAGGGAAATATTACCGCATAGACAGTAGCCCCTGATGCTCGGCATTCGCGAAGAAAAGCCGAATGGAGGATCAAATAGTAACTACAGGAGTCTAATCCAAATATGTCTATATGCTTATGCAGGCTTCACTGCTGGCCGGTGTCGCACATACTGCGGAGGTCACCGCACTGAAGCAGGACCTCGAGCGGTCCAAGGAATAACTCAGCCTTGCCAAGAGGCAGCTCGAGGAGAACAAAGGTAAGCAATACCTTGTTTATATAAAAAAAATATTTGGTTGTAAGATAATAGGATCATCATGAATGTGCCAGGGACCACGACCGGAGTGGTCTCCCTGAAGCAGGCGCTGTCCAAGGCCGTAAACAAAGCGGCCAAGGAGCGCCTCGAGCGCGAAAGACAAGAAGCCCGAGTAGGCGAGGTGCAGCAAGAGCTCCAGGCGCCCGTGAAGAAGCACGAGTCCTTGGAGCTTGACTCGAAGACGCGAGAGTCCGAGCTTGCCAAGGCCCTCGAAAGCGCAAAACATGCTAAGGCCGAAGCCCAAAAGGCTCTCTAGGAGATTGAGGCGGTGAAGAAGATAGTGGCGGGTAAGGCATTCATTATGCAAAGCAAGCATGTGAAATAAAATTTCTATTTACTTACCCGAGTTCAGAGCTCTCCAGGGGCGTTCGCAGATCTGCCCCGCAGTGTGTCTGATGCCGCGGAGTTCTACCGGGCCGAGGAGGGGAGCTTGACGGAGAAGGTGTTCTGGTCTCAGTATACTGGGACCGAACACCCGATGCCCATGAGCAACCAGCTGAAGCAACTGATCGAGCTTCACAAGGCGGCCGAACAGGCCATGAAGGGTCTTATAGTCCGGATGTGGCCTGGCGATGCCCTTCCCAACAACTACTTCGGCCTGGTGAGGCGGCTTGTGGATGCCTGCCCACGTCTGGAAGTCATAAAGCGGTCCGTCTGCATCGAAGGTGCACGCATGGCTTTTGCCCGTGCGAAGGTACATTGGGCCAAGATGGACGCCGAGAAGCTGGTGAAGGAGGGGCCGCCGCAGGGCGAGGAGCATCGCCACCCTGAAATGTATTATGAGGGTGTCCTGAAAGGTGCCCATCTCGTGGCGGACGAGTGTACCAAAGATGTAATCTTTGAATGAACTTGCTCATGTGATCCTGTATTATGAAAACTAGTTCATGTGCGCTATGTAACGCTTTTGTATTTAAAATATTACCTTCTGTGCGGCCATTTATAAATCTGAGAGTTGGCTAATCGTTAAACCGCCCCCATGCAACTAGTCTTTGGGGTGTTCGGGATAAATCTGAGCACTCTTTTTCCCATTTTTGGGTCCTTCGAGGGAGGTTCTCAGCGCAACGAACCAGGCAATCGGACTATAATGCTTTATCACTCGCACTTAGCCAAAGAAGTCTACAATTTTAAATTTTGGTTAAGCCCCTATTATTCGGAAGGACGACTTTGGGGCGCTATACACGCCTAAGTCGGACAAGGCCGACTCCTCGCCCGAAGCGGAAAAAGTCTTTAGGGACTTGAGACCTCTCGAACAGCGACCAGCTCTCGCCTTATCATGACAGTCAGTTTTAGCTTTCTCTACTGAGGTGCTCGTCCGGAAGAACCGGGGCACAATCGCAGTAGTTCTCCCAGTGCAGCCTTAGCCGATATAGCGGAACGTAAGGTACCAAAACATGGGAGCCGGGCAAACCCAACTATTGACCCAAGACATGATTCGGAGCTGATGCATATAATGCTATAAGTTCGGGGTGTCGCACTGTCGAAAGTGTTCGGACTTCTGATGCCGTATTATGGGGTATACGGAATCCCCTGGCGTACTGGCCGTACCAGAGTGTACGGGTGTTGATTGTCATAAATGAACATATATATATAAAAAGAAGAATCTAGAATGCGATAATAGACTAGTGCTATGCATTGTTTATTTGAAAAATGCGTCGAAGCAGACTGATACAAGTAGTGCGGTAAGCAAAAAATAGGACCATTTGACATGTCCCATCCAAGGGCAAGCTGCGTACTGGTATTTTAAAGCAGGTATTTCACTCGTTATAGAGTCCACCTGGGGATTCCATTGTACGACGTAGCTTCCTGCCTCCTTGGGTGTTGTATCATGTGTCCGGCAATCGTACTGCCGGACAGGGCTTCCAGATAGTAAAGTCCTGAAAGAGAGAGAATGATAAAGGTAGTAAGCCCCTAGTGCGGTTTAGCCGCATTGTGGGACCTACCATGATCGTGCCCACGCCTATACCTATGGTATTTTCAATGCGTAATTATGTACGCGTGGCACGAATTTCGCCATTCGACTAAGGCTAGGGCGGGGGCCGAATTGCTATGCGAGCTTTGAACATGCCAGGCGATCCTATTGCAGGTTACTACGGATGCGCTTGACGGTGTCCGGGGGCTTTATCGCTGAACTGGTGGATTGCCTTAAGAGGCTGCTTTGTGCCTCCGCCGCGAGGGCCGCAGTGTGCTCCTCCGTACGGAGCGAGCGCTCTGTGTTTCCATTTACTGTGATGATCCCCCTAGGTCCTGGCATCTTGAGCCTGAGGTATGGATAATGCGGTACTGCATTGAATCTTGCGAACGCGGTTCGCCCGAGCAGAGCGTGATAGCTGATACGGAACGGGACGATATCGAAGATTAACTCCTCGCTTCGGAAGTTGTCCGGAGATCCGAAGACCACTTCCAGTGTGATTGAGCCCGTATAATGGGCCTCTACACTTGGGATGACGCTTTAAAGGTCGTTTTGTGGGTTTGATCCTCGAGGGTCTATACCCATTTGCGCGATCAGATCTCGTCACAACGAGGTTCACTGCTGCCGCCGTCCATAAGGACTCGAGTGAGGTGAAATCCGTCAATGATGGGGTCTAAGACCAATGCGGCAGATCCGCCATGACGGATACTAGTGGGGTGGTCCCTGCGATCGAAGGTGATCGGACAAGAGGACCATGGGTTGAACTTTGGGGCAACGGGCTCCATCGCATATACGTCCCTTAGTGCACGCTTCCGTTCCCTTTTTGGGATTTGGGTTGTGTATATCATGTTCACCATCCTCACTTGCGGGGGGAACCTTTTCTGTCCTCCCGTGTTCGGCGGCCGTGGCTCCTCCTCGTCATCGCTGTGCAACCCCTTATCCTTGATTTTGGCGTTTAACTTGCCGGCCTTCTTGAACACCCAACATTCTCTATTGGTGTGATTGGCTGGCTTATCGGGGGTGCCGTGTATTTGACACGAGCGATCGAGTATGTGGTCCAAACTGGACGGGCCCGGAGTGCTTCTTTTGAATGGCTTTTTCCGCTGACCGGGTTTAGAGCCTCTGAATCCGGCATTGACTGTCGCATCCTCGGCGTTGTCCCGTTGTTGCGGCACTTGTGTTTGCTGTGACGTGGCCTGCCGTTACTGTCCTTGGTATCAGAAGTGCCAAGGTTCCTTGATATGTTGTTGCTGCGAGCCAACCAGCTATCCTCTCCCGCGCAAAAAAGGGTCATGAGTGTCGTGAGGGCTGTCGTAGACTTCAGCTTTTCCTGGCCGAGGTGTCGGGCGAGCCACTCATCACGGATGTTGTGCTTAAATGCCGCTAAGGCCTCTGCATCCGAACAGTCGACAATTTGATTTTCTTGGTTAGGAACCGTCTCCAGAATTGACTGGCTGATTCCCCTAGCTGCTGAATTATGCGGCTCAAGTCCTCGACATCTGGTGGTCGCACATAAGTGCCCTGGAAGTTGTCAAGGAATGCGTCTTCTAGATCCTCCCAACAGCCAACGGAGTCTGCTGGCAAGCTATTCAGCCAATGCCGAGCTGGTCCTTTAAGTTTTAACAGGAGGTACTTGATGGCAAGTAGATCATCACCATGGGCCATGTGGATGTGGAGGAGGAAGTCCTCGATCCATACCGCGGGATCTGTTGTACCATCATATGATTCGATATTTACGGGTTTAAAACCCTCTGGGAATTCATGCTCCATTACTTCGTCGGTGAAGCATAGGGGGTGTGCCGCGCCACTGTGTTGGGCTATATCGCGACGCGGCTCATATGAGTCTTGCTTGCTGTATTCGGCCCGGCCGAATTTGCTTTTATTGTATCCGGCATGACGGTCACCGTCACGTGTAGGGGCGCGCCCTCGGGATCCATAGATCGATCTTGCGTGTTTTGTCCTGTCCTCCAATATGTCTCGCAGGTCTCGCCTTTTTCCCGGTGCCTTGGTATTTTTATTTGGGTGGCGGCGGGGTGCGGGCTAAACTTCTTGCTGAAACACCTCTCTGTCTCGGCCACGGGGTGGCCGATCAGCCGCGTCATACGCTGGTGATGTAGGTTTTAATGCTTCCTCCTCAAGTCGGGGTAGCAACCTGCGCTTTGGGTGACCCTTGGACGGGCGTTCGAGTTCATATTCCTCAGCCGCAAGGACTTCAGTCCATCTATCTGCTAGCAAATCCTGATCAGCTCGAAGCTGTTGCTGTTTTTTCTTCAGGCTATTTGCTGTGGCTATAAGCCGGCGCTTAAAGCGCTCCTGCTCGACGGGATCCTTAGGTATGACAAATTCTTCATCGTCGAGGCTCACTTCGCCTTCGGAGAGAGGCATGTAATTTTCATCCTCTGCTTCTCCCTCTGCCGCTCGGTCAGGAGGGCTGGATTGTTCACCCTCCGGCTCTAGATCTTGCTGGAGGGGATTGTCATCATCTTCGGCACTGTCCGGAGCATTGTTATCTCCGGTGCCGGTATCACCGCTTTTGCTGTGGCGTGACTTAGAGCGGCGCCGCTGACGTCGGCGCTTGGGTTGCTTCTTGGAGGGGTCATCCTCCGCCGTCTTGTCGCCATTGCCTTCTTTGGGTGTATCCACCATATATATATCATATGATGAGGTGGCGGTCCAGTGCCCCGTGGGCAGTGGTTCCTGTTCGTCTCCTTCATCGTTGTCCATAGCATCGATGTCTTCGGAGTCGAAGTCGAGCATGTCGGTTAAATCATCGACAGTGGCTACTAAGTGGGTGGTGGGTGGGGAGTGAGTTTCTTCATCATCTGCATCCCACTCTAGCTAGACATAGTTCGGCCAAGGTTCTCCTGACAGGGAGAGAGACTTCAGCGAGTTTAGTACATCGCTGAAGGGCGAGTGCTGAAAGATATCCGCGGAGGTGAACTCCATGATCGGCGCCCAATCATTCGATAGGCATGGGTGCAGGCAGTTCGGAGTCCGTGGCAGGAGACGAGTCCAGCGGTTCAGCGTCATGGCTCTCGTGAGGGGTGAGGTCAGTATTCGGCTCTATCGCCACTGAGGGTGTGGCCACCAAGGCGGGGTCTATCCGCCCGTCCTCGGATGGCGCAGTATGTTCCGGATTGAAGGTCGGGTGGTTGCTGGCGTGATTTCCTGAACACTGTCCGACGGCAGAGCTACATCATGCTCGTCGTGATCGTGCGACACACCTGGCATGGGCTTGAATCCGTCGAAGATCAAGTCTCCGCGGATATCGGCAGTGTAATTCAAGTTTCCAAACCTGACCTGGTGTCCAGGGGCGTAGCTCTCGATCTGCTCCAGATGGCCAAGCAAGTTGGCCCGCAATGCCAAGCCGCCGAATACAAAGATCTGTCCAGGGAGGAAAACCTCACCCAGGACCACATCGTTATCGATGATCGGAGGAGCCATCCAGCTTTGCGGTGATGGCACAGTGGAACTCTCAGTGAAAGCACCAATGTCGGTGTCAAAACCGGTGGATCTCGGCTAGGGGGGTCCCAAACTGTGCGTCTAAGGCGAATGGTAACAGTAGGCAGGGGACACGATGTTTACCCAGGTTCGGGCCCTCTCGATGGAGGTAATACCCTACTTCCTGCTTGATTGATCTTGATGATATGAGTAGTACAAGAGTTGATCTACCACGAGATCGTAGAGGCTAAACCCTAGAAGCTAGCCTATGGTATGATTGTCCTCGCCCTACGGACTAAACCCTCCGGTTTATATAGACACAGAGGGGGCTAGGGTTACACAGAGTCGGTTACAAGGGAGGAGATCTTCATATCCGTATCGCCAAGCTTGCCTTCCACGCCAAGGAGAGTCCCATCCGGACACGAGGCGAAGTCTTCAATCTTGTATCTTCATAGTCCAACAGTCCGGCCAAAGGATATAGTCCGTCTGTCCGGATACCCCCCAATCCAGGACTCCCTCACTCTTCAACAACATGAAGACGGTGCCCCTATGTGACTCATACTCCGAGTCAAGCTACGAGACCGCACATGAGACCTTGTCTTTGGTCTTGGAGGAGAGTGATGATGTGCCATCTTCGGCCTTCATCCACGGCTACGATTGCGACATGATTGAGCATGGAGACATTTGCACCAACATCTCTCTGACACCCACATATGTGCCCCAATTCCCATGTGAGGAGAGCCACCCCACCATGAGTGATATGAGTGACTCCACCATATGTGACATTGAGTGCATTTCCTATGAGAGGATGAGTGTGACCACCACTAGCCCCATACTTGAGAGCATGCCACACATCCTTTGTGAGGTTGAGAGCCATTTGAGTGACTCCACCAACAATATGAGTGAGAGCATCCTTGAGGGAGTGAGTGAGCCACAACATTTAGTGTGTGAGGTAGTTGAGAGGGCACATGAGGCCACTATGATTTCTAATGACTTAACCTCTACTCCTACTGTGTTTTCTTCTTTGGTGCTAGGTCTCCTACATGACGACATGCCTATCCTCGACGAGTCCATACCTCCAATGGAGACGACGATGGCCAAGGTGGAAGAATATGCACCCCCACATGGTTCCATCAAGATGAAGATGACAACGAGTGGATCTTCGACACCTCACCTACCACACATGAGCGATGCTCCAAAGGTACCATAGGTGATGGTGCTTCTCTTGTCCCACTAGTGGACTATATTACCAATGATTGCTTGCATGATGTTGATCCACCTATTCCCATGCTTCATGCTAGTGCGACTTCTTCATGTCATGACTTACCAATTTATGATTAATATGATGATGAGCAAGTTGAGTTACCTAGTTGTGATGCTATGCTCCGTAGGATATCATGTGAAAATTCTATTGGTCACTTCATGTTTGACAATCCATTTAACTTGTCATATGCTATGAGTGAGATCTCCCATATTGCTTCATTTTGATCTCAACATAGTAACTATGCATGCCCCATTAAAATGAATCCCATTTGCACTTATGGCATAGATGACGAGATGATGGTCATTGGCTTTTGTTTTTCATGTGATGATATTGCTATGCTTCCTTTACATGATTTGTGAAATTCATCTACTATGCCATGCCATGATCACATTGTTCCAAATATGCATTGTTTTGGATGTTGTCAATATTCTCCATGTGATGTTTCCACTAATGCTCATGAGGAGACCCCCATAGTTTACTCATACATGAGGATTCCCATAATTGCTTGCACCATATGCATTCCATGAATAACAATGCTCTACATATTTCTCATGATGAATTACATAATTTGAGTCTCCATTATGCTATACATAACAACAAACCTCTCATGATGGATGACATGTTTCTATATCACGCATCTCATTTATTTGAGCATTGGATATTTTGTGCTAACCAACACATGCACGTATGCATCATGATGGATGATGTGTACATCTACCACGCACACACAATTTTTCCTTTGTATTTGTTTTGTGTAGGTACTCACGTATACTCGTCAACCTCTCAATCCCAAGAGTTGACGAAACGAGCTCTTGAGAGCAAAGACGATTTGGGATCCTGTGGACTATCCTTACCACCGTTCCCTTCACGCAAGGACTACGCGCATCTCTTTTACTTGTCTCTCACATGGCTATGGGCTATTTATCACTTGTTGCATTATACCCATTCTACCATGTTCACTTTGCATGTTTTATGCCTCTTTATATACCTTTCCCATGCAATTGTGACCCTTGCTTGCACTTACATGTGATTCATCATTATACTACTCCTATGTGTATTTGCATGCTTGGTGGAGATCCTTCTTGCTATTATCATGTTTTCCTTGTACCTAATGCTATTGATGCTTGTTGTGTTGGAGAGTTATGATGTCCCATTGCTATTTACATATGGCCTCTCGCCAATACATTGATGATATTTTGCTCATATCTTGCTTTCATGCTTGCGATATGTTATGTGCATTAGTCATGACCATTATTTGCACACATGACATGCTTGCCATGCTTCATTCTAGTACGTTGCATCTTCGCACTACTAGCTTGCTTGACTTGATCGCTATGATTGCTTGCTTTGTCGCATCAACCATGTTCCACTCTTACTCGCTTTCTTGGGTTGATGACATATATGTTCATGCCTCTCACTTGATTTGTCTTGATCATTGTCTCTTCTTTCTGTTAGTTGCATCTCTCATATCACCTTGTATTGAGTGCCAACTTGCTATGCTTATTGATCGTGGAGACTTGGACATATTACTTGTGCAGCATGCTTGCTTACTTGAGCCTATTGTCTTGGGTTGTAGTTGCATCATATGCTTTCATACCATACCACACCTTGTCCTATCTTATGATAAGAATGATGAGAACATTTGTTGGGTATCTTACCACTCGAATGATAGGTGCTTCATTTGCACTAACCTCATTTGTTTTTCCGAGTGTTTGTCATGTTCTTTCATTTTGAGGAATTCACAAGGCGGAACCATTGCGAGACATATTGGTTATGTGAAGGCGTACATGATGTGCAACACCAACATTTTCGACATCCTCATAAAGGTGAACTCATTCCCTTTGAGCCATCTTCCAATGTGCATATTGGATGGGCCATTCTTTCATGGCGAAGTATCAGGTGAAAATGGCTTTTCAGTGAAAATCTGAAAATTTCTATCCAATATACTATTGGATGGATGGCGGACGTCCTGGATTAAAAGTCGGACTACTAAGCATCCCACTTAAACGCTAATTAGCACATAACCCCCTCTCTCTATTAATCATCAGGGAAAAAGGGCTTGACCTTCCAGCTAGATCAGATCGTCTTCTCATTGTCTTGACCGCCGCCGCGAGCCCGTGATGCGGCTTCCACCGGTGCATAGAACCTGCCCTCAGCTATCCGCGATCGGCCCTCCGGCGGCGCCCGCGTGGCCTTGGCTCAGGCTCTTTCACCGCGACCGCAGCTCCCCCTACCCCTACACGATCGGGCGACGCGCGGCGGCTTGGCCATCGCCCACGAGCTAGTGAGTCGTGTCGCAGCTCCTCCGACACACGACAGTGATTCAGCGGCCGCATCTTCGCCCATATATACATGATGGTGGCTCCGTGGCCGCAAGACTTCCCTACGATGCCCTCAAACGTGGTGATGCCCTCAAACGACGGCGACGGCGACTAGCTGAATTAGGCAGCCAAAGCTCTGTACTCCCATTTTGCAGCAGAATTCTTGCTTTGTAGTATAAATTCAGAAATTGAATCTGAATGTTGCGTTTTTCTGCTGATGAAACTTGTAAGCTTGCTTATGTACTCTAGTCTGAATTCAGAAGTTGTATCCATTTAAAAACCACACCGTGAGCTCTCTTGCAATGTTTGGTGTATCTCAATTTCAGTTTATTCATGCCGACAAAAATAACTAGACACTTCTCACAAGAACTACTCGTATAATATTCACATACTCAAATAACAGTGGTATAACTCCTGGAAGAACTATAATCTTCATTCTTGGAATAGTCTGAGGCATGTCGGACGACATAATTGTGGAGAGCAGCGGTCACGAGTGCTCCAAGGAGTGAGCATGCTGCTCTTTGGAGGATGAGCCACGTCCAATGGAGGGAGACCCTTGAGACCATGAAGGCCCGTCGCTATGCATGGAAGAGAATTCACGGGTAGAGATGCAGCCATCGAGAGGAGAGTCGCCGTCGTGAGGGCCACTCCTAGGCATGCATGGAAGGCCCGCTTCGGTGAGGCCGGGGCTATCTTGTTGGTGGAAGGTGCATGGCGGCGGCGCTCAAGACGATGAAGATGATCTGATCCAGGGAATTAACGAGAGGGTCAAGCTCTTTTCCCCTGATGATTAATAGAGAGGGGGTATGTGCTAATTAGCGTTTGAGTGGGATACTTAGCAGTCCCACCTTTCCGTCATCCATCTAACGGTGTTGGATAGAAATTTCCATATTTTCACTGAAAAGCCATTTTCACCTGATACTTCGCCTTCTTTCATTGTTGTTTCCTTCTTGTTGTCTACATGATACATCTCTTGAACGGAGGAGCGACATTGGAGATGGACCCTATGGACCTTCAAGTTGAGGAGTGCTCGGACTTAGTAGATTCACCACCAGACCATCACTTCTACCACAACATCACGCTATGGTACAACACTACCCATAACAAATTTGCATCCTATGCATGGATTGACTCACATTATGATTGCCTTGTTGCATCTTCCATTTCTATGTCACCCATGATATATGAGCTTGTGCACTTCCTTAGCAAATTTGTTGTGATCTTTCTTGATGGCATATTCATACATCCTGATCATATTGCCTACCATCAATTGCATGATAACTTATTCACATTGAGCATCCATTGCCATATTCATGCTATTGATAAACCGTCTCACTATAACATCATTTTGCACCATGGTTGCATTGATCATATTCACAACACATTTGTGTGCACCATGAATGCTTTTGCTCCCATGAACGCTTTGCATATCATTCTATATCATCTTGATAAGCTTCATGTGCTTTGTCAAGAACAATCTTGCCGCATAGAATCATTCTTACATGATGGACGCCTTGTGTGCGCTAACCATTGTATTTCCAAGTGTCGTTTGTGTTTGCTCTTTTTGCATGTGTACCACTCCGGAGACACCTTGGAGTACTTGGATTACGCCATGTCTTCCACTTCGTCCAACTACAAGTCCGTCCACGACAATCGTTTCCATGGTGATGAGGTTTTCGATCCGAGGTCGGATCTTTCCCAAGGGAGGGGAGATGATGCGGAGCATCCTATGATCATCCCCATGTACACTCGAGCCTACGCCATTGGACCTAAGGTGAACTCGTTCCTTTCCGAATCTTCCCTTTCCGCATGTAAGACATGGATGCTACTTCAAGAGCGGACCTTGTGCATACTCAGGTACACCCGAGGAGACCATGGAGAGCCCAAGGACCAAGGCCAAGTGTGTGCGGGAGCGAAGGAAGGAGAAAGAAGAAGAGCCAGCTGCTACAGCAGCCGGACATCCGGCCCCTGCCCCAGAAATCCGGCATCGGCTATCCAGAGAGCACCAGAGTCGGCCAAGTCAGCACGGACATTCGGCCCCCAGACCCGGACATCGGGCCCGTCGCGAGCCGCCGGACATCCGGCCTGTCGCGAGCCGGCGGACATCCGGCCCAGCTCCCGGAAATCCGGCGCCCCATCACAGAAGCTGGACCCTGCCAGCCCGGACATCCGGCCCCAGCGCCCGGACATCCCGCGTCTCGGGAAGGCCCGGACATCCGGCCTCCTTGCCTGCATGCAGCGCATCTGGGCCGAGGCCCATGTACCTCTTCGTCCCTTAGACTATATATACTCCCCCACCTCCTCCTAGTTAGGGTTAGCATTGGTTTAGCTCATATGTGAGATAGAGCATTGCTCATCCATATGGATATGCTCCTCGAGAGAGACCGCGACCCCTCTACGGAGACGATCCACGTTTGATTCAAGACCCCCTCTTGGGTGGCGCCATCAAGACCTCCTCACAGAGAAGAACCGGCTACCCTTTGTATCATTCTCTGTTGGATTTGGATCTTGTATCTCCTCTCGTGTTCCGAGGATCTAGCATATGTGTGACTATATCTTGTTGGTTTTGAGAGTTCCTCTTGTGTTTTCCCTTGTTTTCCCCTCGTGTTCTTCATGTTCTTAGTTGGGATCCGCTCCTTTCGTGAAAGATCGGCCATATAGGGTTCCACCCTACATCAAAGCCCCTCATGTAAATATGCTACTCCCTTTATCTTTTTAATCCGAGCTGAATATGTGTCTTCATGAACACACGTATCCTGGGGCAAGTTTGTTGTTGCAGTTTACCTTAGACTGGACGAGCTCCGAACCGGCTCGTGAGGTTGCGAGTTTCTGGGAAGCTCGTGAGGAGCCTGTCGACACGCCCGAGGGGGGCGCGTGATAAGCAAGCGCTAGCCTTGGCATGACATGCGCGTGGCGCGTGTGCGTCATGCCTAGCCCCGCTCGCGAGGGGCCCGTGAGGGGGAAGCAATAGGCGCAAACTCCGAATTAAGTCAAGAACCAGATAGCAAGAAATCGCTCGAACGAGAAAAGGCACCCCCTCGCGCATCAATCAAAATTTAACTTCAACTTAAATCCTAATCACGAAGGCAGGCTTACAGAAAAGAAATCCTAAGAAAATGGCCGCGTCCAGCACCTAGTCTAGTCTTCTTGTCTTCTCACCAGTGCGGAGCTAAGTGCTGCCACTAGGACGTGGGAGGGAGCCCCCGAGGCCTGAGGGCGGCACTCCTGAGACTCCGGGGCCTGTACAGCCCCACTCATTATTACCAGAGAGTGTCACGAGCGGAGACCTTCACAGGCGTGAGCCTTACTTCATATCACCAGACGAGGGTCCCACCTTGCGCCTCCCTCGACCACCGTTGGGGCGACCGGAAACCAGGATGACACCAAGGGACAAAGAGGACACCAGCGGCGCCCTCAGCGACCATGGGTCCTCTGCCGGGGAAAGGCTCTGGAGCACTGTCGGTTCAATATCCGGCGTATCTCTTAGTAGGGAACCTAAGCTAGGCATCTTGGAGCGATGATAACATGGACACGGGGTTTTACCCAGCTTCGGGCTCTCTTGATGAGATAATACCCTACATGCTGCTTTTGATTCTATTCATATGGGTGTAGTACAGAGTACATGTATCTACCACGAGATTGTAGTAATGAATATGAGATTGTCTATTGACTAGCCTGGCCTCGGTTTATATATGCACCATAGACCTAGGGTTTAGAGGAGTCCTTGTCTTGGGCACCAAGTCTTGTAGAATCCTCCTTTTATGCGGCATGGGTTGTCCGAACTGGCCCAATAGTGAACCGCCATGGGGATCCTCGGCCCGATCCAGCTGGTCGGGAGACGACCTGCTGAGTACCCCCTAGTCCAGGACACCGTCAGTAGCCCCCTGAACCAGTCTTCAAGTTGGGGACGCTCCTCGATTCTTCCGAACTGTTCTTCATCTTCGGTCGTCGATCTTGAAAACTGGTTCAACAAATCTTCTTATCTTCGATCTTTAGGATCGCCGAAGTACATCCGAAGGGTTTATATGTCGGGTATCCGGGGAGCCCCTTTAAGTTATCGGCTTTTATCAATGCCTTGTTATTTTTACGCCCACCTCGGGTTCGAAGTTGTTCCCGGGCGGCGGTGTCCTCTTGCATCCGAGCTCCAACGCCGGACTACATTTCGAGGTATCTTTTGCAACCGAGCACCAACGCCGGACTGTATCCGAGCTCCAACCCGGACTGTATACGAGGTGTCATAGATCACCTTGGCTTTGAAGAAGTTTAAAGGAAGTTAGCCGAGCTTAATGCCGGAAATGCCCTCTAGAGAGCCAGCCACTTGCATCCGAGCTTTATGCCGGACTGCTTACGAGGTGATGCACCACCTTGGGCTTGGGCTGATTGTTTACGGATTTTATTTCCGATGTGTGTAAATTTATTTGCTGTCAACATGTATTGCCAGTAGCCCTCAAGGTGTCTGTTGGCCTAAAATCCGAGATGCGCCTGAAGGAAAATATGAAACCGCTGATCCTAGTAGCTTCTGAGACTCAGGTCGTGAAATCGGCCTGAGGATCAACTCCTAGCTCGGCAGCATACGTAGGAATAGAAACGCAGTGTAATATATTAGAGGTAATAGTGATCGGCGTACGGGCCCGTGAGAGAGGGTCGTGAGAAGTCGTCGCGATATATCAGCTTGATGTCGGATAATTCCCATATGGTACTTATTATCATCCGAAGACATACTTGTCATAGTTCGGTTATGCCGAACACTGAGCACTTTTAATTTCCTGCATTGAATAGGCAATGCAGTAGCCCCCGAGCCACTGGTCGGGTGGCAACACCGCATCGGGGATCGATGTGCCTCTTTAATATTTGTAAATAATGAGCAAGAAGTCCAAGAGCCCCGAGCCTTAATGTGGGCACGGTGGCGAATTAAGGATCAAGTCCGCTTGATGTAAAATTTTGTTGTATTTAACACAAACTTCTCGGAAAGAGAATAAAGATCTCTTAAAAAAGCTAAGAGCTGGTCGAAATCCGAGCTCGCCAAGGTAGTCCCGAAGGGGTTTAAAAGGTGGAATGCAGAAAATGGATTTTACTCGCAATTTTTATGTGTAATGATTCTATGTATCCAAGTACTTTACATCATTAATGCTCAGATCCGCATTGTACAAAACTTTGTTGACCGACCATCGACTTCAACCTCCACGGCTAGTAGTTGGGGAGTGTTTGTCCTATTTTATAAAGCCTTTACAAGGGCAAAGTTTTACGGCAAACAAGGCAATCCGGTCATACGGTTTTATAAACAAAGGTACGCAGAGAGATATGTTATATTACTATTTAATGTAAGAAACATCTTCCAAAGAAAATAGTCCCGCTATCGGTTCCTTTCCTTGGGTCATCATGCTGATCATGATCATGAAACCTCAACTCCGATCAGTGTGGGAGGAAAATATGGAGGGTTTAGTTTGGGGAAAGTTCCCAGACTATGTGGTTTATAGCGAACCAAAATTTTCACTTCCGTCGTTGCTGACCAATGTGATCCTTTAAGATTGCTAGCTTTCAGCTTCACCCAGTGTGAGGTACTTACTTGGATGACCCGGTAGTAACAATCACAGAGGTGCTCCCTTTACCACCTAGCCGAACAATCGGGAACGTAGGGGTAAGCACAGGAGCCAGTCAACCCAGCTTGGACAAAATCTTAAGTCAAATTGATGCATATGTATGGCTTTATAACGATGATTACGGAAGGCGGCCTTCGTATATTAAATACAAACGCCAATGATATGTTCATTTTGACTCTATGCGACTGCTTATCGGTTGAAAGTGGCCCATCGTCGGCTTCCCCCTTTGTAGATGCTACATGGTGTTTTCATAATAACAAAACAACCCTTAGCCGACGTCTCGGTGCCCGAAGGCGGTTGTGTTAGCGGAAACGAGGCAATCAGATATGCGGGCTTTATAACTTTCACTCAGTCATAGGAGCTTAAAGTTGGGAGGCCAGGTACTAGCCCCCGGTTAGTGTTCGGCGACAGTCGAGGTCAAGCCGTAAACACTTTCGGCCAATGTTATGAACGGACCGTCATTTAACATGGGGTGACCTCTATCGATCTTTATAGTTTAATACAGTCATCGGATCGCTGACCAGTTTACGCTTATTGTGACAGTCAGTTTTCGGCTTTCACCACTGAGGCGCTTGACCATGCGAGCTGGAAGCATAATCGCAGTGGTTCTCCCTTTGCACACCTAGCCGAACAAAGCAGAACGTAGGAGGCAAGCACAGGAGCCGGGCAACCCAACTATTGACCGAAGACACAATTCGAAACCTATGCGTATATAGCAATGTCCGAGAATGTTTTTGCCGAATCTCTAAAGGTATCCGGCGTTGCACTGCGAGACTAATGCTTGAAACACAAAAATAGTTTAAAAGTGCCGTAAGCTTGGAAAACCAAAAAACCGTCAGTAAAAACTTGACGTCCGAACAAGATCAAGTGTTCGGTGCCAATCCGAAAATTGGTCTTAGAAAAAAAAGTGCTTATGTCGTGCTTTAATATGACACATCCTATCTCAAGACTTCAAGCGGGTAAGCTTACGGCTTCAACCTCCTATCCCTAAGGCGGAGTACTTCTCGTTAGGCCAATTTAGCGAACTAAACTCTAGCGGCTTTGAGAGAGAAATTAGGCTCCCCGGCTATTGACCACACACTCGCGTCGAAAAAGGAGTGATAGAAAAAGACTTTGCAACGACTAGGAAGAAATCATGTATTATAAAACGACTCATATAAATTTTAGAGCCCCCAAGTGACTTGGGTAAAAAATATATGTATAATGATTGTATGTACCGAAGTACTTATATCATATCTGTGTTCACCTGAACTTTAAACGCGTCTTAACTGACCGTCGGCTTCTCCGTCTTCGGTCAAGGACCGAAAAGTGTTATGTACTCCACCTATTGAGAATATCCACGGTGTTTCCGATAACCAGGCAATCAGGCCAGAAGGTTGTAACAGACAAAGCGCGCTCCGGGAACTTATGTTATATTACTGACGAAGTGTAAGAAGCATCTTCGAAGAAAATAGTACCTCCACCGATACCTTTCTTCGGTTGCTCATTGTCACTATGAGACTTGTGCAATAGATTTTTTGTACTCATGAGTTCCGTTGTGTGCCGACCATGATTGAAAACAATAAGAGCGCTAGCTTTCGGCTTCACCCAGTCTGAGGTCCGAGCTCGGAATGACCCGATCATGACAATCGTAGAGGTGCTCCCTTTACTCCCTAGCCGAACAATCGGGAACGTAGGGGTAAACATAGGAGCAAGGCAACCCAGCTTGCGAAACACCTAAGTCAATATGGTGCATATTGTGGCGTAATACACGAACAAGGAACGAAGCCGTACAAGTATAATCATATGCAATAGGAAAGGCTTCATAAAGGAAGCCCCCAAGTAGATGGGGTATTTGAATTTGTGTGTCACAAACAAAGTTTTGACAAGGATGTTTTTCACATACAACTTTTTACCAAAAAGGTATAATGCTTGGTCGAACCGAACAAAATTTAAAACCGAAATTTTTTGAGCATGAAAGCGACTTAGCTGGTTAATGTGCTCGGTGTCGATGCCAGCCCGAGCTTACGGCTGGACAAGGTCCCAGCCCCCAAGTCGGTCCCGAGGTGGCAGAGAAAAGAGCTCGGCACTCCGAAGTGGCGACATAGCACGACCAATGCAGGCCCGCAGTGTGACGCCGAAGTCCCCATGGTGGGTTAATGAAGTGATGACGAAGCCCTCGGTCCAGCCGAGGTGACGTGGTACGTCGGTACGCAGAGGTGACATCGCTGCCCGATCCCGATCCTTTATCTGTGCACGGAAAATAGTGCAAGCCGGAGATAATAGGAATAATAATAAATTTAAAAAATATTGCATAAATAATAATTTATGCAAAGTGGCAACCGAACACGTTGATCTTGTTCAGACGTCAAGTTTTTACTGACGGTTGATGAGGTAAACACATATGGCCTGTGTGCCGAACACTTGATGAGGTAGAGCTCTCTCAACGATGCCGAAGTCCCCGAGGCAACTGAACACGTTGGTATGGCAACACGACCAACAAGGTGATCACGCGAGCCGATTTATGCCGATTGGGACGACGGTGTCGGCTTGCCGAAGAGACCACGTGACGTAGTCGAAGTCCATTACCGAACCACCATGTGACCGTCGTTAATGCGGCCCCCATTTGATAGACCTGCGTACAAATGATGGAACAAACCAGAGTAATAATTCCTTGGAAAAAATAAACCCAAAGAAACAAAAATTACTAGGATAAATAGCACCTGGTTTATTTGTTGTAGCAATCCAAAGAAAGGTGACTCCCAAAATTGGGACACAATCCGCACACCCATTGCCTGATGGGCGATAAAGCGACGGCATGGCGATGCTGGCAAAGGTTGGCTTGCCGAGACAAAGCCCTCGGTCCAGCTAACGGATTTAAGCTGGTAAATTTGGTGATGCGAAGTCACCGGAGTATGTTGATGAAGAAATAGCCAAGTCCCCGGTCCAGCCGAGGTGACGGAGCAGGTCGGCGAGGAGACGTTGCAGCTGCCATGTCAGCCGAGGTGTTGAAGCAGGCCGGTGTGATGGACATCAGCTTGAAGGAGCAACAGTGCGGCCATGCTGATGCAGGTTGTGACTTGTGACGCGGTCAATGCCAGCTTGATGAAGTGACCATGCGGCGATGCTGGTGTGCCCGCTCCGTGTAATCCGTGGGGCAGCGATATTGGTGATGATTTATACTTCGCGATGCCGAACTCTTGTTCGGCTTGCCGAGATGATGATCAAAGAAGTTGAGCTCGGCTCAACAAAGCGGCAACGTGTCTAGCGCAGGTCGGCAACCATGGAGCAATATTGCCGGACTGGTTTGACACCAGCGTGATGGTGAATATTACCTCGGAGGAGGCTTAAAATTTTATGGGTACGTGTTTAAAAACAACACACAATACCTTAGAAAAAAATTCCTTCAAAAGGGTTGTGCAATATTCTGTTCATGAAGAAACATGAACTCAGGTCGGATTCGTATTCACGCAGAAAACAGATCCGAAAATTGGTCCACTCATCGGAAGGTTCCCGGAGTTTGAACCGTCGGATCGAGCTGAAATTTGGAGGGATGCTAGATATGGGAATTCCGCAGCAGATGAATGGTTGGATCTTCCAAAGGACCTCCGAGCTGGGCTCTGGAGACCACGCCCTAAACTCGTCCAGATTCTCGTCCAGATTTGACAAGGCTCCGGTATATCGTAGATTGCCAGGAATTCCTCCATCGGAACTCGACGAAATTTGGCATGGTTGTTGTACACTTAATTCCGCACAATTCCATTGAAAGAATCGTCAAACCGATGCTCGAGGAGGTGGTGGCAGCGGATACAAGTTTGCTCTTCGGAAGAAACAACACGGTCGCCCGAGGGCAATGTTGACACTGAGCCCCCGAGCTCCAAGATTGGAGTTGATGTTGACGAAGGCCCTTGTCCAAACATGATGATCGGAGGTAGGGCACAGTCCTTGGTTAAGCCAAGTTGGCCAGTCGAGCCGGCGACAAAAGATGCCGACATCGACCATAAAGCTCGGCCCGTCGAGATCAGCGCCGGAGGCGATCCAATTCCTGCCGCCCATGGAGACTGCCGCCGTGAGCTCTCAATGAAAGCACCAATGTCGGTTCAATATCCGGCGTATCTCGTAGTAGGGGTCTATGTATCTACCACGAGCTTGTAGTAATGAATATGAGATTGTCTATTGACTAGCCTGGCCTCGGTTTATATATGCATCGTAGGCCTAGGGTTTAGAGGAGTCCTTGTCTTGGGCGCCAAGTCTTGTAGAATCCTCCTTGTATGCGGCATGGGTTGTCCGAACTGGCCCAATAGTGAACCGCCATGGGGGTCCTCAGCCCGATCCAGCTGGTCGGGAGACGACGTGGTGAGTACCCCCTAGTCCAGGACACCTTCAAGCACCTCCCCGGCAGAGGGCCTACCTCCGGGGAACGCCTTGCTCCGTGCTGCGCAGGGAAGGGCCTTCCTCCCGGCCCCTCTCCTGCAGCCCCCAGCGTGCCCCCCTGGCGGCAGGGAGGCCGACAAGCTGGGGCCGCCATCCACTGCTGCGACCTGATCCTCCTGCGTCCCATGGTTAGCGTAAGCCTGCTCCTAAGGAATCAGTGGTACCCTGTAGCTATTGTTGCCGGCGCGGTTGGTGAGGCTTCCGGAGGGCTCCTGAAAGGCGCCCACTTCTGGCGCCTCCTCCTCCCAGGCCGGCTCGAGGAATGAGCCAGGGTCGTCTTCCAGCATGTAGTCCTGGTCCACCATGCGGGGCACGTAGGCCTCCGAGGCCGTCGCCTCGAAGACCTCGCCGTAGTGCCCCACGCTCCATGTTGCCCGGCCTAGTGCGTCGCCTTGAGGATGGTAGGGTTGCATCCCGTCAGGGCCATGGGCGGCAGTGCTCGTGCCCGCGCCCACCGGAGGTGGCGCGGGTGCGAGCGGGCGTCCAGCTCCGTTGGTTGCACCGGTGTCAATGAAGCCTGGTGGCGCGCCCGTGGGCACGCGGGCGCGGCGAGGCCCGCCATGCGACCCGGCCGCAGCTTGAGGTGTGAGCAGAGAGCAGAAGGGTGGTGCTCCCGAGGCCGCGGCATCCAAGAGCTCGGCGACCCGCTCCAACAATGCATCCCTGCCGCTCTCCATTCCCCGGCATCGTAGCAGCTCCCGCGCCACTGTGAGTGCGGCCCTCATGTTTGCTTGTTCCCGTCAGGTGTGTGGCGTTGTGGCCGCGGCGTGCCTTGAGGCCCTTGCGGCTGCCAGTACTTGCCGTGGAGTAAGGGCAGACGGCGGGTGACCGTGCTGTGCACGCTTCTTGGGGCATGAGGTTGAGGACTTCTTGGGCGGACAACGTTGTCCGGGCTGGCCAGGCTGCCCAGCGGTCGGCGTTGGCCCTTGAGTCGCCCGACATCGGAGCCGCGGAGTGTCGGGGGATCAACGAGCGGATGAACTAGCGGAAGAAGAGCTCCGGGGCACCCCTACCTGGCGCGCCAAATGTCGGATCTCGGGTTCCGGCAAAACCCTCAAGGTTCGAACACTGGGGTGCGCACGAAGATCCCCCTACCAAATCACGCCCTCAACCTCGCCACGATCTCAAAGGCTAGCTCGACGAACTTGCAACACAAGGGACACAAGATTTATACTTGTTCGGGCCACCGTTGTGGTGTAATACCCTACTCAAGTGTGGTGTGGTGGATTGCCTCTCGGGCTGAGGATGAACAATACAAGGGGAAGAACAACCTCCTGAGGTGAGGTATTCTTGTGCTTGGTGGGTGTGAGGATGGGTTGGATCTAGTCCAAGATGAGATGGCTGAGGCTCAGTTGCCTCCTAGTGTGGTGGCTAATCCTATTTATAGAGGCCCTGGTCCTCTCCCCAAATATTGAGTGGCGCGGGATTCCACAACAGCCAATTTGAAAGGGGACAGCTAGTATAAGTTATCCTAACAAAAGCAGTCTTCGCCTGCCAAAGGCTCTGGTGGTGACACTGCCTTGGGCTCCATGGTGACCTCTGTCTTGTCATCCTGCTGGTCTTGGTCTCGTTGCACCAATATGGAAACCTTTGCTTGACTCATTGGTACTCCTCGCCTGCGCTTGCCTCCTTAGCACCAAAGCGGAAACAAGGACACTGAGTACGCTCTGGCGCCCGCCTGGTCTCGATCGTCATGGCTCACATCATTGGAACCTCGCGAGGTTTGTCTTGCCTTGATCTCTCCGCCCCTCGTGAGCCAGCCTGGTGAGGCCGCTCCCAAGGATGTCTTGTGGCATCCGCTTCGCGAGGCTTGGCCCCTTGCGAGGGTCTCGAATGCTTGTTGGTGAAGATGGGCCGTACGGGCCCACTCGCAGAGCCATGCCGTGGGCTGCGGGCAGGCAAGTCTGGGGACGCCCGTTCCGAGAATGCCGACAGTAGCCCCCGGGCCCAGGGCGCGCTCGGACTTGGCTTCGAGGCGAAGCCAAAGGGCAAGTGCGGTGCACCACGGGCCCCAACAGCCTGCGGCCTTGGTCGACATGTGGCGGCTGATTTTATGTGGGCGTCTCCGCTTCCCCATGCTGCCTTGATATCCGCCTGGCTAGGTGGCTACCGCGGTCTACACGATTTCCCTCCCGTCGTTGAGGCGCACTCCCCAATTCTTCCGCTTCCTCGAAGCTCAGCCTCTTCTCCCGATTCAAACTGAGCTCAATCCTCCCATTGCCATGGCACCAGACCAGTCGGAGAAAGGGAAGAGTCCCCTGTCCTCTGCTGAGCTACGACCGGCCATTGAGCCTGCCATTGGCAGGTCGCTGGTGCTCAACCAAGAAGCCATGGACAAGGTGTGTCCCATGCTCGCCTCCGGCTTCAATGAGTGGGGAGGGACGATGGCCTGGCCTGCTTCTCGAGCTCGTATCGACCGGACAGCCACCGAGGTCCCATTCTTCATCGACGCCCTTTGGGCTGGCATGGTTCCTCCTTTCTCCGCCTTCTTCAACGCAGTGCTTGCCCATTATCAAATCCACATGTTGCACCTTGATCCCCTATCCGTGACCCTTCTGGCCGTCTTCGCCTTTGTTTGCGAGGCCATGGTGGGCATTGCTCCTTCCATGGCCCTTCTCCGCCACTTCTTCTCATTACACCTGATTGATCCCCGGTAGAGCTCGGGGTGCCTGAGCTTCCAGGCCATGGCGGCAACGGCCGGCGTAGGGACTGACTTCGAGCTTCCACCATCCACGAGCGAGCTTCAGACACGGTAGGTGTTTGTTGATGTCGGAGTGCTCAGCCCTCTGCTTCATTCTCCGTCGGCGCCCACCATTCCCAACTCCGGTTGGTGCCATCAAAGGCTCGCCGATTCGCGTCTTGTCTCCGTCTGGCTCAGGCTGAAGAGGCTGAAAGACCTTGGCGTGACTGCACCTATGGTGGTGAAGGAGTTCGTTCAGCGTCGAGTCGCTCCACTTCAGCGCCACTCCCGACCGATGTGGGCCTTGCTCAACTGCAAGGACCATATGAGGCTTCAGGAGTCCGGGCTCCCCCTTGAGGCGTGGCGAACGACGCTCGATGTCCTGACGGGTGTCCTGTTGCCAGATGATATGCCAGGGAAGAGTTGTCTGTTGTACCGCTGCTTGAACAAGGTGGAATTTGTGGAGCATATGCCCTCCTTCAATGAGTGGGGGCTACCGGCATTCTAGGAATGGGGGTCCCCATACTTGCCTGCCTGCGGCCCACGGCGTGGCTCTGTGAGGGGCCCGTACGGTCCATCTTCTCATGACCCTCGCGAGAGGCTAAGCCTCATGAGGCGGATGACACAAGACCCCTTCGGGACCGGCCTCATCAGGTTGGCTCACGAAGGGCGAAGAGATCAAGGCAAGGCAAACCTCGCGAGGTTCTCGTACGTGAGCCATGACGATCAAGATCAGGCGGGCGCCAGCGCACATAGTGTCCTTGTTTCCTCTTTGGTGCTAAGGAAGCAAGCACAGACGCGGAGTTCTGAGGCATCAAGCAAAGGTTTCCATATCAGTGCAACCAGACCAAGACTAGCCGGACGGCAAGATGGAGGTCACCATGGAGCCCAAGGTGGCGCCACCACCAGAGCCTTTTGCAGTCGAAGACTGCTTTTGTCAGGATAAGCTGTACTAGCTGTCCCCTTTCAAATTGGCCGTTATTAGCTCCCTTCCCGCTCAAATATTTGGGCAGAGGAGCAGGGCCTCTATAAATAGGGCTAGCCACCACAGTAGGAGGCATCGGATCCTCACCCCGCTAGGACTAGTCTAGAACTCATTCAGTTCATCCTCACACCCACTGAGCACAAGAACATCTCGCCTCTGGAGGCTCTTCTTCCCCTTGTACTATTCATCCTCAGCCCAAGAGGCAAGCCACCACCACCACACTGGGTAGGGTATTACACCACAACGGTGGCCCGAACCAGTATAAATCTCGTGTCCTTTGTGTTGCGAGTTCGTCGAGTTAGTCGTTGAGATCTTAGTGAAGCTAGGGCGTGGATCGGTAGGGGGAGATCTTCATGGGCACCCCAGTGTTCGAACCTTGAGGGTTTTGCCGGAACCCGACATCCGACATTTGGCGCGCCGGGTAGGGGTGTGCTGTAGCTTTCCTTCCGTCGATCTGCGCTCCGCCGCCACTGCGCTCCGCCCTCATGGCAGGCGTCTCTCCTCGGCCCGTAGCTAACGCCGATAATGGGGCAGTGCTCGAGTTATGGCCCCGCCTTGGGGCAGTGCAGGTTCGCCCAAGTTCAAGCCAGAGATGCCGCCCACTCATCGTCTTCCCATGGTTCTCACGCGCCTGACGCCGGGCTTGACCTCCCTGGATCCATGGTGGCATCTTGGGAGGAGCTGCGCGGCCTCTTCACTGCGTGCTACGCGGCACCGGCGCACCACTCGGTCGCGGCCCTCCTAGGCGGCTCTCAAGCACGGCCTTCAGATCGCCATATCAAGCCATTCCTTTGCCAGATTGGCGCCGCTTCCAAGCGCTCGGGGGCTCTGCCAGGCTAGGCTGCACCCGAGGCCGACCTCACCTTCGACTCAGAAGACCACCCCGTCACCACGGCCGGCTCGGGTATGCTACCGATGCTTTGCACGCCCACCATTTGCAACGTGGCCATCACCAAGACCCTCATCGACGGCGGCGCCAGCCTCAACGTGCTCTCCATGGAGGCCTTTAGCCTTTTGCACGTACCGCTCGAGCGGCTCCGCCTCAGCAAGTCCTTCTCAGGAGTTGGCGGCGGCATCGCCCACTCCCTAGGACAGATCCGCCTCCCTTTCACCTTCGGCACGCATGACAACTACCGCACCGAGCTGGTCGACTTCGACATCGCCCGCATCGGCCTCCCTTACAACGCCATCCTCGGGTACCCAACTCTGGCCCAGTTCATGGCAGCGACCCATCCAGCCTACAACCTCATGAAGATGCCGGGGACCAAGGGTGTCCTCACCATCAAGGGGGATGCCAAGGAGGCCCTGATGGCGCTCGAGCTTGCCTTCAAGACCGCGGCGGCGGCACAGCCCCCTGATGCGAGCGCCTCCAAGGCCAAGGAAGCCGCACCAACCAAGAAGAAACAACTGTTCACCCAAGACAAGGCAGAAACCAAGCAGGTGCCGGTCGATGAGGACGGGTCCTCGGGAGCCACCTTTACCATTGGTGCCGACCTCGACCCAAGCCAAGAGGAAGCATTGGTGAAGTTATTGCGCGCAAACAAGGATATATTCGCATGGGAGCCCAAGCAGCTGGTGGGGGTCCCGAGAGAGGTGATTCTGCATCACTTAAGGGTGTGCCCCAATGTACGCCCTATGAAGCAGCGAGCGAGACGGCAGTCCACGGAGAAGCAGGCCTTCATCGTCCAAGAAACCCGCAAGCTAGAGGCAGCGGGTGCCATTCGCGAGGTTCAGACTCGAATGGCTGGCAAACCCCGCCAAGCAGCCAAGAAAGGCGGAAGGAGTTAATGCGCCGACTTCACCAACCACAACAAGGCCTGCCCCAAGATCCGCTCCTCTCGCAAGATCGACCAGATCATCGACTCCACCCGAAAAGCGACCTCACCGTGCTTCCCGGATGCGCTCGTGGTATCACCAGATCAATATGGCGGTATAAGATGTAGAGAAGACAACCTTCCTGACCCCGTGTGGGGTGTACTGCTACACTTGCATGCCTTTCGGACTGCGTAACGCGGGCGTGACCTTTCAGCGGTTGATGCACATCTCCTTGGGGTGGCAGCTCGGGAGAAATGCAGAGGCCTATGTTGACGACATTGTGGTGAAGTCTCGAGAGGCAAGAACCTTGATCCAAGATCTGGAGGAGACTTTCGCGAGCCTACGCCAGGTGAACTTGTGACTTAACCCAGAGAACTGCGTGTTTGGTGTCCCCTCTCGCAAGCTGCTGGGTTTCCTCGTATCCCACAAAGGGATCGAGGCGAACCCAGAAAATATCAAGGCCATCAAAGACATGAGCCCACCGCAGACCCTCAAGGAAATGCGGAAGCTAGGTGGTCGGGTGACTGCGTTAGGGTGCTTCATCTACAAGCTGGGAGAGCGTGCCATAACCTTCTTCAAGCTGATGAAGAAAAAGGGCCCATTCGAGTGGACCCCGGAGGCCGACCGAGCTTTTCAAGACCTCAAGAGATACCTGACCAGCCCTCCAGTGATGGTGGTGCCACGACCTCTCGAGCCCATAGTGCTTTATCTTTCCGCCACCCTCAGACTTCCACCAACAAGGCTCGTGGCGATTCGAAGAGCACTGTTAAAGGCGCTGCGTGTCCGAGCCACGCCACGCCACCGAGATGATGCAAGACCAGGAGGTGCTGCAAGAGCCAGAGCAAAGAACAACAGAGACCAAGCTCTGAGGGACGATGCCGCCAAGGTCCCGATAAGTGATCAAGCCGCCTGGGGTTCCACTACTCAGAGACGCCTCTAGCTCGCAAGACACGTAGCCTCACTAACACGCCAGCTCTCATCGAGCACCCGTGTATTTCGTTAGCACAGTTGTTGCGGGACGCAAGGCACGATATCCCATGCCCCCGTAAGATCTTACTGTGTTTTGGTGGCCTCGCGAAGTTGCAAGACTACTTCCAAGGCCACTCCCATCAAGGTCGCCTCAAATTCTTACCATTGAGAGAGTGGTCAGAGCCCCAACTCGGGCTTGAAGGGTCACTGAGTGGAAGATCAAGTTGTAAGCATTCCAGCTTGGAGTTCAAAGACCACTGTGGTCATCAAGGAGCCGCGACTCGCTGATTTCGTAAGGTAATGGACTGGATGCCCCGGCGCTTGAAGTAGGCGAAGATCAGTCCCTCTCGCCGAGAAGTGAGGTGCCTGACGGCTGGGTCATGTATTTCAATGGTGCTTTTGCACACCAGGGCGCGGGGCCTGGAGTGGTGCTCATCTCACCCACCCAGGACAAGCTCTACTACGACAGTGCAGCTCGCCAAAGTAGGGCGAGAAGGTTCCAACAACATCGCATATCATCAAGGCCTCATAGCTGGCCTAAAAGCAGCGGCAGCTCGGGGTGAAGCTACCATCATAGGGGTACTCATGCTTCTCACAATTTCTCCAACCAGGTGTATGAGCCGAAGGACAAGCACATGGAATCATATCTTGCGGGGGTGCGCAAGATGGAGAAGCAGTTCCTGGGCCTGGAGTTGCGGCACGTGCCCCATGGCACCAACAAGGAAGTTGTCGACATCGCCAAGAGGGCATCCAAGCGGCAGCCCCAAGAGCCTGTCGTCTTTGAGGAGCGGCTCTTCAAGCCATAGGCAACACCACCACTTTCAAGGATAGCTCAGCCTCGGTAGGAACTCCAAAGACCGCTCGCCACAAGAGCCCCAAACTGCGGGCCCCTACTGAGGTGCGCCACCCTTGGCGCCGAGCCCTGTGGAGGGATGCCGACCAAGGAATTCAAGGAATACTCGATGCAAGGGACGCCATCAAGAAGGAGGAGGACGCGGAGCGCAGTGGCTCCGAAGCCACCACATACCGTGATTCGGGACGGTGAGTTACAGAAGCTACCAAATGACGTTTCACCACATTGCATCTCCAGAGACCGTGGGAAGGAGTTGCTATCCGACATACACGATCGACTGCGGCACCACTCGTCATCACGACCCGCCGGCAAGGCATTCCGCAGCTGATTCTACTAGCCCACGGTGCTCAACGACGCAGCCGAGCCGGGTGAAGTCTTCATGGCTCGCCGGTTCCACGCCAAGCGCATCCATTAGTTTCATCAGTGGCCTCCGCACCTTCCCACTCACATGGCCGTTCACGGTCTGGGGGCTGGATATCTTGGGCCTGTTCCCTCGAGCGCCTGGGGGCTAACGCTACCTCTACGTCGCCATCGACAAGTTTACCAAGTGGGCGGAGGTGGAAGCTGTCCGCACCATCCCCGCTGGCTCCGCGGTCAAGTTCATCAAGGGTCTCGTGAGCTGTTTCGGGGTCCCCAACCGCATCATCACTGATAACAGCTCGCAATTCACTAGTAATCTCTTCAAAACATAATGTGCTAATCTTGGAACGCGTATCTTCCACGCTTTGGTGGCGCACCCCAGGAGCAATGGTCAGGCCGAACGCGCCAACGCAGAGGCCCTGAGGGGCCTCAAGACCAGAACTTTCAAAAAGAAGCTCGAGGCCTGCGGCAGGGGCTGGTACGATGAGCTTCAGTCCGTGCTGTGGTCCATCCGCACCACTGCCACCAAGCCAACGGGCGAGACCCCATTCTTCCTCGCTCACAGTAGCGCGGTTCCCTCACGAGGTCAAGCATCGCTCCACACGGGTCCTGGCGTTTGATGAAACGCAACCGGACGCCACGCGGGGGATGGACCTCGTGCTGGGGGAGGAACACCGCTGCGAAGCCGCACTATGGGCGGCAAGGTATCAGCAGATGCTGCGGTGGTACCACTGCCGCAACATCCGCTCCAAGACGCTCGAGGCGGGTGACCTCGTCCTGAGGCGGGTCCTCTCCAGGGAAGGGCTGCATAAGCTCTCACCCATGTGGGAGGGCCCGTTCAAGGTCGTCCATGTCTCTAGGCCTGACGCCACACACCTGGAGACATAGGACGGGTTCCCATCCAGAACGCCTGGAACATTCAGCACCTCCGGAAGTTCTACCCATGAAGAAAGGCCCAGTGCCTGTGAAGAAGGCCCAGTGCCTGTGAAGATCGCCGCCCGTTACACTCTCATGTAATATCGAGTGGGGCTGTACATGCCCCATAGTCTCAGGAGTGCCGCCCTCGGGCCTCAGGGGCTCCCTCCCACGTCCTAGTGGCAGCACTAAGCTCCGCGCTAGTGAGAAGACGTGAAGACTAGACTAGGTGCCGGACGTGGCTTTTCATTTGCTTTCCGTAGTTGGCTCGTCTCCTTTTAATTGAAGTTTTCTTCTGGTGTTCCTTGCTGATTTGGTTTCATCACCTTTCGCTGCTGTTTCCGGCTCCAGTTCAACCTGTTTTCTCTCTCTCGCATACCTCGCAAGGGGGCTAGGCAGGTGCCCCCGCAAGCGTTTTTTCCTTTCCTCTGCTCTTTGTCTATTTTTTCGCGAGGCATCCTCATTCGAGCTGACAAGCTGGTGCACCTCTCCTAATCCATGCCCCTCGGGTATCGCGATACGAAGTGCTGGGTCAAGGCTCGAGTGAACGATAATCCTCCTAGCGACGCTCCTAATGAGTTTTTTGCAGTTCCCTAGCACCCGCCAAGTCAAGGAAGGCCTCCACAGGCACGAGGAAGCAAGTCCCTCGCGAAGAGGAGGCTACCCCAAACATGCCAAGCTAAGTTACCTCTACACAAAATAACGACACAGCATGGAAACAACAAACATAGCATAATGATTAAGAAATCATAGTTTGATACACGCCCCTCCGGGGCCCATACTAGTTTCTTTTTTATGCAGGAAGGAAAGGATGAACAAAATAAAAGCCGCGCCTGCCCCTACAGCGGTCCATAAGGGCAGGCTCCTGGCGCCATCCTGAGCTCAGCCGGACCCCTTCTCGCGCTTCATGGAGGCACGGAGACGAGACGACCCACTACCGCCTTCGAAGCGGGCACGGCGGCGTGGCGGCTGATCGTAGCCACCACTGCTGGAGCTGTCGCCGAGGGAAGAGCCACCGTAGCTGGATGAGACGCGGTCGGCAGCAAGGGCGGGTTCGCCCTCATCCTCGTCACGACCGTCGCCAAGGCTGAGCACCTCCTCGCCATCGTTCAGCTCAGGGCAGCACAAGGCGTAGCGACCATCTTCCCCAAACACCCTAACATAGAGGGTCGTGATCACCGCTGCACTAAAATGGAGGGAGCACCGTCTTGCCCAGCCACACGGCGATAACGCTGCCAAATTGTGGGCGAGCTATGTTGCCCGCGGTGGAGACCTCGACCACGACCCAAGAAGCCCTGCTGCGGCAACCGTCCGCTTGCAGCCAGAGCCCACCTGGACTAGAGGCTGGTAGCTCATCGACGAAGAAGCGCGGGAGCTGAAGCCAGTTGTCGGCCGGGTTCTCCGACCAAACGACAAACTCCGGCAGCACCTTCGCCGAGTGGAAGCGCGGCCGGGGAGGCCGCGCGACCACGAGACGTCTCCCTTCATCGACAGGGCTGCCGCGACCGGAGCGACCCCTGCCACGCGCAGCAGCGCCACCACGAGAACCAGGGACCGCGGCGGGGGTCGCGGTGTGCTTGCGGGGACAGCCGCGTCCACGCTTGGGCGCCGGAGTGCCGGGCCCCTCGCGAGGGGCCTTCCCCTTCTTCGTAGAAGAGAACCTCTTCGTCGGTGCCATTGGTGTCGGTGATGAAGCAAGGGAGAAGAAGCAAGCCGAATGGCAAGAGATGGGCGACGGGGGCTCCGCCCCCCTCCCATTTATAGCAGGAGAAGGCCAACCAGCACCCCCCATGATCACAGGTAATCATGGTTTTTCCTTGCATGTCGTAGGGACTTGTCAAGTCGGGTAGTTGCCGAGGCAGCGTGGGGAAGCGGAGACGCCCATGTCCAATCAATCGCCACGCATCGAGCAAGTCCGCACGCTATTGGGGCCCACGGCGCTCCGCACTTGACCTTTGGCTTCGCCTCGAAGTCAAGCCCGAGCGCGCCTTGGGCCCGGGTGCTCTTGTCGGCGCTCGGGACGGGGTCCCGGACACTTGCTCTGCTCATGCTCACGGCATGGCTGCGAGGGGCCCTGCATTTACCCATCTTCACCAACAAGCACTCAAGACCCTCGCGAGGGGCCAAGCCTCGCGAGGTGGATGACACAAGACCCCTTCGGGAGCAGCCTCATCAGGTTTGCTCGCGAGGGGCGGAGAGATCAAGGCAAGGCAAACCTCGCGAGTTCCTCATGACGTGAGCTATGACGATCAAGATCAGGCGGGCGCCAGTGTGCATAGTGTCCTTGTTTCCTCTTTGGTGCTAAGGAAGCAAGCACAGACGCGGAGTATCGAGGCGTCAAGCAAAGGTTTCCATATCAGTGCAACAAGACCAAGACCAGCCGGACGGCAAGACGAAGGTCACCATGGAGCCCAAGGCAGCGTCACCACCAGAGCCTTTTGCAGGCGAAGACTGCTTTTGTCAGGATAAGCTGTACTAGCTGTCCCCTTTAAAATTGGCCGTTGTTGGCTCCCTTCCCGCTCAAATATTTGGGAAGAGGACCAGGGCCTCTATAAATAGGGCTAGCCACCACAGTAGGAGGCATCGGATCCTCACCCTGCTAGAAGTAGTCTAGAACTCGTTCAGTTCATCCTCACACCCACCGAGCACAAGAACACCTCGCCTCAGGAGGCTGTTCTTCCCCTTGTATTGTTCATCCTCAACCCAAGAGGCAATCCACCACCACCACACTGGAGTAGGGTATTACACCACAACGGTAGCCCGAACCAGTATAAATCTTGTGTCCTCTGTGTTGCGAGTTCATCGAGTTAGTCTTTGAGTCTTAGCGAAGATAGGGCGTGGATCGGTAGGGGGAGATCTTCATGCACACCCCAGTGTTCGAACCTTGAGGGTTTTGCTGGAACCCGACATCCGACAGGGGTTTCGTCTAGTCGGCCTGGTGGGGCCCCGAGAGAACCCCGTCGACGTGGTTCCCCTCCCTGTCGCTAGCGTCGAGCTCGCCCCAAGTGAGGGTGCAGGGGGCGAGCACCGCTGGAGGCTGATGGCGCGGGTGCCGAGGTGCTGATGCCGCCTAGGGCTCCCGAGGCGTCGTCTTCGGGAACTCGTGATTCTTGCCCTGGGCGACAGTTAAGGGGGTGATGCAGCCACGTCTCTCAAGGCGGAGGCTCCTGAGGCCTCGGTAGGTCGCTACGAGGCAGATCCCGATAGCTCCCCTCAGGTAGGCGCTCCTGAGGTTGTCCCTTCGAGCGCTTCTCCAGTTGCGCCTCGTGTTGGCCGCCACGTCCAGCGCTTCGGTCGGCTTTTGTGTGGACTTCGTGGAGCTCCGCAAGAGGAAGGGGTCCCCAAGTCGCGGCAGCGGCACCTTCGGGGCGTTGAAACGAAGAAAGTACATCGCCGTTGACCAGTAAGTACCTTATCTTTGAGATTCTTCGAGTGCTGCTTCCCTTCCTGATGATGGCTCTTCAGGATCCCTTCCGTCAAGGCCACGAAATATCTTGAGAAGAAACCACTCCTCACCTCGTTTCTCCCACTAGACTTGAGCGCTGCAAGCCCGCGCGCTGCTCACGGCATGGAGTCAACTGGGGAAACCATCCCGTTAACAGGGCGTCTTGAGCTCGCGCCCTCGCTGTCTCTTCTTCGCGGCCTTGCTTGGAATACAGAAAGCGCGCCAAGGGTTCCTCCCCTGGTCATGGACGTCGGCTGGGTGGCTTCGGTCTTGGGCTCCTCCTCAAGCAACGGGCCTCCACTCGCTGGGGCCCCTCGCAAGGCCTGGCCGGCAACCGGGTGGGTGCCAGCCCCCAGCCCCCTGCTGAAAGGGGGCGAGCCGCTTCAGGATCCATCTGCGGCCCCTGCGGCGGAAGTCGGAGTCAGCAACATGCTCAAGTCGGCGCGAGAAAGGAGCGTCGTCTGCCACAAGCTCTTTCAGGAGGCGATGGGCGTGATAAACCGGCTTGGTGAAGAACTCGTGGATGTGGACGCGCGCCTTGTGGCCGAGGGTCTTCGGCTGGCGGATGAGCGGCATAAGTTGAAGGTGGCTATCAACCTCGCGCGCAACCAGCGCGAGCTTGATAATGCAAAGGTCGAGGTTTCTCTCGCAGCCTCGCGTGAGGCCTGCTCCCGAGCCCAGGAAGAGGCCCGAGAAGCTGACCATCGTCGCGAGGCCGCGGAGAAGCACGCGTGGGAGCTCCAAGCCTCAGAGCGCCTTGAGCAGCAAGTGGAAGCGGCAGAGCCGCCTTGCATCGGCGAGGGGGACACCCCAAGAGGAAGAGATCCGGAAGCGAGGAGGCGCGGCGCTTGAAGCCGTGAGCGAGCCTTGAGCTCGAGCGGCTGGAGATGAGGAGCGCTGTTGCCCTGCCGAAGATGTCGCTATGGCCATGGCCTGGGTCCAGAGGAGGTCGATCGCTAGGTAGCTGAGGCTCCCGCGGATCTTGAGGGCAGGTACGACCTGAAGTTGGAGTTCCTGGAAGCTGAGGCTGCAGACAGGACTGCTGCCCTCAAGTCCAGGTTGATTGAAGCGGAACGGCGTGAGGCGACCGCCGTAGTCGCCCTGGTCTCTGTGCAGGCTAAACTGGCCTCCGCCCGCGCCGAGCTGATTCCTCTTCAGCAGCGGGTCGCCGACGCTGAGTCCGTCACGCGGCTGAACAGGGAAGAAGTGCTTCAACGGTGGACGCTGGAGCGCGTGTACGCCCCCATGCTCTAGGGCCTCAGGAACAGGGCCAACATTGCCTTGGGCCACATCTGCGGTGAGAATGCCCCTCATCCCCGCGTGGACGACTACGCCAGTCACCTCCGTTTCTTTACCGGCATCGTGACGCGCCTGAAGAATCGCTCCGAGAGAGATCGCCTGCTTGTTGAAGAGAGGTTGCGGCCTGCTGGGGTGTGCATTCTCCCGTGTCTTCAGCCATCTCCAGAACACCTACCAGGACTTTTACTTTGACGCCTCCATTGCTCCAATTCCAGAGGCCATCCGGGGCGACCTGGCGCGGTGGGTGGAGGACAATGTGGACGCCCTGGTCAGGGCCTTTGCTTCCGAGGACGACGTGGTGGTGGTCGCGGCAACGAAGGCGACGTCGTCGACGATGGTGTTGGCGGCGGTGGAGGTGATGGTGATGCTGGCGACGGTGGCAGCGATGCCAGCAATGCATCTGAGGGTGATCCAGGGGACGCTACGAGCGACATGTCCGACTGATCTCGTGTTTCCCAGCTTTCTGTCCTGCACGCAGAAGCTCGGGTGTGGCCCTAGAGGTTGTAAGAGCATTTTTGGAGGGGAATCCCCTCATGTAAATATACTACTGCATCTATCTTTTTAGGCCGAGTTGAATATGTGTCTTCATGAACTCACGTATCCTGAGGCAAGTTTGTTGTTGCGGTTTACCTTAGCCTGGACAAGCTCCGAACCGGCTCGTGAGGTTGCGAGTTTCTGGGAAGCTCGTGAGGAGCCTATCGACACGCCTGAGGGGGCCGCGTGATAAGCAAGCGCTAGCCATGGCGTGACATGCACGTGGCGCGTGTGCGCCATGCCTAGCCCTGCTCGCGATGGGCCCGTGAGGGGGAAGCAATAGGCGCGAACTCCGAATTAAGGCAAGAACCAGATAGCAAGAAATCGCTCGAACGAGAAAAGGCACCCCCCGGTGCATCAATGAAAATTCAACTTCAACTTAAATCCAAATCACGAAGGCAGGGTTACAGAAAAGAAATCCAAAGAAAATGGCCGCTTCCGGCACCTAGTCTAGTCTTCTTGTCTTCTCACCAGCGCGGAGCTAAGTGCTACCACTAGGACGTGGGAGGGAGCCCCCGAGGCCCGAGGGCGGCACTCCTGAGACTCCAGGGCATGTACAGCCCCACTCATTATTACGTGAGAGTGTCACAAGCGGAGACCTTCACAGGTGTGAGCCTTACTTCATATCGCCAGACGAGGGGCCCCCTTGCGCCTCCCTCGACCACCGTTGGGGGCGACCGGAAACAAGGACGACACCAAGGGGCAAAGGGGACGCCAGTGGCGCCCTCAGCGACCACGGGTCCTTTGCCAGGGGAAGGCTCTGGAGCACCTCCCCGGCAGAGGGCCTACCTCCAAGGAACGCCATGCTCCATGCGGCGCGGGGAGGGGCCTTCCTCCTGACCCATCTCCTGCAGCCCCCAGTGTGCCCCCTGGCGGCTGGGAGGCCCATGAGCTGGGGCCGCCATCCACTGCCGTGACTTGATACTCCTGCGTCCCATGGTTAGCGTAAGCCTGCTCCTGAGGAATCAGTGGTACCCTGTACCTGTTGTTTCCGGCGTGGTTGGTGAGGCTTCCGGAGGGCTCCTAAAAGGCGCCGACTTCTGGCGCCTCCTCCTCCCAGCCCGGCTCGAGGAACGAGCCAGGGTCATTTTCCAGCATGTACTCCTGGTCCACCATGCGCGGCATGTAGGCATCCAAGGCCGTCGCCTCGAAGACCTCACCGTAGTGCCCCACGCTCCAAGTTGCCCGGCCTAGCGCGCCGCCTTGAGGATGGTAGGCTTGCATCCCGTCGGGGCCGTAGGCGGCGGCTAGCTGTGTCAGCTACCACCGGAGGTGACAGCGGTGCGGCGCCCAGCTTCGTTGGTTGTGCCGGTGTCAATGAAGCCTGGTGGCGCGCCCGTGGGCACGCGGGCGCGGCGAGGCCCGCCATGCGACCTGGCTGCAGCTTGAGGTGTGAGCAGAGAGCAGAAGGGTGGTGCTCCTGAGGCCGCGGTGTCCAAGAGCTCAGCGACGCGCTCCAGCAATGCATCCCGGCAGCTCTCCACTAACCGGCATCATAGCAGCTCCCGCGCCACTGTGAGCGCGGACCTCATGTTTGCTTGCTCCCGTCGGGTGTGCGGCGCCGTGGCCGCCGCGTGGCTTGAGGCCCTTCGGCTGCCCGTACTTGCCGTGGAGTAAGGGCGGACGGCGGGTGACCGCGCCGCCCATGCCTCGCTGCGCTTGGTGGTGCGTGCGCTGCTTGGGGTGTGGGGTTGAGGTCTTCTTGGGCGGGCAGCACCGTCCGGGCTGGCCAAGCTGCCCAGCGGTCGGCACTGGCCCTTGAGTCGCCAGACATCAGAGCCGTGGAATGTCGGGGGATCAACGAGCGGATCAACTGGCGGAAGAAGAGCTTCGGTGCACCCCTACCTGGCGCACCAAATGTCGGATCTCGGGTCCCGGCAGAACCCTCAAGGTTCGAATACTGGGGTGCGCACGAAGATCTCCCCCTACCAAATCACTCCCTCAACCTTGCCACGATCGCAAAGGCTATCTCGACAAACTCGCAACACAAGAGACACAAGATTTATACTTGTTCGGGCCACCTTTGTGGTGTAATACCCTACTCTAGTGGTGTGGTGGATTGCCTCTCGGGCTGAGGATGAACAGTACAAGGGGAAGAACAGCCTCCTGAGGTGAGGTGTTCTTGTGCTTGGTGGGTGTGAGGATGGGTTGGATCTAGTCCAAGATGAGATGGCTGAAGCTTAGTTGCCTCCTACTGTGGTGGCTAATCCTATTTATAGAGGCCCTGGTCCTCTCCCGAAATATTGAGCGGGAAGGGGTGCCACAACGGCCAATTTGAAAGGGGACAGCTAGTACAAGTTATCCTGACAAAAGCATTCTTCGCCTGCCAAAGGCTCTAGTGGTGACGCCGCCTTGGGCTCCATGGTGACCTCCGTCTTGCCGTCCTACTGGTCTTGTTCTCGTTGCACCGATATGGAAACCTTTGCTTGACGCCTCGGTACTCCTCGCCTGCGCTTGCCTCCTTAGCACCAAAGCGGAAACAAGGACACTGTGCGTGCTGGCACCCGCCTGGTCTCGATCGTCATGGCTCACGTCATTGGAACCTCGCGAGGTTTTCCTTGCCTTGATCTCTCCGCCTCTCACGAGCCAGCTTGGTGAGGCCGCTCCCGAGGAGGTCTTGTGTCGTCCGCCTCGCGGGCTTGGCCCCTCGCGAGGGTCTCGAATGCTTGTTGGTGAAGATGGGTCGTACGGGCCCGCTCGCAGAGCCACGCTATGGGTCGCAGGCAGGCAAGTCTTGGGACCCCCGTTCCCAGAACACCGATAGTCGCCCATTGCTTGTTGCTCTTGATGCAAAGCTCGTTGTACACCAAAGGGGTGGCTCTTTGTGAAGTAGGAGGACGCAGCACGGTGGCAGCAGCTCGGTGCCGACGCATGCCAAACGAGCGCTCTGGACACGCTCCGGATATGCACGTAGCATGCTCGAGAAAATGCTTCAGTGGTCTAGGAGCCTCTGATGCTAGTGCCACTTTCTAGAGAGTTGATTTGGGGTATACTAGAGCTAGTTGACATGGTGGTTTGGTCAGATGAGCAGATGCCCAATGCAAGTTTATGAACTTGCAGATTTCTGTCATGCACATGAAGTGTTCGACGGAATGCTAGGGCAAGCTAGAGGACTGTGATGGATTTGAAACTTGGCAGGGCAGGGTCTCTTTAGATGATACAGCTGGTGGTGAAGTTAGTTTGGCAAGATGAGAAACTTGCTGGTGCAAGTTTTACCAAAATTCAGTTCTGGACAAAAACTTTAGAGGCATGTTTGGTGCACTAAAAAGATTCCAATGGAGGTGATCTCCTGGATTTAAGGTTTGGTTTGGAGGACTACAAGATGGAAGAGTTTCAGAATCATTGGAGCTAGGAAAAAGAGGGTTGCGGTTATAACTCAAGAATGGGACAGAATTTGAAAATAGGATGTTTCACTCAAACTTTTCAAGAGACATAGCTAGGTTTTTGCACAAAAGTGATTTATAGGCATCACCTGACCTCCCATAATTTTGTGGGATTTTAAATATTTTAATTAAAATACTTGTAGTGCAATAGAAGCATTTTAAGTATCGAAAATGCTTTTAAAAGAATAACTTGTGGCAAATTTTATTATGGAAATATTTCCTACTGTTATTTATGATATAAATGAAATGATTTACAAAAAAACCACATACCACAGTATTTCACAAAAATAATCTTCTATGGAGAGGAGAATTTTTGTAAAATAGAAAATAGAAAAGGCTCTGAAATTAATAAATGACCTCATATAGCTCAAAATTTTATTTCTGGTCAAATTTTGATTAATAAAATTTGATTAAATTTTTGGGGCGTTACACGCAGGCTGCTGGGTCTCGGAGTTTGCAGTCGCCCCCTTCTTCTTCTTCACCACCGACATTGGCCTAGTAGTATAAAGGGAGGGCATCAAGAAACTACGACAAGGACATGAACAAAAGATCAAGGCGGAGCGCTTACTGGTCCATGGCGACGTACTCCCTCACCCTCTTTTGAAGCACCAAGCCAGAAGGCTTCATAGGCCGGGACACCGGCACACGAGCCCTAGGGGCAGACAAGGGTACGGCGGCCGGACCCGCAGCAGCGCCGGCCGGCACCGAAGCGGAGGCATCGCCTCGGGCGGTCAGCGTTGATCTACTCTTCTTCAGGACCATGGACTCCGGCTTCTTCGGGGGGGTGCCATTGGACCTCGTGGTGACCTTGGCGGGGTGCGGCAACTCCCTCAACGGATGCTCGCCGGCCTCGTCGTCGTCAGGAAGGGTGCGGAGAAGATCTGCCAGGAGCGGGGGAGAAGGCTCCCCCTGCCCCTCCTGGGTCGCCTCCGTGTCCGGCCCCTCCTCCTGGCCGGACTCAATGGAGGACAACACCATCGGAGCTCCAGTGGGTGCCGGCGGCACGAGCCCGCACTCGTTGAAGATGAGCATGGCGACGGTGATCTTCGCCCCATCCGGGCGGCGGTAAAACGGAAGATGAGTATCAGGCGGGTACCCCTGGTCCTCCCCGACCAGGAAGCGGAGGGCCTTGTCAAGCTCTTCATCGGACAAGGCGTCCGGGCGCAGGCAGAGATTGCCTCCCTTGTCCATGAGCTTCCACAAGGGGCGTGAGCGTGCCTGGAGCAGAGCCACGCGCTGCGCCAGAAACTCCTTGACGATCATGGCCCCCGTCAACTTCTCCGTCTTCGGGTCGCCTGGCTTCAAATCGGCTACCATCCTCCCCATCATCTGCTTCGCCTGAGGGTCGGTGAGCTCCGCGCTATTCCATCCCTCGTGAGGCACTGGCATCCTCGTTGGCAGCGCCAGCCAAGGGTAGGAGCACTTGGAATCCATGAGGACCCACTTGTTCCTGAAGCCCTCCACCTTCTTCCCGGATCTTGAGATTGCGTTGCTCCCATTGGCCGCGACGAAGTTGGCACACCTCAAGCACTGGCCCTCCTTGTTCCGGAGGTAGAAGAAATGGCGAAGCAGCGCCACGGACGGCATCACCCCCACGAATGCCTCGCAGTAAAAGGCAAAGATCGACAGGAGGATGACGTAGTTGGGATGAACATGGAGGGCATGAAGATTGTAATGGCTAAGGACGGCGTAGAAGAAGTCAGAGAAGGGGGGACCATCCCCGCGAAGATGCTATGCATGAAGAAGGGATATAAGGTACTGCCCGAGGCCTCCAGCTTAGCAGATCCGGCCGGAAGCACGGTCTCTCCCCCGTCATTGCTGTTGCCCGCCGTCACTAGGAGCGCGACGATGAGGTTCTTCTCCGACACCGTGGACGCGCTCAGGGCAGGTACGAACCAGGAGGGCAAGCACATGACCTTAGCCTTGTCGGAGGCCATCGGCTGCGGCCTCGGGGAAACTTTCGGTGCATCTGGAATCTCTTTGGGCGAGAAGGAGAAGGGGATCTGGAGCAATACGAAGGAGGGGCAATGAAGGCTCTATGGCGTGCGCCAGTGCTTTTTGTTAGACAAGAACGGTTGCCGAGGCAGCATGGGGAAGTGGAGGCGCCCATGTCCCACCAATCGCCACGCGTCAACCGAGGGCTCAGGCGGTTGGGGCCCGCGGCGCTCCGCACTTGCCCTTTGGCTTTGCCTCGAACCCAAGTTCGAGCGCGCCTTGGGCCCGGGGGCTACTATCGGTGTCCTGGGAACGGGGATGCGTAGACTTGCCTGTCTGTGGCCTGTGGCATGGCTCCGTCAACGGCCTGGTACGACCCAGCTTCAGCAGCAACAGCTCAAGACCCTCATGAGGGGCCAAGCCTCGCAAGGCGGACAACACCAAGAACTCCCTTGGGTCAACCTCGCTAGGCTGGCTCCCGAGGAGCGGAGATATCAATGCAAGGTTGATGCGGAGCATCCTATGGACATCACCATGTCAAGAGTCCATTCGGCGAGTGACACGTGCGACATCTACTTCACATACACAAAGGTGAATAATCTCCTTTACACGTGCTCACTTGACCCCTTTGAGGATGGTATACTACTTGACACTCCACTCGTGTGCATGCATAGGTATTGTCGGAGCTTCACGGATGACGAGGAGGAGTGCAAGCGCCAAGGAACAACTACACCATCAGCGTGGGAAGCCTGGAAGCGACGACAGAAGAAGAGGGAGCTGCTGAAGCTACAACGGCCGGATATCTGGGCCAGATGCCAGACATCCGGTGCCTGGGCAACCACGCAGGAGCTGCCCCAACAAATGGCCAGCTGGATCAGCGGCCGGACATCCGGTGCAGCCCCAGACATCCGGTGCCTCCCGACAGCCCGGACATCCGGCATCTCCCCCGGAAATCCGGCAGCGTCGTATCTAGAGAGCAACCGAAGTGCCACTTCTGCCCGGACATCTAGCCGAGACCCCGGACATCCGGCTCGTCCTAAAGCCCCGGACATCCGGCCCCCAGCCCGGACATCCGGCGCCTACCTGCGCACAAGGACAGGGCCCAAGGCCCATGTATCCCCTTTCCCACTTACCCCTTCGTGTCTTAGACTATAAATAGACCACCCCTCCTCCATTCTAGGGTTAGCAAAGTGATAGCTCATTTGTATGTGAGCATTTCTCCTACCTACCTCTACTCTTAAGAGAGAGAGAGAGAGACCACCACTCCCATGGAGTTCAAGGCCTCCATGTGAGAAGATCCTGCGGGATATATCGTCAAGACCCCGCAAGGAAAGATCCGTCTAGGATATCATCAAGACCTCCTCATGGAGATGAACTTTACCTTGTATCTTTCCTTTTGTTGTTCATGTACCTTGTGGATCTTGTGTGTTTGGTTGTCTAGTGGATGTGTGATTGGACTTGTTCTTGAGTGTCTCCCCTTGTGATTTCTCTCCGTTCTTCCTCGTGTTTTTTGTGTTCTTCATGGGATTCGCTCCAATCGTGAAAGATCGGACACCTAGGGTTCTACCCGACATCATCTTGGCATCACGGCAAGGTTGATCACGAATTCAGAGCCCCAACCCCTTTGTTTTCTAGCCAAATTTTGTTGTGTTCCTCCCCAATTTCGAAAATCCCCACCAAAAATAGCCCCAATTTTTTGGTGATTTGTTGGTGTGATTTGTTAATTTTGATCCATGGATTTGCTTGGTTTTGAGTGGATCTAGCATCTCCCCAAGTTTCCCCACCTTCCATCCACGAAATCTCATAAATTTTGCCCCCGAAATCATCAATTGCCACCCCAAATCGAGTTTCGAAGTCCAAATCCCGATCTGGAATCGTCGGGCCGGACATCAGGGCCATCGGGCCGGACATCCAGGCCCCAAGCCGGACATCCGGCTCCTGGAGCACAAAATCTACACGGTTCTGGACATCAGCCCCCGGATATCCGGCCCCCACCCCTGGATTTCCGACCCGTAGCATTTCAGCCTCTCGTGTTTCACCGTTTTGCCCATAACTTTCACATCTGGAGTCCGATTTTTGCGCTCTTTAGCTTGTTGAGTAGCTATTGACATTCTCTATCCATCTAGATAGGTTTAAACACCATTTGACTCCATCAAAATTTTGGCACATTGGCATCTTTGCCTGGGGCTCCCACCACATCATCCGCATAACCACCACCGACTTCCGCAACCTAACCCATTTTGTTCCCCATTCCATTTGTGGTTGTTTGAGTTGTGATTCGAGTCTATTAAGGTGTTTAGGCTACTTAGGGACGGTTGCTTCTTAATCAACCACCAACATCACTTCCGCATAGGCTTGCCCACCATACACTTCCGCCACCCCAACTTAACCCAAATTTGATTGAGCTTGTTTGAGTTGTAGTTTGTGTCTCCTAAGATGTTTAGGCTACTTAGGGACCATTGCTTCAACTACAACACCATGTATAGCCCATCATACACTTCCGCCACCTTAACCCATCTGACCGGGTTTCGGCCAATACTTCCGCAACCACCACCGCATTCCCGCTACCACCATTTTGACATTTGACGTTTGAGATTTTGAGTTTGCTGTTTTTCTGTTTCTTAAGGTGTTTCGGCTAACTAGGAATGGTTTGACATCGAGAACACCACCACTAATTATCGCCACGAGGTCGTCATCGTACAAAAGGACGGTAACCTAGACACACCAATGTACATTCTCCCTTGCCATTACATTGTGAACCCCTAGCCCATTTTGCGTTACTTACCTATCGAGACTAGCCATTTGAGTATTGTCGGCAACATTACTTATGCACATTAGTGATCTACACCTTCTGTTGCATACATACCATATCATTTTGGTATCATATCATCCCTTGTGCCACAAATTTGTTCCCGTATATACACAATTGCTATCTTGGTTTGTGCATTTCGCATAGTGGATATCCAAAAAAAAAGCTTTTAAGCAAAAGATAAAGAGAAAAGAAGCTTCTAAGCAAGAGCCATAGCATCGTATCATAGTGCATTACAATATATCATACTTGATCATCTTGGATCATCTTGTGCTAAAGCACTGGAACATACATACATAGCATACTTGGGATAGAAATTTTATCCATTTTGCATCTTATAGATTGTGCACAAGTGTCGTATCCGCCTATTGAGCAATCGTGCTAGCATCTCTCTTGAGTTGTGCAACACGACCGTTTTCCGTGGATTGCACATTTTCTGCTCATTCCTTGGTTGCACGACCCCATTTATCTATCAGTGTGTGTGTTTCCATGTGCAACATATTGCTATTGGTCTACTTGTTTCACATGCGAATTTGTGAATCTCTTTCAACATTATTGACTCTTGCTAACATTTTGCATCAAATTTTTGTGCCACTATCCTCACCAAGCTACTCAATAAGCTTTACTTGATAGGTGTGAGTGAACAAGTCTGGTACCAATTCCACTATTCTTTCATTTCACACTGAGTGAAACAAGATACATCCTCAACTTTGGGAAACGGTAACTTGGTATTGTTTATCTCATTTCCTACTCACCTCTACTCGAGTCTTGTGATGGATAGGCAAGGCATTTCACCTTCGGTCTACAACAACAACGACAAGTTCGGTGCCATGAAAAACAACTTGGATGCCAAGATGGATGCTCAAATGGAGGAGATCAAGGCCCTCATAAAGTCCTACAAGAGATCTTCCTCATCTTCGAGAAGGCGCTCAAGAGCACATGCCTTCGAGCTACCATCTCTGGCAATATCACATCAGCATCGACACCACCACCGACAAGAACATGAAGGTCAAGAGCTCAACACCAACAACCGTTCAACAACTTCACCATCTCCATTAGCATCTTCGCCAAGCAACTTCAAGGCATCTTCACTTACAGACAAATGGCATCTTTGCTAACAAGCACCTCAACACTACGCTCAAGAGAAGCTCCCCAAGCTCAAGTCCGCGACTTCCACGAGCTACTACGACCTCGACATCGACCATGAGATTCCTTTCTATGGGACTCTAAAACCCGAGGAGTATCTTGAGTGGGAGCGTTTAATGGACGACTACCTCAAGCTATATCAAGTTCCTCCCGAAGATCAAGTGAAGTGCGCCACAAGAAACTTCCACGACTACGCGTACACATGGTGGCTTCACACACCTTCGGAAAGCTACTACATGAGTTGGCCCAAGACAAAGAGAGCTTTGCGGCGAGAGTTCGTGCCTCCAACCTACACGGAACAACTTCTATGCCAATTGGAGAACACCATCCAAGGATCCAAGTCCATCGACGAGTACATCAAGGAGATGAAGAAAGCCTTGCAATGAGCCGGCATGGACGACCCCATTTTGATGAAGTTCCACTTCATGATGGGATTGCACAACGACATCTCCAAGACGATCTACCTCGAGAACTACAAGTCCCTCGATGACAACGACATTGGTTCTCTCAAGGCGGAACAAGAACTCATGAAGGCCAAGGCTTCTCCACCCCAAGCTCACTTTGCAATGACCAAGCTCCATGAAAACGAGCATGAGGCTAGTAACACCACGATGTCCAAGCCCGACGAGCTCCAAGACGATGCTCCCAAGTTCGACTTCACCGCCATCCCTCTTTGTGGCATTGATAGAGCCGAGTCTACTTCGACTATTTTTAAAGACGGTGTGGTGACGACTACGATTATGGAGCCAATCAAGGAACATGCTTTGGAGGCGAGCGACATGGTGACGAGCAAGGATGATGCTTCCATCTTAGGAGGCGAGAGTGATGATGTGCCATCTTCGGCCTTCATCCACGGCGACGGCGATGAGATGGTTGAGCATGGGATTTTCCCTTCGACCACAGCGACGTATGATGACTTGAGTGACTTGTGCCACCATATTGAGAGTGAGAGTGACTTCACCACTAGCCACATATATGATGAATTTCCCCAATTCCCATGTGAGGAGAGCCACAACCCCCACCGCTTGAGTGAGATGAGTGACTCTACCATATGTGACTTGGACTACACCTACTTTGAGGGAGTGAGTGAACCACCACATAGAGAGAGTGAGGTAGTTGATAGGGAATGTGAGGCCACTATGATTTCTAATGACTTAACCTCTACCTCTGTTGTGTCTTCTCATTTGGAGCTAGGTCCCATATATGATGACGCGCTGATTCTCGATGACTTCATCCTCCCTTTGGACAAGACGATGGCCATGGTGGAATATGATGCACCCCCGCCCCCCACATGGTTCCATCACGATGAAGATGACCGCCATTTGGTCTTTACCACCTCACCTACACCACTTGAGTGGAATGAGAATGGTAACATAGGTGAAGGTGATGCTCTATTCCCACTAGTGGACATTCTTGACATCGATTGCTTGCATGATGTTGATCAACCTATTACCATGCTTCATGCTAGTGCGACTTCCCCATGCGATGATTTACCCATTTATGATGAGTTTGATGATTGCCATGTGGAGTCTATTAGTTGTGATGCCATGTTATATAGGATTTCTTGTGACAATTCTCTAGGTCAGATCATGTTTGACAATCCACTTGACTTGTCATATGCTATGCATGAGATCAAACATATGCCATATTTGAAATATCATCATAGTGACTATGCATATGCCATTAAAATTAACCCAGTTTGCACTTATGACATAGATGACAAGCCCATTGTCGGTGTCAAAACCGGCGGATCTCGGGTAGGGGGTCTCGAACTGTGCGTCTAGGAGGATGGTAACAGGAGACAAGGGACACGATGTTTTTACCCAGGTTCGGGCCCTCTTGATGGAGGTAAAACCCTACTCCTGCTTGATTAATATTGATGATATGGGTAGTACAAGAGTAGATCTACCACGAGATCGAGAGGCTAAACCCTAGAAGCTAGCCTATGGTGCGATTGTTGTTAGATCCCACGGACTAAAACCCTCGCTTATATAGACACCGGAGAGGGCTAGGGTTACACAGATGCGGTTACAATGGGAGGAGATCTACATATCCGTATCGCCAAGCTTGCCTTCCACGCCAAGGAAAGTCCCATCCGGACACGGGACGAAGTCTTCAATCTTGTATCTTCATAGTCCAGGAGTCCGGCCAAAGGTTATAGTTCGGCTATCCGGACACCCCCTAATCCGGGACTCCCTCAGTAGCCCCCGAACCAGGCTTCAATGACGATGAGTCCGGCGCGCAGATTGTCTTCGACATTGCAAGGCGGGTTCCTCTCCAAATTCCGTGTACCTGTTGAATAGTGTTCGGCTTCTCTTGAATATCGTGCTCCTTGGCTTCCACGCCAATGGCCATCTTCCACGTGTCAAACGAATGCGAAAAGCCAGGGTACCTTTACATTTACCCCCCTAGCTGTGCAAATGAGCCACCTATAAAAGAGATGAGGATTCAGATCCGAATCACACCATCTTCCCTTCGTGAGCATTCATCGGAGGGCTACCAACAGAAATCCATTCCATCATGGCCAGTCGACGCAGCTCCTCCTCTCGCCCTCCCAGCCCTCAGCCTGGAGATTGGGAGAGATGTTCCATCCCGCACAGTGAGCTAGTGACGCTCCAAACCAAGGGATTTCTTCCCCCAGCCTTGATGGTCCCGGTTCGAGCCGGACTCGCCACCTATAATGGCGGAAAGCAAGCGGAGAGCGTCCCCAATCCCTCCATAGGAGAGCCGGTATGCCTTGTCCCTTATCTGATAAGAGGGCTCGGATTTCCAATTCATCCGTTTCTCCGGGGCTCCTCGAGTTCTACGGCCTCCAGTTGCACAACCTTACGCCTGCCTCCGTTTTGCATATTGCGGGCTTCTTAGCCCTTTGCGAGCTGTTTTTGGGCATCGAGGCTCATTTCGTGCTGTGGAAGAAGTTGTTCTGCCTTGTGCCCCGTTCTCAAGAGGGGTCAATATATCAAGTGGGAGGAGCCGAAGTATGGCGCGTCGCCGGGACCGGATATCTATCCGGAACCCCAAGGAAGGCGTCTGAAGACTAGCCCTCAGAATGATTTTATATAGAAGACGTCCCCCTGTCGGATCCTGTTCGGATCGGCCTCCCCGAGTTCAATAACGCTCCTTTGAAGAAGCGCCTAAGCTGGCGTCCACGGAGCCCTCAGAGGGAAAATGACAAGGGCGTCCTTTACGATGGGCGGATAAGGTTGTTAGCTCATTCCGGATGACCATGATCGGGTCATGGCCACATGCATTATGCGGGGGGTGCAGCCGCTTCAGTATAGAGGCCACCCCATGTGGGATTTCAACAGGGAGGATGATGCCACCCGCTGCGGCCGTAAGGGGCCGGGATCGGTTGCCGCTCTGACGGAAGCCCTGTCCGCATTGTACAAGGGAGAAGAGGAGGAGTTCCTCCGTGTCAACCCACATGGCGGATTTTCTATCTACAATCCTCCAAGCTGGGTAAGCGGGCACTTCTTTTTGCCCATCCGTTCCATATTCCCATAGTTAAATACCTTATCTTGTGATTTCGACGCAGGAATTGCGCTGGGCCATAAAGGATATAAACAGCCCTCCCCCACAACCCGAGGATCCAGAACGGTCCCTCGATCCGGCCTCCCAAGAGGATCCGGACATATCCGTGGAGCTGATCGATGGGGTATTTCACCAACTGAGCATCAACAATGCCTTGGTCGCCATTACGACCGATTACCCCGGAATACTTCCAGCCTCACAGGTAACTGAGACCAAAGTCCCAATACTTTGAAAATGATCCATCCATGCTTATTTTTTATCACCGTATATCAATGGTGTTTTGCAGGGGGAGCCCTTGAGGCGGAAGGCCGAGCCTGCGGTGGCTAGCCAACAAGGGGCAGCAAGGCCCAGCAGGCTGAAAAGAAGTGCGGTCCGGATTGAGACGTCGGCGCAACGGTATGGTGTGCCATCTTATTCCCAAGTTTTATTCCTGGAAGGCATACTAACGCTCGTGCTCTTCTTCAGGAAAAAGAGCGCTCACCGGACTATATCCGGGGAGGTTGCCAATCGAGCCTCCACCAGCCAGGCTCCAAAGCCAGGTCCAGAAGCGTGCGTCGGACGCTCCTCCGACAAAGGATGCCGACAGACTGTTTGCCACCAATTCCGAGATGGAGAGTGCCATGAATCACAGGCGTCGCCGGACAGTTCTTCGTGACGCATGTTTCTCCCAAGAGGCATTGGATGCCTTCAACTCGGGAGATGCGCACCTCCGTGCGGTCAAAATGGTCTAGCGAGCTACGAGGCGGTATGTGAAAGACATCTGGTGAGAAAATTTGATGGTTATATATGCAGTAGCCCCGAGACTTGAAACAGTTAGAATAACTGATTTAAGGATCATTTGTCATCGAGATCTTACAAAAAGAATACCCAACTGTCGGGGAGCTGGAAGAGTGCAAAGCCCAACTTGAGGCCGCACTAGCGGCTGCGAGGGAGGCCAAGAGACCCCTCACGGTAATATCGCTTGAAGATAAGTATGTTGTGAAGTGCGGCGTGTGTGTAAATCTGATAATATCATTGCAGATGGCGCCGAGTAGATCCGGACAAGCAACAACTCTTGCGCCGGTTAAAGGCGGCGAGGCGTGCTTACAAGGGTGAGGCGGAGAAGAATAATCTCAAGATGCCAACACCCAGCTGGGCGAGGAACTAAAGGATGTTCGTGCCCAGCTGTCAGACTCCGTGAAGGAGAATCGACGGCTTCGGCGTGACATTTTTAGTAAGTGCTTTAACGAACTTTGAAAAAGAGTTCAGCGAGGAAGTCGACTAACAGAGTTATGTTTGTAGGTATGCTCACAGGTCGTCCTGCAGAGGAAATGCCCGGTGAGGGAGTCCCGGACTATGGGGTGTCCGGATAGCCGGACTATCGTCACGGCCGGACTCCAAGACTATGAAGATACAGGATTGAAGACTTCGTCCCGTGTCCGGATGGGACTTTCCTTGGCGTGGAAGGCAAGCTTGGCGATACGGATATGTAGATCTCCTACCATTGTAACCGACTCTGTGTAACCCTAACCTATCCGGTGTCTATATAAACCGGAGGGTTTTAGTCCGTAGGACGAACAACAATCATACCATAGGCTAGCTTCTAGGGTTTAGCCTCCTTGATCTCGTGGTAGATCTACTCTTGTACTACCCATATCATCAATATTAATCAAGCGGGAGTAGGGTATTACCTCCATCGGGAGGGCCGAACCTGGGTAAAAACATCGTGTCCCTTGTCTCTGTTACCATCCGCCTAGGCGCACAGTTCGGGACCCCTACCGAGATCCGCCGGTTTTGACACCGACATTGGTGCTTTCATTGAGAGTTCCTGCGTATGCGTCACCGATAGGCCCGATGGCTCCTTGATCATCAACAATGGCGCGGTCGGTGAGACTTTTCTCCCGGACAGATCTTCGTGTTGGCGGCTTTGCATCGAGGCCAATTCGCTTGGCCATCTGGAGCAGATCGAAAGCTTCGCCCGCCATCATGTCAGATTTGGAAGTTTGAACTATCGGCCGATATCCGCGGAGACTTGATCTTGACGGATTCGAGCCGCAATAACATGCCGCCTTGTCTCGATGGGCATGATCTAGCTCTGCAGCGAGCAGTGCCACGGAGGCCGCACCGTATCCGCTCGACCCTTAATCCGGGCGGATTCCCGATCGAGGGCGAGTGGTTGGACACACGCCTCGGGGCTGCAATCTCTCGGCAATTGAGCGAACTCCATCCCTGTCGCTGCGAAGACCTCGACTCCGGTGCTGGACTCCTCTCCGGACTCCGAACCCTCGCGCCCTGCCGATCGGATCCGATTAGGCGCCGGTCATGGAGTTCACGACGCAGACATCTTTCAGCACTCGCCCTTTGGCGACATCCTGAATTCACTAAAGTCTCTCTCTTTATCCGGAGAGCCCTGGCCGGACTATGGTCAGGAAGGTTGGGACGCGGACGACGAAGAAATAAGACGCCCACCCCCACCCACTTCGTAGCCACTGTCGAAAGCTTACACGACGTGCTCGATTTCGACTCCGAAGACATCGACGGTATGGACGACGATGTAGGAGACAACAATGAGCCAGCACCTATAGGATGCTGGACAACCACCTCATCTCATGATGTATACATGGTGGATACACCTAAATGAAATGAAGACGAGGAACAACGGGACGCTATGAAGGATAAATCCCTCGAAAAGCAGCCAAAACGGCAATGTAAACGCCGAACAAAGTCCCGCCTCAACAAAGACCCAGCCATAGAGCACGGCGAATCGGTGGACAACGAACAAGCTATCAAGCAATCGTCCGAACAAGACAACTTGGATAAACAATCTGTCCCCAGCGAAGACAACAGTCCGGACGATCTGACGCCGGACAAACTATTGGAGCAAAATGACCTCCAGAAAAGGCTCGTCGCCACTGCGCGTAGCCTGAAAAAGCAGAAGTGGAAGCTCAAAATAGCGGAAGATGCACTCAGGATCAGATGGAGCAAAGTATTCAGCACCGAGACAAGTACGGCGAGAGTCGCCGAACAAAGAACTACCCGAAAAGAAAGCTACTGCCCGAATTCGACGAGGAGGCCTTAGAGCCCCCACAATTAAAAAGCAAGAAGGCCACCCGGTCGGCTGGACGACCTGACGGCAAAAAGAGAGCGGCGAATGGTGCCGCACACAAGCCAATATGCGATCTGCATAAGGATTCACATCAAAAGGATGGCCCAGTTAGGTCCATCTATGGGCCAAGAAAGCATGCTTGTCAAAGCAATGCAATATGCCAAAATTTCGAAGATCACGGCACACCCAAATATAGGGGCGCCACACACCCCCTATGTTTCAGCGATGAGGTCTTTGGATCATGAATTTCAGCGAGATTCAAACCCGTAAACATAGAGGCATACGACGGAACAACAGACCCTGGAGTCTAGATTGAGGATTACATCCTCCACATACACATGGCTAGAGGAGATGATCTCCACGCCATAAAATACTTACCCCTTAAACTTAAGGGGCCAGCTCGGCATTGGCTTAAGAGCCTCCCCGAAAATACCATTGGAAGCTGGGAAGAGCTCGAGAATGCATTTCGGGCAAATTTTCAGGGGACTTATGTCCGCCCTCCGGATGTAGACGATCTAAGTCACATAACTCAATAGCCCGGAGAGTCAGCCCGGAAATTCTGGAACAGGTTCCTTACTAAAAAGAACCAAATAGTCGACTGTCCGGATGCCGAAGCCTTAGCAGCTTTCAAACACAACGTCCGAGAAGAATGGCTCGCCAGACACCTCGGCCAAGAAAAGCCAAGAACAATGGCCGCATTAACAAGCCTCATGACCCGCTTTTGCGCGGGAGAGGATAGCTGGCTAGCAAGATGCAGCACCAGCGACCCAAGTACATACGAAATCAGGGATGGAAATGGGAAACCATGGCGCAACAAGGACCAGCGCCGGATTAAAGGAACAGTCCAAAGAGCACGGCGGTCAACGCCGGATTCAAAAGCTCACGGCAGAACAACAAAAACTGCCCTTAAGGACAATAGCGATGAGCTATCCAACTTCAAAAATCTTGGACAAGATATGTCAAATCCACAGTACTCACGGAGGCCTGCTAACCATACCCACGAAATTGTTGGGTCTTCAAACAGTCCCGCAGACTGAGCGCCGAAGACAAGGGGCTCGACACACCAAGTGAAGATGACGGCAGCACCACAAGCGAGCCCGGAAAACAAAGACTTTCCCACAAGAGATTAAAACAGTAAACTCACTTCACGTGATCAAAGGAAAAAGAGCGGCGCCCACTAAAAGCGCGCCGCACCTGGTTGTCAAAACCAATCACCTTCGACCATCGGACTATTCGAAAATATCCGGACGCAGGATGGACTGCCACGATATTGGATCCTATAATCGACGGATTCCAATTTACGAGTCCTCATGGATGGCGGCAGTGACATAAACCTGGTATATCGAGGACACAATCCATGAGGATGGGGATAAACCAACCAAAATTAGCAGCCCCAACACCTCCTTTAAAGGAGTAATGCGAGCCCATATGCCCATTATACGGGCTCCATCTGCTAGAAGTTGTGTTCGGTTCATCCGACAACTTCCATCATGAAAGGTTACTCTTCCATATCGCCCCGTTTAAAAGTAGCCATCAAGCACTATTGGGACCTTGAAGCTTCGCCCGCTTTAACGCAATACCGCATTATGCATCTCTAACACTTAAAATGCCGGTCCACGGCATCATCTCGTTAGAAGGAAGTATTAAGTGTTACTCGAGCACGGAAGAACGGGAGACGCCTTGACAGCCCCACAGCTATCCGACTCTGCTAGGCAAAGAACCTGAATTGGTCATTCAAACCCCGAACACGGCTAGACGAGTCCGGCGCCTACTAGCGGCATACCCCCATACGAGGGGCTGCATGCATGTATAACAAGAGACAATAAAGCTCAACTTTATTCACTTCTTCGAACCATACTCTGTTTATTTAATATTAAGTACATCTTTCGCACGATCCTTTTTCTTTTAAACTAAGTTCCTCTCTTTTACAGATGAACAACGTGCTACACCCGTCCAGGATACGGCACAACGGAGACACAGGCGCAGACATGCAGTAGGGACCCGTTGCAAGGATTCTTTTCAGATTAAGACCCCGCGTAAACCTTTTTTACTGTCTCTTGTTGATATACATCCCCCGGTTCCTTACTATAACCGAGGAGGAGGCTGGCGTTTTGGCATTGGCCGCACCAGAATTTTTGCGTGTACCTGGACACCAGGGGCTTAGGGCATTATTCTGCCCATTTTCATAAAGACCAAATACCTTAGGGAGTATTCGGCGTCTCGAATTAGGCCTTATATGCATCAGCTCCGAATCATGTCTTTGGTCAAATGTTGGGTTGCCCGGCTCCTGTGTTTTGCTGCCTTACGTTCCGTTTTCACGGCTAACAGCGGCACCGGAGAACTACTGCGATTGTGCCCCGTTCGGCCGGGCGAGCACCTAGTAGAGAAAGCGGCTCGATTGTCATGTTATAGCGAGACTGGTCAACCACTCGATGACTCACAGGAATGTTTAGGATTCCTCCGCATTAACGAAGGACGGTTTCGGTCAGGCACATACGCACCGAATTCGGGAGAGTGTGGTGCCCCAGGGGCTATATAGTAGCCCCACGCGAACTCCTATGGCTAAGTGAAAGTGATAAAGCATTATAGTCCGGTTGCTCGGTTTGCTACGCTATTACCTCCTTAACAGGACCAAGGCGTTGGATTAAGTGTGAAAAGCGCTTTCTTTGCAAACACCCCGCACTATGTGCGTGGGGCTGAAACCAAGGACTGCCATCTTTCAAGTTATATACACATATACATAAAGCGGCCGCCACGAGGGGTAGTTTACTACTTGAACGCACAAGTATAAAAAGCTCTTATATTATATTGAAACATTGTTTTCACAAATCATACATGTCATTTAAACATAATGTCCTTCGAGCACTGCGTCTCTATTAAACGAGCGCCCGACAGGACTTCTTCAAAGTAGTGCTCGGCAGGTACTCGGCTCCTATCCGAATCTTGGGATGCAACGTCGGTGGCCTTCATCTCTACCCAGTATGTCTTGACACGGGCAAGAGCCATCCGCGCTCCCTCAATACACGCCGATCGCTTCATTGCATCGATATGCGGTACCGCACCAAGGAACTGCTGCACTAAACCAAAATAACTCTTCGTCTGGGGTCCGCCCGGCCACAAGTGAGTCAAGACATGCTTCATGGCAAATCCGGACAACCGATTCAGCTCGGCCCATTCGGCCAACCGATCGGTCAGCGGCAGAGGACGCTCCGGACTATGGAATTGCGACCAATATAGCTCTTCCTTCGGCCCTTACGGCCCGGAAGTGCTCAACAGCGTCCGCGGCGCTTCGCCGCCAAGTCGAGATAAGCATCCTCCGAACTCCACAACTTATCAAGCGAGCATACTTTGGATCTGTATATTTCCTCCGCAGCGAAAACGGTTTCCAGCCGCAATTGCCCCGGCTGACTCAGCTCCTCCTTGGCAGCTCTCAAAGCTGATTGGGCATTCTTGGATTGGCGGCGGCCCTTTTAGGCCCTCTTGTTCCGCTTTGCGTTCTTTTCAAGAACCTCGCAGCGATCGGTAGTATTCCTTAACTTTTGGCCATATCAGCCATTTCCTCTTTGCTTGGCGATGAGCAGCCCGTTCGCTTCTAGCTCTTGGCCGCCTTTAAAGCGACGCATTCATTGACCCTGGCTTGCTCTTTTGCTCGGCGAGTTCCGCCAGCAGCTCCTCCGCAGCATGCACCATCTGCATTAAGCATACGAATAGTAAGACATGGGCGTCAAGCCCCCTTACCAGGTGTCCGCATAGAAGTCGCATACCTTGTGACTCGTCAAACCGTTTATTGACCAGCGCAATGTCCACATCCGCCTCGTCAAGTTGCCGCTTTCGTTCGGCATATTCATCAGTCCGGCTGGCCTCCGGACGCCCAGCCACCTGTTTAGGAGCGGCGATATGTTATAACTGAGAATTTGATCCTCGGGACGTTGTCAATTTTGACAACATACCGAGTCTCGAAACTACTATCTATCTGGGCGCATTTATATGCATAACTGTCAGAAGGTACATCATTTTTGCGTACCTCAAACCCCGTCAGTAAGCTTCTGACGGCTTCATACAATCCACTCTCCGTGGATGCAATTCTTTCAATCACCGTACCCATTAGAGCACGGTGATCTTCTGAAATAGCCGCTCGCCCGAGCAGATCCTTCAGCTCCTCCGATCGCACACCACTTGGCGCCGGACCTTCCGGCCCCGCCGGACTTGGGGGAACCCTCCGCGACGACACCTCCGGGTCGTCCGCTTCACATGAGGGTGCGACAGGTGGAGGCGTTTCGCTCTCCATCATCTCCGGAAGAAGATCCCTCGAAGATGAGCTCTGCTGAGAAGGGCTGAGGTCCGAACTACAAGGTACAATTTCGGTTATCTTCATGAATAAATACAGGGATGTTCCTTATTTAGAAGACCCCTTCTTTTTTACTTACAGCTTGCTGGAGGGCTGATCCCCTTGGGGAAATAATGCGGCTGGGTTACTTCCCAGCGCCGGACTCTCTGCCGAAGATTCCTTTCCCCTCTTTGAGGCCTTGACCTCCGGATCTTCCGAAGCGGTCCTCTTCTCTCCTCGGAAGGTGGGACTCTTAATCCCTCCATCCTTGATAGCATCCTTCGAGAGGCGATTGCTTCCCGCTCCCCCTTCGCCTTCTTCAAAAGCGCGACCTTCAACATCTTGGTCAAGACATGGGATCCGGCGTGGTCTCGGGAGGGGAGCGGACACCTTATTAACTTTGCCTTGGCTATCCACTCCTGTTCAAGCGGCTCCTTTAAAGGGCATATATATAAAATAAATGAATGAACAGCTTGTCCGGTTACAGGACTACTTACTTGAGTATCTAGGCGATTGCAGCTTAGTCCTGCGTCCTCGGTCAAGTCCGGACACTTCTCTTGTGATCCGAAGAACAGTTTATACATCTCCACGGGTGTCGTGCCCATAAAATTTTGGAGAGCTCGTGGTCCCTCCGGATTGAATTCCCACTGGCGGAGGGGGCGATGCTTGCAGGGCTGAAGGCGCCGGATCACCATAACCAGCGCCACTGCAACCAGATTGATCCCTCTTTCCTGGAGGTCTTGAATACAGCCCTGCAGCAAGGGAACGTCCTTGGACGGCCCCCAGTCAAGCCCCTTGTTGACCCATGATGCCAGCCGCTGTGGTGGGCCTGAGCGGAAGGTAGGGAGCGCCGCCCATTTGGTGCCCACAGGGCGGTGATATAAAACCACTCCGTTGCCACAAACCAAGCTCCTCTTGAAAAGAGCCCTCGGGCCACGGAGCATCAGCACATTTGCTTATGACCGCCCCTCCGCACTCTGCTTGTTGCCCCGATCATCTTTGGCTCCACCTTGAAGGTCTTGAGCCACAATCCAAAGTGGGGGTAATATGGAGGAAGGCCTCACATCGACAATGAATGACGAGATATGGAGGATGGACTCAGATTCAAGTCATGGAAATCAAGCCCATAATAAAACATGAGCCCCGCACAAAGGGATCCGTCGGAAGCCTAAACCCTGAAGGAAGTGGGACACGAACACCACGTTCTCGCCGGGCTCGGGGAGTGGGAATGACCTGCCACAGGTAGGCAGCCTATACGAGATCTCACCGGTTAGATACACGGCGTCGGCGTAGCTTTAGCACATCTTCTTCGTGACGGAGGAAGGCGTCCATCGGCCGTCTTTGGTCGGAGCGGACATTGTCGAAAGTCGAAGCGCTGAATCTGAAGCTTTGGGTGTTGGAACTCGAAGCGAGGCGAACTTCGATGGAGGTGTAAAAGAAGAGGGCCTTGGTCTCATTATAAAGAGGTTGAATACCAAGAGCCCACCCGTGGTCGATTAGGACTTGCCTTTGATAGGCGAGGCAGGCCAGCAGGCGCAGTTGGGTTACTACGTCTGTATTGATGAGAATCCCGGAATAAGGGGCACGATCTATGCTTTGATAAGACGTGCCAAGGAAACCGCCTCGCTAAACACGCTGAGGTGGAACAGTAAAAAACGATTCATATAAAGGCCTGGCCGTGGCGTGATGTCATGCCGCGGAATACGTCAGCAGATCTGTGCAGAAATTATTCTCTCTACGGTGTCATGTGGAACTTGTTTTGCAGAGGCGGACACTATCCTTGTGTTCAAAACCTTCTATGAAGTATTCGTAGGAGGAACCCGCCTTGCAATGCCGAAGACAATATCGCGCCGGACTCGTCGTCATTGAAGCCTGGTTCGGGGCTCTTGAGGAGTCCGGACTAGGGGTGTCCGGATAGCGGACTATCGTCACGGCCGGACTCCAAGACTATGAAGATACAGGATTGAAGACTTCGTCCGTGTCCGGATGGGACTTTCCTTGGCGTGGAAGGCAAGCTTGGCGTCTGGATATGTAGATCTCCTACCATTGTAACCGACTCTGTGTAACCCTAACCTATCCGGTGTCTATATAAACCGGAGGGTTTTAGTCCGTGGGGCGAACAACAATCATACCATAGGCTACCTTCTAGGGTTTAGCCTCCTTGATCTCGTGGTAGATCTACTCTTGTACTACCCATATCATCAATATTAATCAAGCGGGGTAGGGTATTACCTCCATCGAGAGGGCCCGAACCTGGGTAAAACATCGTGTCCCTTGTCTCTGTTACCATCCGCGTAGACGCACAGTTCGGGACCCCCTACCCGAGATCCGCCGGTTTTGACACCGACACCCGGTTCTATGGTTGACCTTCTTCCCGAGCTCTTAGAACTGCACGAACGAGTTTGGCGGGTGATGAAAGGCGTTGCCCAGGCCTTGTGGCCATCTGTCTCCCTGCCTGAAGGCCTTGGAGAGCTTGCAGAGAGGCTTAAGGGAGCGCGGTGGCGCTTCCGATTCTGGAAGATATCGCCCTGCCGTCAAGGCGCCAGGGAGGCCTGGGCCATGGTGAAGACGCGGTACACGAAGGCTGACCCAAACCACATGGCCAAGGTCGGACCTGTGGGGCCCGATGGGAAGGAGATCCCTGTGAGATTAGTGTACGGCCAAGTAGAATTGGCTGGAAAGTATTCCCAACAGGACTGTAAACTAGACATCCTATTAGATGGTATTGAGGAGGAATACACTCAGTCAAATTGACTATGTAATTTAAGATGACATGTAAAAATGCCTTCTAGCCAGATTGTAGATCGTTTGTCATGGCGGACCTTTTCGCTTCAACCTCGGGACCCTACAGTCCTGAGTGTGTCCGAATACCCTCGCGGTTATGTAAGAACCGGGGCATGCGTGGAGACCAGGCGTAGGATCATTAGTGCTTGAACAGACAAGTGCCCAACTAGTTATGTTATATTACATGGTTAGTAAGAAACATCTTCCGGGGAGAATAGTTCCGTTAGGGTTTCCTTTCCCTGGGAGGCATGCCCTAAAGTGCATGTCGGATGTGAAAAAGCAGTAAAAGCATCGGGGCAGATAAATAAATAAGTGAGAAATCATCTTTAGTTCACCGACCGAATATTCCCTTAAAACGCTAGCTTCGGCTTCACCCAATCTGAGGTACATATCCGGTGACCAGCGGTAACAATCGCAGAGGTGCTCCTTTACCGCCTAGCGAACAATCGGGAGCGTGAGGGTAAGCACGAGGAGCTAAACAACCCAGCTTGGCCAAAACTTAAGTCATATCGATGCATATAATGGCGAATAAAAGGTACATGCGGAAGTGTGACACATGTGTTGGGCATGAAGCCCGTATAAATAAGCACATTAAAGAAGCCCCAGGTATAATGGTAGCGGATAGTCGTCAAGTGTGTGCGAACAATGCACGAGCGAGCCATTAAAGACTGTAAGAGAAAAGGAGGAGAAGAGAGAAATATAAGACAACTAATGTGTAAAAAATAAGCGGAGAGGCGAACTCGAGAATCCGCGCTAGGCGTAGAATCTTCGGAGGCAGGCTGCTTTCCATGGGTGCAGCTCGAGTCGGTTATCCGATGCATCTCGTAGGCAGTGCGCTCCACGGTCAGGACTTGGTCAATAATAAAGGGACCTTCCCATTTGGGCTTGAGTTTGTCCTTTTCTTGTCCGAGGCGTAGAACTAACTTCGCCAACATTGTAAGTTTTGGCCCGTACTTCTCTGCTTTGATATCTTTGAGCCTGTTGTTGATAGAATGTGGAACGGGCTTTTGCCACGTCACGCTCCTCCTCCGAGGCGTCCAAACTGTCCTGCCGATCGAGCTCGGCTTCTCTTTCTTCATTACATTCACCGCGAGGTGAGTCATGAATTATGTCGCAGGCGAACTGCCTCTGCGCCGATACCATAAAGAATGGTGTGAATCCGGTGGTGCGATTCGGCGTGGTCTGTAGCCCCCAGAGTACGGAGTCGAGCTCCTCTACCCAGTGCGTGTTAGATTCCTTAAGGGATCACACTAATCTGGGTTTGATGCTGCTCATGATTTAGACCATTTGCTCGCTCGACTTGACTGTTAGTTTGAGGGTGATAGACTGAAGCATAGTCGAGCTTGATGCCCATGTTTTTGCACCAGAGTTTGACCTCGTCGGTTGTGAAGTCCGTGCCATTATCGATGATGATGATCTTTGTGGGGGCGCCATAACGGTGTCGACCCACGATATGAAGTCTATCACAGGTCCGGATTCGCCGTCTTAACGAGCTTGGCCTCTATCCATTTGGTGAATTTATCCACCATGACCAGTAGGTATTTTTGCTTGTGGGTTCCTCCTTTAAGGGGTCCAACCATGTCAAGCCCCAGGACATGAAGGGCGGTGATGGGTATAGTTTGGAGGGCGGTGGGTGGCATGTGGCTTTGATTAGCATAGAGCTGGCAACCGACGCATCGTTGGACTAAGTCCTGAGCATCTGCCCGGGCCGTCGGCCAATAAAATCTTGTACGGAAGGCCTTGCTTACAAGGGCCCAGGCTGCGGCGTGGTGCCCGCCGAGTCCGGCGTGAATTTCAGCCAGAAGATTCCGCCCTTCCTCTTCGGAGATACACCTTTGAAGGACTCCGGTGGTGCTTTTCTTATAAAGCTCTCCGTCATGGACTTTATAGGCTTTAGATCGCTGCACTATGCAGCGTGCCTCATTTTGGTCCTCGGGGAGTTCGTGCCTGGTTAGGTAGGCTAGGAATGGTTTCGTTCACGGGGCAATGACTGCCATTATTACGTGGGCTGAAGATGTTACTTCGTTGGCAGAGCCTCCAATTGTGTCAGAATGTTTGGTGTCAGGCAGTGCGGTTGGGTCCGGGCTGTTATTTCCGGACTCCCCTTCCCATAATACGGATGGCTTGAACAGCCTCTCTAAGAAGATATTGGGGCGGACCGGCATCGCGCTTTGCAATGTCGTGCCAAGGCGTCTGCTGCTGATTGTTTTCCCGAGCTATATGGTGAAATTGAGCCCTTGAACCGAGCTGACATTTTAGGGCGGCGTTGCGATAAGCTGCCATTTTCGGATCTTTGGCATCAAAGTCTCCATTTATTTGGGATATCGCGAGGTTTGAATCCGCACCTCTAGGCGTTGAATGCCCATGGATACCGCCATCCAGAGACCATGTAAAAGGGCCTCGTATTCGCCTGCGTTGTTGGAGTCCGTATACATTATCTGGAGTACGTATTGAACTGTATCTCCTGTTGGGGACGTCAGAACAACGCCAGCCCCTAGGACAGCCAACATTTTGGAGCCGTCGAAGTGCATGATCCAGCTGGAATATGTGCCATACTCTTTAGGGAGTTCGGCTTCAGTCCATTCGGCGACGAAATCGGCCAAAACTTGCGACTTAATAGCTCGCCGTGGCTTATAGGTTATGTCGAACGGGAGGAGCTCAATGGCCCATTTGGCAATCCGGCCCGTCGCATCGCGGTTGTTTATAATGTCGTTAAGAGGTACTTCGGAGGGTACTGTTATCGAACACTCTTGAAAGTAGTGTCGCAGCTTCCGGGATGCCATAAACACCACGTACGCTATCTTTTGATAATGCGGATAACGTGACTTGCATGGAGTGAGGATAGTGGACACGTAGTAAACTGGTTCTTGAAGGGGGAACTTGTGTCCGTCCGTTTCTCGTTCGACAACGAGCACCGCGCTTACAACTTGATGAGGGCGCGATGTATAATAGCATTGGTTCGCCCATGTTGGGCGCGGCCAGGACGGGTTTGTTGCCAATATGGCTTTTATTTCTTGAGTCCGGCCGTGGCATCCAAATCCACTCGAAGTGTTGGTTCGCGGAGGAGGCGATAAAGGGTAATGCCTTTTTCCCGAGCGGAGATAAAGCGGCTTAGAGCCGCCACGCATCGATCAGTTTTGTATTTGTTTGAGGTCCTTTGGGATATCCAATTGTGACAGAGCTCGGATCTTGGCTGGGTTTGCCTTAATTCCTCTACGGATACAATGAAGCCCAAAAGCTTTCCGGTTGATGCGCCAAAACGCATTTTTCGGGTTAAGCTTGCGTCATATGTTGGAGATTATCAAATGTGAGCCTCAAGTCGTCTACTAGAGTTTCGACATGCTTGGTTTTGACGACCACATCATCTCGTATGCCTCCACTGTTTTGCTGATCTGGTTTGCGGACATGTTTGAATCATGCGCTGATATATTTGCGCGGCGTTTTTGAGCCCAAAGGGCATTGTGTTGAAGCGAATGGGCGTATGGGGTGATAAATGTTGTTGCGGCTTGGTCGAGCTCTGCCATCTTAATTTGATGGTAGCGGAGTATCGTCGAGGAAACACAATGAGTCGTGTCCTGCGGTAGCGTCGATAATTTGATCGATGCGGGGGAAGGATCCTTTGGGCAACCCTTGTTGAGGTCCTAGAAATCGGCGCATAGGCGCGAATTTGTCCTTCTTTGGTACCATCACCGGGTTTGCTAGCCAGTCCGGATGTTTTATATCTACGATGAATCCGGCCTCCAATAGTTTAGCTAGCTCCTCTCCCATGGCTTGTCTCTTTGGTTGGAGAAAGCGCTGAAGAAGCCTGTTTGGTCGGCTTGTATCCTTTTAGGATGTTTAGGCTATGCTCGGCCAGCGGCGTGGGATTCTGGCATGTCGAAGGGTGCCGGCAAAAATATCCCAATTTTCGTAGGAATTCTCGTGGTGCGGCATCTACATCAGGGTTTAATTGTGCCCGATGGAGGCCGTTTTGTAGGGTCCGTTGGATGGACTTTGAATTTGACTATTTCGTCGCTGGTTTAAAGGAGGTGGACTTGGATCTTTTATCGAGTATCACATCGTCCCTGTTCACCGTGGGCGCAGCGATCAGTTCCTCGGCGCTAGGGCGGATAGTGCCTCAAGGGCGGTGTGGCTGTCTTATTTTCGGTGGAGTGCTATGTCCGGTCACTAGCAAGAGTGATGATTCCGTTGGGCTCGGGCATTTTGAGCTTCATGTACCCGTAATGGGGTATAGCTTGAAAAATTGTGAATGCCTCTCGCCCTAATAGGCGTGGTATCCGCTGCTGAATGGGGCCACTTGGGCGTGACCTCCTCGAACTGTAATTGTCCGGTGTGCGAACACCACATCGGTGTGATTTTTCTGTGCAAGACGCTTCCCTCTTGGGTATTATTCCTCTAAAGGTTGTGTTGCTTCGCTCAATGCGGCTCGGTCTATTTCCATTTTTGAAGGGTTTCCTCATAAATGAGGTTCAATCCGCTGCCACCGTCCATGAGTACCTTGGTAAAGGCGAAAGCAAATCCACTATTGGGCCGAGGACCAATCTTCTTTGGTGCTCGGGCTGTTCAGAATTTAGGTTCATCACGGCATTAAAGGTAATAGCCGTGTCACTCCATGGGTTTGTTGTTGCTACTTGGTAGACTTCGCAAGGCTGCGGGTGTTCGTTTCGCATATTATTTGATCACGAAAGTCTGAAGACTATTAATACCGTCTTGGTATCCACGGCTGGTGCTCTGTGGATGCTGGGGTTAGAAGCTCTTCGCCACTTTTGGCCACTTGCCGGAGTATCCAACATGCTCTAAGGATATGAGTTGGTGTGGCACCCTCTGTACTATGAATTTTACAGGGTCCGTTGAGCCATCCCTCCAGTACGGTTCCATGCCCTATAGAGGGTTTTTGCTTTTTGGTATTTAACCCGGGTGACTAGCGATGATGCACCCTTTTATTTCGGACTGGGTTTGTATTCAAGGCCGGATTGTCCCAAAATCTTACTTTGGTTTTCCAGGCGCTTTCCATCGCACAGTACTTTCGTACTATGGACGCCAAGTCAGCAAAGCGTGTAATTTCACGGCGACTTATGGCGTTGAGGATTCCGTTGTCCGTGCAATTATTGCAGAAGAATGAAATTGCGTCCTCCTCGCGGCAGTCCTTTATCCTGTTCATGACCAGGAGGAATCTGGCCTAGTAATGGTGTACTGTTTCTGCGGGCTCTTGCCAAATTTGGGATAGGTCGCTTATGTTTGGGTGGGCGGGTGGAATTAGATCTGGAACTTCGCCCAATTCAAGACTCAGGGGCCAAGGAGTTTCCGAACTCGGAAGCTTGGGTTCTTGGATGTTGTCCAATGAATCTAGCCCGCTGCCTGACTTTAGGTTCAGGGCTTGAGTGACGTCCTCCCCTCCGCGGGTATCCTACTTGGAGCGATCGGGAATCCGGACATAACTAGTCCTTCAAATAGATGAAGATTTGCCGCATTTTTCCTCCACCACTGCAACGTGATGGGTGACCTGGGGAGAGTTAATCTCCCTCGGATTGGGTTTAGGCCCAATCTGATCGTAGTCTGTAGTGACTCCCAGGGCGGCGATGCGATCCAAGAGCTCGTTTAAAGAAGAGAGCTCCATTGGATCTAACTGCTCGGCGAGTTCCGAGTTGACGTGGAGATTGCTTTCGATGACCCGAGAAGTCATCATCGCCGCGGCGGCCGAACAGGCGGTCATTAGAAAACCGCCTAGCCGGAGAGTTTGGCCGATAGCCAAAGCTCTTTTAGCAACAGTGCCATCTTTAAAGACGGGATGAGGCATCCTTCCTGATGGTGACGGCACAGCGGAACTCTCAATGAAAGCACCAATGTCGGTGTCAAAACCGGCGGATCTCGGGTAGGGGGTCCCGAACCGTGCGTCTAGGCGGATGGTAACAGGAGACAAGGGACACGATGTTTTTACCCAGGTTCGGGCCCTCTCGATGGAGGTAAAACCCTACTCCTGCTTGATTAATATTGATGATATGGGTAGTACAAGAGTAGATCTACCACGAGATCAGAGAGGCTAAACCCTAGAAGCTAGCCTATGGTATGATTGTTGTTCGTCCTACGGACTAAAACCCTCTGGTTTATATAGACACCGGAGAGGGCTAGGGTTACACAGAGGCGGTTACAATGGGAGGAGATCTACATATCTGTATCGCCAAGCTTGCCTTCCACGCCAAGGAAAGTCCCATCCGGACACGGGACGAAGTCTTCAATCTTGTATCTTCATAGTCCAGGAGTCCGGCCAAAGGTTATAGTTCGGCTATCCGGACACCCCCTAATCCGGGACTCCCTCACCCATGGTTATTGGCATTTGTTTTTCTTGTGATGATATTGATATGCTCTCTTTGCATCATTTATCTCATATGCCATGCCATGACCACCTAGCTTCGGATATGCATTGTTTTGGGTGTTTCCCATATTCTCCATATGATGTTTCCAGTATTGCTCATGAGGAGATCCCCATAGTTTCCTCATACATGTTAGGAAATTCCAATCAATCCCATCCATTGCATGATCCCAATACTTGTGTGAACCATATGCTCCCCATGAATAAAAATGCTATTGATGTGCCATATACTTGCATTCTCAATTTGTGTCCCCATCGTGTTATACACAATAACTATTCTTTCATGATGGATGACATTTTCTTATACCATGCATCAAATTTCTTTGAGCGATGCTTATCTTGTGCTAACTCCCAGGTGCACATACACATCATGATGGATGATGTGTACATTTACCACGCACACAATTTCTTTGGTTTGTGTCTCTTTTGTGTAGGTACCCATGAATACTTGTCAACCTCATAATCCTATGAGTTGACAAAACGATCTCTAGAGAGCAATGATGACTTGGGATCCCATGGATTGTCTTTCCCACCACTCTCTTTGCTCAAAGACTTCGCGCATTTCTTCTACATGGACCACACTTGGCTATGAGTTATTGTCCAATACATATTCTATGCCCATCTTGCCATGCTCACTTTGCATGATATGCCAATTCGTATGCCTTTTCCATGCATTTGTGACCCATGCTTTGCATTACACATGATGATTGATTCTAATACTTGTATGTGTATTTGCAAGCTTGGTGGAGATATCACTTGTTATTTCCATGTTTGCTTTGTGAAACATGCCTATGATTATACTATGATCTTGCTTTGTGTTCGTGCTTGCGATATGTCATGTGCATTGCCTATGCCTATTATTTTCTCACACGACATGATTGCCATGATTTCCTCTAGTATGTTGAATTTTCACACTACTAGCTTGCACGACTTGATTACTATGATTGCTTTCCTTGTTGCATCACCGATGATTCATACTTGCTCACTTCACGCGGTTGATGACAACCATCTACTTGCTTTGCACATGATTGTTATTGCTTCTTGTCATATATCTTCATATGTTGCCTCTATCATTCTAGATAATTTGACATGTATTGAGTGCAACAATGCTTTTAGTCTTGATAATGAGTTTGCCCCCATAGCATTCTCCCATATATTTGGAGATTTTGACATATTCCTTGTGAAGCATGTGTGTCTTACCTTTTTGCACCATATACCTAGTGCCGTGAATATAGCCATTGTTGCATCATATTGTTCATGCGCTTGTGCTTCTAATGGTTATGTGCAAGAGAAGAGAACCATCATGATGGATGATCTATTTATATACCATGCACATACTTTCTTTGTTTTGTTTTGTGCATGTGGATACTTGGACTTTGTGTCAACTTCCACATCACATGAGTTGAGAATCCGAGCTCTTGAGAGCGAACCACCTTCTACCACGATGATTCTACATCACACTTGCTTGTGCTTCGTATAGTTGAAGAATGCACAAGGACACGCCTTCAAGGTGACATCTTTCTTGAGCATGGATAGTGCGGATCATACTACTTGTGTTGCTTGCACCATGAGACTTATTGTCCATCTTGGACCACTTGATTGCACACATGTTAGAGATCTTGCTTCAACTTGTCATTTTCACTGTTCCATGCATCATGATATATATGCCTTGTGTGTTGCATCCAATTATTGGATTACTTGCTCCTATCTTATGCTTGGTTGCAACAGTGTCGTTTCTTCACATATGCCATGTCCCATTGATTTCTACATGCTCACCTTGATTGCCTCACACATGATGAACAATTGCTCTTTCTATTGTGTTGAGTGCCACACTATATTCACTGCACCCTATGCGCATTATGCTTGGATTGTCTTGCACTTGACCCATGTGTTTAGACATTTCATTTTATTTCGTGTTGTTAATGATTCCTATGCCTACCATAGTCCTTTCATTAAGAAATTTGTGAATGCTCGCTATGACCTTGAGGTAGATGCTTATTCTCTTGTCACACATATTTGCATCACTACCTCACATTTACATGCTTGTCCCCATGATAGATTTGCTTGTGCTCGATTGATATGCTTACATGCCATGTCACAATCCTTTGTCACACCATATGCTTTGCATGATGACGACACTTGTTTGGTGAATCACCTCTTGAAAGCTTGGTTTTGCACTAACGCTAACCACATTTGTTTTTCCAAGTGTTTTTTGTTTTACTCCTTTTGAAGGAATCACAAGACGGTGCGACATTGGAGAGTGCCCATTTCGAGTTTCATGATGATGAGTACTTAGTGAACGTCCACTTCTACACGGCGAAGCCATCTCTTTCCCATGGTGATTTGGTTTTTGATCCGAGGTCGGATCTTTCCCAAGGTGGGGGGGGGGGAGATGATGCGGAGCATCCTATGGACATCACCATGTCAAGAGTCCGTTCGGCGAGTGACACATGCAACATCTACTTCACATACACAAAGGTGAATCATCTCCTTTACATGTTCTCACTTGATCCATTCGAGGATGGTATACTACTTGACACTCCACTCGTGTGCATGCATAGGTATTGTCGGAGCTTCACGGATCACGAGGAGGAGAGCAAGCGCCAAGGAACAACTACACCATCCGCGAGGGAAGCCTGGAAGTGACGACGGATGAAGAAGGAGCTGCTGAAGCTACAGCGGCCGGACCTTCGGGCCAGAGGCCGGACATTCGGCGCCTGGGCGGCCACGCAGGAGCTGCCCCAATATACGGCTAGCTGCATCAGCGGCCGGATATCCGGTGCCAGCCCCGGACATCCGGCGCCTCCCAACAGCCGAGACATCTGGCATCTCCCCCGGAAATCCGGCAGCGTCGTATCCAGAGAGGAACCGGAGTGCCACTTCATCCCGGACATCCGGCCGAGACCCCGGACATCCGGCTCGTCCCGAAGCCCCGGACATCCGGCGCCACTGTCGGTGTCAAAACCGGTGATCTCGGGTAGGGGGTCCCGAACTGTGCGTCTAAGGCGGATGTTAACAGGAGGCGGGGGACACGATGTTTACCCAGGTTCGGGCCCTCTCGATGGAGGTAATACCCCACTTCCTGCTTGATTGATCTTGATGATATGAGTATTACAAGAGTTGACCTACCACAAGATCGTAGAGGCTAAACCCTAGAAGCTAGCCTATGGTATGATTGTTGTTGTCCTACGGACTAAACCCTCCGGTTTATATAGACAACGGAGGGGGCTAGTGTTACACAGAGTCGGTTACGAGGAAAGAGATCTACATATCCGTATTGCCAAGCTTGCCTTCCATGCCAAGGAGAGTCCCATCCGGACACGGGACGAAGTCTTCAATCTTGTATCTTCATAGTCCAACAGTCTGGCCAAAGGATATAGTCTGGCCATCCGGAGACCCCCTAATCCAGGACTCCCTCAGCCACTACAAAAAAAGAAATAAAATGGGCTTTTCATCCTGGGCGGGCCGGTGACGCAGCTGCATGACATTCTTTGTGCCGTCCATGACGGAAAAAACCGTGGTAGAAGCGAGGGCGAGGAAAATATCGGGGTGTTCCCGGTTACGGTGGGTGGTCGGGGCCAAGCAATGCACATTTCTCTCGTACACGCACGCGCGTGGGTGCGAGGCATTGGGCTCTAACTGAACCCGAGTGAGGCGTTGGGCTCTAACTGAACCCGAGCGATTGCACTGCAGGCTTCGCATTACTAAACCCGAGCGATTGGTCGTTGGCTGTTAACTGAACCCGATCGGCGATTCTTCTCTGCTGCTAATCAAGCCGATCGATGCTGCCTCTGGATGAGCAGTGGCGTTCTTTGGGGGGGATTGGATGAACAGTTCCTGTGGGGTGGATGAACAGGACCCGTGGTGTTGCCTCTGGATGAACAGGACCTCGATCGGTCGAGCGGTTGGGGCTGGATGAATAATACCCGTGGAGGCAGGATGAACAGGACCACCCGTGGAGGGCTGGATGAGCATGAGCGGTGGAGGGCTGGATGAGCAGTAGCCCGTGGAGGGGTGGTTGAGCAGAGCCCGTGGAGAGGGATGGTTGAGCGATGGCGGTGGAGTAAGCGCGTTGTGGAGGCTGGATGAACAGGAGCCCGTGGATGAACAGTCGCAGGTGGAGGCTGGAGGAGGTCGACAGTGGATGAACGGTAGCCTGTGGAGGCTGGAGGGGGTCGATGGTGGAGATGAACAGTATCTTGTGGAGTCCCGTTTTTCGGTACGCCACACCCCTCCCGATGAACATGACCCCCGTTTCGACCGTAGCGCTCCAACACAAGTTCGTTTCCTCCATTTTTGCGGTATGCCACACCCCTCCCGATCAACAGGACCCCGTTTCGACCGTAGGATGTCCATTTCTTCTGTTTTGCGGTACGCCAGACCCCTCCCAATGAACAGGATCCCATTTCAAACGTGGGATATACGGTGAGATTCAACTCCGACCATTTTTCTTGCAGGAGAAACCATGAATTGTCAACCACCATGAGATTTTCGATAGTTGTTTAGTATTGGCGACAGACCCGTCAGAGATGAAGACCCAGTCTCGGAAGAACCTTACCATGATGAAATGACACATGATATTGTGGAAAGGGTTATGCCCTACCGAAAGAGTATCAGTAATGGATTCATACCAAAGATATGAGAAGATCGACACCGCCAACCCTAAGGATGAAGTACATGAGTTTTGTCGGAACCTAACCATGCTTCTAAGTGTGGTAGCACACTAGACCATACCGATCAATGGATTTGCTGGAAGACCCCCAAACCCTAACCTTTTCTTGCTTCCTCTTTGAATCTCGAGGACGAGATTCATTTTAAGTGTGGTAGATTTGTAACATCCCAAAATTCTAAATTTTGGAATGTTATATTAAATAAATATTTATGCTTGTTTGTTTGATAGTGGTGTGGTTGCTTGTGTGAAATTGAGTGAAATTTGAAACTTTCTGAAAGTTGAATGAGAGGGAATGAAATGACTTTCCCAAACTTCCACCTTGCATTTATTATCTCCATGAATTCAAATTCAATTCAAACACAAAACCCTAGAGAGAAGATGATATGACTTCTTCCATTTAAATAAATGAAAAGGGTTTTGAAAAGATTTGAATTCCATTTGGAAATATTTCAATTCTGAAACTTTATGCAACTCAATGATTTTCACGAGAGAATATAAAATGACTTCTTCAAATTAAATGAAATATGAGTTGGGAATTTTAAAAGAATTAAATCCAAAGTCCTTTGAATTTATTTCCAATTTGGAGTTATTTGAGTTTTATTCAAAATATTTTCTCCAAAAACAAAATATATGGAAAATAGGGTAACATGATTCCCTACATCAGAAAATTGAGAGAAATTAATTTGAAGTCATTTTGGTATTTAAAAATGATTTTTGTTGGATTTTATTGGACCGAAGCACTCTTTGCTTTATTTAAATTTGTGTGTATTTTATTTAGTGCTAGAATAATGTTCATCATGTAGGAAATATTTTCTGAAATTTTGATATATTATATGCCTATATAATATTTTCATTTTTATTTTGTTTTATCATATTTTTCCTCTCTGTTTGTTTAAAAAAATATTACAGCGCCTTGGGCCAAAGGCCCAAGCCGTAACCAGCCGGCCGGCCAAGGCCAAGGCCGTCGCATACGCACCTAGGGAGCCAGGAGCCAAGGTTTCCTATTCTTTTACAAATCCTAGTAGGATTTGATCCCGTTCGTTGTTCCGTTTTTATTCCTAGGATTCCTAATCCTACTCTAATTCTTGTCCCTACTCCAAGCAAAACCCTCCCTCCCCACTATAAATACCCAAGCACCCCCCCTCCAACACATCAAACCAACACCTCTCCTCTCCTCTCCTCTCCTCTCCTCTCCAGCAGCAGCAAGCAGCACCACCGCCCGCTGCCAAGTGCCGCCCTTGCCGCCTCGACCTCTCCCGAGGTTTATATGATCTCCTCTCCACCGTCCCGTGATCTCCTTTCCTCTAGGATCAACCACAACATCGGATCCGATCTTCTTCCCCAACTCCGACGACTACTCCGGTGAGATCCACGAAATCCCGTAATTAATTTTTTTTCAGAAAATAGCAATCTTAGAAAATTCATATCTTTTAGAGTTTTTAGTATTTTTGAGTGATTCCAATTGTTATGTGTCACAAATTTGCGGAAGTTTCTGTTAGTGTCTCTGGATTTCAAATTTGAGTAGTTTAAATTTGAATTTGATAAATTTTGTTCAGATTAGTATTTTGGCCATAACTTGAGTTTAAAAATAGGTTTTTAATTAATTCTTTTTGCTCCTGGTCACTTATGATATTTTTTAGCTGTAGGATTTAGTTTGGTAATTTTGGAGTATTTTAAATTAGATTTTTAGTAAAAACAGTACTGTTTTGCTTATATAGTTGTTTTAGTTATGTAATTATTGTTTTAATTATTTTTAGTTCATTCCTTTTGTAGATTTTCACTTGTTGTTATATGTTTATGCTTAGCTACAGTAGATAAAATTTTTGTAGTTATTTATTAGTGTTTAGATACTGTTTTTGTAATTGCTTGTTTAGTTCATAGTGATAGTGGATAAAATAGTTTCATTAGTTTTAAAAGTAATTCTTTTTCCACTTCAAGTTATATTGTTTTTGTTTCGTTATTTGTGAACACATTAGTTGTTATATTTATTTAGTATAGTTTATTAATGTTTTAATAAATGATTTGCTGTTATAGTTGTCTTAGTGTTTTGCTAGTTGCTATATTTGTTCTAGTATTCACTAGATGGTTATAGTAGTTTTATATTAGTTCTTTTTGTTAGTTAGTAAATTAGTAATTTATTTTCTGTTATTTTATTAGATTTATATTTTCTTTGCTGTAGAAAAAAATATTAGAATAATTTAGTAATGTTATGTTAAGATTTGTGTGAGTTGGTCACCACTGGTTTTCCTTGAATTATTCTTTGAAGTTTTTCCTTTGGTTTCGACTTGGTTTTCTTGTTGCTTTTATTTTGATTGAGTATTGTTATGATTGATAGAATTGATTGCTAGGATGATTGCTTATATAATTGTCTGTGTAATATAGATTTTCAAAGGAGTGACGAATAGTTCTACCAAGTCTTTATTCGAGAGCGTTATTATCTTCATCAAGTAATACCGAGCAAGTTCACTTTGACCATGTTTTTCATACCTATGTGTTTTATTGCATCTAGTGTCATCTTCGCAACAAACCCTCCAGTAGTGATATTGAATTCTTGTAGTTGAGTAGTATGCATGAGGTAGGAACCCATCACCCTGTTACCAAGCCCGGGAGATATTTTATTTTAATGCTAGGCTATAGTAGACGGGGTTTGGTATGAGTGCTCGGGAGTGGTGTGAGAATGGAGGATCTCGTCAATGGCGACAACTCCATGATGGAATCTGCAAGGACTGCATCTTCAAGGCCTCAAGACTTCAAGACTGAGACAAGAATTCAATACACACTATCCATGCATGGAGAAGGGCGGTTGTGGGCACCTGGAGAATCCGGTGGTTGGCGGGATGCATGGAGAAGCGCCATGACATCTTATGGAAAGCTTCACCCAGACTCAAAGAGGCGGAAGAATACTTCATGCCGAAGCTTACTGTGCAACCACAAGTCACTATGGGCTCTGGCTTGGTTGACCTTAGTGGTGAATCTGGCTGGGGACGGTGCTAGCAGATGTAGAACTACGGTAGGATTGGATGAGCACGGACGGTGGTCGGGGAACTCTTGAGGAAGACCATGTTTGGTCATCTTGTTCTCAAACACCACGAAGTGCGAGAGCGTAAAAGAGGATTGAATCTTGCGGGTAAAGTGTACAAACCTCTGCAGAGGGTTAAAACCTAATCGATTAGCCATGTCCCGATTCACGGACAACTTGAGCCTCGGACTTGGATCTATCTTGGAACTCTCAACACCACTTTGATAACTTAATTGTGGGCAACTTATGATGAATTTGGGCTATGAGACATCGGTTGGCGGAACCATGTCATGATAGAAAACTCTATAGTACAGACTTCATTTATTCCTTTGATGTAGGGAAAATAAAACCAGCTTTTACATAAACAAAACTCAGATCTGAGCCACAAAGCCATACTGCATATAGTATAGTTTATCATCTGTTTTCTCTTATTGTGATCTTGCCGGTACATTCAATGTCTGACCTACACGGCTGCAACGTATCATGTTGCAGATATTTCCTCAACGAGTAAGAGTTACGATACAGGGTTACGGTCTACACTCAACCTGCCGATGGCGTTGATGGGACTCCACACCCGACTATTTGTTTCCGCTGTGACTTATGAGGTATATATCAGTTTTACGTTAATTATACATGTGATTGCACTTTGATATATACATTAATGTACTGTGTGTGCCAGCATACTGATCCAGGGATGGCACAGCAACACAGAGGCTTGACCGTCTAAGGTCGGGTCGCTACACGAACACAAGGCCGTTTCCTCCATTCTGCGGTACGCCAGGCCTCGTTTCCATCGGCTGTTCCATCCAAGCCCTCCCGATGAACACGACGACGCATTTCGCTCCGACCCAGCCGGTTGGCTCCCCATGAACACGACGATGACATTGTTTCTCCGTTCCAACCCAGCCATGTACACGAGCCCTGGCCGTACGTATGCGCGAGTAGGCGTTCGAGACACCGCCCGTATGTACGTACGTGGCCGTATTTACTTTCTTGCACCATGGTCGTTGTACGTACATGTACATGCTACGTCCGCGCCTCTACTTTGACACGTGCGCGCCTTTACATCGACCAGTATGTACGTACACGTTCGCGACTAGAATGACAACACTACGTACGATTCGACAAGGTGGGTCCCGGCTGTCAGGCACTTCCTTGCGTGTGAAGATGTAGCTGGTGGGTCCCAGCAGTCAGGGGGAAATGTTTTTTTCGTGAAATAAGGTGGCCCGTACGGTGGGTCCCCGCTGTCAGGTGGAGGAATAATTACTTTGCGCGTAATAAGGAGGCACTTCCTTGCTGCGGCTGTGGACCCAGCTGTCAGCCTCTCCACGTACAGTCCACGTCTGATGGAAGCCGTTCCTTAACCACATTGACCGCGCCGCGCCAAGAGCACCAGGGTGGTGGATGACGGCGAGGCCTAGGAAGGGGACGACACGGAGCCGGGGAAGACATGGCAGTGGATGCCCATGAGTAGAGGAGTACGAGGGTTCACTGGTTCGCTGCCGTGTGAGGCTGCCATCGCTGCAGAATAACAGGGGGTGTGGGTGAGTAGAGGGATAGCCTGGCCAGCGGTGGGAATGGTAGGGGGCGGCGAGGCCTCCACGGCAGCATAGCTGGCCACGGGAGGCAGGAGCATGCGGCACGACCGACGCTGCTTTGGGTAATTTGGAGCAACAAGACCAGAGGTTGAAGATGCACTACGGCCCTTGGATGGACATCGTATGGTCACTGGAGCTAGAATCAATCATATTGACTTAGTTGACAAAGCACTCCGTCCCCGTTGAGGGAGTCCTGGATTAGGGGGTATTCGGATAGCCGGACTATATCCTTTGGCCGGACTGTTGGACTATGAAGATACAAGATTGAAGACTTCGTCTCGTGTCCGGATGGGACTCTCCTTGGCGTGGAAGGCAAGCTTGGCAATACAGATATGTAGATCCCCTTCCTTGTAACCGACTCTGTGTAACCCTAGCCCCCTCCGGTGTCTATATAAACCGGAGGGTTTAGTCCGTAGGACCAAGAACAACAATCATACCATAGGCTAGCTTCTAGGGTTTAGCCTCTTTGATCTCGTGGTAGATTAACTCTTGTAGTACTCATATCATCAAGATCAATCTAGCAGGAGTAGGGTTTCATCTCCATCGAGAGGGCCCGAACCTGGGTAAAAACATCGTGTCCCCTGTCTCCTGTAACCATCCGCCTAGACGCACAGTTCGGGACCCCCTACCCGAGATCCGCTGGTTTTGACACCGACATTGGTGCTTTCGTTGAGAGTTCCTCTGTGTCGTCGCCGTTAGGCTTGATGGCTCCTTCGATCATCGATAGCGATGCAGTCCAGGGTGAGACTTTTCTCCCCGGACAGATCTTTGTATTCGGGCGGCGACCGCCTGCGGCCAACTTCGCAGCCATCTGGAGCAGATCGAGAGTTACGCCCCTGGCCACCATGTCAGCTTTGGAAGCTTAAACTACACGGCCGAAATCCGCGGAGACTTGATCTTCGACGGATTCGAGCCCCTGCCGAGTGCACCGCACGGTCTCGATGAGCATGGTTTAGCTCTGCCGTCGGACAGTGTTCAGGAGATCGCACCTGCAACCGCTCCGACCCTCAATTCGGAGCCAATTGCGCCAACCATGGACGGGTGGCTAGACCACGCCACGGAGGCCACAGTCTCAGCGGTGATCGTGCCGAATACCAACCTTACCCTTCACGAGAGCCGTGAACCTCCAAACTGCAGGATTCTTCTCCGGCCACGGACTCCGAACCGCCTGCGCCCGTGCCTATCAAATCCGACTGGGCGCCGATCATGGAGTTCACCTCCGCGGATATTTTTCAGCACTCGCCCTTCAGCGACATACTGAACTCATTAATGTCTCTCTCCTTGTCAGGAGAATCCTGGCCGAACTATGTCTGGCAGGATTGGGATACGGATGACGAAGAAATTCGCCGCCCACCCACCACCCACTTAATAGCCACTGTCGATGATTTGACCGACATGCTCGACTTCGACTCCGAAGACATCGACGGTATGGACGACGATGCAGGAGACGAAAAGGAACCATTGCCCACAGGGCACTGGAAAACCACCTCATCATATGATATATATATATATATATATGGTGGACACACCCAAAGAAGGCAATGGCGACGGGACAGCGGAGGATGACCCCTCCAAGAAGCAACCCAAGGGACAACGTCAGCGGCGCCGCTCTAAGTCTCGCCAAAGCAAAAGCGGTGATACCGGCACAGGAGATAACAGCACTCCGGACAGTGCCGAAGATGACGACAATCCCCTCCAGCAAGATTTAGAGCAGGAGGATGGAGAAGCCAGCACTCCTGAGAGAGCGGTAGATGGAGAGGCAGAGGATGATCATTACATGCCTCCCTCCGAAGACGAGGCAAGCCTCGATGATGATGAATTTTTCGTGCCAGAGGATCCCGTCGAGCAAGAGCGCTTCAAGCGCCGGCTTACAGCCACGATAAATATCCTTAAGAAAAAGCAACAGCTACTTCGAGCTGATCAAGATTTGCTAGCTGACAGATGGACTGAAGTCCTGGCGGCCGAAGAATATGAACTCGAACGCCCCTCCAAGAGTTACCCAAAGTGCAGGTTGCTACCCCGACTAGAGGAGGAAGCATTAAAGCCTACATCTCCAGTGTATGACGCGGCTGATCGGCCACCTCGTGGCCGCGACAGAGAGGCATTTCAGCCAAAAGCTCAGCCCGCACCCCGACGCCACTCAAATAAAAATGTCAAGGCACGGGGAAATACGCTAGACCTGCAAGACATATTGGAGGACAAAGCAAAACATGCAAGATCGATCTACGGATCACGAGGGCGCGCCACTACGCGAGACGATAATCGTTATGCCGGATACAGTAAAAGCAAATCCGGCCGGGCCGAACACAGCAGACAAGACTTATTTGAGCTGCATCACGATATAGCCCAATACAGAGGCGCCGCACACCCCCTATGCTTCACAGATGAAGTAATGGATCACCAAATCCCGGAGGGTTTCAAACCCGTAAATATCGAATCATACGATGGTACAACAGATCCTGCGGTATGGATCAAGGACTACCTCCTGCACATCCACATGGCCCGCGGTGATGATCTACACGCCATCAAATACCTCCCACTCAAACTCAAAGGACCAGCTCGACATTGGCTCAACAGCCTGCCAGCAGAATCCATTGGCTGTTGGGAAGATCTAGAAGCCGCATTCCTCAACAACTTCCAGGGCACTTATGTGCGACCACCAGATGCTGATGACTTGAGCCACATAATTCAGCAGCCAGAGGAATCGGCCAGACAATTCTGGACACGGTTCCTCACAAAGGAAAATCAAATCGTCGACTGTCCGGATGTAGAGACCCTAGCAGCTTTTAAGCAGAACATCCACAACGAGTGGCTCGCCCGGCACCTTGGCCAGGAAAAGCCGAAATCTATGGCAGCAATAACATATCAAAGAACTCTGGTACTTCGGATACCAAGGATAGCAATGGCAGGTCACGTCGCAACAAACATAAGCGCCATATCAACAGCGACAACACCGAGGATACGACAGTCAATGCCGGATTCATAGGCTCTAAACCCGGTCAGCGGAAAAAGCCATTCAAAAGAAGCACTCCGGGCCCGTCCAGTTTGGACCGTATACTCGATCGCTTGTGTCAAATACACGGCACCCCAACAAGCCAGCCAACCAAACCAATAGAGAATGTTGGGTGTTCAAGCAGGCCGGCAAGTTAAATGCCGAAAACAAGGATAAGGGGCTGCATAGTGATGACAAGGAGGAGCCCCAGCCGCCGAACACCGGAGGACAGAAGAGGTTCCCCCCACAAGTGCGGACGATGAACATGATATACGCAACCCACATCCCCAAGAGGGAGCGGAAGCGTGCGCTAAGGGACGTATATGCGTTGGAGCCAGTCGCCCCAAAGTTCAACCCGTGGTCCTCCTGTCCGATCACCTTGGATCGCAGGGACCACCCCACTAGTATCCGTCATGGCGGATTCGCCGCACTGGTCCTAGACCCAATCATTGATGGATTTCACCTCACTCGAGGCCTTATGGACGGCAGCAGCAGCCTGAACCTGCTTTATCATGACACAGTGTGCAAAATGGGTATAGACCCCTCAAGGATCAAACCCACAAAAACGACCTTCAAAGGCGTCATACCAGGTGTAGAGGCCCATTGCACAGGCTCAGTCACACTGGAAGTGGTCTTTGGATCCCCGGATAACTTCCGAAGTTAGGAGTTAATCTTTGATATAGTCCCGTTCCGCAGTGGATATCATGCACTACTCGTGCGAACCGCATTCATAAGATTCAATGTGGTACCACATTATGCATACCTCAAGCTCAAGATACCAGGACCTCGGGGGGTCATCACAGTCAATAGAAACACAGAGCGCTCTCTCTGAACGGAGAAGCACTGCTGCGGCCCTCGCGCGAAGCGCAAAGCAGCCTCTCAAGGCAATTCACCGATTCGACGATCAAACACCGGGCGTCGTCAAGCACGCCCGAGTAATCTGCAACAAGACCGCTTGCACGTTTGAGCTCGCGATAGCAATGCGGCCCCACCCCAGTCCCAGCCAAACGGCAAAATCCGTGCCACGCGTACACAGTTACGCATTGAAAATACCATGGGCATAGGTGGGGGGCACGACTATTGCACGCCCCAAAACGCGACTTAAACCGCACTAGGGGCTTCCGTTTTACTATTTTTTCTCTCTTTCAGGACTCTACTCTCTGGAAACCCCGTCCGGCAGTACAATTTCCGTACACACGATACAACAACCAAGAAGGCAAAAAGCTATGTCGCACCATGGAACTCCCAGGTGGTCTCTGATAACGAGTGAAATACCTGCTTTAAATACCATTCCGCAGCTTGCCCTTGGAGGGGACATGTCAAATAGTCCTACTTTTTGCTTATCGCATTACTTGTATCATTCTGCTTCAATGCACCTTTTTGAATAAACAATGCATAGCACTAGTCTATTACTGCATTCTCTATTCTTTCTTTTTTTATATATGTTCATTCATGACATTCAGCACCCGTACACTCTGGTACGGCCAATACGCCAGGGGCTTAAGCGTACCCCATAATACGGCGTGAGAAGTCCGAACACTTTCAACAGTGCGGCACCCCGAACTTATAGCATTATATGCATCAGCTCTGAATCATGTCTTGGGTCAACAGTTGGGTTTGCCCGGCTCCCATGTTTTGGTACCTTACGTTCTGCTATATCGACTAAGGTAGCACTGGGAGAACTACTACGATTGTGCCCCGGTTCATCTGGGCAAGCACCTCAGTAGAGAAAGCTAAAATTGACTGTCATGATAAGGTGAGAGCTGGTCGCTGTTCGAGAGGTCTCGAGTCCCTAAAGACTTATGCCGCTTAGGGCGAGTAGTCGGCTTTGTCCGGCTTAGGCGTGTATAGTGCCCCGAATTCGGCCTTCCGAATACTAGGGGCTTAGCCAGAATTTAAAATTGTATACTTCTATGGCTAAGTGAGAGTGATAAAGCATTATAGTCTGATTGCCTTGTTCGTTGCGCTGTGCACCTCCCTCGAAGGATCCAATAATGGGAAAAAGAGTGCTCAGATTTATCCCGAACACCCCAGCACTCGCGGCATGGGGGCAGAAGCCGACGACTCGCCATCTCTCAGATTTGATAAACAGCCGCACAGAAGGTAATATTTTAAATTCAAACAAGCGTTGCATAGCGCATATGAACAAGTTTTCATAATACAGGATCACACGAGCAAGTTCACTCAAAAATTACATCTTTGGAACACTCATCCTCCACAAGGCGGGCACCCTTCAGGACACCCTCATAATACATTTCAGGGTGCCGATGCTCTTTGCCCTACGGTGGCCCCTCCTTCACCAGCTTCTCGGCGTCCATCTTGGCCTAGTGCACCTTCGCACGGGCAAAAGCCCGGCGTGCACCTTCGATGCAGACGGACCGCTTTATGACTTCCAGCCGTGGGCAGGCATCCACAAGCCGCCTCACCAGGTAGAAGTAGCTGTTGGGAAGGGATTCGCCAGGCCATAGCCGGACTATAAGACCCTTCATGGCCTGTTCGGCCACCTTATGGAGCTCGACCAATTGCTTCAGCTGGTCGCTTAAGGGCACCGGGTGTTCGACCTCAGTATATTGAGACCAGAACACCTTCTCCGTCGAGCTCCCCTCCTCGGCTCGGTAATACTTTGCGGCATCCGACACGCTGCGGGGCAAATCTGTGAATGCTCCTAGAGAGCTCCAGACTCGGGTAAGTAACAAGTAATTTACTTTCACATGCTTTCTTTGCATAATGAATGCCTTACCCGCCGCTATCTTCTTCATCGCCTCAATTTCCTGGAGGGCCTTTTGGGCTTCAGCCTTGGCATGCTTTGTGATCTCGAGGGCCGCGGCAAGCTCGGACTCTCGCGTCTTCAAGTCAAGCTCCAAAGTCTCATGCTTCTTCACGAGAGCTTGGAGCTCTTGCTGCACCGCGCCCACCCGTGCCTCTTGCTTCCCCCGCTCGGTGTGCTCCGTGGCCGCTTTGTTTTCGGCCTCGGACAGCGCTTGCTTCAGGGCCGCCACTTCGGTTGTGGCCCCTGGCACATTCATGATGATCCTATCATTTTGCAACTAAATCTTTTCTCATATATATATATATATATATATATATATATAGACAAAGTATTACTTACCTTTGTTCTCCTCGAGCTGCCTCTTGGCAAGGCCGAGCTCTTTCTCGGACTGCTCGAGGTTACGCTTGATCTGGCGACCTCCATGATCGGTCTGGCAGAGGTCAGCAACGAAGCCTGCATACGCATATAGACATAATTATATTAGACTCCTGCAGATATTATTCGATCCTCTATTCGGCTTTTCTTTGTGAACACCAAACAGAGCATCAAGGGCTACTGTCTATGCAGTAAAATTTTCCTATATTTTAAATACTTACCTCAAAGCCTATTAGAAGGCTGGCACAGGCTTCAGTCAGTCTGCTCTTGGCAGACTGAACCTTCTTGATCACAACACTCATAATAGTGTGGTGCTCTTCGTTGATGGAAGCGCCGCGAAGCGCTCCCAGCAGGTTGTCCGGTGACTCTGGATGGACAGAGGTCACCGGCACGGGTGGCTTGCCCCTCTTGGCAGGGGGCCGCCCGCCGGAGTCCGGAACCACTAGAGGTTCCGGTGCGGTGTTCGGCTGAGGGCCGAACTTGGAGCAATTGGGAGTCTTGCTCCCTTTGCGCCTAGAATCCGGAAGGTCGCCTTGAGGCGCCTCCAGGACTACCTCCCCTTGGCTCGGTGCCCCTTGAGGCAATACCTCGGCATTGTCCGTAGGGCGAGGAGAGGAGGTGGTTGGAAGTGAATCGCTATTCATATCCGACGAGTCCAAGGAACCGCTCACGAGGATACGTCAATACAGGCTCGGGGCGGACTGCATGATCATATTCGGCGTTAGGAGAAGTAGTGCAATAAAAGTATGCTATGAGTTACTCTGGTATCCGAATACTTACGACTTCGCCAGGGGCTTGGCCCTGAGTAACCACTCGTCTTCGCTGTCGGCGGCGGTGGTGGAATAGTCCGGAAGGAGAGTCCTTCCCTTCTTAGACCCTCCGGCCTCCCCGGTTGGGGCGGCCTTCCTTTTCTTGTCTCCCCCGGCTGGAGGGGGAGAACCTTCATCTTTCTCCTCCTCATTTTCGCGGGAAGAGTGCGTCTCGGAGTTATTGGACGATGAGTCCGATACCACCTGGCGCCGGGAACTCTTTCGGGTTCCCATGGCCTTCTTCTTGATCTTCTTCTCCGGCACCTCATAAGGAGCAGGAGTCCGCATCTCCGTCAGGAGAGCGTCTGCAGTCTTGAGCGGAGGGGCGGGCGGTCAATCTGCTCGATGTCTCCACCCAGTCTGTCAAAGGCATGGGAGCTCAGATCCCGCACATGGTTAAACTGCGGAAAATAAATACCCTACAAGATGTACAGAACTCACCGGATTCGCAGGGCGCATCGCGCTTAGCCCGCGGTCCTCGGTAAGGGGAGGAGGGACCTCGGCGCCCTTGAACAGCACCTTCTAGACGTCCTTATGCGTCGTGTCGAAGAGCGCGCATAGAGTCTGGTGCTGGGCCGGGTCGAACTCCCATAAGTTGAAAGCCCGATGTTGACACGGGAGGATCCGGCGGAAGAGCATGACCTGGACTATGTTGGCAAGCTTGATTTTCTTGCTTATCATGTTCCGGATACACTTCTGGAGTCCGTCCAGCTCCACCGATGAGCCCCAGGACAGGCCCTTCTCCTTCCAGGAGGTGAGCCGCGTGGGGATTCCGGATCGAAACTCGGGGGCCGCCAACCAGTTGGTGTCGCGCGGCTCGGTGATGTAGAACCACCCCGATTGCCACCCCTTTATGGTCTCCACGTAGGAGCCCTCGAGCCACGTAACATTGGGCATTTTTCCCACCATGGCTCCACCGCATTCCGCTTGTTGGCCGCCTACTACCTTCGGTTTGACATTGAAGGTCTTCAGCCACAGGCCGAAGTGGGGCCGTACACGGAGGAAAGCCTCGCACACGACGATGAACGCCGAGATGTTGAGGATGAAATTCAGGGCCAGATCATGGAAGTCCAGCCCATAATAGAACATAAGGCCGCGGACGAATGGATGGAGGGGAAACCCCAGTCCGCGGATGAAGTGGGTGAGGAAAACCACCCCTTCGTGAGGTTCCGGGGTAGGAACGATCTGCCCCGCGGCTGGCAGCCGGTGCGCGATATCCGCGGCTAAGTATCCGGCCCCGCGCAGCTTTTTGATGTCTCCCTCCATGACGGAGGAGACCACCCACTTGCCTCCTGCTCCGGACATGTTTGGAGAGGGTTGAGGAGAAGGATGCGGACTTGGGCGCTGGAGCTCGAGTGCGTGAGAATGGATGAGCAAGGAGGAAGAACGCGTGGGTAGAAAAAGGTGAATCCTTATCCCTTTATAAGGGCGGACGAAACTATGCGTCCCCACCAGCCTGGTAAAACTCGCTTATCCCCCAAGCGCCGTAATCAATAGCGCGGTTGGGTTACCCACGCCCGTATTGATGGGAATCCCGCGATAAGGGGACACGATCTCTGCTTCGACAAGATGTGCCAAGGAAACCGCCTCGCGAAACACGCCGAAATTGGTTATGAAAAACAATTCGAATAAAGGCCTGGCTGTGGTGTGATGTCACACTACGGGGTACGTCAGCAGATTAGATTTGTGGAAATATTATTCTCTCTACGGTGGTATGTTGAACTTGTTTTGCAGAGCCGGACACGATCCTCGTGTTCAAAATCTTCTATGAAGTATTCGGAGGAGGAATCCGCCTTGCAATGCCGAAGACAATCTGCGCGCCAGACTCATCGTCATTGAAGCCTGGTTGAGGGACTCTTGAGGAGTCTGGATTAGGGGTATCCGGACAGCGGACTATATCCTTTGGCTGGACTGTTGGACTATGAAGATACAAGATTGAAGACTTCGTCCCGTGTTCGGATGGGACTCTCCTTGGCGTGGAAGGCAAGCTTGGCAATACGGATATGTAGATCTCCTTCCTTGTAACTGACTCTGTGTAACTCTAGCCCCCTCCGGTGTCTATATAAACCGGAGGGTTTAGTCCGTAGGACCAAGAACAACAATCATACCGTAGGCTAGCTTCTAGGGTTTAGCCTCTTCGATCTCGTGGTAGATCAACTCTTGTAATACTCATATCATCAAGATCAATCAAGCAGGAGTAGGGTTTCACCTCCATCGAGAGGGCCCGAACCTGGGTAAAAACATCGTGTCCCCTGTGTCCTGTTACCATCCGCCTAGACGCACGGTTCGGGACCCCCTACCCGAGATCCGCCGGTTTTGACACTGACACCCGTCAACTTAGTAGGCCCACAATTCAGCCTCCCACCAAGGTGGGTCCCAACCAGCAGGGGGAGTATTCCGCCCGTTCGGTGGGTCCCAGCAGTCAGGGGGCAAAAGTTTTTTTTTAAATACGATCGCCCGTCCGATGGGTCCTTGCTGTCAGGTGGAGGAATCATTATTTTCCGCGTACTAAGGAAGCACTTCCTTGCTGCCGTCGTGGACCTAGCTGTCATCCTCTCCACGTACAGTCCACGTCCGATGGAAGCCGTTCCTTGACCATGTTGACCACGCCGCGCTGAGAGCACCAAGGTGGTGGACGACGACGAGGCCTAGGAAAGGGACGGACGGAGCGAGGAAGACAGCGGCGTGGAGGCCCGCATGGAGAGGAATCTGAGGTTCACTGGTTCGGCTGCGGTGTGAGGCTGCCGTCGCCGCGGAATAGCAGGGGGTGTGGGTGAGTAGAGGGATGGCCTGGCCAGTGGTGGGAGTAGTAGGGGACGGTGAGGCCTCCGCGGCATCACAGCCGGTCACGGGAGGCAGGAGCACGCGGCACGACCGGCGCTACTTTGGGCGGCTGGAGCAAGAACACTAGAGGTTGAAGAAGCACTACGGCCGTTGGATGGACATCGTACGGTTAATGCAGCTAGAATCGTTTATATTGACTAAGTTGACAAAGCCCTTGGTACGCATCAACTTAGTAGGCCACAGGTCAGCCTCCGAAACGGTGCACCCCAGATGTCAGGGGGAGGAATCATTTTTTGGGCAGCTGAAGCAAGAATATCCGAGATTGAAGAAGAAGCACGACATCCATTGGATGGACATCCAATGGCCACAGCTGCCAGAACCGTGTGTTGTTGACAAAGCCTTGCATACGCATCAACTTAGTTTCTTTAGGGGACGCGTCAACTTAGAAGGCCCAAAAGTGTGTGGCAGAGAACATATAGCCCATTTGCGATTTGTAATAATGTACAACCCATTTTTTAATTCTAATGGAATTTACTATAGCCCATTTATAGTTTGTTAAAATTACAACCAATTTTCTAGCTAGGACAACGATTAATAATTTCAACAAACAGCTCAAAACATAATTCAAAAAAAATCCCACATTTTTATGGGATCTGAAATATTTTTATCTGAAATTTCTAGTCAGATTAAATATGATTTCAAAATAAAGTTGTACTACGTTAAAATCCAACGAAATATTGCGCGCGCAACAAGTAATGAAATAAAAAATTTCAAATTCCAGAAATAATATATTTTTTAAACTAATTACGCGTTTGGTGCATTTTTTATAGTTCTTGCTTGTTATTATAATTACATCCCATTTATTATTTCTTAAAGTCCATTTTCTTGTTAAGCGAATGCATACCTCCTAGGAAAGTTTGCAGCCAGAGGAGGAGAATAACAAGTTGACCTGGATATTGTGTACAACCTATCGGCCCGATTGCATTGCTAATGTTGAAAAAAGGCATGTGTAGTATGCAGTACAACCTAACATGGCTACTCAGCCCACATTCATGACGCGGAAAGGCCCAAACAAGGCTTACGTACAACTTTTGAAGTCACTTGAGCTCAACTAATAACTTAAGAGAAAAGTTAGATTACAGTGGAACCTAATTAAAAGCTGTCACGAGCAAAGAAATAATTCAACGGGTCCCACTTGTGGGGGTGTGTGTGTGTGTGAGAGAGAGATACCAATCGGCCGATGCTCGTAAATACATCTTTCAGCCATTTGCATTGCTGATGCTCAGTAAAAAATTATATAGTTGACACAATCATATAGAACATCATAGCACTTTGAACTTGCATACAAAAATTTCACGCAGCGGCACAATCGGGATGGCAGCGGTGGATCGCTCTGGTAGGCCTATGTTGAAACCAACGAACTTCGTACATAACGGTTCATCGTCTTTATCAATGACGGGAAATATCTTGAATGTTGTGTAAAGAAAATAGCAGACAACACAATAAGTTACGCTAGCACATTAAGTTGACGTACAACCCTTTCTAAAAAAGTTCGGTACAAAATTAGAACAGGTCACAATCAAATGTTGGCTCATCGATTGCTTCACACCCATAGCTCAGATTTAATTAGTATCTGACAAGATTCGGTGTTTACCTCAAATTAAAGCACATCCAGGCAGCCAGCCCTACCTCTTCTCCCAAAGAAGCAATTGGCCTCCGCTTGTAGCGATGGAGTAGGCCCTGTGCCATCCATCGTTCCGAGCAACACGGGGAAAGTCTGACGTTGACTCCTGTAATGGACGTCATCGACGGACCCTGGCACCAGCGATGGTGGCAGGACTTTGATTGATGGATTGACCACTTCTTCGACATGCACGAACAGTTGATAAAGGTACATCCCTAACGTGGTCCCCGGCGGCCTTGGTGGCGACGAATAGTACAATCCCGGTTCCTGCACCGGTATCTCAACACCAATCACCTTCGGTATGGTGGACGGCTTCTTCATCCATGCCATAACCATCAGAGCCTAGCTGTCTGGAGGACCAAACATACTTACGAGCTCACCTCCAAGGTCGTTGATAAGCTCATTCATGGACTCGCTGTTCCAAGCACGTTGAGGCATGCCGTGGAAGGTAAGCTCTGTTAAAAACTCAAGCTCAGAGGGCACCGAGCCCCATCCTGGGTGCCACCAATCAAAGCTCACCAGCGCACCATCGCAGAACAATCTCCGGGAAGATTCGAACACATGACTACAGTCGAAAGTTGTCCGAAACCTGACGAAGAAATCAGCTGGTGGCGGACAGACTTCGACGAGCAAGTCACTTATTTGGGTGCCGTGCGCAATGCCAATAGCTTTGACAATGTCGTCCAGTGAGACGGGAGGCCGATCGCCGTTGATGGTACCATCAGCACTTTGCCGGCAAACTGGTCGTCAAGCGCCGCCATGCCACTGTTGAGACAGTACGCAGCGACCGAAGGCAGGACAGGCCTTAGGATCTCTGGCTTGGAGATCCGCATTGACCGGGGACATGATAGTGAGCTTGAGTACGAGGAGTCTGGGAGGGGATTTGGGGCGGAGTAGGAATCGAGATTCGGAGGTGGGGAGGGGCGGAGATTGGGGATGAAAAGGTAGCTTGAATTTCGAACACGCGCGTAATATGCCCTCGGGCATAGCTTGAAAACACCGGTGGCGCCCACAAGTCGGCCTAAGAGTCCTTATTCTTTCTTTTTTGGAGAGCCCGGCCTTTTTTTTGAGGATCTTTTGAGAGCCCAGCCTGAGAGTCATAATTGACCTATTTGGCATTGCGTTACTACTCGGGCCATATTTAATGACACCTCACTGGCCCAAACAAGTGTACATCATCGAAAAGACACTGAGCTCAAATTATATAACTTGAAAAAAAGGAGATACACTCTGAACACTGGAGAATGGTGATGCCCTCATTTAGCCCACCGTGAGTTCGAGACAATAAACAGATTCGAAACAACGATATATACAACATTCAAACACTGACTAGTGACTACTACTGACATAAACAGCAAGACATGATAGTTTATAAGAAGTCTTGCTACACCACCAAAACGCACCCATCTGCAGCGCTTAGACTCTCGTGATCCAGACGAGAATGACATTCTAAACAGAGCCAACTATTACATAGTAAGAGTGACATAGACGAGGATGACCAAATGACAAGGAATATGCGTAACAAAATAAAGAACTACCCATCCAGAACAAGCAGCAAAGACAACGAAGTCATTCAAAGAGATGATCCAACACCATCATAATTTGCAGCCCCGCTTCAGCGACCAATGATCCGGAGGCACCAGTACTCCACCCTTTCGACACAATAGCCCAATTACCTATCAACCTGAAGGCTTGAACCACATCACTGCCTGTCGTAATTGAGACATCCAAGGATCAAAGTTAATCCGGATGCCTTTATCATTCTCACCTTCTTTTGGCTGCAGGTTGTATCGTTGACAATCAGGGGAGTTTGCTCCTGAACTCCTAGGGCTCTCCATGTAGACACAGTTTTCCATAGCAAACAGAGCCTCTCTTCCATCAAGGTCCTTGCCAACAGTGATCTCCTGGTTAATCGGATAATTGTGTCTGAGAAACAGGGTGTGTGAACCAAGGCTATTTACCCGCCTCCAACTAAAAAATCCCGAAGGCTCCAACAAGCTGGTATCCTGCTCATAGACGTAACATCCACTGTCCGGATACTCACGTATTTGACGATGCTTGTATACAGTGGGGTTTTTGCAATATAAATTTTCCGGCTCATGTGTCCGAATGATCATTAGTCTTTTGCCGTCATCTGATCGGGCGAGGAACCAGTTGTGCTTCCCTGTTTTTGGCAAAGGTGGTGTGATTACAAAGAGCAGTAACTATAGGGACACTGCATCATATAAAAAAGGACATGCATTGTTAATGTAAGATCAGCATTGTTCAGAGTATGAGTAGGATAATGCAAGAAACAGCATTGATATGTCCCTGTTGGAACCGGGAGGAAAATACAGGAAATGTATCTTTGGGTTGAAAATATAGAAGTTCCATGCATGGTTACACTCATGTTATCTCGCAATCGATTCTTCACAGGAAACTACCATGTCATGCATGTTATGGAATTATGTTCTATCCTCACAAACAAATTCTTCAAGGTAACTAAGAGACCATGCATTGTTATATACTCATGTTCTGTGGGCAAATTTATTGTGAGGATATTATTCTAGCCATTGATTGCTGAAGGGCGAATATAGGTATGTACACATGGTAAGCATTACAGGATTTCACTACTTCCAAATATAGAGTTCTCCATATGCACATTTACTTCCCTAATGTATGGTTAGATGAAACCAACAGTGTGGTGCATGTTTCTACATCGTGAAAATGAGGAAACTAACATGGCCATTGATACACACTAATATTTAGTTGTAGTATATAGATTACTGTAAAATAAGGAGAATATCCATATATTCCTAACCGTTTGATTATTCAGGGGTACAACATTGGCTGTAATGACATGATCACAATCGCACGAATTAACTCATTCCAAATATAACTGATTTACGGCGTCTCTAATACATTGCCATAGTTCTACTCAAATTTTGCTCAAACATGGATATGCCAATCATCACAAAAAGTTCAAACAGTGTCATGGCATCATCATTAACATGAGACGGAAACAACTTACACGCGGCGTCCCAGCAATACGTGGTGCCATCTGCTTTGTCGATCACGTAGATGATGCCATTGTGTTCAATAGCATCACAGAAGTGTGTATCGGCTTTGACGATGATCCACTACGAGCTGAGTCGTCTCTAGCTAAAGAAGGCACCGGCGTAAAGATAGGCGAGTCCGCGGTCGAACAAGGCAATTAGCTTGAAGTCTGCGTAATTCGCATGCCGTGTGGGCACTTGGTAGATTACAATCTTCTGTAAAACAAGGTCTGTCCAACTGACGTGGTAATCTACATGACTAGGACTACGATGGTAAAACTCTATATAATCCAATGGAGGAAGGATAATCTCATGGGAGGTCTGGAAGTTCACGAGCACCAACTTTTTACCGTCTTCTCTAAAGGCAGCCATCCAGTGGGAGTTCATGCCGACCCAGTATATACCTACCAAGATGTTTCGGGCGATGGTGATCGGATCGAAGTCGAGGGAAATGATGTACGGCGACCAACTACATACCTGGAAAGAAGTTTCGGCTAATGGAGATCGGATTGAAGAAGAGGGGCATCATGTATGCCTCCGTATCATGGTGAGCCAATCTCGCAAGACCAGATAGCAGCAAGCAAGGTGTCTTGAAAAGCTTTGGCCTCACTTCGATGATGACCGTGTGCATGCCCCTCGAGCATGCAGCCAGCCGCAGGGCGCTTAACATATCCATACACGAACAACAGAGGTCCAGGACGTCACTGGGGAGATTGCTCCAACCGCGGCTCATATGGATCCTGCGCGGTTCGCGTTAAACCATGGTGGAGTTTGGAAGGTGGGGTTGGGGGGGGGGCGGGCTTGATTCTGGGAGAAGGCTATCGGTATTGGAGCGGCTAGCGAGGAATAGTGGTCTGGGGAGGCGGCGAGGCGAGGTATATGCGGGGCACAGTGAGATAATGAAGAGTGACCTCGGGATCTCGGTGAGGCGGAGATGGAGATGGAGTGGTGCTAGGGAGAGGGAGGCAGGCGAGGCATGCTATCTGTGGCGATGTGATGACTACACATTGCACAAGGTGAGGCTGACTTTGGTAACCCGGACACGCCGCCTGGACTGGTGTCACCTTGGGCGCAGGGTCTTGTCACTTCACTGTGAGGACCGGATGAATAATAGTATTTTGACCATCAAGTGTACCACAGTTGTACTACTACTACTAGTAGGATTAGTAGGAACATGAGTACACTCCCGTGCTAGCATGCCTCTGGGTTCACTTCATCCTCCAGCTATCATCCATATTGCGAGCAGAACCAAATTCTCGTGCATGCGGAAGCGCGAAGAAGGACTTCTCTTTTTTGAGGATAACCGCATATTCCTTAACCGTAGTAGGAACATGAGTAGTACTCCCTCCGGTCCTCTTTTGTCTGCGCATAACTTTTTTCAGTATTTCTCTAATTAGTATGTGTATATACCCTTTTGCATGCGCCCGTTTCCCTTCATGCCCTGCATTCACAACATTAATTAGCGTACGCATGAGCAGCTGCAGCCAGACTCCAGCCAGTAAACTACAGCATGCAAGTGGGCCACTCTGTGCGCGTGGGAGAGAGAAAAGGCAACCGAAGAGCCCGTCCAATCCATTGCATGCAGCAGTCAAACCACCGCACCTCTCCTCATGCATGCACATAACTTCTCCCATTTACCCCCATTCACTTCTCCATCGGGAACCGATTTTCCTCGGCTTTTTCACTACTCCTTGATCTTCATTTGCATCCAAACCACACTGCATTCACATTGTTTTAACCTCTTCACGTCCTCCTGGAGTAACTCCGAAGCCCCTATAAATAATCATCTTCTTCAGTTAGACTAGCCATCTAATCCTAATTCTCCAAACCATAGCCCTCCGGTCCGGCGGTTCCAAATGGCGAAAGAGATCAAGATGCAGGTTTTTAGCGTCCAACATGTCCTCGTCGAAGGCTCGTTGAGCATAGTTGCCACAGTCACCGACCACCCAAGGGTTGTTCGGAAGTGGATCAATAATGTATCCAACTCCCTCCAAAAGGTGGATATGAATGTCATCGGTCTCGATGCAGAGTACACGGAGCGTGCTACTGGGAAGATCCAACGCGCCGTTGTCCTTCAGTTGTGCCTCGAAGATGATGTTTTGGTGTACCACATCATACACGTGCCCTCCATACCAGGTGAGCTTCACAATTTCTTGTCTCGGGAGGACATATACTTCTGTGGGGCAGCCATTGCAGGGGACAAACAGAAGTTGGAGCCGTACAACCTTGATTTGAAAAGCATTGCTGACCTACAAACCAGAATAAAAATTCCTACAAAAGATTGTGATAAAGCGACACCATCCCTATTCGACGTAGCAAATTTTGTGCTAGGAACAAATCTTCAGAAGGGTGACGAGACGCTGGCATTAAGGTCGTCTGGATGGGAGAATTATCCCTTGATGTACGAGCGGATAAAATATGTTGCCCATGATGCCTGTGTGAGTTTCGAGATAGCTGCAAGGTCCAGAGAGCTTGTTGCGAAGCCGTATCCCACAGAAAATGAGAACAAGAAGAAGAAGAATAAGAAGATGTTGCACCAGCAGCAGGGCATTATGGATGGATGAACTATTTCCTCTCTTGTAAAAAAATATTCCCTCTCTATGTATACTGATATAGATGGACTATTTCGATGGTCTGCATGTCTTTGGAACAAGTAGTAGCGTGGGTCCGCTTGACTATAAGGAACTATTTATCTGCCTAGCTTTCTCTACTACTCCTTCCAGTGGTCGCTCACCGCATCCCCCGACGTGCGCTTCACCCCTCTCGGCCGCACCGCCCCTCTGCCTTTGTGTGCATGACATGTGGGCCACCTTAAATGCGGCGAGCATCAAGTTTCTACCACAGCCACACACGATTCCCACGATGCTGCACGAATCCATGACACCACACGTCCCGCACCATCGAATTTTCATCCAGTGGCTGTGACACATTCCGTCCCGGGCATCAATCCTCAGCTGGAGTACTTCTGTACTACAGGTAGTACTGCCGGTGTGGCCATCTATGCCTCGTAACTCCCCGATGCCCAGCTGTGGCACCCTCGCCACGGCCACGCCACCACCGGCTGGTTCATCTCGAACGAGTGAGTCGTGAACCACACCACCACCATGAGAATGACATGTGGGCCAGCCACATTTAAGGTCCGCATGTCATTGACTCATAGGCCGGGAACTAAGCTACTGAAGTTCGGTCCCGTGGGCCCCGGGAGGGAAATGTAACTCCTGCGGCAGGCCTTGTGGTGCTCCCGCAGTACGAGCTTGTGCCAAACCCGGAACTTTTTTCTTACTACAACCAACTACTAGTAAGGTACACGTGCATTGCATGCATGAGATTCTGGTGGTTTGTGCATTATGCTTCTACATGTGGAGTCTTCTAGATTCTACATGTGGCAAAATCTGGTGGAATGTAGATGATATCCAACGGCCAGTAGTGCTCGGATTTGCCATCTTTGTACCGTCGGATTGGCTTCATCCAATGACCAACTTTCAAAGTTATGGTTTGGTTTGCAGCCTAAGGTTGCAACGCCTAAGCTTAGGCGTGCTGGCATGTGTTTGGTTCATTGCTACACTTGTGGCTTGCCACACTTTTCTAGCTACATGGTCCACATGTCATAGACTCAACTTCTTGCCAAATCTTGCCACACTTGTGGTGACCTTTTTGTTAGCCACATTTTTTGTGGGAGACACATGAAAGTGCGTTATATCGACTAGAGGGGGGTGAATAGGCGATTTTAATGAATTCTTCACTTAGGAATTTGCGGGTGAGGAAATTCCTTAGCGAAGAACTACTTGCAGCTGAATAAGTACTCAAAAGTAAACATAACAAAACACAAGCATGGTCATCATGATGAAATTAAGACAAACACCGAGTACAGAAAGCGTCTAGGTAGCGGCTAGGTATTCTAATGTGACACTCAAAAAAAATTGTTTGGTTTTCAACAAAAAACATTGTTGGTTTTGATGAGGGTCATTTAAACCCTTCCAGAAATCTCTCTCTCAAAATTTTTCCCTTTGGCAAAGGATTTTATTTAGGGATCTTTTTCAACTCTGGTGTTTGGCTATTAAAAACCTTTCTTCTGATTCCCCCCTTCTCAAATTTATTTTTGGATTTATTTTCTTCTAAAAGAAAACCCTAGGAGTTTTGGGTCTTCTCTTATTTTGAAACCACCCATGGTTTTACCATGCCCCTTGTGGTAAATCCTTTCAAAACCCCTCCTTCCACTTTGGGACAATCCAAATATTCTGTCCCAACAAGTCCAACTCATTTTTGGATTTTATTTCATTTATTTCTTTCCCCAAAACAATTATGTCCATTATTTTGAGCCTAGGTGATTTGCAAAGCAAGTACCAAATTTCCTTTGAACTTTGATCTCAAATCAACTCCTCTGGATAGTCCCTAGCACCCACAACCTAGAACCATCAAGATCCACTCTTCTTCTTTTCAAAATTTTCAAGTTTCAGCTTCTACAAGTTTGGACCAGATTTGTCAAATTTGATGAAATTCATATCTCCTCTTCTCCAAAAATTCCACCAAAATTCAGGCAACCCCCAGTTTCAATGAGAGGCCACTCCACCAAAAATCAGCTCAAGGAAAAATCCCCACATACCAAAATCATTACATCGAACACACGGCCTGCCTGTTGTTACTTTGCACTTCAGAGAGAGATTGAGTTTGATAAGTTCAGTGTCGTCAGGGTTCAGTCACCTGTCAACAGTATGCCCTGGCGCGTTGCGCACGGCCTCTTCCTCCTGGCCAGAGCGCCGCACGCCCCCTTGGACGGATGCAGGCGTCGGTGGCGGCGAGCCTCGCCGGCGTTGGCGGTTTCTGCGGTGGCTGCGCCACCCGTGGCGGCCAGCGAGGGCCCGAGCCTGCTCGCCACGCCACCCGGCGCCGCCCATCGCTCCTTGGCCCTCCGCGTGGCTCATGCACGCTAGCGCACCCCCATTGCACCGTCGCCGTGGCCCGGCAAGCACAGGGCATGCCCTCTGCCGCCGACGGGCCCGCGCCGCCCCGTTCCGTCGAACCACCCCAAAGCTTCTCACCCAAGCTCGTTTAGTGCCTAAATGGAGCCAGTAGACCTCCACGATGACGCTCAACCGCTAAACCACCCCGACCAAGCCCTGCGCCGCCGTAACCTTCGCCGGAGAACTCCGTTCACGGCCATCACCTCGGATCGCCTATAAAAAGGGGCCCCGAGCTCGCCCTCGAGCACACACCATCCCTGCACCTCACCAACACTCCGCCAGGCCACTAGGAGGACCTCGAGGAGGTCTCCTCCCCCAACTCCGGCCGCCCCGTTCCGCCTCGGCCTCCACCTCGATTCACTCCGGTGAGGCCGTCCCCGGCACCCAAACCTCGTCAGCAATCCCCTCTAGCACCCAGGAGTTTAACCCCCACTTCAATTTGCCCTTCGCAGCACTCTCCGGCGAGATCGAACTCCACCCGAACCGCCATCCGCCGGAGCAAGGGCCTCCGGCGACCACCACCACCACCCACCGACGCGGAATGATGCACTGAGCACGCAGGTACCACCTGATCCCCCTGCCTCGCCGTGGATCGTCGCCGGCGACCACCGCAGCTCTCGGGCGCCGACGAGCTCCGTCTCCCCCTTATAAATTTTCAAACCTGACGGGTGGGACCCGCTTGTCAGTCTCTCATTTTTATTAAACGAACCGTTTTCTCAAAGCGTATTCTGGCAAAATGCGCTTTCCAGTTTGAATCGTTTTCTGGACTTTTCTGCTTAGCCCCCTGGGAAGTTTCTGTTTCATTACAGAGAGGTCCTTGGACCAAAACGTTTATTTCCTGTGGATGGACTAACCCGTTTATTATGTGTTGAATATTTTCCTATGAGCACATTTTCTTGCAAGTTAACCGATATGAAAAGTGAATTTCAAGCCCTTTCTGCGATTTCGCTCAGACGTCCGACTGTGGCATTGTTATTATTTACTTTTGATATAAGCCCTTTCTGCGATGTCGCTCAGACGTCCGACTGTGGCATTGTTATTATTTACTTTTGATATAAGACCTTTCTGCGATGTCGCTCAGACGTCCGACTGCGGCATTGTTACTATTTACTTTTGATATAAGCCCTTTCTGCGATGTCGCTCAGACGTCCGACTGCGGCATTGTTATTATTTACTTTTGTTATAAGCCCTTTCTGCGATGGCGCTTTCGACGTCCGATTGCGGCATTGTTATTATTTACTTTCAATATAAGCCCTTTACGTGATGTCGCTCCAACGTCCATTGCGGCATTGTTGTCATTACTTTTAATATCGCCCTTTACGTGATGTCGCCTAACGTCCGATGCGGGCACGCATGTCTTTTATCTTCAATATAATCCCTTTATGTGGTGTCGCTCAGACGCCCGACTATCTCATGATTTATTTATTTGTTCACCCTTTGAGGCGTCGCTTCAGACACCCGATCGGTTTTCAGTTATTTTTACTATCACCTGACTTCCTTCTTGCTATTTAATGTTGTGTTACTTCCTCATGTGGATGTACCATACTAATTTCTCATGACACATTCATGCATGCATTTGTTATATCTTATGTCCGAACTGTCTTGCGAGTACTTTCAAAGTACTCACCTGGCTTGTTGATTTGGCCAGATCTTGTGAAAGGCGATCTCATGGATGAAGAGTTCGATAGCGAGTTCGGCGCCTAGAGGAATCCCGGTCGGTCTCGTGCGACCTGGATTAGTCATCAGTATTACTTCGCTTCCGCTACCAAAATAAATTCATCGAGCCTCACCTCGACGCTCGATGAGCCGCCAGTGTAGGAGTCATATTATCCACTCCAATGTGTTATTCCACCACCACTTTACCTCGAGTCAGTAGTATGCCACCACTCCATTGTGTCATACCCGCCATTATGTATAATTATTGGCGTGCTTGTAATAAATGGTTGAGCACCCAGCTCAACCCTGTAATATATTCTAATGCTACTGGCTTATTGTATCAAGATTTTGTCTACCGGTCGGGAGGATTTTTCCTCGTCTTTGGACTCAAAATGTCGGTTTCTCAATAAACATTTTATTGGAAAACCGGTCGTGACAAGCTTGGTACCAGAGCCAGGCTGACTGTAGGAAGCCACTAGGTGCGATCGCTAATCGGTTATTAGCATAATAGAACTAATTCATATTTTTACAAATGTAGTCAATTTTTGACAGTCAGCATAAATTTATGATCTGACCACTCAGAATTTTTGGCCTACTTTTGTAGATGGCTGGCAACGACTGCGAGTCACAGATGTTCGCCAACATACCAGATGGGTTCGTCAAGCTTCTCTCCTTCATCATCCAAGTCGCGATGGGGCCATCTATGCGCCCAGTCTTCACACTCTCTCAGCACAAGGTCAACGACAGTCTAACCATGCACCAGGCCGCGGTGCAATTCAAGGGAGGACGTGTTGAGTTACGCCGTTTCCGGTTCTTGGGAAGAGCCATGCCTACGGAGAAGCATGCGATGCAGATGGCAGCCCGTGAGGCGATAGCTCGTCTCAGGGATGTCCTTCCTTCGATGAAGACCCGTCATTACCGCTACCTTCCATGTCACGTGCCATACACCTGTCACTACGCGTTCTCTTGCCCCAGAGGAGAACGAGACGAGGCTTTTGAGATGCTTATCGAGTATCTACGGGCTCTGGAGGCAGCCTTCGACAACCTGGTGGACGACTTTGTGGCTGCCTGCATGAACTCAGTCCATGGCTGTGCCGCCAACAGGAGGGAGCTCCTACGCACCGCACCGCCACTGACTTTCGTCTCGTCATCGGCATCCTTTGCACCTACTACTCTCGCCGCTACTCGTCGCCTGCCTACCACTGAGGAGTTCAACCAAGTCATCGCGCCTACTCCAGTTCGTTCTGCACCACCCCTTGCACCCACTCATGTTCGTATTGTCCCGCATAGGGCGCCCGCTCCACCAACTCAGCGCAACACTTCACGTCTGAAGCCTATTAATGAGGAGGAGGTTGAGTCCCCAGCTTCACTGCGCCTCACCCTTGGCAGGCCAAGGGAAATCCTTACCATCTCCGACTAAGTACGCTTAGCCGCCATGTGATGTACCGACTTGTACGATATGTTTATATGTACATAGGCTGTGAGAAGTAGCTTGTTTGCGTATCATGTAGGAACTGGAGGAGTGCACTAGCCTAAATAACATGTCAGGTATATGTACGCATATCCTGAGTGATGTATTGTATAATTACTGCTTGCGTGTAAGATATGTAATGAGCAGTCCTTCTCCGCGCGCAAACGTTTATTCTCTGGAAAAATGTTGGAGCATTTAAGATTTTTTCCGTCTTCATGAATTTATTGACTTTTGCGACTCAATTTCTTTTCTTATGAGTTTTACAAAATGTATCCCCAAAGTGAATAATGTCTCGTCCTTGGACGCGCTCCATGCCAACTCCGCCAGAACAGAATTATGGCACACCACCAAGCAACAATTTCACACAGGGGCAGTCAAGTCAACAGGACAGTGAAACAGCACTTTCCCAAATGTGTCGTCTTTATGAGCAGAGTCAGCAACAACATCAGGAAATGATGAACCAAGTCATCAATATGGGAAATCACCGTGGACAGTATCAGCAGCAATCAAAGTTATCTGAGCTACATAAGACGCATCCTCAAACATTTTCTCATACTGACAAACCTCTTGAGGCCGAGGACTGGCTTCGAGACATGGAAATAAAATTAATTATTGCCCAATGTTCAGATCTTGAGAAAGTACTATACGCACCGCACTATCTCACTGGAGCAGCTGCATCGTGGTGGGAAAATTTCCTACACATGCACCCCAACGAAAATAATATAACCTGGGAGGAGTTCAAAGAAGGTTTTCGTGGGGCACATATTCCTAAGAGTCTTATGAAGATCAAAAGAGAGAATTTGATGACCTCAAGCAAAGGACAATGGCGGTGTCGAGAATACAACATCAGTTTACTCTGTTGTCTCGCTACGCCAACGAGGAGCGTATGTCTGAAAGCAAGAAGATGGAAAAATTCCTAGACGGTCTGACGCCCGCGCTTAAATGCCAACTGGTTGTGCACACCTTCCCAGATTTTAAAACGCTGGTGGATAAGGCCATTACCTTGGAAAATGAGAGACGCAACTTGGAAGATTTCCGCAAGCGAAAAAGGGACCAGACTAATCATGCCCGCAACCACCGCAGCAAGACAGATTTTCAGAAAGGTTGGACACCCAAACCCACGACAAACGTCTCACGCCCAATCAAGAATTTCCATGCAAGGGACAAGGAGTTCACATACCGCCCAGGCGATACTTGCTACGCTTGTGGAGAAGAAGGGCACTATGCCAAGCAGTGCCCCAAGCCAAGGAATTCGACCCCAAAGCCGAACAACGGAGGCAATAATTCGGCGCCAAAGCGCAACAATTTCAACCCAAATAACAACCACAGGAAGGGTCATCTGAACCACGTGACCAAAGAGGAAGCACAGAATGCCCCAGATATCGTACTCGATACGTTTCCTGTCAACACAATACCTGCCATGGTTTTGTTTGATTCTGGAGCTTTTCACTCATTCATTTCGAAAAGTTTTGCCTTGCAAAATAATTTTTCGATGCTTCCCTTGGAAAAATCTATGATCGTCAAATCCCCTGGGATTAAGCAAGTTACCCAGAGTTATTGCCAAGGTGTGGTTGTTGAGTTTGAAGGGTTGAAGTTTCATGCCAATCTTATTGTGTTGGAAAATAAAGGACTGGATGTCATCTTAGGGATGGATTGGTTAACCACCAACAAAGGTTTTATTGACTGCTTCAACCGGACCGTGATTCTCACCCACCACCACGGGAAGACCATAAAAGTTTCAGCCAAAGAAAGAAAAATATCCCGGCAACCAAGATTGAACAAGGTGGATATTTCTGAATTAAGCAAGGTTCCAGTAGTGTGTGAATTTCCAGACATATTTCCCGAAGAACTACCCGACATGCCACCAGACCGAGAGATATAATTCAGCATTGAGCTAGCACCCGGAACCGCCCCCATATACAAGAAACCATACAGAATGGCACCATCCGAATTGGTAGAACTGAAGAAGCAAATAAAAGAATTACTGGACAAAGGATATATACGAGCCAGCTCCTCACCTTGGGGTTCACCAATTTTATTTTCCAAAAAGAAGGATGGAACACTGAGATTGTGCATAGACTATCGAGCTCTTAACATGGTAACAATCAAGAACAAATACCCGATGCCACGAATAAATGATTTATTTGATCAGCTCGCTCAGGCCAAGGTATTCTCAAAAATTGACTTGAGGTCGGGATACCATCAATTAAAAGTACGAACAGAAGATATTCCCAAGACGGCATTCACCTCCAGATACGGATTATATGAGTTCACCGTAATGCCATTCGGACTAACAAACGCCCCGCATATTTTGTTCACCTCATGAACAAAGTATTTATGAAGTTTATGGACAAGTTTGTTGTGGTATTTATCGACGATATTCTGATATACTCCAAGACACCAGAAGAGCACGCTGAACATCTCCGAATTGTACTAAGGGAACTCAGGAAACATCAATTGTACGCTAAATTCACCAAGTGTGAGTTTTGGCTAAGGCAAGTAGGTTTTCTGGGCCACGTACTAACCCAAGAAGGTATTGCCGTAGACCCGGAAAAAGTCAAGGCCGCACTTGGCTAGAAACCACCAGCCAGCGTAACGGACGTACGAAGTTTCTTGGGAATGGCAGGATACTACCGAAGATTTATTGAATGATTCTCCACCATAGCAAAGCCAATGGCGCAGCTACTCAAGAAAGACAAGAAGTTTGAATGGATGGAAGCTTGTGAGAAAAGTTTCCAAGAATTAAAAAGGAAATTAACGATATCACCAGTGTTAATTGTGCCAGACATACACAAGAATTTTGAAGTGTATTGTGACGCATCCCGGAAGGGCCTCAGATGCGTGTTGATGCAAGAGGGCAAGGTAGTCGCATATGTCTCCAGACAACTTCGCAAGCATGACGAAAATTATCCTACTCATGACCTGGAGTTAGCAGCAGTTATTCATGCACTCAAGGAATGGAGACACTTTTTACTTGGAAATCGTTGTGAAATATACACGGACCATAAGAGCCTCAAGTATATTTTCACACAACCGGAACTAAATTTACGACAACGACGCTGGTTGGAATTAGTGAAGGATTATGATGTTGGAATCCACTACCATCCAGGAAAAGCAAATGTAGTGGCAGATGCTTTAAGTCGAAACCCCAGTACGAACAACGACAGCCTACCAAACCTGAGACCTGAATTTCGGCAGGAGTTTGCTAAGCTCAACTTGATGGTGGTCACCCAAGGCAGTGTGTCAAATTTAGAAATACAACCTACCCTGATAGGAAAGGTTAAAGAGGCTCAGCATGGTCACCCCAGCATTGAAGGCATTAAACGGAAAGTGAGTTTTGGCAAGGCCTCAGAATTCGTTATCGATGAACAAGGAATATTGTGGTATGGAGATAGACTCTGCGTACCAAATATCAAGGACCTTAAACAGCAGATCTTAGCTGAAGGCCACACCGCCCTGTATTCAATACATTCTGGAGGGACAAAGATGTACAAGGATATTCAGGAGAAATTTTGGTGGCACGGTCTGAAAAGGGACATAGCCACGTTCATCGCTTGTTGTGACTCTTGTCAACGCATCAAGGCGAGCACGTAAACTGGCGGACTTTTACAGCCAAATAAAATACCCGAGTGGAAATGGGACGAGATTGGAATGGATTTTATTGTTGGGCTACCTCGGTCACGGCACGGAAATGATGCCATATGGGTCATCACTGATAGACTGACTAAAGTAGCACACTTCATTCCCGTGAAGACAACCCACACCACCCAGAAGCTTGCCAGGCTTTATCTCTCCAGAAATGCGCTTACATGGAGTCCCAAAGACAATAATATCAGACAGAGGCACTCAATTTATCTCCCGATTTTGGGATCACTTACAACAAGCTCTGGGAACTCAACTGGCGTTCAGTACCGCATACCACCCCCAGACTGATGGACAAACTGAACGCGTAAACCAAATTCTAGAAGACATGCTAAGAGCATGTGTCCTCACCTATGGGACCAGTTGGGAAGAAAGCTTACCATACGCAGAGTTCGCATACAACAACAGTTACCAAGCCTGCCTGCAAATGGCACCATTTGAGGCTCTGTACGGGCGGAGATGTCGTACCCCGCTAAATTGGTCAGAAACCGGAGACAACCGTATCTTCGGCCCAGATATGCTCAAGGAGGCAGAAGATAAAGTTAAGGTGATTAGGGATCGACTCAAGACAGGCCCAAAGTCGACAGAAGAGTTATTACGATCAACACCATCGGGGAGTCAGTTTTGAACCCGGTGAGTTTGTGTACCTACGAGTATCTCCTATGAGGGGCCTGCAACGATTCAAGATTAAGGGGAAGCTAGCACCAAGATTCATCGGACCATTTTGCATAGTGGCACGGAGAGGCACAGTAGCCTACCAGCTAGACTTACCCGAAGATTTATCCGACATCCACGACGTGTTCCATGTCTCGCAGATTAAGGAAGTGCGTAAGCAACCGGAGAAACAGGTGCCCCATGAAAACATTGGCGTGCAGCCAGACCTCACATATCGGGAGCATCAATAAAAATCTTGGAGGAGTGCGAAAGGAAGACCCGACGGAAAACCATCAAGTTTTTGAGTTCGATGGAGCAATCACACGAGAGTGAAGCCACTTGGGAAAGGGAGGATTTTCTTCGGACAGAGCACCCACACTTATTTGAGGATCAGCTGAAATCTCGGGGATGAGATTTTTCCTAAGGGGGTAGGTGTTGTGACACTCAAAATAAATTTTGTTTGGTTTTCAACAAAAAACTTTGTTGGTTTTGAAGAAGGTCATTTAAACCCTTCCAAAAATCTCTCTCAAAATTTTTCCCTTTGGCAAAGGATTTTATTTTGGTATCTTTTTTAACTCTAGTGTTTGGTTATTAAAAACCTTTCTTCTGATTCTCCCCTTCTCAAATTTATTTTTGGATTTATTTTCTTCTAAAAGAAAACCCTAGGAGTTTTGGGTCTTCTCTTATTTTGAAACCACCCATGGTTTTACCATGCCCCTTGTGGTAACTCCTTTCAAAACCACTCCTTCCACTTTGGGACAATCCAAATATTCTGTCCCAACAAGTCCAACTCATTTTTGGATTTTATTTCATTTATTTCTTTCCCCAAAACAATTTTGTCCATTATTTTGAGCCTAGGTGATTTGCAAAGCAAGTACCAAATTGCCTTTGAACTTTGATCTCAAATCAACTCCTCTGGATAGTCCCTATCACCCACAACGTAGAACCATCAAGATCCACTCTTCCTCTTTTCAAAATTTTCAAGTTTCAGCTTCTACAAGTTTGGACCAGATATGTCAAATTTGATGAAATTCATATCTCCTCTTCTCCAAAAATTCCACCAAAATTCAGGCAACCCCCAGTTGCAATGAGAGGCCACTCCACCAAAAATCAGCTCATGGAAAAATCCGCACATACCAAAATCATGCTGTCGAACACGTAACCTGCACTGTTACTTTGCACTTTCAGAGAGATTCAGAGTTTCAGTAAGTTCAGTGTCGTTAGGGTTTAGTCACCTGTCAACAGTACGCCCTGGCGCGTTGCGCACGGCCTCTTCCCCTGGCCAGAGCGCCGCACGACCCCTTGGACGGATGCAGGCCTCGGTGGCGGCGAGCCTAGCCAGCGTTGGCGGTTTCTGCGGTGGCTGCGCCACCCGTGGCGGCCAGCGAGGGCCCGAGCCTGCTCGCCACGCCACCCAGCGCCGCCCATCGCTCCCTGGCCCTCCACGTGGCTCATGCACGCCAGCGCACCCCCGTTGCACCGTCGCCGTGGCCCAGCAAGCACAGGGCACGCCCTCTGCCGCCGACGGGCCCGCGCCGCCCCGTTCCATCGAACCACCCCAAAGCTTCTCACCCAAGCTCGTTTAGTGCCTAAATGGAGCCAGTAGACCTCCACGATGACGCTCAACCGCTAAACCACCCCGACCAAGCCCTGCGCCGCCATAACCTTCGCCAGAGAACTCCGTTCACGGCCATCACCTCGGATCGCCTATAAAAAGGGGCCCCGAGCTCGCCCTTGAGCACACACCATCCCTGCACCTCACCAACACTCCGCCAGGCCACTAGGAGGACCTCGAGGAGGTCTCCTCCTCCAACTCCGGCCACCCCGTTCCGCCTCAGCCTCCACCTAGATTCACTCCGGTGAGGCCGTCCCCGGCACCCAAAACTCGTCAGCAATCCCCTCACCCAGGAGTCTAATCCCCACTTCAATTTGCCCTTTGCAGCACTCTCCGGCGAGATCAAACTCCACCCGAACCGCCGTCCGCCGGAGCAAGGGCTGCCTTCGACGTGGTGCTCGCCGGCGACCACCACCACCACCCACGGCGTGGAATGATGCAATCGAGCACGGAGGTACCACCCGATCCCCCACCTGCGCCGTGGATCGCGCATGGCGACCACCGCAGCTCTCGGCGCCGACGAGCTCCGTCTCCCCTTTTAAATTTTCAAACCTGGCGGGTGGGACCCGCTGTCGTCTCTCATTTTATTAAGCGAACCGTTTTACGAAAGCATATTCTGGCAAAATCGCTTTCCGGTTTGAATCGTTTCTGGACTTTTTGCTTAGCCCCTAGGAAGTTTACGTTTCATTACAGAGAGGTCCTTGGGCCAAAACACTTATAACTTTTAAACAGAAAAGGATTTTTGAGTGCTTCCTTTTCTGCCATCTTCAAAATTTTGCCTAGTTTTTTATCAGGTTTATTTGAAAAATATTTGGTATATTTCTATACACCTCACGGTATTTACGATAGCGCATGTATTTTTTGTATACCGTAGATACCGAAGGAGGTGACGGAACCGCAAACTTGACCGAGCTAGGCCCCGACTACTCCGAACCAGGCAAGCATGTTTGAACCTTTGATATGATGAGTGTCTTGGCATGTTTGCATTAAGTAGTTCCATGGCATGTTTTTGGAGCATCTCGATGAAGGTTATATTGCATGCAAAGTTGAGGGCAAGTGAATTTCGACAATCCATAAGTTGTTGGATGTGAGTTTGCATGGCCATGAGATGGCATGAGAATGGGTAAGATGGCAGTATTGTAGCATGCCAGTCTTACGCCAGACCGTTTGACCCAGTGTCAACATGAATCAATCCAGTTCCCGTCTGTTTTCCCTTCCGTGCTACCACATGTTTTCCGCAAGGGATACGGCTTAGTAAGTTGCAAACCGCTTTCTGGTACACACCAAATCGAGAGGCGGGATGAGGGTTCCATGGCCTGGATTAAAGCCTATCATCCGGTCGGGGCATGGGTGTTTCCGGTTGGGACGAGAGGGGCACCCTTAGAGCTGGCGTATATAAATTTGATCCCATGCTATTCGAGATTGTGATCTCCCCGTCTCAAAGTTTTTCTTGAACGCTGTCTAGGGTGATTCCTGGCAACGTAAGGTGGGATGGGTGTGTACTGGTTAGCTGTGTTTCCTCCAAAATACTGTAAACGCAACTAGTCCTTCGTGACTACAGAAATCCGTTGGCTGTGGATAATTTTAGGACAAACTCCGCAGACTCGATAATCCTTGAAATCATCTTATCCATGTCCCAAGTGTTGTGTTCATCTTATCTTGTCAAGTGTCAGTCTCGGTGACAGAAACTCCTGAGAACCACATGAGTGTTAAAAGTTTATTTCCTGTGGATGGACTAACCCGTTTATTATCATGTGTTGAATATTTTCCTATGAGCACATTTTCTTGCAAGTTAACCGATATGAAAAGTGAATTTCAAGCCCTTTCTGCGATGTCGCTCAGACGTCCGACTGTGGCTTTGTTATTATTTACTTTTGATATAAGCCCTTTCTGCGATGTCGCTCAGACGTCCGACTGCGGCATTGTTACTATTTACTTTTGATATAAGCCCTTTCTGCGATGTCGCTCAGACGTCGACTGCGGCATTGTTATTATTTACTTTTGTTATAAGCCCTTTCTGCGATGTCGCTCAGACGTCCGACTGCGGCATTGTTATTATTTACTTTCAATATAAGCCCTTTCTGCGATGTCGCTCCGACGTCCGACTGCGGCATTGTTGTCATTTACTTTTAATATACGCCCTTTCTGTGATGTCGCCCCGACATCCGACTGTGGCACGCATGTCTTTTATTTTCAATATAAGCCCTTTATGTGGTGTCGCTCAGACGCCCGACTATGGCATGGTTTATTTATTTGTTCACCATTCGAGGCGTCGCTCGCGGACACCGATCGTTTTCAGATTATTTTACTATCACTGACTTCCTTCTTGCTATTTAATGTTGTGTTACTTCCTCATGTGGATGTACCATACTAATTTCTCATAGCGCATTCATGCATGCATTTGTTATATCTTATGTCGAACTGTCTTGCGAGTAATTTCAAAGTACTCACGGCTTGTTGATTTGGCGGATCTTTGTGGCGATCTCATGGATGAAGAGTTTGATAGCGAGTCCGGCGCCTAGAGGAATCCGGTCAGTCTCGTGCGACCTGGATTAGTCATTGTATTACTTCCTTCCGCTACCCAAATAAATTCATCGAGCCTCACCTCGGCCTTTCGATGAGCCGCCGATGTAGGAGTCATATTATCCACTCCTTGTGTTATTCCACCACCACTTTACCTCGAGTCAGTAGTATGCCACCACTCCATTGTGTCATACCCGCCATTATGTATAATTATTGGTGTGCTTGTAATAATGGTTGAGCACCCAGCTCGACCCTATAATATATTCTAATGCTACTGGCTTATTGTATCAAGATTTTGTCTACCAGTCAGGAGGATTTTTTCCTCGTACTGGACTCAAAAGGTCGGTTTCTCAATAAACATTTTATTGGAAAACCGGTCGTGACATTAAACCTGAGGACACACAGTCCCCGACACACAGTCCTCACCGTATTCTCCTTGAGCTAAAGCCACACAGACCTCGCGCAATCACTCGTGGTAAGTCTTCAGGTGACTTCCAAACCTTCACAAACTCGGTCACTCGGCGATCCACAATTCCTCTTGGATGCTCTAGACCATGACGCCTAACCGTCTAGAAGAAGCACAGTCTTCAAAGGTAACAAGTGTTGGATCCACGCAGGATCAATCTCTTCAGTGATGCTCAATCACTTTGGGTTTGTAGGTGTTTGGGTTTGGGTTTTCCTCACTTGATGATTTTCTCTCAAAGTCTTCGGAGGATGGGATGCTCTCAAATGACAAGTGTCAGTTTCTCTCGGAGCAGCCAACCAGCTAGTGGTTGTAGGGGGCGGCTATTTATAGCCTAGGGAGCAGCCCGACATGATAAGACATAAATGCCCTTCAATGATATGACCGTTAGGTGGGTAGATATTTTGGGACAGCTGGCGCATAGCACAACACGGTCGGATATTTGAGGCTCAAATTCCTCAGGGCTATCATGTTCCTCACTGTGTAGGCAGTCCGCACTGGCGAATTCCTAACTCCCCAGTCAGAACAAATTCCTTAGTGACCAGAAGAACTTCGTCTCTGTCACTGAAGAATAGGACTGAACTGTATGAGATTTCCAATGGCTTCACTCGAAGGGATTGGTAGGTGTAGGATTTTGAGTTGAGCATCACATGGAAAATTTTCCTCAGTATTTCCTCGACCCCCTTTAATAGTACGGTGTTTCCTATGACTCAAGAACGAGAAAATGAAACTACAAAAACAAAATTCTTCACGCTTCATGTTCCTCGAATGAATACCAAGTCTTCAAGGTCACGCTAATTTCTTCACTTTCAAATTCTTCAGAAAGTCTTCAGAAATCCAAATTCTTCAGTCGAAGAACTTCATTTTTTAGGGGCCGACTCTCTCTATAAATATCAAACTCCTCATAGACTTATAGACCTGTGTACACTCATAAACACATTAGACCCTTAACCTATAAGTCTTCAATACACCAAAATCACTAAGGGGCAATAGATGCACTTAGAATGTCCCCCTTTTTGGTGATTGATGATAATATAGGTTAAGTTTTTAGCGTGGATAGACATATGAAGTGTAAAAAGTGATATTGAGGAATTTGATTGCAAGATATAGAAGAACTCCCCCTGAAGATGTGCATAGTGAGGAATTTGCTTTTGAAGCAATGCACACTTGAAGAGTAGAATCATGGAGATCTCCCCCTATATCTTGTAATTCATACACGCATTTGACATATAATATGAAGAATTTGAAATGCATGATGAAATATGGTGACTGATGTAATTCAACATGCGTGCATCAACATTAACGAGGAATAAGCATGCAGAAAATCTCAGCAAAAGTATCAGACCACCATAGAGTTTAAGTTTACAACTTGATCCAGCAAAGTCATCAGAAGAACGAGAGTTGTAACTTAGTAAAAAATGCCCATATAGGTAGACCCGCTTGAAGACTAACTCAAATTTCTCCCCCTTTGTCATCGAATGACCAAAAGGATCGAAAATGAGGACCAACGTCCCTGAAGAATATCAAGTTGATGAAGGAGCGCCAGCGTTGTTGGGGTTGTTTGTTGATGTTGGGCCTGCCGCAGTGTTGTCCAAGTCTTCATGCTCGTCGGTGTCGCGTGATGAATAATACGAGCTAGCCACCAAGGAAGGAAGCTTGACCTTCTTGTATTTCTTCGGTGGAGGAGCAGACCAGTCAAAATCTTCCTTGAGACCCATTTTCTTCGGATCTTCTTTGCTATAGATGTGAGACAGAACAGTCCAGGTACGGTTGAAGGTTTCATGGAGGTAGTAATGGTTTTTCTTCACTGCATTGTGGGTAGCAGTCATGTTGTGAAGAATTGAACGAAACTGACGCTTGACCCATTTGTGATTGCGATCAACCTTCGGGTGAAGACTGAGGAGAAGCTCACGATCAGTCATCACCCTGGGAGCTGTGCCTTGAGGATTTTGCTTGGATGCATTGGCGGCAGAGTCATGAGTGGCAGAGTCATCATTGGTGGAGTAAGATGCAGCTTTGCGAAATTGACCATCCAATGGACGAATGCCTTCATCTATAACGGCAGCGGCCTTGCCCTTGTCATCAGTTGAGGAATATGTCCGTTTGAGGACCTCAATCGGAGGCAGGTAGCTGCAATGGTTGAGTGTATCAGCTTTGTTGTTGAGTGAAGACCTTGTTCTGATGAATCTCATAATCCACGGAGGATAAGGCTTCAACTCAAATGGTGACATTGCGACATTGGCCAGAGTCCTCATGAAGAAATCATGGAAGTTGACGGGAACGCCATGGATGATATTGAAAAGCAGATTCTTCATGATGCCAACGACTTCTTCATCATTCGAGTCATGGCCCTTGATAGGACTCAATGTCTTCGTCAAAATGCGATAGACTGTCCGAGGCACATATAGCAATTCCTTTACGAGGAATTTGGTTCGTGGGGCCTGACATGGCTTCAATGGCTTCATCAACACTTGCATATAGTGAGCAATAAGCTCAGGCTCTTGGTACAAGCAACAAGCAGCTTCATAGGGAAGACTGAGAGGCAAAGCACGAAGCAATTCAGTAGCTGGTGCCTTATAGTGAGTGTTTTCAGACATCCAGTCCAGCACCTAGGAATTCACATCTTCAGAGTCTCTGGTGATGTGCAGCGCTGCATAAAATTGAAGAATGAGTTCTTCATTCCAATCACAGATATCAGTGCAGAAATTTAACAGTCCAGCGTCGTGAAGAATACTAAGGACTGGCACGAAGCACGACAGAGATTCCATATCCACGTGAGGAATGTGCTCATGATCGAAGACTTTGTCTTTGTTAAACAGCACCAAGGAATAGAAATTTTCCTGACTGGCAGTCCAGAAACGCCTCTTCCTAATGCGAGCAGAGTCATAGGGGTTGTAATCTGTGAAGAATACACGCTCGCCGAAGAAATCATCAACCTTGAATTTTTGCTTCTTGGAGAATGGATCCTTTGGCTTGGGTTAAGGAGTGTTAGTCGGTTGCATCACAACCTCGAGAATCCCAATCTCAGGTTCTTCAGGCTGAGGAATTTCTGGTTCTTCTTCAGTGGCAGTTTGTGTCTTCAATGATTCACCAGCAGCAGTTTCTTCAGCACTACTGGCTGGAATTTCTTCATGAACAGATGCAGTGGGGTGATTTTCTTCAGAGCCCATTGGAACAGTATGTGCTGGGGACTAAGGGATTTGCTGCAATGGCGTGAACAGAGGAGAGTTGGGGTGCTAACTATCCCAAAAGTCATCATTCATCAATGGAGTAGTACTCCCAATGTCCACGTCAGTGTTGTGTTCATCCAATTCCTCAAAGCCAGCCTCTTAAGCAGTGAACTGAGGCATGGCGAGGAGGCAATTGGAGTTGAAGGTATTGCGTCTGCTTCAATTTCTTCATCCATCTGCTCTGAGGAAGCAGCAGAAGGATTCTCTTCATCGGATTCACTTGGAATCACATAATCTTCATCAAAAGGAACAAGGTCCTTGGATGGCATGGTTGAAATAGGAACAACATCAATTGGGTTTGCAAATGAGCTGGTCAATTTCTTCGTCTTCTTCGGAGCTGAAGAATCTGATGAAGTTGATGCCTTCCTTTTCTTCAAGCTACACGCTTTGCAGCCTTGGTCTTCTTCACATCTGATGCAGATGGAAGGATCGGAGTTGGGGTAGGCGCAGGAGGAGCAGAGGAATTTGGTTGAATTTCTTGAGCTGGCAACCGATGCGATTGCCCGACTTCTTCATTTTCTTTAGGCGCACCACTAGTGGATGCCCTGGCAATTTCTTCAGCGGTTGGAATGCATTCATCAGCCCTGGAACTCATGTTTTCTTCAGCAGCCTGATTTTCATCAGCAGTGCTGGCGTGCTCTTCTGTCGGTTGAGCAGATGCTTCGGCTTGAGGAATTTCTGATTGTGATGGAGCTGCAACCTTGGTAGTGAATTTCTCGGTCAGTTTTACAAACCTGACCTTGGCTCCTTGCCAATCAGCATAGTAAGCGTTGAAGTCATCACTGAGGCCTTTGATTTCAGCCTGGATCTTCACAATTTCATCAGTTGTCATCTTGACAACGTTTTTCTTCAGAAAGCGCTCTTTCTTGTACTGAGCTTTCTTCAGCTTCCTGGCCTTCTTAAATTTCCATTTTTTCAGCTATAAAAGCTGACAACATATGACTTTGACCAGGAGAGAGATTCAGTTCTGGCAAGGGAGTGTTTGGATCTTTGTGCCACAGATCAATGTAATCCAGGATCTTCTTCGGATCCAGCAAAAGAGGCACATCACTGCCCTTGGCACTAGCGGCCCTGTGCTGCCTGGCCCTGATGATTTTGGCTAGTTCTTCATCATTAGCCTCATTATCATCAGAGGGCACTTGGAAGGCGACCTGCTTCTTGTGAGGACTTGGTCGAGGACCTCGTCCAGCAGCGGCCTTTTTTTCAGCAGAGAGGGGCCAGCTGAGGAACTTGGAGCAGCTGAGGAACTTGCGGAGGCTCCTGAGGCAATAGATATGCCTGCTGTCCTTTGGCACATGGCGAGATGCACAGGTGCTGAGGATTTGGTCGGAGCAGCTGGAGACTTTGGCGGAGGAGCTGAGGACTTTGGAGGAGCAGGAGCAGTTTGAGGAGTTGGACGTGAGGGCTTTGAGGAATCTGGCCGTGAGGGCATTGCTGAGGAACTTGGTCGTGAGGGCATTGAAGGTGAAGCACTTGGCTTATGCACAGGCTTCTTTGCCATGGCCTTCTTCGACTTGCTAGCAGAGGCCTCAGCAGTGGCAGCAGCAACAGAGTCTTTGTTGAATTTCCTCACTGCTTCTCTTGCTTGTCTGGCCAACTTGGCCTAGCGCTTGGCCCATTCATCAGGATAGTCCTCACCGCGCTTGAGGCTGGTGGGATCCGCTTCTTGGCCAGGTGCCAACGGAGGTATTGGGCATGGAGGATTTAGAGCGAATTTCTTCATATATTTGGGAGTAAGATACCTGTACTCCCTCCCACGCAAAAAAAAAAATATACCTGTACTCCCTCCACTCTCTTGCCCATCTCCTCTCTATCCTCTGGATGCGCACCTTGCGCTGATTTTTGTCCTCTTTTCCAAACTTGGCCTCATCAGGAGTGCAGTAATCCGCATATATGTCATCAGGGATTTCAAAAGCAGTATTGACCTCAGGCCTCTTTCCTCCCTTTTGTGGCTTCTTTCCATCAGCCATTTTCTTCAGATGAGGAATTTGAACAATGGAATTCTCTGAAGATGTATGCAACTTTTGTTCGAGGAACACTGCAAATGAGTTAAGTTGATGAGAACCTAGTGATTCAGCAGGGGACATGAGTAACTGTGAACAGAGTATAGTTGCGAGGTATTTGGAGAGGTCATATGCGTTCTCAGAAGGTTTTTCAAAAACAACAACTTTGAGGAATTTGACCAGATGAGTCTTGAAGAATTTCACTAAGCGTTCTTTGTCTTAGGATCCAAAGTTGTATAGATTGAGAATTCACACAATTGAGGAATCTTGAAGAAAAGTGTAGCTTAGAGAAATGAATCAAGAATAGATGACACGTGAGGTGTTTAGTGTGTGAAGATTTGAAGAAAAACACCTTTGAAGATTTTGTAGAAATCATTTGAATCAAAGAGGGCAGTAAAAGTAACTTTTAATTACCCTGGATGAAGAACACGACAAACTGGGAAGTGTAGATGTGAAGTTCGTCAGTTCAGATCTCCCACGCCCTAACTTGGCTGAGGAAGACAGCTACGGCGGCGGCGGAGGGAAGAAATCCGCGGCCGGCGCGGGTACGATGGCAACGAGGTCGAGGCAGTGAAGCTCTTCCTCACCGGCGACGATGAAGTAGCGGGGGGCGCTAGGGTTTGAGAAGCTCGAGCTGGAGTGAGGTCGAGAAGAGTAAAGGAGAAGTGAAGAAGGGGAGGGGTATTTATAGCCATGGTGAAAAAACTGTTCGCCCAAAGAAATTGGACGAATGTGCCCCTGACCCTTCTCATTCTCTTGACATGTGTCACCCACGTACTAAGAAGTGGAGATCATGTGAGATTGTGGGTGAATAGATAAGTGTTTTCGTGGGATGCGGAACGGTTTGAGCGGCAAAACTGAAAATTTTGGATAAGATAAGTTAAAAATTCCGTTCGCAAATTCTTTAGCTGACAAGGACACAGTGAAGATTTTGAACGAGTTTCAAATAGAACACACATGAAGAATTTGGGAATAGATTTGGTTGAGTATAGCATAGAGGGGGAAGGGTCCGATCACATTCACTTAGCAGAAAAAGCAACTTGAAGAAATAGCAATAAGTGAATGCTGTAGAGGACATAAACTCATGTATATATATATATATGTATATATATATATATATATACATATATATATATATATATATATATATATATATATATATATATATATATATATATATATATATATATATATATATATATATATATATATATATATATATATATATATATAGTCAATGAAGAAAAGCAGCGGAAGCAGTGAAGACAATGCAAAGTTGAAGAAAATGAACAACTGAGGAATTTCAAAATCTGAGGAAAAACTCAAATTGAAGATTTTGAACTTTTGGTGGTGGCGTGACCCACCGTATAAGAATGATGATTTCAGACACCGCATACAATTGTCGTAGGGCTCTGAGAATCAAATTCTTTTTAATTTCTTCACACTTAGAGTGTTATTCTTCATTGATTGAAAAATGTTTCTTCATGTGTTGCACATCTAAGTCATCAATTTTTCATAAGTGTTAGGATGAGTGTCCTTTTCAAAGAATATTCAAAGATTCTAAGATATTTAGCTCACACCGCAACTTGCTAAATCTCTTCTCTTCCAAGGGCTTTGTGAAGATATCGGCTAGTTGTTCTTCAGTCTTCACATGCTCAATAGAAATGTCGCCCTTCAACACATAATCACAAAGAAAATGATGACGAATCTGAATGTGCTTTGTCTTCGAGTGCTGAACTGGGTAGTGAGCAATCTTGATGACACTCTCATTGTCACAGAAGAGAGGCACATTCCTCACGTTGACGCCGTAGTCCTTGAGAGTTTGCTTCATCCATTGCAATTGAGCACAGCAAGAACCAGCAGCAATGTACTCAGCTTCAGCAGTAGACAGTGATACGCAGTTCTGTTTCTTCGAGGACCAACAAACCAAAGATCATCCTAGGAAATGGCATGTGCCAGATGTTGACTTGCGGTCCACACGATCACCAGCATAGTCAGATTTAGAATATCCAATGAGATCAAAAGCCGAGCCCTTGGGGTACCATAATCCAAGTGTTGATGTGTGAGCTAGATATCGAAGAATATGCTTCACAACATTATGGTGTGATTTCTTCGGTGTAGCTTGAAATCGGGCACACATGCAAACACTAAGCATAATGTCTGGCCTAGATGCACATAAGTACAATAAAGAACCAATCATGGAGCGGTATACCTTTTGATCAAAGTCAATACCATTTTCATCAGTGCAAAGATGGCCATTTGTGGGCATAGGAATTTTGACGCCTTCGCAATCTTGCATGCCGAAATTCCTCAGAACATCCTTGATGTATTTCTCCTGAGATATGAATATGCCATTGCGCTGTTGACGAATTTGAAGACCTAAGAATGTAAGTGCATCTAGTGCCCCTTAGTGATTTTGGTGTATTGAAGACTTATAGGTTAAGGGTCTAATGTGTTTGTGAGTGTACACAGGTCAATAAGTCTATGAGGAGTTTGATATTTACAGTGAAAGTCGACCCCCAAAAATGAAGTTCTTCAACTGAAGACTTTGGTATTTTGAAAGTGAAGAAATTGGTGTAACCTTGAAGACTTGGTATTCATTTGAGGAACATGAAGCGTGAAGACTTCTGTTTTCACAGTTTCGTTTTCTCTTTCTTGAGTCATAGGAAACACCGTACTGTTAAAGGGGTCGAGGAAATACTAAGGAAAAATTTCCATCTGATGCTCAACTCAAAATCCTACACCTACCAATCCCTTCGAGTGAAGCCATTGGAAATCTCATACTGATTCAGTCAATTTCTTGATGTGAGACGAAGTTCTTACAGTGTTGAGAATTTATTCGACTAAGGAGTTAGGAATTCGCCGGTCTGGATTGCCTACGATGAGAACATGATAATACGAGGAATTTGAACCTCATATTTCCGACCCTTTGTTGTGCTATCGCCGGCTGTCCCAAAATATCTTATCCACCTAATGGTCATATCATGAAGGGCATTTATGTCTTATCATGTCGGGCTGCTCCCTAGGCTATAAATAGCGCCCCTACAACCACTAGCTGGTTGGCTGCTCTGAGAGAAACTGACACTTGTCAATTGAGAGCATCCCATCCACCGAGGACTTTGAGTGAAAATCATCAAGTGAGGAAAATCCAAACCCAAACACCTACAAATCCAAAGTGATTGAGCATCACTAAAGAGATTGATCATGCGTGGATCCGACGCTTGTTACCTTTGAAGACTGTGCTTCTTCTAGACGGTTAGGCGTCATGGTCTAGACCTTAGTTCAAGGAGAATACGATGAGGACTTGGTGTCCTGAGCTGCGTGCTCAGGACTGGGTGTCCGGGACTGTGTGTCCTCGAGTTTAAATACTCAGCCGCTCCAACCAGATGTACAACTGAGACAACAGTTGGAACTGGTCTACCAAATCATTGTCTTCACCAAGCTTACTGGTTCTATTTCCTCAACTCTTTCATTTCCTCATTACTGTGTTAACTACTTCATCATATCTGTGTTTGAAGACTTTGACTGAAGACTTCCTCAATTTCCTCAGTTCAATTTCTTCAGTCTGTTTGTCTTCATCTTGTGTTATCCTGTGATTACGCTTTCTGTACTCTGTGCTTGTCATCATTTCATCATGATGACCATGCCTGTATTCGTTATGCTTACTTGAGTACTAATTCATTTGCAAGTAGTTCTTAGCTAAGGAATTTCCTCACCGCAAATTCCTCGATGAAGAATTCATAAAATCGCCTATTCACCCCCCTCTAGTCGATATAACGCACTTTCAATTGGTATCAGAGCAAGGTACTCCCTTGTTCTGTGTGATTTTGGTTTAACCACCTAGAGTTTTAGTTATGTCGACCGCAGGTATGATCAAGGTCTCTGCTGGCAGACTACCCCTACTGGAAGAATAAGATGCGAATGCATCTTGAGGCAATTGAAAACAATCTCTGGTATGTTGTGGAAAATGGTGTTCCCTCTGTCTCAGCCTCACTGAACGCTACCGATGTGAAGAGATTCAAGCAACTTGATTCTCAAGCGATGAATATCATATGTGGCCATCGAGCAAAGGGCGGTATGGAAGAGTGAGTGCTTTGGAAGCTGCTAAGCTTATACTGGATAGGCTGTCCAAAGTAAATCAAGGAGTCTCAACTCAGCGTGACTCTCGAGTTGATGTTCTTCGCAATCTCTTCAACCGCTTCAAAAGACTCGACAATGAAAATGTTCAACAAACCTTGATCGCCTCCTCGACATCTCAAATGAGCTTCAAGCGCTTGGTGCCTTGACATCACCGACCATGAGGTGGTGAAGAAATTGTTGAGATCTCTTGATTCCTCATTTGATACTCGGCATTGATGATACAAGAACGTGCTGATTACAAGTTACTTGATCCCGCTGATATCCTCGAGGCTAAATACTCATGAGCTCCACTTCTGAAAAGAGATCTCTATGGTTCGAGCTATGGCAGATCACGTGCCACGAAGGCCAAGGCGGTGTCACGAATCTGAATGTGAAGATTACGGTAGCAGCCTTGGTGATCTGAAGAATTGAGCCAGGAGCTAGCATTGCTCGTGAAGAAGTTCCAAAAGTTCTCAAGACGTGGCCGCTTTGGAAAATCCTCAAGGAGCAGTGATTCCTCATCCAGTGACTACAAGAGAAGGCTATGCCACAAATGCAAGAAACCTGGTCACTATATTCAAGATTGTCCTCAGTGGGAAAAGGAATTAAAGAAGAAGAAATACAAGGATTACAGTTCTGATGACGCTAAGAAGAAGAAGAAATCATCAAAATCTTCATATCAAAATCGTCGAAGTCTTCATCTCACAAGAAGGGTAGCTCCAAGAAGGCTTGGGCATTCATTGGCAAGGAAATGGACTCTAAGGCTGAATCTGAGGAACATGAGGAAGAGGAGGCATCTGAGGAGTCTGAGTCTAATGTGGCGAGCCTGGCTCTCGCTACTGCATTCGTCAGCAAGTTTATCTTCAACTCTGAAGAAAATGACCTCACCAACAAGGCTGATGAAGACAATGATGACTACGCTCCCACCTATTGCTTCATGGCAAAAGGTGCCAAGGTACTCAAATATACCTCCTCTGAATCTAGTGAGAATGAATCTGATGAAAACCTCAAGCCCAGCTACTCTAAACTTGCTAAGATTGCTGTAAAAGAACAAAGGGCTTTTGAAAAGGTTCAAAACATGCTAGACAAAAGTGATGATATGTTGGGTGAAGAAATGGATCGCACTAAAGCCTTGACTGAAAATCTTCAGAGACTTCAGTCTAGGTTTGACAGCCTTCAAGGTCATAATAACACTCTCTTATCTGATCATTAGAAGCTTTCTTATGAATTTCTTCAAACTAAGAGTGAGTTATGAAGATCTTCAGAAGGAGCGCGATTCATTGCTTGCTCAACAAATCAGCGCTGCTCAGGAAGAATTTGTTCCTCCATGCTTAAAGTGCATTGAACGTGAATCTGCTAATTCATCAACTGAATGTTCAAATGCTTCTAATGTTACAAATTCTTCACCTGCCTCTGCTATCACTAATTCCTCAACTGTGGACATTGCTAGTATCACTGACAATGCAGGGCTGAAGGAATTGTACATGACAGGCATGTACAAAAGCCTCAAAGGGCATCAGACTCTTTGTGATGTGCTTAAAAAGCAGATCCTCAACAGAAACCCTAGGAAAGAGGGTATTGCCTTTGAGAGGAAAATCAATGCTGATGGTACTGAGCAGTACCCCAAAACCTCATGGGTTGCTGCAAAGGGACCACCAGTTGATCCGTCTAACTTATCTGGCTTTACATGTGAATCTCCTCATTCTTCTGATGAGTCATTTGACTCCAACTATAAACTGTTCAAAAATCAGAATGGTGAAGTATTTGCTAGATATGTTGGCACTAAGCTGCAGGAAGGGTTCCCTATGAAGAAAATCTGGGTTCCCAAAAGTTGCCTTGAAAGTCTTCAGGTGAATGTCCTCATGACACCACCTGTGAAGAATAGGAACCCCAGATCAAACTCTTCGTATGGACCAAATTCTTCATATGGATCCAAGTCCTCATACGGACCAAATTCCTCACGTGGATCAAATTCCTCAAAAGGATCAAAGTCCTCATATGATTATCATTGTGCTAACAACTCTGTTTCGCAGGGTAGAGCTAAGGGCTACGAGTATGTGCATTATTCCTCAAACCATTATGTTCATAAGTCCTCGAAGAATTTCTCTGCTTATTCATATGCTTATCCTAACCCCTCTTATGTGAAACAAAATGGTCTAGCTTATTTGCCACCATTCTCATATGGAGCTCGCAGAGTGATGAACTCTTTGCCACCCCTTCAGATGTGGGTGGTGAAGAAAAATAACTAATCTCTTCATAGGGTCAGGTCTCCGGGCGTGCTTTAACATCTGAAGAATTTCTTTGGGGCACGATGAAAATGCACGAAAGGGCAGGCTAATCATGAAGAAATGAACTTTCATTTCACACGTCCTCATCTTGCTATATTTGTTTATTGCTCGATGAAATTCATCGATGAATTTGATGTCATATTCTTCAACGATGAAGTATATCCGTTAAATAAGCTGCACTAATTCATCTCGCGGGATGATAAACCCAAAGCCACCGAGTGGGTCCTCGATAGTGGATGTACAAATCACATATTTGGTGACAAGAATCTATTGATGGATGCTCCTTATGGCCATCGCATCTGAAGCATATCATCTTCACGACAAAGGAAAAAGTCGGTATTGGGTCTAGGTAAGGTTGCGATCACAAAGGATCAACACATGGACAAAGTCATGCTTGTTGAGTCCTTAGGAGACAACCTTACGTCTGTCTCAATGCTTTGTGATCTTGATATGGTTGTTGTCTTTGGCAAGTACCGTTGTGTTGTGGTTATGGAAGCTGACAATTCCAAAGTCTTCGAAGGCTTTAGGAGAGGATATTTGTATATTGTTGATTTCTCTGGGACCGCAACCAGCCGTGTGCCTACTTGCAAAAGCTTGAAGGCTGGCTATGGCATCGACGACTTGGTCATGCGGGCATGAGGAATTTACTGCTTGCGAAGAAGAAGCATGTCATTGGCATTGAGAATGTCAAATTCCTCAAGGATCACTTGTGTGGAGCACGTGAAGCTGGAAAAATGACCAAGGCCAAGCATCCAGTGAAGACTATCATGACCACTACTCGACCATTGAATTGCTTCACATGGACCTCTTTGGTCCTAATCATTACTCAGCGGTCACTAATGATGCATCTCTATATGGCTTTGTTATTGTTGATGATTACTCTCGTTACACATGGGTACACATTGTTACTTACAAACATGAAGTGCAGGAAGTCTTCAAACGATTTTCCTCGAGGGCTTCAACCAACTTTGGTGTGAAGATCAAGCACATCAGGAGTGACAATGGAACTGAGTTCAAGAATTCCGGTCTTGATGACTATCTTGATGAACTTGGTATTACTCATGAGTTATCTGCTCCTTATACTCCTCAGCAAAATGGCGTCGTGGAGTGCAAGAACAGAACTCTTGTTGAGATGGCTTGCACTATGCTTGATGAGTACAAGACGCCTCGTCACTTCTGGATTGAGGCAATTTACACTGCATGCCACATCATCAATAGGGTATATCTTCACAAATTCTTCAAGAAGACTGCCTATGAACTCCTCACCGACAAGAAACCCAATGTGAGTTATTTCAAAGTCTTGATTGCTAAATTTTGGATTAGAGATCCTCATCACAATGCTAAATTTGCACCAAAGCACATGAAGGTTTATGCTTGGTTACGGAAAGGACTCGCACACCTCTGAGTCTTCAACAATGTTCTTTACAAGATTGTTGAAAGCTGTAGATGTGTGGTTCGATGAAACTAATGGCTGCAAAGAGAGCGCCTACCTTCGTGATAGATGAACCAGCTTTGAGGACTCTATCAAGTTCAAAGGCATCGAGGATGTCATTCCCTCTTGAAGAATCTGCTGAAGAATTCATTCCAGAACGTGAAGAACATCGAGCTGATGCACCTAAACATAATGCTAAAGAAAATGGTGCTGAAGAAAATGCTGATCAAATTCCTCAACGACAACCAACTCATCCTCGCGTTGCAAAAGAAGTGCAAGTTGACAAGATCATCGATGACATTGAAGCACCAGGTCCTCTCACACGCTCAAAAGCTTCACATTTTGTCTAACTTTTGTGGGCACTATGCTTTTGTCTCTATCACAGAGCCCACTAAGGTAGACGAAGCATTTCTGGAGTCTGAGTGGATTCAGGCCATGCAAGAAGAATTACATCAGTTCGAGCTCAACAACGTCTAGGAACTGGTCAAACGTCCAGATCCTCGCAAGCATAATATCATTGGCACAAAGTGGATCTATTGCAACAAGCAAGATGAAAATGGCCTTGTGGTGAGGAATAAGGCACGACTTGTAGCTCAAGGCTACACACAGGTTGAAGGAATTGATTTCGATGAAACTTTTGCACCTGTTGCTAGACTTGAGGCTATTCGCATATTACTTGCTTATGCTAACCATCATGATATCACTTTATATCAAATGGATGTGAAAAGTGCATTCCTCAATGGTAAGCTTGAGGAAGAAGTATATGTTGCTCAACCCCCAGGTTTTGAAGATCCAAAGAATCCTGACAAAGTCTTCAGACTCAACAAGGCCCTCTATGGCCTCACGCAGGCCCCTCGGGCGTGGTATGACACTTTGAAGGAATTCCTCATGAAGAATGGTTTCACACCCGGTTCACTCAACCCTACTCTCTTTACTAAATCTTATGATGGTGAACTATTTGTGTGCCAAATATACGTTGATGATATTATCTTTGGCAGTACTGACCAGCGTTATAGTGATGAATTTGCCTATATGATGATCGAACAATATCAAATGTCTATGATGGGAGAGTTGAAATTCTTTTTAGGTCTTCAAATTCGTCAACAGCGCAATGGCATATTCATATCTCAGGAGAAATACCTCAAGGATGTTACGAGGAAATTGGCATGCAAGATTGTAAAGCGTCAAAATTCCTATGCCCACAAATGGCCATCTATGCACTGATGAAAATGGTATTGACTTCGATCACAAGGTATACCGCTCCATGATTGGTTCTTTATTGTACTTATATGCATCTAGGCCAGATATAATGCTTAGTGTTTGCATGTGTGCCCGATTTCAAGCTATACCGAAGGAATCACACCATAAGGCTGTGAAGCATATTCTTCGATATCTAGCTCACACACAAACACTAGGATTATGGTACCCCAAGGGCTCTACTTTTGATCTCATTGGATATTCGACTCTGACTATGCTGGTGATCGTGTGGACCGCAAGTCAACATCTGGTTCCTGTCATTTCCTCGAACGATCTTTGGCCTGTTTGTCCTCGAAGAAACAGAACTGCGTATCACTGTCTACTGCTGAAGCTGAGTACATTGCTGCTGGTTCTTGCTGTGCTCAATTGATGTGGATGAAGCAAACTCTCAAGGACTACGACATCAACGTGAAGAATGTGCCTCTCTACTGTGACAATGAGAGTGCCATCAAGATTGCTCACAACCCAGTTCAGCACTCGAAGACAAAGCACATTCAGATTCGTCATCATTTTCTTCGTGATCATGTGTTGAAGGACAAAATTTCTATTGAGCATGTGAAGACTGAAGAACAGCTAGCCGATATCTTCACAAAGCCCTTGGATGAGAAGAGATTTAGCAAGTTGCGATGTGAGCTAAATATCTTAGAGTCTTCGAATGTTCTTTGAAATGGACACTCATCCTAACAATTATGCAAAATTGATGACTTAGATGTGCAACACATGAAGAAATGTTCTTCTTCAATCAATGAAGAATAACACTCTAAGTGTGAAGAAATTAATGAAGAATTTGATTCTCAGAACCCTACGACAATTGTACGCAGTGTCTGAAATCATCATTCTTATACGATGGGTCACGCCATGTCACATCCCAGTTAGACCATGCATTAGGGTGTGCATCATGTTTAAATTTCATTTGAATTTGAAATGGGAAGGCAGGAAACCCCAGAACACCCCCCCCCCTTAATTCAACTAGGGTTTACTAAAAATTATTTCAATGAACCTGAAATGCCCTTCAAAATGCTCATCATCTTTGCTTTGGTTCAGAACCTATGTCAAAGGAGGTGTATCATTTTCTAGGTCAACCAAAGGTCCTTGGATTAATTCACAAGTTTTGAACTTGAGCATTTTAAATTATACAAAATATTTTAAATGTTCAAAAATTGCCAAACCAAAATGTTTCATGTTGGAAATATTCCAACAAGGGACCAGGAGCATTTTGGTGATTTTTAAAACTGTTTTGGTATTTTAGAAAACCCCACAAAGTTGCAGGAAATTAGAAAAGTTTAAAAAACAGAAAAACTTACCTGACGCCCTACCCGGCCCACCTGCCGGCCCAGCCCAGCAGCCGCGCCAGCGAGCTGCTTGGCTCGGCCAGGCAGGCAGCCAGGTGCTCGGCGGCGGGCACCGCATGGGTGCCACGCACCTGGTCGCCGCCTCGCCGCTCCTCTCGCCAGCTGCCGCTGAGGACCGACCTCTCTCTCTCCCCCGAACCCCCTAGACACTCCCTCTCCTCCCCGGATCATCTCTCTCGCTCTCCCCCATCTTGGCCGACGCCGTCGCCGCCGCACCACCACCGTAGTCGTGCTCCCCGCCGTCCGTGCTCCTCCGCACCATGTCCAGGAGCTCCGCCGCACTCCACTACCCCTAGCCAGCCGAGTCCCGCTCGTTCTAGTGCACCGAATCCATCCCACCGACCTCGACCGAGCTCGCCGTCGCCGGAGATCCCTTTCGTCGCCGCCGTCGCTCCGGTTCATCCCGACCTCGGCGAGGCTTCTCGCGACGCCCGTGAGCCCACCTAACTCCCTTCCTCTCTCTCGCGCCCTCGAGCAGCGTAGCAACCGAGCCACGTTCACCCGCACCCGCCGCCGTGGAGCTCGTCGCGGCGTGCTCCGGTCACTCTCCGGCCACCCATGGTGTCCGTTCACTCACCGCACCCCAAAGGGTCTACCCATGTACTTCCCGCACCTCACCGAGCCCTCTAACCCCAAGCCCGTCGTTGGCGAAACCCCGGCCGCCTGGCTCGTCGCCGGCGCCAACTCCGCCACCCGACCCCAACCAACTCCACCGTGACGCGGGTTGCTCCTAGCTACCCGTAGCTACCTTCGCGACTCGTTTGGTCGCGGAATAAATCAAAACACTCCCTCCGCCGCGTCGGGCTCGCCGGCGGCTAGTCGCCAGTGCAGCCGGCGTGGGCGTTGACCACTGTGGGCCCTCGTTGACCCGACGGTCAGCGGCAGATGGGGCCCAGCCTCGCTAACTAAATAGGTTAGTTTTAATTAAACTTTAGTTAAGTTAATTACCCGACATGCGGGACCCACTGTCAGGTTTGACCTGGACGTCCTGTTGACTCGGCGTCATCTTGGACGCATGGTGACGCATTAATTCAATTTCTGGATTTATTCGATATAGTAAATTCGAATATAATTCAAATTTCAAATGCTTATAACTTTTAATCTATAACTCCAAATGCAAAGATTTATATATGAAAAATTATCAGAAAAATCCACTCTATCCATTGGTACAGGTTTCATGCATGTTAAAGCAAGTTAACTATGCTGTTTAACCAGAATAAGATAATGCACCTTTAGGACTAACTCAAATGAGCTATCATTTGAATCTTGATTCAAATAAGTTCATCCCTGTTATTTCAGCTTGCATTAGGCCAACACACATCCATATTGCCATGTCATAGCATGCATCATATTGTTGCATATTGTCATGTGTGTTTACTTTGGTGTGCTTTCATGATAGGTTACGCCCCGAGGATAACCTCGACTATCCATCTGAAGGCGATACTCTACCCCAGTTCCATCGGGCAAGCAACCCGTTGATCATTCGATACAAACCCATGTTCTCGCTTCGCTCTCGTTTCTGCATTAAGACAACGCGATTCAAACTGTTGTGTGCTGCGGTAGTTGAACCCACTTCCTTTGCATGACTGTCATTGCCACGGTAACTAGATGAAACCCACTAGTATGTGTAGGAGTTGATTGAGCCATGTTTGTGATTCCTACCATGCTATGCTTGCTATGCTTAGAGTTGTGTCAGTCGGCTCATCGGGATGATGAACTGGAGTGAAAGGTTGTGTTGGTTCGAGAGTGAAAGTGTTGAACACGATTTGGTAAAGGTATCGATGAGAGGCCATGTAGGAGTACATGGTGGGTTGTTTCATTGAAGCCGATCCTAGGCTGAGATCTGTGTTTGTGATCCATGAATTAGCTACTACCACGCATTGGGCCCGAAACCAATGGACCCTCTCGGCTTCTTAACCACCCTTGTTCTTAGTCAGGGAGTTGCAAGTAGTTTACGGTGTTTGTAGCATCTTTGGGGGCACGCATAGCGCTGACCTTAGGGGTGGGTTGTGTTGCGGTAGGCACGTGGCCCGGTGTACCGAGTGCCCGTTTGGTATCTCGGGAACCCTGCACACATCGTTCGGGGCTGTATGGGAAACCTCGGCGGACTCCTGCGGATGGAACCGAATAGGCGATAAACCTGGACTAGGGACTTGAGTGTTTAGGTAGGTTGTGGCCGACACCCACGTTGGGCTTCCGCTTGAAGGTTGCGAGTACATGTCGTGTGGCGGCGATAAGTGGTGAGAGCGTGTGTGAAGAAGTACACCCTGCGGGGTTTAATATGATCTATTGAATAGCCGTGTCCACGGAGAAGGACTTACGGGTTACCTATATCAGTTCATAGACAAGTAAATGGATACTACTAAAAGCCTCAAGATAAGTGTGAGTATCGTGGATGGCCCTCTCGTGGGATGACGAGAGAGGATCCACGATGGAGTATTGTGATGGTGATTAGTGGACTCGTGTACGACAAATGCTTTACAAAGTGTGTCACATAGGATAGCTTAGCCAAGAGTCAAAGCTGGCTTGCTGCAAATAACTCCACCTCCTTTCTTGAGAATGTGCATGTATGATAGGATTCTGTGGTAAGACTTGCTGAGTACCTTTGTACTCATGTTTGTAATTAATGTTTTTCAGAGGACAATACTACCCCTCCGACGGATTCTATGTAGATATTGACTTGACGAGTGAACTAGCCACCCGGTGGCGATCTAAGACTTGTGAAGGGCCATTGTAGATAGAAAGGCTCCAACAAGCTTTCTTTCTTTCTAGAGTGCTGTACTCGAGACTAGTTTGCTTCGCATGTGCTTGTATGATTGTATGACTTGAGTGTTGGGTCATGTGACCCCACCTGTATGACTATGTTATGTATGGCTCCTCGGAGCCTCTTAAATAAAGTACTTGAGTTGTAGAGTTTTGTTGTGATGCCTTGTTGTATTTACTCATATCGGGCATATTGCGTGTATGATTGAAATGCTTGGTATGAGTGGGATCCGACAAACTAGTTGTTTATCCTTGGCAGCCTCTCATATGGGGAAATGTAGTCTCGTGCTTACGGCGATAGTAGTCCGCTTCAGCCCGGTTCACGAGTCCTGCTAGCCAAGACTACTGCTTGGACACTTGGCTGGCGGCATGTGATTCATTTCGTTCCTATATCTGTCCCTTCGGGAAATGTCACGCCGTGGTACTCGAGTCTGCCTAGCCTGCTATAGCCGGGATACGGAGTCCTGTTAGCCAGTGCTACAGCCCGAGTTCATCGTTGATGACCGACATGCTCGAAGTGATTCATGTATGCTGTCCCCATAGGTTAGTGCGCTTTGGGTTCACGACTAGCCATGTCGGCCGGGTTCTTTGTCATGTGGATGCTAGCGACACTATCATATCGTGAGCCAAAAGGCATAAGCGGTCCCGGGCCATGGTAAGGCGACACCGTGGGAATACCGTGCGTGAGGCCACAAAGTGATATGAGGTGTTACCAGCTAGGTCGATGTGACTTGGAATCGGGGTCTGACAGCGTTGGCATCGAGCGAGGGCTACATGTAGGTTCGCTAAGCCAAACTGGTGAAGTTGAGTCTAGAAATGCTTTAGTTATATGTAGGGAATTGATTGTGGGAGGAGCGTAAGGCTCTTTTACTCCTTTACCTTATGCCCTCTGATCTGAGTCATCCTCTTCTCATTCGACGTGGGTATAGGACTAGGCTCTCTTCTCTCTATCAGGTTCACGTGTTACTAATCCGTAGTAACTTATAGGATTGTTGGTTACATCCTCAGTTCAGTGCTACTAAATTTTAGTATGCTATCAGTTGAACCAGAACCTTGATATGATGTTGTTGAGTGGTTTTGCAATCTGATTTTGAATGTCTCAAATCTGATTTTGAGCATTTACAGATGTTATGCTGCCCGATTTTCCCTAGAAATTCTAATGCCTTTGCATTGTGGCTGTGCTTTCGGATGGCCACCGTCCCCGAACCAAGTGGTTACTTTGACCCGTTGCATTGGTGTGTGTGGTCACACGGCAATGCTGGTTAGTGATGATTGAGTCTGGTTATCGATGGTATCCTGAATATACCGTCGAGGAGCAGTTTAGGATTTCAATCAAAGCCAATACCTATGCACGGTCGGTTTATCCATCTTATCCGGAGCTCTTGAGCCACTTCCTTTGTTCTTATGGGCTCGGAATCACTATTGGAATATCATGCAAGATGCAGCCTATTCCATGATGACTATTATTCGAGCGAACTGCCTTGCTGGGCAACACGATTTTTCGCTACATGCGGCATCCCTCCACAGGCGCATGGCTACCTTGAGGGTTTGTACAGCGATGCATCCCATGAGGACTCACTCCTTCGCACTACTCTTGAGATCTTTGGAGGACAAGGACCGTGAGAATCGGGCCTTGCGTATGGAGCTTTAATGCCCGTTCGACCCTTTGGGCTACTCGACTAGGTTTGCACTGCCGTGCAAGCGGATATATGGACATGAGGGACTTGTACCTGTGCGGGCGAGTCTGCCGGACTTTATGGAGTGGCGTGAGGTTGAGGCATCACTCCTCCTCGTGGGCCTCGTCTGCCACCGTTTGTTGGACCACGGCCACATCCGAGTCCTTATGGTCCACAGGCCCCACAGGATTGTCTGTTCCCGGACGATCATGTTCCACTTCGGGCTTGGGTGGTGACTTCTATGAGGACTAATATGGGAGCTCACTGAGTTAGCAGTAGTATTCCTAGTGTGGTAATAGTTGTGTTTCCACCGTCTGCGTGACTCGTGGAATACGACTTAGTGTGTATCGTTCAGGAAGTGTAGAAAAATAATGTATAGAAGTTGGGATGCTTCGAGGAGATGTAACGCCTTTCCTTATAGTTGTACTCCGTCAGGCTTGTACTAAACTATGAATGGTGTGTATGACCGTTGGTATATATATATATGGCAGTTTTATATTACCATTGTCATACGGATGAACATCTTTGCATTCCATGCTATCCATTACCTTCCGCACTTCCTTGTTAAATTCTGCCATCCTGGTTTAAACCTTTGCTTTGTCTCCTAGGATGGTCAACACCATAACACTCCTGCTGCTCGGAGCGAGGGAGAAGCTAGTGCAGCCAGAAATGTGAATCTGCCGCAACCGCCATCTTTGGCGAGGTTATCTTGGAAGCGAGCATAATAAGCGTGAAACCAACCGCTTATTGGGCGGATCGAACAAAACACCGCACGCCAGCCAAGAAATGATTTGGTTTCACTCAATGACTTCGTCAAGCTGTATCCCCCAAAATTCAAATATTCCGTCGAGCCTCTCGACGCGGATGATTGGCTTCATAGCATCCACCACAAGCTGCGTTCCGCGTAGCGTGGCTGAGGTGACAAGGTTACCTTTGCCGCTTATCATCTTGAAGGCCCCGCTAGTCTCGGTGGGAGAATTATGAGGCTATCGTCCGGTTGGACAAGTTACAACTTGGGCTGAATTCAGTGCCGCCTTCCGTGAGCATCATATTCGGAAGGTCTTATGGACCATAAGCGTGAGAATTCTGCAGTTTCACCCAAGGTAGGTGACGGTGGATGCCTACGGCCGTGAATTTGGGAGGTTAGCACGTTATGCCCCGAAGAAGTTTCTACCGATGCCAAGAAGCGGCAAGGTTCCGCAAGGGACTTAGCCACGAGCTACGCCGAGATCTCCAAATGCATGAGTGTACCTCTTTTCCAAAGCTAGTCAATAAGGCTATCGGCGCGGCCGGGCAGACTGATTTTGAGGCTTCAGCGCAAGCACATCCGTGACTCTGGATCTTCATCCGACTTTGGATCCCGAAGCGCGCGGGTTTGGGTTCCAAATCTGCTCTACCACCAGAGTTCACCCGAGGCCATCCTTTGAGGCGCCTCGCCCCAACCAGCAGTATCTTCCGCCTAAGACTTATGGAGGTCCCACTGCTAATGCTGCTCCACGCCCAAATGTGATAACTTGCTTCAAGTGTGGAGGCGGGCCACTATATCCGAGAGTGTCCCAGAACAACCCCAATCAAGTTGGAAAGTCATTGGCGCGGCAAGCCAGCAGGAAAGGTGCCCTATGCTAAACCGGTTGCCACCGCTCGTGGCCATGTCAATTATGTTTCTGCTGAAGAGACCTATGAGGATCCCAGCGTCGTCCTCGATGCGCTTCTTGTTAATTGCCATCCGCAACCGTTCTTTGATCTTTGGAGCATCTCATTCATTTATTTACGAGAGCTATGCTCGATTGCACAACACCACATTCGTGACATGCCTACCTCCATGGAAATTCAAACTCCTGGTTCTAGATGGCAAACCTCTAGAATAAGTCATGGGAATGAAATTCTTGTCGATAGATTAGTCTTTCTTGCATCTCTAATAGCTCTTAAGTCCTCGGACATAAACATCATCTTGGGTATGGATGGATGTCAGCCCATTATGCTAAGATTGATTGCTCTACTAGAACTGTTCAACTTACCCATCCTTGGGCAAGGCGGTGAATGTTTTAACCCGAGTGTCTAAGCGCCACTTTACTCATAAATGCCAACCCCTTCGGACCTCGAAGATATTCCGGTAGTCCGTGATTTCCGGATGTCTTTCGGAGGAACTGCCGGTGTTCCACCGACGGGGATGTCGAGTTAAGTGATAGATCTTGTTCCGGAACCGTCCCAATCTCTAGAAGACCTTATAAGATGGCACCCCTAGAACTAGCTGAACTTAGAAACAACTCGATGAGTCCTTGCAAAAGGTTTCATCCGTCCTAGTTCATCTCCATGGGCTTGCCCGTCCTCTTCGTCAAGAAGAAGGATGGTGCGGATCGGATGGTTGTAGATTACCGACACTGTCAATTTGGTCACTATCAAGAACAAGTATCCGCTCCCGGGATCAACGATCTGTATGATCAGCTCGCTGGATCCTCGATCTTTTCAAGATGGATTTGAGGTTGGGCTACCATCAAATCAAAATCAAAACGGGACATTCCCAAAACGGCCTTTGTCACTCGTTATGGCCAATCTGAGTACACCGTCATGTCCTTCGGATTAACCAATGCTCCAGCCACCTTCTCTCGGTTAATGAACTCAATCTTCATGGAGTATTTGGATAAATTAGTCGTGGTATACCTCGATGATATACTCATCTACTCCAAGAATGAGGAAGAACATGCCGAACATCTAAGGCTAGTATTGATGAAACTTGAGAGCACCGCCTTTATGCCAAATTCTCTAAGTGTGAATTTTGGTTACGAAGTGACCTATCTAGGCCATGTAATCTCTGGTAAGGGCATTGCTGTCAATCCCGGCGAGTTCAAGCCGTCCTTGATTGGACTCCACCGAATCGGTCAAGCAAGTTCGGAGTTTCCTCGGTTTAGCGAGCTATTGCCGCCGCTTCGAGAATTTCTCTAAAGTTGCTAAACCTCTAACGAACTCCTCAAGAAAGATAAAAAGTTCAAATGGGCGCCACGGTGCGAGTTCAGCTTTCGAGGCGAAAAGGCGCTGACATCTGCTCCGTACTTGTTCCACCAGATTTCTCTAAGGACTTTATTATCTATTGCGGCGCCTCGCGACAAGGACTAGGTTGCATACTCATGCAAGATCGTCATGTGATTGCCTACGCTTCTCGACGATTCGTCCACATGAGGATAACTACCCCACACGATCTAGAGCTTGCGGCGATGGTTCATGCACTCAAAACCTGGCGACATTACCTTACGGGTAATCGTTGCGAAATCTACACCGATCACCAAAGTCTGAAATATATCTTCACCCAACGGTTTGAATCTCAGGCAAAGGCGTTGGGTCGAGTTGATACAGATTTCGACTTAGGAATATCCTACACCCGAGCAAAGCCAATGTCATGGCTGGCGCACTAAGTCATAAATCTTATTGTAACAATCTGATGTTACAACAAAGTCAACCATTTCTCCACGAGGAATTTACGTAAGCTTAATCTTCACATTGTTCCTCGAGTTCCTTTCCACCACTGGTGGCGAAACCTACCTTACGGATCGAATCATAGCTGCTCGGCGGTATGATAGAGGATATCTCGGATCAAGGAGAACATCGCTAAGCGGAGCTGCTAAATGTTTCTCCATAGATGAACAGTGTTGTCTTCTTTGAAAACGCTTGGTGGTTCCTAAGAAACAACAGCTACTGACAATTGATCCTTAAGGAAGCTCATGACTCTCCTCTCACCATTCATCCGGTAGTACTAAAATGTATCAAGACCTCGCCGGAGGTTTTGGTGGACTAGGATGAAGAGAAATCGCTCAATACATTGCTAATTGCGGCGTTTGTCGTCGAGTTAAGCAGAGCATCAACGGCCTGCTGGTACCCTTCAACCTTTGGAAATTCCTGAATGGAAATGGGATAAAATCGGTATGGATTTCATTACGGGTTTCCCGGGACCAAGAGAGGAATAATGCTATCTTCGTTGTCGTCGATCGTCTTTCCAAAGTAGCCCACTTCCTACCCGTTCGTGAGAGTATAACCGCTAGCCAGCTAGCTGATTTGTACATCTCTCGAATAGTGTCTCTTCATGGTGTTCCATTAGAGATTAACTCAGACCGTGGAAGTCTCTTCACCTCTCGATTTTGGGAAAGTTTCCAAAGCGCTATGGGAACTCGTCTCTCCTTTAGCACCGCTTTCCATCCCCAATCAAGTGGTCAAGTAGAGCGAGTCAATCAAATCCTAGAGGATATGCTTGAGCTTCATCATCTCTTCGGCATGAATTGGGAGAAATGCCTTCCATTCGCCGAGTTAAGCTTATAACAATAGTTATCAAGCCAGCCTGGCAAAGCCCTTTCGAAGTTCTTTATGGGCGGAAATGTGAGCGCCTCTTAACTGGTCGAAACCGGGAGAGACAACTCTTTGGCCGGATATGATTCAGGAAGCGAAGAGCAGGTTCGCGTTATTCGTGAAAGTGAAAACAGCCCAATCTCGTCAAAAGAGCCAATATGACCGCAAGCATAAGCCTATGACTTATGAAATTGGCGAGAAGGCTTACCTTGGGTTACTCCTTTGAAGGAACCCATCGATTGGTATCAAAGGCAAGTTGGCTCCTCGTTACATTGGACCCTTCGCATTCTTGCCAAGCGAGGAGAAGTTGCCTACCAATTGGAACTACCTCCGCATCTTTCGAGTCCATGATGTCTTCCACGTTTCCCAACTCAGGCGTTGCTTCTCGGATCCTATCCGTGGAGTGGACCACGAAGCGCTTGATCTCCAAGATAACCTCACCTATCGAGAATATCCCGTTCGTATCCTCGATCAAGCCGAGCGTACCACTCGACGTCGGAATATCAAGTTTCTAAAGGTTCAATGGTCAAACCATTCCGAGCAAGAAGCAACTTGGGAAAGGGAGGATCGTCTTCGACTTGAGTATCCCACCTTTTATAGCAGATCCTAAATCTCGGGCGAGATTCTTTTGAGTGGGGTGAGTTGTCACATCCGGTTAGACCATGCATTAGGGTGTGCATCATGTTTAAATTTCATTTGAATTTGAAATGGGGAAGGCGAAACCCCGAACACCCCCTTAATTCAACTAGGGTTTACTAAAAATTATTTCAATGAACCTGAAATGCCCTTCAAAATGCTCATCATCTTTGCTTTGGTTCAGAACCTATGTCAAAGGAGGTGTATCATTTTCTAGGTCAACCAAAGGTCCTTGGATTAATTCACAAGTTTTGAACTTGAGCATTTTAAATTATACAAAATATTTTAAATGTTCAAAATTGCCAAACAAAATGTTTCATGTTGGAAATATTCCAACAAGGGACCAGGAGCATTTTGGTGATTTTTAAAACTGTTTTGGTATTTTAGAAAACCCCACAAAGTTGCAGGAAATTAGAAAAGTTTAAAAAGCAGAAAAACTTACTCGACGCCTACCTACCCACCTGCTGCCCAGCCCAGCAGCCGCCGCCAACAGCTGCTTGGCTCGGCCAGGCAGGCAGCCAGGTGCTCGGCGGCGGGCACCGCATGGGTGCCACGCACCTGGTCGCCGCCTCGCCGCTCCTCTCGCCAGCTGCCGCCGAGGACCGACCTCCCTCTCTCCCCCGAACCCCCTGGACACTCCCTCTCCTCCCCGGATCATCTCTCGCGCTCCCCCATCTTGGCCGGCCGCCGCCGCTGCACCGCCCGAAGTCGTGCTCCCGCCGTCCGTGCTCCTCCGCACCATGTCCAGGAGCTCCACCGCCTCCACTACCCCTAGCCAGCCGAGTCCCGCTCGCTCTAGTGCCCGAATCCATCCCACCGACCTCGACCGAGCTCGCCGTCGCCGGAGATCCCTTTCGTCGCCGCCGTCGCTCCGGTTCATCCCCGACCTCGACGAGAGCTTCTACGCGACGCCCGTGAGCCCACCTAACTCCCCTTCCCTCTCTCTCGCCCTCGAGCAGCGTAGCAACCGAGCCACGTTCACCCGCACCTGGCCGTGGAGCTCGTCGCCGGCGTGCTCCGGTCCTCTCCGGCCACCCATGGTGTCCGTTGCACTCACCGCACCCCAAGGGGTCTACCCATGTACTTCCCGCACCTCACCGAGCCCTCTAACCCCAAGCCCATCGTTGGCGAACCCGCGGCCGCCTGGCTCGTCGCCGGCGCCAACTCCGCCACCCCGACCCCAACCAACTCCACCGAGAGACGCGGGTTGCTCCTAGCTACCGTAGCTACCTTCGCGACTTCGTTTGGTGGCGGAATAATCAAAACACTCCCTCCGCCCGCGTCGGGCTCGCCGGTGACTGATCGCCGGTGCAGCCGGCGTGGGCGTTGACCACTTGTGGGCCCTCGTTGACCCGACAGTCAGCGGCAGATGGGGCCCAGCCACGCTAACTAAATAGGTTAGTTTTAATTAAACTTTAGTTAAGTTAATTACCACGACATGCGGGACCCACTGTCGGGTTTGACCTGGACGTCCCTGTTGACTCGGCGTCATCTTGACGCATGGTGACGCATTAATTCAATTTCTGGATTTATTTTGATATAGTAAATTCGAATATAATTCAAATTTCAAATGCTTATAACTTTTAATCTATAACTCCAAATGCAAAGATTTATATATGAAAATTATCAGAAAAATCCACTCTATCCATTGGTACAGGTTTCATGCATGTTAAAGCAAGTTAACTATGCTGTTTAACCAGAATAAGATAATGCACCTTTAGGACTAACTCAAATGAGCTATCATTTGAATCTTGATTCAAATGAGTTCATCCCTATTATTTCAGCTTGCATTAGGCCAACACACATCCATATTGCCATGTCATAGCATGCATCATATTGTTGCATATTGTCATGTGTGTTTACTTTGGGTGTGCTTTCATGATAGGTTACGCCCCGAGGATAACCTCGACTATCCATCTGAAGGCGTTACTCTACCAGTTCCATCGGCAAGCAACCCATTGATCATTCGATACAAACCCATGTTCTCGCTTCGCTCTCGTTTCTGCATTAAGACAACGCGATTCAAACTGTTGTGTGCTGCGGTAGTTGAACCCACTTCCTTTGCATGACTGTCATTGCCACGATAACTAGATGAAACCCACTAGTATGTGTAGGAGTTGATTGAGCCATGTTTGTGATTCCTACCATGCTATGCTTGCTATGCTTAGAGTTGTGTCAGTCCGGCTCATCGGGATGATGAGCTGGAGTGAAAGGTTGTGTTGGTTCGAGAGTGAAAGTGTTGAACACGATTTGGTAAAGGTATCGATGAGAGGCCATGTAGGAGTACATGGTGGGTTGTTTCATTGAAGCCGATCCTAAGAACTGAGATCTGTGTTTGTGATCCATGAATTAGCTACTACCACGCATTGGGCCCGAAACCAATGGACCCTCTCGGCTTCTTAACCACCCTTGTTCTTAGTCCGGGAGTTGCAAGTAGTTTACGGTGTTTGTAGCATCTTTGGGGCCGCATACGCACGCTGACCTTAGGGGTGGGTTGTGTTGCGGTAGGCACGTGGCCGGTGTACCGAGAGTGCCGTTTGGTATCTCGGGAACCCTGCACACATCGTTCGGGGCTGTATGGGAAACCTCGGCGGACTCCTGCGGATGGAACCGAATAGGCGATAAACCTGGACTAGGGACTTGAGTGTTTAGGTAGGCTGTGGCCGACACCCACGTTGGGCTTCCGCTTGAAGGTTGCAGTACATGTCGTAAGCGGCGATAAGTGGTGAGCGTGTGTGAAGAAGTACACCCTGCAGGGTTTAATATGATCTATTGAATAGCCGTGTCCACGGAGAAGGACTTCGGGTTACCTATATCAGTTCATAGACAAGTAAATGGATACTACTAAAAGCCTCAAGATAAGTGTGAGTATCGTGGATGGCCCTCTCGTGGGATGACGAGAGAGGATCCACGATGGAGTATTGTGATGGTGATTAGTGGACTCGTGTCACGACAAATGCTTTACAAAGTGGTGTCACGTGGGATAGCTTAGCCAAGAGTCAAAGCTGGCTTGCTGCAAATAACTCCACCTCCTTTCTTGAGAATGTGCATGTATGATAGGATTACGTGGTAAGACTTGCTGAGTACCTTTGTACTCATGTTTGTAATTAATGTTTTTCAGAGGACAATACTACCCCTCCGACGGATTCTATGTAGATATTGACTTGACGAGTGAACTAGCCACCGGTGGCGATCTAAGACTTGTGAAGGGCCATTGTAGATAGAAAGGCTCCAACAAGCTTTCTTTCTTTCTAGAGTCGTACTCGAGACTAGTTTGCTTCCGCATGTGCTTGTATGATTGTATGACTTGAGTGTTGGGTCATGTGACCCCTACCTGTATGACTATGTTATGTATGGCTCCTCGGAGCCTCTTAAATAAAGTACTTGAGTTGTAGAGTTTTGTTGTGATGCCTTGTTGTATTTACTCATATCGGGCATATTGCGTGTATGATTGAAATGCTTGGTATGAGTGGGATCCGACAAACTAGTTGTTTATCCTTGGCAGCCTCTCATATGGGGAAATGTAGTCTCGTGCTTACGGCGATAGTAGTCCGCTACTGCCCGGTTCACGGAGTCCTGCTAGCCCAGACTACTGCTTGGACACTTGACTGGCGGCATGTGATTCATTTCGTTCCTATATACGTCCCTTCGGGAAATGTCACGCGGTGGTATTGAGTCCTGCCTAGCCTGCTACAGCCGGGATACCGGAGTCCTGTTAGCCAGTGCTACAGCCCGAGTTCATACGTTGATGACCGACATGCTCAAGTGATTCATGTATGCCTGTCCCCATAGGTTAGTGCGCTTTGGGTTCACGACTAGCCATGTCGGCCGGGTTCTTTGTCATGTGGATGCTAGCGACACTATCATATCGTGAGCCAAAAGGCATAAACGGTCCGGGCCATGGTAAGGCGACACCCGTGGGAATACCGTGCGTGAGGCCACAAAGTGATATGAGGTGTTACCAGCTAGGTCGATGTGACTTGGAATCGGGGTCCTGACACGCCACCACCAAAGTTGAACATCTTCAATTTGAGTTTTTCCTCAGTTGTTCAGATTCTTCAACTTTGCAAAATCTTCACTGTTTCCGTCGTTTTTCTTCATTGGCTATATATATATGGGTTTATGTCCTCTACAGCATTCACTTATGGCTATTTCTTCAAGTTGCGTCTTCTGCTAAGTGAATGTGATCGGACCCTTCCCCCTCTATGCTATACTCAACCCAATCTATTAACAAATTCTTCATGTGCATTCTATTTGAAACTCGTTCAAAATCTTCACTATGTCCTTGTCAGATGAAGAAATTGCAAACGGAACTTTAAAACTAATCTTATCCAAATTTTCGGCTTTGCCGCTCAAACCGTTCCGCATCCCACGATAGACTTATCTACTCACCCACGATCTAACATGATCTCCACTTTTCAGTACGTGGGTGACACATGTCACGCGAATGAGAAGGGTCAGGGGCACGTTCGTCCTAAATCTTTGGGCGAACAGTTTTTCACTGTGGCTATAAATACCCCTCTCCCCTTCCTCACTTCCTTTACTCCGCTCGACCGCTCTCTCTCCCGCTCGAGCTTCTCAAACCCTAGCACCGCCGCTACTCCATCATCGGCGGTGAGGAAGAGCTTAACTGCCTCGACCTCGTCAGCTGTCAGACTCAAGGCCGACATGAAATCTTCACTCCGCCGCCGCCGTAGCTGTCTTCCTCCGCCGAGTTAGGGCGTGGAAGATCTACACAGACGAACTTCACTTCTCCACCTCACTGTTCATCGTGTTCTTCATCCAGGGTAATTAAAAGTTACTTTTACTGCCCTCTTTGATTCAGATTTTCTATACAACATCTTCAAAGGTGTTTTATTCTTCAAATCCTCACACACTAAAACACCTCACATGTCATCTTTTCTTGATTCGTTTCTCTAAGCATCATTTTTCTTCAAGATCCCTCAATTGTGTGGATCTTTGATCTATACAACTCTGGAACCTAAGACAAAGAACGCTTAGTGAAATTCTTCAAGACTCATCTGGTCAAATTCCTCAAACTTGTTCTTTTTGAAAAACCTTCTGAGAACGCATATGACCTCCCCAAATTCCTCGCAACTATACTCTGTTCACAGGTACTCATGTCCGCTGCTGAATCACTAGGTTCTCATCAACTTAACTCATCTGCAGCATTCCTCGAAGAAAAGTTGCATACTTCTTCAGAGAATTCGATTGTTCAAATTCCTCATCTAAAGAATATGGCAGATGGTAAGAAGCCACAGAAAGGAGGAAACAAGCCTGAGGTCATGACTGCTTTTGAAATCCCTGAGGACATTTACAAAGATTACTGCACACCTGATGAGGCCAAGTTCGGAAAAGAGAACAAAAATCAGCGCCAAGGTGCGCATACAGAGGAATGAAAGGAGATGAGCAAGAGAATGGAGAGAGTACAGGTACGTTACTCCAAAGTATATGAAGAAATTCGTACTTAATCCTCCATGCCCAAGAGCTCCATTGGCACCTGGCCAAGAAGCTGACCCCACCAGCATCAAGCGTGGTGAGGATTTTCCTGAAGAATGGGCCAAGCGCCAAGCCAAGTTGGCTAGACAAGCTAAAGAAGCAGTGTGGAAATTCAATGAAGACTCTGCTGCTCCTGCTGCACTGAGGCCTCTATCATGCCTAGGAAATCAATGGCGAAGAAGCCCGCGCACAAGCCAAGTGCTTCACCAACAGTGCCCTCATGGCCAAGTTCCTCAGCAATGCCCTCACGGCCAGAATCTTCAATGCCCTCACGGCCAATCCCTCATGCTGCTCCTGCCCCTCCAAAGTCCTCAGCTGCTCCGGCAAAGTCCTCAGCACCTGTGCATCTGGCCACGTGCCAAAGGACTGCAGGCATCTCTATTTCCTCTGGTGTCTCAGCAAGTTCCTCGGCTGCACCAAATTCTTCATCAGGCCCCACTCTGCTGAAGACAAAGGCAACGGCTGGAGGAGGTCCTAGGCCAAGTCCTAAGAAGAAACAGGTTGCCTTCCAAGTGCCATCTGACGATGAAGCTGATGATGATGAACTTGTAGAAATCATCAGAGACAGACAAGAAAGGGCCGCTAGATCCAAAGGCACACCTGTGCCACTTCTATTGGATCCAAAACTGATCCTCGATTACATTGATTTCTGGCACAAGGACCCAAACACGCCTATGCCTGATTTCAAATTGACTCCTGGTCAAAGTCACATGCTGACCCATTTCATCTCTGAAGAAAAATGGAAATTTAAGAAGGCCAGGCAGATCAAGAAGGCTCAGTACAGGAAAGAGAATTTCCTGAGGAAGAACGTTCTCTCTTTGACGACTGATGAGTTTACAAAGATCCACTCTGAAATCAAAGCCCTCAGCGATGACTTCGATGCTTATTATGCTGATTGGCAAGGAGCCAAAGTCAGGTTTGTTAAACTGACTGAGAAGTTCACTAATGTTGCAGCTCCATCGCAACAAGAAGTTCCTCAGGATGAAGCCTCTGCTCAGTCAACTGAAGAACATGCCAGAACCGCTGATGACGTTCAGGCTGCTGAAGAAAATGTTAGTTCCAGGGCTGATGACTCCATACCAGCCGCTGAAGAAATTGCCAGGGCATCCACTAGTGGTGCGCCTGAAGAAAATGAAGAAGTCAGGGCAACTACATCAGTTGCGCCTGAGGAAATTCAATCAGATTCCTCAGCTCCTCCTGCGCCTACACCAACTCCTATCCTTCCATCTGCATTAGATGTGAAGAAGACCAAGGCTGCAGAGCGAGCTGCAGTGAAGAAAAGGAAATCATCAGTTGCTTCAGATTCTTCAGCTCTGAAGAAAATGAAGCCTATGACCAGCTCGTTTGAAAATCCCATTGATGTTGTTCCGATTTCAACCATGCCATCAAAGGACCTTGTTCCTTTTGGTGAAGAATATGTGATCCCAAGCGGATCTGATGAAGAAAATCATTCTGCTGCTTCGTCAGAGCAGATTTGTCGTATGGTAGGTGCGACATATGCCAACGGCTGGCTTATCATTGTGGGAGCCAATAAGACATCGCTGGTGCCTGGAAACGGGATAAGGCGAAGACATGCACGCCGGCAAATCTTACCCAGCTTCGGGGCTCTCCGGGGAGATAATACCCCTACTGCTGCTCTGCCGGGTCTCCGCATGATCACTAAGTTAACAAGTAGCTACAAGAGGCTCCTTGAGCTGTTTGGTGAGAGGAAGAAGAAGGGCAAGACCAGCTCTCCTCTTCCCTCTACGTGGTGTCTAAAACTCTAAGAGATCAACCCTTTGCATGGGTGCCCCGGGGGGTTTATATAGGCTTACCCCCCGGGGGTACAATGGTAATCCGGCTGGGCGTGGGCCCTAGCCGTCAGTGTCTATGTTTGTCGTCTTCTTCGTCGGCTGCTGGGGCCCGCCGACTGGTGGGTCCCGCCGGCTGCCGGCTTCCTGGTCGACAAGCTCGTCCCACCGCTCGGGGGCCTTGTCGGCGGCTGGTTACTGTTTCCTCACTCCTGATGACGAGGGCTTTGTCGAGGTAAGCATGGCTATAGTGCCGTCGCCTGGCGGGCGTTCACTGTAGCCTTACCTCGTCTCGTCTCCTTAATGAGGCGCCTCCTTCGTGGGATGGAGCAAGCCGGCTGCTGGGAGCCGGCCTCATCTCAGGCCGACCTGGGGAGACTAGGCCGCCCTCGAGCGTCTCTGTGACCGAAGGGGCCCGCCGCCTGTGGGCCGTTCTGACAGCTTGTCGTGGGTGATGTCATGGTCAACATGGCAACAGTGCCGCGCCGGACGATGATGGCTGCCCCGTACGGCGCACTGTGGCCACGTGCGCTCCGGGATTCAAGGGTGGCAAGCTTCACTGTAGCCACGCCCCGTCTCATCACCGTTATGTGTGTGCAGACTTTGAGGGTACGATCTTAGCCGCCTGTTGGGGCCCGGTTTCTTGGAGTCGGCCTTCTCGTGGCCGGCTTCTTGGAGTCGGCCCTCTTGTGGCTTTCCTCCCGCAGGTTTAGGGCCGGGCTGCCTCCCGGTAACCGGCCTAAGAGACAGCCGGCCAAGGGAAGGCGGCGCCACGCCTTGGATGCTTGAAGGCTTGATCAGACTGTAATTTTTTTGAAGAACCGGGGGGAGCCAGCTAGGCTACTCGTGGTCATTTACTCCGACAGTAGTCCCCGAAGCTGGTTGGGCTTCGAGGCTGAAGAGAGGACGAGAAGCTCAATCAGCTTCCTATCCTGAAGAGCCGGCAGCTAGGAGCCGGCTTTGATTAGGTGCACCGTCTTTAGGAGGCTTTGCAGCTTGAAGGCGGGAACAAGGTGGCACGTGAGTCGGGCTGCTTGCCGACCGCTGCCGCCGCGCGCCTACATGGCACCCGTCGTGAGACGGGCCTGCCTAGCCCACGTATGACGGGACGTCGCCGCAGACCGGGGCCCGCCACTCCCAGGCCTCGGCCCAAGTGTGGATCTTCCGTGGCCCGAACGGACCGTTCACCTTCCTGCGGCAGTTTCCGCACGCCTTTAGGGCGCGATAATCGCGGGACGTGGGGGAGTAGGCGCAGTTAATCCCACGTCCCCCACGCCTTGCCTCCTTGGCTTCGCCGCACGAGGCTATAAGTAGGGGGAGGAGGGGGTCGGCAGACGCTCGCATGCTCGCCCTCGCTCCACCATTTCTTCTTCTTCTTCTTCCTCCTCTCCGCCGCCGCAGCGCCTTGCTGCCGCATTGCCCTTTCGCCAATTTTCTTGGCTCACCATAGCTCTGTCGCAGCAGGGTCGCGCATCCTCCGCCGCCGCGCCTTTCCCGTTGCTTCCTCATCCTGATGGCGCTGTCCAGCTCTTGGGATGGTTCCAACGTCCATGAGGACCATGTCGACTTCCTCCGCAAGACACGGCGGCTGCCGGGCACGGATTACGTGCGGGCCCACCTCGCGCCGGAGACGGAATCTCGCCGGCGTCGGAGGAGGACGAGCGGGTAATCTTCCGCTCGCACTGCCTGCGCGGCGTCGGCCTCCCGGCGAGCGGGTTCTTCCGCGCCTTCCTCGAGTTTTATCATCTCCAGCCGCATCACCTCACCCCAAACACGGTGATGCTGCTGTCGGACTTCGTCACTCTGTGCGAAGGCTTTCTTGGCGTCCTCCCCACCCTCGAACTCTGGGGGGAATTTTTCCAATGCAAGCTCGGCACCGTCACCGCGGGCGTGCCCGCCCCATGTGGCGCCTTCATCACTATGCGGAGGTCGAGCGACAACAACCCATTTCCGCCCATCCCATTGATCCAGTCGGTGAAGCTCTGGCAGACATCCTGCTTCTACGTGAAGATTGTCGCTCCGCAAGGCGACTTTATCAATCTGCCGGCTTACGTAGCCGGCCCGCCGGCTGGGAGGCAGCCTTCATGGTCCTACCGAGCAGGGACGCCTGCCTCCCGGCTGCTGCGTCGCCCGGCTCCGGTGATGGTCCATCGGAAGGCATGGTCGGGCCAACTGGTAGCCACCTTAAATGGAAGCGCCGGTGCTTTCGCGCTCCAAGGCCGACCGCACATGATCTGCCAGATGAGCGACCGTTTCGACCCAAGTCGGTTGAGCACCAAGGAGATGCCTCACGATGAGGTATCTTACATGGTGAACTACATCTCCAACTGCAAGCTCACCGAGGAATGGCGGTATGGCAAGAAGCCGTACTCTCACGCCAATCCTCCGCCTATGGTAAGTTTCCCTTCTTTTCTTCTTCTCTTGTTGTCGGGTTCATAATGGTCGACTCTTGACCAGCCGGCTTGTTTTTAGCAGAGCCCCCTTCTTCGACCGGCGGCCGGAGCCGCGGGGCTGGAGCGCCAGTTCATGCCCGACCGCACGGCGGACAACTTTGACGATCCAGGCTTGGGGGCGGCCGCCCTGGACGACGACGTCGTAGGAGGAGGCGGTGAGGTTGGCGGCCCCGAGCTCGGAGCCGGCTTCGAGGACTGACCGGATGACGACGAGGCCGAAGTTATTCCACGTCGTCAGCCGACGTCCGATCGTCAAGGCACGGGCCCATCTGTCGCGCCAGCTGTTCGTGGTGGCGCGCGAAAGCCGGGCAGGCGCCGACCTTTGTCGGCGTCGGCGAAAAAACCACAGGGTTCATGGCGGCGACCAAAGCGGACGAGGCGGCCCGCTTCCGCAAGGTGGTGAAGCAGCCGCAGGCGGTTTCGGCGTAAGTGTTGAATATCTCACGCCTTTCTTTTTTCTCTTTGATTGACATTCTTCTAAGCCTTCTTCTTGACTTGTCAAACAGGGCCCCGCTCTCTCTCGAGCGGGTCCCTGCAGCTTCCATAGTTGGAGCGGTGGGAGGGTATGCAAGCTCTCGCCGCGTGGATCCCTGCGCTGATCTCCTGGAGGAGATGGAGCGGAACACGCGGGAGGCGCGGGAGGAGCGGGAGGCGGAGGAGCGGTGGGCCGCCCAGGAGGCGAGGGAAAAGTCGGCGGAAGCGCAAGCCGACGCATCGGCCAAGGCCCAGGCGGAGGTAGCGGCCGCGGAGAAGGTGGCGGAGGCTACGCGTAACCAGCCTCTGCAGCTCATCATCCCTCGGACTTTGACCCGTACATCGGTGCCCCCGGAGGAAACGTGCGCAACCGGCCAGCCGGAGAGGAGGAGGCGGCGTAATCGTCTGCAGAGGCGGCACCGTCACCGCCGGCTTAGGGCCAGGCCAAAGCGGCCGGCAACGTGCCGCCGGGCTGCGGCCGGAAGCGGCGAGCAGGCTGTAGGAGAAGCGGATCTTGTGGTCTATCACCGTCTACGTCGCTAGCAGGAAATCGACTTCAGCTTGAGCCGCGAAAGTGACAGCGGGCACAGCTCATCGGCTCGGAGATCTGGAGGTGGCCAGCGCCAGCTCGTCGAGTGGACACCGGCGGTGGGGACGGCGAAGCTGAGCGATGGCGGCAGGAGGACCGGAGCCGGCCAGGCCCCGCCGCCTCGTTGAAGCGGTACACTCAAGAGTTCATCACGACAGCGGGCGGTCATTCGGGTGGAGTCCTCCGCTCTTTGGTGATTGCTTCTTGATTTCTTTACGTGGTAGGCGCGTGTAGCGCCTGCTGAATGTAGTCCCGAGTTCGAGTCGTGTCTTTGGCGGAAGACTTGGAACTCTTACTAAACTTCAATTGTGGTCTTGTTCTTATTCACCTCGTCCTATTTGCGGGAATATCACAATCTCCGCATGGCTGCTTTCAACTCCCAGGCCGGAGATGGGCCAAAGACCGCCCGATCGAATGAGAGCCGTAAGTGCTTCATTTTTATCTTCGTTGAAGTGCGTCAGTGCCTTTGCTGGGTGTAAGTCCCTGAGATTGGGCCATTGCTGCGCAATCGGGTCAGATCTTCCGGCAACTTCTTCCTTATTGTTTTTTTCTTCTTCATATTTGGAGGGGCCAATGCCGACTTGAGGGAGCTGCTAGGCGGGGTCCAGACCACCCTTCGTGCCAAGGAATCCGAGTGCACCTCCTTGGCTCAGGAGCATGACCGCCTGCCAAGAAACTGGCGACCAGGAGGAGAGCCATAAGGCGGCCTTGAAGACGGTGCAAGACAGTGAGGTCGCCCTCAAAGCCGAATATGAGACCGAGGCGGCATGCTGGGCTGACGCGAAGTAGGCGTTGAGCGAAGGCTACGGCCGGATTGAAGATTTGATTGACGGTAAACCGCCTTCTTCTTCATCCCTTTGCATGCCCCTTGTCATCTGATTTGTCTTCTGACTTTGTGCTACTTCTTTCTTCTTTGTGCAGATTACTTTCCCGGTTACTCCGTCGCCGCCACCCAAGCCATTGAGGCCCACCGCGATGCCGCCCGGGAGCATAAGGTCAAGTGCACGGGCGCCTTGCCGGTCACGAGAGCAACTTGGCGATTCAAGCCCGTCTGTAACCGGCCCACCGCATACTCCACCGTCTTGGCGTCTTGCGAAGCGCGGTGTTAGCTGCCCTACGGCGGCGGCGGTTCCCGCACCCCGTCGGACCGCCCGGCTGGAGGTTCTGATCGGCCGCTTGAGGCTGGAAGGCTCTGCAGCTCGGTCGGCGCGGGCAGCCCAGCGGAATTGAGTCCGAGCACGGTATCTGGGCTGAGCTTGGCCCGGTGAGCACTGGCGGTAGGAGGCGGCCGAAGCTGGTGGCGGTGCGGCGGCTATCATCGGCATGCCTCGGTGATCGCCGATTACACCGACCGGTGTCTTGCCCCACGAGGTAAATGATGTCGTCGTCGCTCGGTCGGAAGAGTGGTTCGAGCTGAACCGGCGGGAAGCGAAGACTGGCGAAGCGGTCGCTTCCGGCGAAGCGAAGGGCGGGGGGAGGATGGCGAAAGGCGCCATGCCAGGCGAGCGACCAAGCAGCCTCAGCACGATCGATGCCTCAACAATGGTAGCGGCGGGCAAACCGCGCGCCTGCCAGAGGTGATGATCATGCCGAGACTTCGCCCGGTGGCGACTCCTCCGGCCAACCTTGCGTCTCCACCAACTTTCGACTCGCTTTCGCTGTGCTCCCTTGGCCTGATCCGCCGTCTTTACTTTCCTGCTCATTACTCTTGAACACTTTTATTAAACTTGCAGCAGTTCCACCGCGAGGATATATTCAAACTATGTTGAATCTTTGGCCTTTCGAAGGCCTTTTATTGTAAATATAATCATGCATGTGTTTGGCTTCCATCCATGTTTGCTTTTTCATCCTTTTGCTTTGTTTCCTTTGCCGCCTTCCTTGGTAAATCGCCTTCCCAGCCGGACAGCTGCTTTCTGCGAGTTTGTGGCTGGGAAAACTCAGCTGTTTAGGAAGGCAAGTACTCGACTTTCTTAGATTGTAGCAAGGTGAATGGGAAGCGGCCGATCGGCTGCTCGGCAGCGATGGTCGAGTAGTGGGAAGCGAACTAAGCGTTATATAAGTTCATTAGTCCATAGCACGTTTTCATGTGGGCATCCTTTCCACGCCTTTGGCTCTTGCCATCGGACAGCCCGATTCTTGAGCTGCGGCTTTTCGACGACAAGAGGGCTTGGGTGCGGCACACTACTTGTCTCACTTTTGCAGGTAGAACTTGAATATAACTCAAGGCGGCAAGTCCCTAGGCCCTGGTCGAACCAGTGCCGGACGAGAAAAATGAATGTAGTAACATAATCATAGGCATGATACTTATCATTCATAGATAAAGAGGTAGTCCACGAGTGTTCCTCGGGGCCCGTTGTCTCATACTTAATACAAAGGTAGCGTGCTACATACGCATTTAAGCTGTAAAATCTTGGAGGAGATTGGCGTTCCATAATGCGTTCGAGCTCCTTGCGGAATCATCTCTCTTACGTGCCTTGGCTACGTGCGTCGATCGGGTGGTAGGTCATTGCCTAATGCTCTGCGATGTGAAGGGCCTTCCCAAGGGGCGAGAGCTTGGGCTGGCGGTTGTTCGTTGGATCAGCGGAGCACAAGGTCACCCTCTTGGAAGGATCTTGGCTTGACCTTTCGGCTGTGGTAGCGGCGTAAACCCTGCTTGGTAGATGGCGGACGGTGAGGGCTAACGGCGGCTTTCTTCTAACGTCGGCCGCCGTCTTCTCATGCTTACTTGGCCTCCGCCTCCGTGTACATGGTGACCGAGGTGAGTCGAACTTCGATGTCGATTGGGTTGACAGCCTCGGCACCATATCTAAGGAAGAAAGGGTGAACCGAGTTGACTTGATTCGAGGGTAGTCTTGCGGACTCAAGGGCGGCTGGCAGCTCGTCGAGCCAACAATGCGGCCCGACAGCTCTAATGCTTACGACGAGTCGGAGCTTGTTGCGGAGAGGATGAGGCCGTTTGCTCGCTCAACGGGTCGTTTGTTTGCGGGTGGGCAGCGGGCGCTAAAGTCAGCCGGATGCCACAGTGCCAGCGCGAGAAAGCGTGCGGCGCTCCTTTGGCGAAATTCGTGCCATTGTCGGTGATGATGCTGTGTGGTACACCGTACCGGGTTGTAATATCTGCGATGAATGTCACGGCAGTCGGCCCATTCAGCTTTTTGATCTGGTTTGCTTCAATCCACTTGGTAAATTTGTCCACAGCGACGAGCAGGTGTGTCATGCCGCCGCGTGCCGTCTTGAATGGACCCACCATGTCCATCCCCTAGACGGCAAAAGGCCAGGTGAGGGGGATGGTCTTGAGTGCAGAAACCGGCAGGTGTTGCTTGGAGCTGAAGACTTGGCAGCCTTTGCAGTATTTGACTAACTCCTTGGCGTCATCCAAAGCAGCCGGCCAGAAGAATCCATGGGGAAAGCTTTGGCGACGAGTGATCTTGAGGCCGCGTGGTGGCCGCATTCGCCTTCGTGGATGTCCTTGAGGATTGCTATGCCCTTCTCTGGCTCAACGCAGCGCTGGAAGACTCCAGTGACGCTCCGTCTAATGAGCTCTCGGTTAACTATTGTGTATGCTCCGGCTCGGTGTTGGACTTGTCTTGCAGCGATCTCGTCAGTTGGCAGCTCTCTGTTTACCAGGAAGTTGGGGATGGGCTGGGCCCATGATGGATTTGTGACTTCTTCTATTTCCAACACGGCTCTGCGACCAGGGTGGGTGGGCTGGGTGGTGAAGAAATTGGAGTCGGCCACCGCTGTTGTGTCGATCACGTCCCAGACATTGCCGTAGTCCCGGGTCGAATCTGAAGTCCCGGGCGGGTGCGACTATGGCAGTCCCCGAGCCGCCTGTTGAAGTCCCCGGGCCGCCTATCAAATTCCCCGAGCCGCCTGCCCGGTTCCCCAAGCCGGATCCAACTGCGTCGGGGTCGGGCGGTTCGAAGATGGAGTCGGATTACAGAGCGGCGATAGGCAACGAGGCGTTGGAGAGACGCCCGGTTGGTATAAGCAGCCGAGTGGAGCCTATTCGTGCTAGGCCATCTGCTTGCTCGTTGTCGGACCGTGGCACGTGGAGGAACTCGCATCCTTCAAAATATCCGCTAATTTGCTGAATGAGGAAGCAGTAACTCGCCATGTTTGCCTCCTTGGCGTCCCAATCGCCAGATGATTGTCGAACTACCAAATCCGAGTCGCCATAGCACAGGATCCGGCGGATGCCGAGTTCTTGGCTAGCCGGAGCCCGTGTATGAGCGCCTCGTACTCGGCCACATTGTTCGAGGCAGCAAAATGAATTTGCAATGTGTATCTGAGCTTGTCGCCTTTGGGAGAGGTGAGGATGATGCCGGCTCGCAAGTCGGTGCGCATCTTGGACCCATCGAAGTTCATCCGCCAATGAGTGGAGTCGGGGGCCGGCGGCAGGTACTGGCTCTCGGCCCAGTCGACCAGGAAGTCAGCCAATGCTTGGGACTTGATGGCGGTGCGAGGCTGGTAGAAGATCGTGTAAGGGGCCAGCTCAATGGCCCGTTTTGCCACCCGACCGGATGCATCCCGGCTGCCTATGATCTCGGCGAGTGGGGCAGTACACACGACCGTGATGGGGTGTTCTTGAAAGTAGGGCTTGAGCTTCCTGGAGGCGAAGTACACATCATAGCACATCTTCTAGTAGTGTGGGTAGTTCTGCTTCGAGGTGGACAGCACTTCACTTAAATAATACACCGGCCTCTGGACTGGCTGGGCTCGGCCTTCTTCCGGGCGCTGAACCACGATAACGGTGCTGACCACCCGGCTGGTAGCGGCAATGTAAAGAAGCATGGGCTCTTTCTAAGTTGGTGCCGCCAAGACAGGCGGCGTGGCCAGCATCTTCTTTAGCTCGTGGAAAGCTTGGTCGGCTCGGTCCTTCCACTCGAAGTGAGTGGTCTTCTTCATGAGTCGGTAGAGGGGGAGAGCTTTCTCTCCGAGCCGGTTGATAAAGCGGTTCAGGGAGGCCAGGCATCCGGTAAACTTTTGGACGTCTCGTAGCTTGGTGGAAATCTCCATTCTCTCTATGGCCTTGATCTTCACTGGGTTGCATTCGATGCTACGTTCGGAGACCAGGAAGCCTAGAAGCCGGCCGGCTGGTACTCCGAACACACATTTCTCGGGGTTGAGTTTGATCTGAAACCGGCGCAAGTTTTCAAACGTCTCTTTGAGGTCTTCCAGCAAGGTGCCGCGCTTCTCCATCTTCACCACAATATCTTCTACATAGACGTGGGCATTTCTGCCGAGTTGTTTGAGGAGGAATTTCTGGATGCAACGCTGAAAAGTGGCACCGGCATTTCTCAAGCCGAATGTCATAGTCAGGTAGCAGAAAGCTCCGAATGGTGTGATGAAGGCGGTCTTCAGGCGGTCAGCTGGATCCAACTTTATCTAGTGGTAGCCTGAATAAGCATCCAAGAAGCTCAACAGTTCGCATCCGGCTGTGGAGTCTATCACTTGATCAATCCTTGGTAGAGCGAAGGGATCTTTGGGGCAGGCTTTGTTGAGGCTGGTGTAGTCTATACACATGCGCCACTTGTTATTCTTCTTCAGCACGAGGACCGGGTTGGCAAGCCACTCTGGAAAGAACACCTCCATAATTAAGCCTGCTGCCAGAAGCCGGGCTATCTCCTCTCCTACGATCCTTCTCTTTTCCTCCGACAATCGGCGGAGGGGTTGCTTGAGTGGTTTTGCATCTGCTCGAACGTGTAGCTTGTGCTCGGCGAATTCCTTCGGAACACCCTGCATGTCCTTGGGGGACCATGCGAAGATGTCCTGATTCTCATGGAGGAAATCAACGAGCTCTCCTTCCTATTTGCTATCCAAGTTTGCCCCAATGACGGCAAACCTTTACGTGTTCGGGTCGGAGGTATCTTCTTCGTTTCTTTGGCTGGCTAGAAAGAACCTTGGGCATCACACCTCCTTGGGGTCGAGGGGCAGGGCCGGCTGCTTGTCGGCCATGGCCACGACCGATCAACATCTTCTTCTCTTCGGCGATCACGAGGGACTCGGCCAGCCGACTGCTAGCTGCTGCACACTCGGAGGATTTCTTGTAGTCGCCATCTATGGTGATGATGCCCTTGGAACTCGGTATCTTCATCTTGAGGTAGGCGTAGTGGGGTACAACCATGAACTTGGCTAGAGCAGGTCGGCCAAGCAACGTGTGGTAAGGGCTCTCCAAATCCACTACCTCAAACCAAACTGCTTCTCGGCGGAAGTGATCCTTGTCCCCAAAGAGAACATCTATCTTGATTTTGCCGATTGGTGAGCAGGACAGGCGGATGCGATGCCATGGAACACGGTCGAGACTAGGCATGAGCTGCCGTCTTGATGTTCGGCTTCTCCATGGTGTCATGGTACGGTATGTTGATGCTGCTCCGCCATCTATCGGCCGCGGGAGAAAGCGGGTGCTGCCTTTATGCATTGCGGTGGCATCAAAACCAATGCGTAGAGCGGAGGCGGCATCACCTCTGGGTGGTCGGCACAGGCTCCGGCCGATTAGCCTTCGACGATGCATGTACTCGGGGTTGTTGGAGGCGACCGCGTTGACTTCTTGGTCTTTGTCGGCGCCGGCTGCGCCCGTCTTGGGCTGGCTTGTAAAGGCGGCGTAGGCGGCATGCTTCGTCGAGAACTTCGTCTTGAGCGGCCCGACTACTGGTGGCACGTTGGGTGTTGAGGGCGAGGCGATTGACCAGCGGTAGGCGGCACCAGCCCGCCGCCTTTGGAGATTCGTGTGAGCGATGGCATTTTGGTCGTGTGGTTGGGCAACCCGGCGCGCTGTGGAACTTGCAAGGGGCATCAAGGGCTTGCTTGTAGGAGAAAGCCAGCTTCCAAGCCGGCCTGCCGCCCTTCTATTTCTTGGGTGCGGGCCGCCCCTCGGGTTGTTCATCTTCGACTGTGGCCACCTGCCGACTGGTGGAAGGCGGCATAGGGCCCTTGCGCTTGTTGTCGTTCTGGTACGGGCGTCGGCTGGAGTCCCCAGCCGGCGTCTTGGGAGCCGGATTGAGCACCTTCCCGGAGGCGTCTACCCAGAGCTCGGTCTTCATTGAAGAGTCGGCCGTGGCGTACTTGTCTGCTATGACCAGCAGCTCGTCGTGGGTAGTCGGCTCGTCGCAGAGGAGTTTGTTCTTGAGGAGGGTGCCTTCTCGGCACCCGGCGGTGAAGTACTCTATGGCTTAAACCTTGTGCACCCCCTCGCAAGAATTGCGGAGCTCGGCCCAACGCGTGAGGTAGTCGCCAGTTGATTCATTGGGCCCTTGAACACACAAGGAGAGCTGTCGGGGCTTGGGAGCCCGCTTGTAGGTGCTGGTGAAGTTGCGGATGAACGCTTCCGTGAAGTCCAACCAGTTGTTGACGCTGTAAGGCTTGAGGCTGTTGAGCCAGGTACGCGTCGTGCCTTGAAGCATGAGGGGGACATACTTCATGGCAATGCGCCTGTTGCCGTTTGCTATGCTGACTGCAGTGGAGTAGTCGATCAACTAGTCTTCTGGCTTTACGGAGCCGTTGTACTTGGGCGTGTCTCTGGGGAGCGAGAACCCTTTGGGGAAGGGCTCGTCGCGGATGCGGGGGCCGAAGCAAGGCGGTCCGACATCGTCTTCTTCTTCTAGTGCCAAGGATCGCGCTAGGCGGTCGATCTGATGGCGGGCGTCGATCTGATGGCGGGCGTCGTTCTCGCCGACTCCTTCGCGGCGGCCTAGTCGGCTGCTGAGAGTCAGATGCGTGACAGGCGGTGGGGTGGGATATCTCTCCCCACGAGGCGGAGGAGGAGGCAGGGTTGCGCTCGATGGAGATTCCGGTCTGGCTGCGGCTAGCAGCCGGCTCCTTTTCTTGCCTTGCACGGGTGTTGCCCGCAGTCGGCGTCCACGACGTCGCGCCGTGCTCTCGGCATGGGGGAAGACTCTCAGCGCGGACGCCGGCTTCATGCCGCTCTGCAGCCACGTCGATCAGCTGCTGGATGCGTCTGGTCATGTAGGGGAGCTCGTCAGCCCCTAGTCCATTCAGCTCCTCGGCCGCCTGGGCCGCGCGTAGGTTCTCGAGGGGCATGGCGTAGACTGGGCAGTCTGCTCCCAGCATGTCGGCGATGGCTGCGCCACGCTTCTTGATGACGCCGATTCGGCTCGGCCCATCAGGGGGCGGCGTGCCAAAGGCGGCGCGTCGACTTCGCGCTGGTGAGCCTCAGTGAGGCTTCTCATGGAGGCTATCTTCTGGCCCTCCGTGGTGAGGGCGAGGCGGCGTGCCTCCAGTGCCTCGGCGTCGGCGTCGGCCGGAAGGGGGACGGACAAATCGTGCAGCGCCGCTTGCAGGGTGTCGTGGGCGTTCTCGCCAGAGGCGGCGTCGTGGCCGATGACCAGCACCTCAGTGACGGTGCTGCCACAGCTGTCGGTTCGAGGGAGTGGTTCGTTGAAGATCACTACATTGGTGGGGAAAGCGTCGAGCGATGCCGTGTCAGAGTCGACAAGCATCAGGTCGGAGGAGCCAACCGACTCCAAATCTGTAGCAGGCTCGCTGGAGACGTGGAGTTGGTCGAGGAGGCTGACGAGGTGGCTCTCGGGGCAGCCTGTGCCCGCGTCAGATGCGGGCTCGTCGGAGATGCGAGCCTCGCCAAGAAGATTGGTGAGGCAGCTCGTCGCCATGGCGTTAGTGATGCCTTCTGTAGCGTCGACAAGCGCCATCGAGGCGTGCCGGGCTGGCTACGCTCGCTAGGAAGGAAAAGGGTTCCCATCCAGAACAGGTCTCCGGACGACGGCGCACCTGGCCCCATGGTGGGCGCCAAATGTCGGGTGGTAGGTGCAACATATGCCAACGGGTGGCTTATCATTGTGGGAGCCAATAAGACATCGCCGGTGCCTGGAAACAGGATAAGGCGAAGACATGCACGCCAGCGAATCTTGCCCAACTTCGGGGCTCTCCGGGGAGATAATACCCCTACTGCTACTCTGCGGGGTCTCCGCATGATCACTAAGTTAACAAGTAGCTACAAGAGGCTCCTTTAGCTGTTTGGCAAGAGGAAGAAGAAGGGCAAGGCTAGCTCTCCTCTTCCCTCTACGTGGTGTCTAAAACTCTAAGAGATCAACCCTGTGCCCCGGGGGGTTTATATAGGCCTACCCCCCAGGGGTACAATGGTAATCTGGCTAGGCGCGGGCCCTAGACGTCAGTGTCTATGTTTGCCGGCTTCTCCGCCGGCTGCTGGGGCCCACCGACTGGTGGGTCCTGCCGGCTGCCGGCTTCCTGGTCGACAAGCTGGTCCCACCGCTCGGGGGCTGGTTACTGTTGCCTCACTCCTGATGATGAGGGCTTTGTTGAGGTAAGCATGGCTACAGTGCCGCCGCCTGGCGGGCGTTCACTATAGCCTTACCTCGTCTCGTCTCCTTAATGAGGCGCCTCCTTCGAGGGAGGGAGCAAGCCGGCTGCTGGGAGCCGGCCTCATCTCAGGCCGACCTGGGGAGACCAGGCCGCCCTCGGGCGTCTCTCTGACCGAAGGGGCCCGCCGCCTGCGGGCCGTTCTGACAGCTTTTCGTGGGTGACGTGATGGTCAACATGGCAACAGTGCCACGCCGGACGGTGATGGCCGCCCCGTACGGCGCACTATGGCCACGCGCGCTCCGGGATTCGAGGGTGGCAGGCTTCACTGTAGCCACGCCCCGTCTCATCGCCGTTATGTGGGTGCAGATTTTGAGGGTACGATCTTGGCCACCTGTTGGGGGACGGGTTCTTGGAGTCGGCCTTCTCGTGGCCGGATTCTTGGAGTCGGCCCTCTTGTGGCTTTCCTCCTGCGGGTTTAGGGCCGGGCTGCCTCCCGGTAGCCGGCCTGAGAGACAGCCGACCAAGGGAAGGCGGCCCCACGCCTTGGAAGCTTGAAGGCCCGATCGCCCTGTAATTTTTCTGCAGAACCGGGGAGAGCCGGCTAGGCTACCCGTGGTCATTTACTCCGACAAGATTGATGAACAAATTGAAGTGGATGCGATCCCTTCAACACCTGTTGCTTCCTCGCCAATGCCTCAGTTCACAGCTGAAGAGGCTGGCGTTGAAGAAATTGAAGATGAAGACGTGGATATTGGGTGTACTACGCCAGTGATGAATGATGACTTTTGGGAAAGTCGGTACCCCAATTCCCCACTCTTCACTCCACTACAGCAAATTCCACAGTCCCCTACACCAACCGTTCAAATGTGCTCTGAAGAAACTCACCCCACATCAACTGTGCATGAAGAAATTCCAGCCACTAGTGCTGAAGAACCTCCTGCTGCTGATCACATGACAACGCAGACTGCCACTGAAGAGGAACCAGAAATTCCTCAGCCTGAAGAACCTGAGATTGCGATTCCTGAGGTCGTGATGCAACTCACTGACACTCCACCGCCAAAGCCAAAGGATCCGTTCTCACGCAAGCAAAAGTTCAAGGCTGAAGATTTCTTTAGCGAGCATGTATTCTTCACTGACTACAACCCTTATGACTCTGCTCGCATAAGGAAGAGGCGTTTCTGGACTGCTAGTCAAGCCAATTTCTATTCCTCTGTGTTGTTCAACAAAGACAAAATCTTCGATCACGCACACATTCCTCATGTGGACATGGAATCTCTGCCGGAGCTTGAGCCGGTCCTCGGTGTTCTTCACGATGCTGGATTGTTAAACTTCTGCACTGACATATGTGATTGGAATGAAGAACTCATTCTTCAGTTCTATGCGACGCTGCACATCACAGGAGATTCTGAAGATGTGAACTCATGGGTGCTGGACTGGATGTCAGAAAATACTCACTACAAGGCACCAGCAACTGAATTGCTTCGTGCCCTCCCACTCAGTCCTCCCCTTGATGGTGCTCGTTGCGTCTACAGTGAACCTGAGCTTACAAATCATTACATGCAAGTGCTGATGAAGCCTTTAAAGCCAGGGCAGGCCCCTCGAACCAAATTCCTCATCAAGGAATTACTGTATGTGCCTCGGACTGTCTATCGCATTTTGTCGAAGACAATGAGTCCTACCAAAGGCCACGACTCAAATGATGAAGAAGTTTTTGTCATCATGAAGAATATGCTTTTCAATATCATTCATGGCGTTCTCGTCAACTTCCATGATTTCTTCATGAGGACTCTAGCAAATATTGCTATGTCACCATTTGAGCTGAAGCCTTATGCACCATGGATTATGAGATTCATCAGGACAAGGTCCTCATTCAATTACAAGGCTGACACTCTGAACCACTGCAGCTACATGCCTCCAATTGAAGTCCTCAAACGGACATTTTCCTCAGCTGATGATAAAGGCAAGGCAACTGCTGTGATAGATGGAGGCATTCGTCCATTGGATGGTCAATTTCGCAAGGCTCCATCCTACTTCACCAATGATGACTCTTCCACACATGACTCTGCCGCCAACACTGCCAAGCAAAATCCTCAAGCCACAGCACCCAGGGTGATGACTGATCGTGAGTTACTCCTCAGTCTTCATCAGAAAGTTGATCGCAATCATAAATGGGTTAAGCATCAGTTTGGTTCAATTCTTCACAACATGACCTCAACACACAATGCAGTGAAAAAACCAATACTACCTCCATGAAACCTTCAACCGTACCTGGGCTGTTCTGTCTCATGTCTACAGCGAAGAAGATCTGAAGAAAATGGGTCTGAAGGAAGAATTTGACTGGTCTGCACCTCCTCCAAAGAAATACAAGAAGGTCAAGTTCCTTCCTTGGTGGCCAGCTCCTATTCTTCATCGCGCGACACTGATGAAAATGAAGACTTGGAGGACACTGCGGCAGGCCCTACTTCAACAACCGACCCCGACAAGGCTGGCGCTCCTTCATCAACTTGATATTCTGCAGGGGCGTTAGTCCTTAGTTTCGATCCTTTTGGTCATTCGATGACAAATGGGGAGAAAGTTGAGTTAGTCTTCAAGCGGGTCTATTATACGAGCGTTTTTTTCGCTAAGTTACAACTCTCGCTCTTCTGAAACTTTATTGGATCGAGTTGTAATCTTAAACCCGATGGTGCTCTGATATTTTTGATGTGTTCCTCTGCATGCTTATTCCTTGTTATATGTTAATACACGCATGTTGAATTACATCAGTCACCATATTTCATCATGCATTTCAAATTCTTCATACTATATGTCAAGTGCATGTATGAATTACAAGATATAGGGGGAGATCTCCATGATTCAACTCTTCAAGTGTGCATTGCCTCAAAAGCAAATTCCTCACTAATGCACATCTTCAGGGGGAGTTCTTCTATATCTTGCAATCAAATTCCTCGAGATCGATATTTACACTTCATATGTTTATCCCGTTGAAAACTTAACCTATATTGTCATCAATCACCAAAAAGGGGGAGATTGTAAGTGCATCTAGTGCCCCTTAGTGATTTTGGTGTATTGAAGACTTATAGGTTAAGGGTCTACTGTGTTTGTGCGTGTACAGAGGTCAATAAGTCTATGAGGAGTTTGATATTTACAGTGAAAGTCGACCCCTAAAAATGAAGTTCTTCAACTGAAGACTTTGGTATTCTGAAGACTTCGAAAGTGAAGAAATTGGTGTAACCTTGAAGACTTGGTATTCATCTGAGGAACATGAAGTGTGAAGACTTTTGTTTTCGTAGTTTCGTTTCTCTTTCTTGAGTCATAGGAAACACCGTCTTGTTAAAGGAATTAGAAATACTAAGGAAAAATTTCCATGTGATGCTCAACTCAAAATCCTACACCTACCAATCCTTGAGTGAAGCCATTGGAAATCTCATACAGATTCAGTCAATTTCTTGATGTGAGACGAAGTTCTTACAGTGTTGAGAATTTATTCGGCGAGGAGTTAGGAATTCGCCGGATCTTGGATTGCCTACGATGAGAACATGATAATACGAGGAATTTGAACCTCATATTTCCATTTATTCTTTGTGCTATCATGACTGTCCCAAAATATCTTATCCACTTAACGGTCATATCATTGAAGGGCATTTATGTCTTATCATGTCGGCCTGCTCCCTAGGCTATAAATAGCCGCCCCTACAACCACTAACTGGTTGGCTGCTCCGAGAGAAACTGACACTTGTCAATTCAGAGCATCCCATCCTTCGAGGACTTTGAGTGAAAATCATCAAGTGAGGAAACTCCAAACCCAAACACCTACAAACCCAAAGTGATTGAGCATCACTGAAGAGATTGATCCTGCATGGATCTGACGCTTGTTACCTTTGAAGACTATGCTTCTTCCAGACGGTTTGGGGTCATGGTCTAGAGCATCCAAGAGGAATTGTGGATCGCCCAGTGACCGAAAGTCTGTGAAGGTTTGGAAGTCGCTGAAGACTTACCACAGTGATTGGATGAGGTCTGTGTGACCTTAGTTCAAGGAGAATCTGGTGAGGACTTGGTGTCCTAAGCTGCGTGCTCGGGGATGGGTGTCCGGACTGTGTGTCCTCGAGTTTAAATACTCGGCCGCTCCAACCGGATGTACAAGCGAGACAGCAGTTGGAACTGGTCTACCAAATCATTGTCTTCACCAAGCTTCTGGTTCTATTTCCTCAAATCTTTCATTTCCTCATTACTGTGTTAAGTGCTTCATCATATCTGTGTTTGAAGACTTTGACTGAAGACTTTCTCAATTTCCTCAGTTCAATTTCTTCAGTCTGTTTGTCTTCATCTTGTGTTATCATGTGATTACGCTTTCTGTACTCTGTGCTTGTCTTCATTTCATCATGATGACCATGCCTGTATTCTGTTATGCTTACTTCTGAGTACTTATTCCGCTGCAAGTAGTTCTTCGCTAAGGAATTTCCTCACCGGCAAATTCCTCAGTGAAGAATTCACAAAAATCACCTATTCACCCCCCTCTATTCGATATAACGCACTTTCAAAGAAGAATTTCAATTCTCCCATCATAGACATTTGATATTCTTCACTCATCATATAGGCAAATTCATCACTGTAACGTTGGTCAGTACAGCCAAAGATAATATATCATCAACATAAATTTGGCACACAAACAATTCACCATCATAAGATTTAGTGAAAAGAGTAGGGTCGAGTGAACCGGGTTTGAAGCATTTCTTCATGAGGAATTCCTTCAAAGTATCATACCACGCCCATGGGGCCTGCTTGAGGCCATAGAGGGCCTTATTGAGTCTGAAGACTTTGTCAAGATTCTTTGGATCTTCAAAACCTGGGGGTTGAGCAACATATACTTGTTCCTAAAGCTTACCATTGAGGAATGCACTTTTCACATCCATTTGATATAAAGTGATATCATGATGGTTAGCATAAGCAAGTAATATGCGAATAGCCTCAAGTCTAGCAACAGGTCCAAAAGTTTCATCGAAATCAATTCCTTCAACCTGTGTGTAGCCTTGAGCTACAAGCTGTGCCTTATTCCTCACCACAAGGCCATTTTCATCTTGTTTGTTGCGGTAGATCCACTTTGTGCCAATGATATTGTGCTTGCGAGGATCTGGACATTTGACTAGTTCCCAGACGTTGTTGAGCTCAAACTGATGTAATTCTTCTTGCATAGCTTGAATCCACTCAGGCTCCAGAAATGCTTCATCTACCTTAGTGGGCTCTGTGATAGAGACAAAAACAAAGTGCCCACAAAAGTTAGACAAATGTGAAGCTCTTGAGCGTGTGAGAGGACCTGGTGCTTCAATGTCATCGATGATCTTCTCAATTAGCACTTCTTTTGCAACGCAAGGATGAGCTGGTTGTCATCGAGGAATTTTATCAGCATTTTCTTCAGCACCATCTTCTTCAGGATTTTCTTCAGGTGCATTCGCTCGACGTTCTTCACGTTCTGGAATGAATTCTTCAGCAGATTCTTTGGTAGGAATGACATCCTCAGTAGCCTTGAACTTGATAGTTTCCTCAGCTGCTGGTTCAACTATCACAGAAGGTAGGTGCTCTCTTTGTGAGCATCGAAGCGCACACCTACAGTTTCAACAACCTTGTGAAGAACGTTGTTGAAGACCCTTTAGGTTTGCGATTCCTTTCCGTAACCAAGCATAAAACCTTCATGTGCTTTCGGTGCAAATTTTGAGTTGTGACGAGGATCTCCAATCCAACATTTAGCACCGAAGACTTTGAAATAACTCACACTGGGTTTCTTGTCAGTGAGGAGTTCATAGGCAGTTTTCTTGAAGAATTTGTGAAGATATACTCTATTGATAATGTGGCATGCAGTATCAATTGCATCAATCCAGAAACGACGAGGCATTTTGTATTCATCAAGCATAGTGCAAGCCATCTCAATAAGAGTCATGTTCTTGCGCTCCACGACGCCATTCTGTTGAGGAGTATAAGGAGTAGATAACTCATGAGTAATACCAAGTTCATCAAGATTGTCATCAAGACCAGAATTCTTGAACTCAGTTCCATTGTCACTTCTTATGTGCTTGATCTTCACACCAAAGTTGGTTGAAGTCCTTGAAGAAAATCGTTTGAAGACTTCCTGCAGTTCGTGTTTGTAAGTGACAATATGTACCCATGTGTAACGAGAGTAATCATCAACAATAATAAAGCCATATAGAGACGCATCATTTGTAACTGCAGAATAATGATTAGGACCGAAGAGATCCATGTGAAGCAATTCAAATGGTCGAGTAGTAGTCATGATAGTCTTTGCTTTGTGCTTGGCCTTGGTCATCTTTCCAGCTTCACAGGCTCCGCACAAGTGATCCTTGAGGAATTTGACATTCTCAATGCCAATGACATGCTTCTTCTTCGCAAGCGTGTGCAAATTCCTCATGCCTGCATGACCAAGTCATCGATGCCATAGCCAGCCTTCTAAAGCTTTTGCAAGTAGGCACACGGCTGGTTATGGTCCTGTAGAGAAATCAACAATATACAAGTCTCCTCTCCTAAAGCCTTCGAAGACTTTGGAATTTTCAGCTTCCATGATCACAACACAACGATACTTGCCAAAGACAACAACCATATCAAGATCGCAAAGCATTAAGATAGACATGAGGTTGTATCCTAAGGACTCGACAAGCATGACTTTGTCCATGTGTCGATCCTTTGAGATCTCAACCTTACCTAGACCCAATACCTGACTTTTGCCTTTGTCAGCGAAGATGATATGCTTCAGGTGCGATGGAGATAAGGGAGCATCCATCAATAGATTATGGTCACCAGTCATGTGATTTGTACATCCACTATAGAGGTCCCACTCAGTGGCTTTGGGTTTATCATCCTGCAGATGAATTAGAGCAGCTTACGAACTCATATACTTCAGCTATGAAGTATATGTCATCACAATTCATCAGATCAATTTCATCAAGCAATAGAACAGATAAAGCAGTATGAGGACGTGAGAAATGAAAGTTCATTTCTTCATGATTAGCCCGCGTCCTTTCAGGAATTCTCAGGTCTCCGGCAAATTCTTCAGACGTTTACGCACATCTGGAGACCTGACCCTCCATAAGAGATTAGTTCTTTTTCTTCACCACCCGCATCTGAAGGGGTGGCAAAGAGTTCATCACTCTGCGAGCTCCATACGAGAAAGGTGGCATAGAAGACAGTCCATTTTGTTTCACATAAGAGGAGTTAGGGTAAGCATATGAATAAGCAGAGAAATTCTCCGAGGACTTACGAACATAATAGTTTGAATAATAATGCACATATTCATAGCCCTTCGCTCTTCCCTGCGAAACAGAGGGGTTGGCATGATGATAATCATATGAGGACTTTGATCCTTTTGAGGAATTTGATCCACGTGAGGAATTTGATCCGTATGAGGACTTGGATCCATATGAAGAATTTGGTCCATATGAAGAATTTGATCCGGGGTTCCTATTCTTCACTGGTGGTGTCATATGACATTCACCTGAAGATTTTCAAGGCATCTTTTGGGAACCCATATTTTCTTCATAGGGGAACCGTTCCTATAGTTAATGCCAACATATCTAGCAAATACTTCACCATTCTGATTTTTGAACAGTTTATAGTTGGAGTCAAAAGACTCATCATCAGAATGAGGAGATTCACATGTAAAGCCAGATAGATTAGATGGATCAACTGGAGGTCCCTTTGTAGCAACCCATGAGGTTTTGGGGTACTGCTCAGGCTTCCAATAAGTTCCATCAGTATTGAGTTTCCTCTCAAAGGCAATACCCTCTTTCCTAGGGTTCCTGTTGAGGATCTGCTTTTTAAGCACATCACAAAGAGTCTGATGCCCTTTGAGGCTTTTGTACATACTGTCATGTACAATTCCTTCAGCCCTGCATCATCAGTGATACTAGCAATGTCCTCAGATGAGGAATTAGTGATAGCAGATACAGGTGAAGAGTTTGTAGTATTTGAAGCATTTGAACATTCGGGGTCAAGAATTAGCAGATTCCCGTTCAATGCACTTCAAACATGGAGGAACAAATTCTTCCTGAGCAGCGCTGATTTGTTGAGCAAGTAATGAATCGTGCTCCTTCTGAAGATCTTCATAACTCAATCTTAGCTTTTCAAGATCTTGCTTTCTTTGAAGAAATTCATAATAAAGCTTCTCATGATTAGATAAGAGAGTGTTATGATGACCTTGAAGATTGTCAAACCTAGACTGAAGTCTCTGAAGATTTTTAGTCAAGGTTTTAGTACGATCCATTTCTTCACCCAACATATCATCACATTTATCTTGCATGTTTTGAACCTTTTCAAAAGCCTTGTGTTGTTTCACAGCAATCTTAGCAAGTTTAGAGTAGTTGGGCTTGAGGATTTCATCAGAATCATTCTCACTTGATTCAGAGGAGGTATATTTGAGTACCTTGGCACCCTTTGCCATGAAGCAATAGGTGGGAGCATAGTCATCATTGCCTTCATCAGCCTTGTTGGTGAGGTCATTTTCTTTAGAGTTGAAGATAGACTTGCTGACGAAAGCAATAGCGAAGGCTAGGCTCGCCACACCGGACTCGGACTCCTCAGATGCCTCCTCTTCCTCATGTTCATCAGATTCAGCCTCAGAGTCCATTTCCTTGCCAATGAATGCCCGAGCCTTCTTGGAGTTGCTCTTCTTGTGAGATGAAGATTTTGAGAATTTTGATGATGAAGACTTTGAAGATTTCTTCTTCTTCTTCGCATCATCAGAACTGTAATCCTAGTATTTCTTCTTCTTTGATTCCTTTTCCCACTGAGGACAATCTTGAATGTAGTGACCAGGTTTCTTGCATTTGTGGCAAAGTCTCTTCTTGTAGTCACTGGATGAGGAATCATTGCTCCTTGAGGGTTTTCCAAAGCGACCACGTCTTGAGAACTTCTGGAATTTCTTCACGAGCAGTGCTAGTTCATGGCTCACTTCTTCAGGATCAACAAGGCTGCTGCCAGAATCTTCAGATTCAGACACTACCTTGGCCTTCAGGGCATGTGATCTGCCATAGCTCGAACCATACAGATCTCTCTTTTCAGCAAGCTGGAACTCATGAGTATATTTAGCCTCTCGAGGATATCAGCGGAATCAAGTGACTTGTAGTCAGCACGCTCTTGTATCATCAGTGCCAAAGTATCAAGTGAGGAATCAAGCGATCTCAGCAATTTCTTCACCACCTCATGGTCGGTGATGTCAGTGGCACCAAGTGCTTGAAGCTCACTTGAGATGTTAGTGAGGCGATCGAAGGTTTGTTGAACATTTTCATTGTCGAGTCTTTTGAAGCGGTTGAAGAGATTCTGAAGAACGTCAGCTCGAGAGTCATGCTTTGTAGAGACTCCTTCATTGACCTTGGATAGCCTATCCCAGATAAGCTTTGCAGTTTCCAAAGCACTCGCTCTTCCATACTGCCCTTTGCTCAGAAGGCCACATATGATATTCTTCGCTTGAGAATCGAGTTGCTTGAATCTCTTCACATTAGTAGCATTCAGAGAAGGTGTGACTGAGGGAACACCATTTTCCACAACATACTAGAGATCGTTATCAATTGCCTCAAGATGCATTCGCATCTTATTCTTCCAGTAGGGTAGTCCGTCCCATTGAAGGTAGGACACCCAGCAGAGACCTTGATCATACCTGCGGTCGACAAAACTAAAACTCCAGGCGGTTAAACAAAAATCACACAGAACAAGGGAGTACCTTGCTCTGATACCAATTGAAAGTGCGTTATATTGACTAGAGGGGGGTGAATAGGCGATTTTTATGAATTTTTCACTGAGGAATTTGCGGGTGAGGAAATTCCTTAGCGAAGAACTACTTGCAGCGGAATAAGTACTCAAAAGTAAACATAACAGAACACAAGCATGGTCATCATGATGAAATGAAGGCAATCACAGAGTACAGAAAGCGTAAACACAGGATGAAGACAACCAGACTGAAGAAATTGAACTAAGGAAATTGAGAAAGTCTTCAGTCAAAGTCTTCAAACACAGATATGAGGAAATGAAAGAGTTGCGAAAATAGAACTAGTAAGCTTGGTGAAGACAATGATTTGGTAGACCAGTTCCAACTGCTGTCTCAGTTGTATGTCTAGTTAGAGCGGCTAGGTATTTAAACCTGAGGACACACAGCCCCGGACACACAGTCCTCACCGTATTCTCCTTGAGCTAAAGTCACACAGACCTCGCCCAATCACTCGTGGTAAGTCTTCAGGTGACTTCCAAACCTTCACAAACTCGGTCACTCAGCGATCCACAATTCCTCTTGGATGCTCTAGACCATGACGCCTAACCATCTGGAAGAAGCACAGTCTTCAAAGGTAACAAACGTCAGATCCACGCAGGATCAATCTCTTCAGTGATGCTCAATCACTTTGGGTTTGTAGGTGTTTGGGTATGGGTTTTCCTCACTTGATGATTTTCGCTCAAAGTCCACGGAGGATGGGATGCTCTCAAATGACAAGTGTCAGTTTCTCTCGGAGCAGCCAACCAGCTAGTGGTTGTAGGGGGCGGCTATTTATAGCCTAGGGAGCGGCCCGGCATGATAAGACATAAATGCCCTTCAGTGATATGACCGTTATGTGGGTAGATATTTTGGACAGCTGGCGCATAGCACAGCAACGGTCGGATATTTGAGGCTCAAATTCCTCAGGGCTATCATGTTCCTCACTGTGTAGGCAATCCGCACTGGCGAATTCCTAACTCCTCAGTCAGAACAAATTCCTCAGTGACGGAAGAACCGTCTCGCCTTTGAAGAATATGGTGAACTATATGAGATTTCCAATGGCTTCTCTCGAAGGGATTGGTAGGCGTAGGATTTTGAGTTGAGCATCACATGGAAAATTTTCCTTAGTATTTCCTTGACCCCCTTTAACAGTACGGTGTTTCCTATGACTCAAGAAAGAGAAAATGAAACTACGAAAACAAAAGTCTTCACGCTTCATGTTCCTCGAATGAATACCAAGTCTTCAAGGTCACATCAATTTCTTCACTTTCAAAGTCTTCAGAAAGTCTTCAGAAATCCAAAGTCTTCAGTCGAAGAACTTCATTTTTTAGGGGTCGACTTTCTCTGTAAATATCAAACTCCTCATAGACTTATAGACCTATGTACACTCATAAACACATTACACCCTTAACCTATAAGTCTTCAATACACCAAAATCACTAAGGGGCACTAGATGCACTTACAACACACTTTGCCTAAGCTTAGTTGTGGCAAAGTTAGTCGTGAATGAAGTTCAACCATGGATTCTTCTAGATTCTACATGTGGCAGAATCTGGTGGAATGTAGATGATATCCAACGGCCAGTAGTGCTCGGATTTGCCATCTTTGTACTGTTGGATTGGCTTCATCCAACGACCAACTTTCAAAGTTATGGTTTGGTTTGCAGCCTAAGGTTGCCACGCCTAAGCTTAGGTGTGCCACATGTGTGTTTGGTTGCGTTCTCGTCTCAGCATAGTTGTTCCCTCTTCTTGCATGCTCAACTCAACACCCCTCTTCATGTATGCTCTCTTCATGCATGCTTCTACTGTATTTGTGCTAATCTAGTGTGGACTCATGCACCCTCCATACACTCTACCAAACACCCAAAAATGGGTCGAGAAGGGAACTCTTGAGATCATGCACCCTTCATACACCCTACCAAACACACCCAGGCATGTGTTTGGTTCATTGCTACACTTGTGGCTTGCCACACTTTTCTAGCTACATGGTCCACATGTCATAGACTCAACTTCTTGCCAAATCTTGCCACACTTGTGGTGGCCATTTTGTTAGCCACATTTTTGTGGCAGACACACTTTGCCTAAGCTTAGTTCTGGCAAAGTTAGTCATGAATGAAGTTCAACCATGGAGTCTTCTAGATTCTACATGTGGTAGAATCTGGTGGAATCTAGATGATATCCAACGGCCAGTAGTGCTCGGATTTGCCATCTTTGTACCGTCGGATTGGCTTCATCCAACGACCAACTTTCAAGGTTATTCACACACTATATAGGGGGTATATATATAGATGTGCCAGCCCGTTGCAATGGATCCAAAGTATATCTGTTTAGTGGAGTGCACTCTAAACACATTATCTATTTATTTTTCTCTAACCTTTTGTAGCCATGCAACCAAGCCACATAAGCTTCATGGGTGCCCCCCACATCATATTATTCACACTACGTTGACAGAAAAAAAGATAAATCGCCCAAAACAAGATCTTCCCGTTTTTTGTTCCTACGATGTTGTGCCGTGCACGTACCTACTAGTTGTATAGTGGTAGTACTAGTTGTATAGTACAAACTTGGTACTAGTAGGAGTAGAGTAGTACGGAATGCTCCTACTCTATCAATGAGCCCCATCTGACACCAAATTTCTTGGCTTCCGTGCTACAGCTATATCTTCCCCTCATTTATGTTTTCCAACCCGCGGCAAGCAGGGTGCGGTTTGACAATAGTCGGTTTGCTCAACGGCGGTCCCACATGAAAGTGAAAATGCTAGGAAACAAGCCTTCCCTAATCTATGTGTCATGCGGACGGGCCGTGGAGTACTCGATTCCAGGCGTGTGTGGGGGAGTCGACGCATAAGCAGCAGGCCTTTTCCTTTTACTAGCAATGTGCATGTGCGTTATGGCGGATCCAAAGTAGTAGAATAGTAGTACTTGTTCACAAACTTGAAAGAAATCACTCTTGTTTTGATATACTCCTAATATATTACTCCTCCGTTCCTAAATATCGACTTTTAGAGATTTCAAATGGACTATCACATACGGATTATATAGACATATTTTGAAGTGTAGATTCACTCATTTTGCTCAGTATATAGTCACTTATTGAAATCTCTAGAAAAAAAATATTTAGGAATGGAGGAGTATACCACTCAAAATATATTTCTCAGGCTATTTTGATGAGGTGAGGGAGGAACGTGGTTGCTTTCAAGATAATAAGGGGTTTTCTGCAAATTGGAGCAGAGAAGTGGGCTATTGTTGCAAAAATGCCACAACTTACCTCACAGCCGTTAGATGCAAATCTAATGGTCAGAAACGACGGATGGCACACACACCACCATCACCAACTGAGTCTTTTATAGGAGTATATATTTCTCAGGTTGTTTAGATGAGGTGAGGGAGGGATGTGGTTGCTTTCAAGATAATAAGGGGTTTTCTGCAAATTGGAGCAGAGAAGTGGGCTATTATTGCAAAAATGCCACAACTTACCCCACAGCCGTTAGATGCAGATCTAATGGTCAGAAACGACGGATGGCAGACACACCACCATCACCAACTGAGTCTTTTATAGGAGTAGGAGTAGAGAAACATGTATAAATTGTAACATTTTGGTTATGCTCCTTGGCACGATCAATAGATAGAAATAACGATTGGAAACGCTAGGGCGGGGCTATTTCTACCAGATAAGCAGGGTACGTAGTAGCTAGGTTGGCGCATCGTCGGTTGGTCACACGCGGTCCGACATGTTCTAGTGTTTCTAGCAAGATGCCCATGCGTTGCACGAAGTTGATGGAAAAGGTAAGCACAATTTATAAATTGACGGATGGAGTACTAGTTACAGTTATGCATATAATTAAGAAAAGGGATCGCATATGTCGGTATTGACTGGAACGAGAATGCAACAGCGGAATAAGAATTAAGGCCATGATGATGATGCGATCGCAGTGGTGGTTACAGAAGGCAAGAAGAAAGATGCATCCATCAACGTACGACCTCCTCCTCCTCAACTTAGTGCGCCAGCCACCGGCCGTGGCTAAGGCAGCGTGGCTTTGTGGCGAGGTCGAGGTGCTTCTCAGCAAAGGCATCCAAGGCTTCTAGTCGGTTGAGGAAGGCCAACGTTGTAGCATCCTCACTGGCCTTGCAGATACCTATGTACACAATTTGCTCGTACATGTGGATGTGTAGGTCGATGAATACTTGCAGGGCGAGGCGCCTCGCGGCGAGCGCGATCTCCAGGTGGACATTCTTCGTGGCGTCGGCGGGCAGTCGCAGGGCCACCAGTGCTTGAAAGAGGTTCCAGCCATGGAGGCCGATTAGGGTGGCACGCAATGAGGAGCTCAGGCGCGCGGGCTGGAGGAGTACGGTGATGTCGTCCGCGAGCTTCTTGAGGACGGTGAACTTGTTGGTGATGGCAATGATCATCTGGTCCAACTCAGAGTCATAGTTGCGTCGACGGCGGCCATCCACCAGCTAGTCTCCAACACCGTTTGGAGACGATCCTCGGTGCCATGCCGCAGGCCGATGTCATGGACCATCTGGCATAGCCGCTGGCCGCTCGCGCGCATCGCCGCCATGGGTCTGGAGTGAGCTCTTTTGCACTTAGTGTAGGTGCTTAGGCAAATGCTTAGGTGCGTATGATGCGGTAGATGCATTGGAATGGAGGGGTACCTTTATATGAGGGAAAACCGCGTTGCATTCACATCGTGCAGCCTCTTTTTCCGGTCCTCCTCCCATTACTTCCCTCATGCATTAATTGAAGGAGGATGCAATGGCCGTTCAAAATTTCGGGAACCGATCAAAATTGGTTGAGAATCAGGCACCTTCTAGGTCAAGAAAATTGGGCATGACCTTTGCTAATTTTCTTGACCTAGGAGTGCCCCATTCTCAACCGAAATGGAAATTAATTAACATTTCAGGAGAAAGGGGTAACATGCAGAGCACCACAGACCGTTGCCAAGGAAGTAGCAGATGTAACATTTAAATGCTCACACCAAGCATTCAGTACCAAAAGTTCTTAACATACATTTTGTAACTATTAAGAAAATTCAAGCTTCACAGGTGGATATTCATCTACCATAAAAACAGGTGGAAAATAATAACCAATAGCCAACTTCACTATGCAAGAGATATTAAGTTGCAGTCATTCTAAAGAGTAGAGGATGAAAGTTATCCTTGCTGTTGCATAAACATGTATCAGTTTAAGGCACAAGCCAGAGAGAAAATGCAGTTTGGACTGACAAGCCTCAACATCAGGTCAAAATGGGCAACATTTGGTACACAACAGCAACAAAAACAAGGCATGGGTTTCAGAAGCAGTTTCAGAAGAAGTTTCTTGGTTTATTTAAATGCCCATTACAGTCTCAAAAGCAGTTTCTTGGTTTATTTAAATGTTACATAAACGGCATGTTGTGTTTCCAGGTAAGGTGCAAAGCAGAAAAGCTGGCTCCAGGATTTCTGGCAGCTTGCAATCTGTACTGCCCTTGTCTAATTCCTTGTCCACTGCCTGGCCTGCCCTCTAACTGAAGAAAATCTGAAGGTAGTGTTTGCCAAGGAAAACATTGCTGCTACTGTACACTAACCTGCCAATCTTGAGAACACAAGACGCGATACAGAATCAGACATACGCTGCTACTGCTATCCGAAACATCTGTTTGTCTTACCTTGTTAGTTGTTACAGATGAGAGTATGAGATGAGGCCACGTCCAGCAGGATCTGCTTGCACTCCCCGGCCTCGTGGTGCACGATGTTGCGGTAGACGCAGTTGTCGCCGGCGACCTCCTGCACCAAGCAGGCGGTAAATTCTTGCTCTGTTTCCAAGTCTTAACATATTTACCAAGACGCAGGTTGTATTGGTGAAACATTCTTCTTCTATTTACCAAGTTCTCGCAGGTTGGTGAAAAATTCTTTCTGTTTCCAAGTCTTAACAGATTAGAAACAAAGGACTTATATTTACCAGTGAGGAGCATACTGCACTTGAGGTTAATTTCAGAGGAGATGCACAAATGACTCACTGTGGCTACCAATTTTGATCGATCGAGCCATGGAGGCCATGATTTTCAGAGCAAGAAAAGTGGGCTCTAGGGTTTGCAGGGGACGGGATGGAGAAGTGGAGGACAGGGGAGGAATCACCTCGGGAATAACCGGCGGTGGAGGACGTTGACGCTCTGGCGGCGGCGGGGTGGACGCGCTGCTGCTCCTCGGCGAGGTGGACGCGTTGCTGCTTCTCCTTGTCGGTGGGTGTCGACGGAGTTGCTGCTCCTCGCGCAGCAGACAAAGCTGCAGCTCCTGGAAGGGTGGTGCGCAGCGGGCCAGGTAGGGGCGGCGGCGCAGTGGGTCGGGGCGGCGGCGCATGTCGGGGGCTGAGAGAGGTGTGAGATTGGGGATTGGGGATTTGGGATATTTTAGTGGGGGACGGTTAGCAATGGCGCACCTTCTAGGGGTGCGCCATAAACACTGTGATAGCAATGGCGATTTTTTTTATTTTTTTGGATTTTTAGTTGCATGTAATAATTTTTTAGAAAATGACCATAAATTTTAAAATGTTACAATATAAGTAGTTATTACTAATTTTCAAATACTTGCTTGCAAAACATTTGTGAATTGGTATAACATTTATGAATATGAAAAAACATCACCAAATTTGAAAAACTATTCATGAATTCAAAAAGTGCCCATGAAATTTAAAAATATTCATGAGTTCAAAAAATATTAACAACTTCAATACTTTTTGTGAGTTAGAAAAATGTTTGCATTTTCAAAAAATGTTTGCAAATTTAAGCATGAAAAGGAACACTGAAAAATAAAATACCAGAATAAACATAAATAAAAATTGGTATATCAATGGCGCACCTCCTAGGGGTGAGCCATAAGTACCTTGATAGCAATGGCGCACCTTCTCCTTGTGCGCCATTAGTAACTTTTTTTACCAGAATAAACATAAATAAAAACAATTAAGATACCATAAGAAAACACAAAGAAGCCCAAGGTGCCTGTAAATGATGATTTGCAACAAAACAAGAGGGAGAAGAACAAAAGTTCCAAATCCAAGAAGAAAGTGGTCGATATTTCAACTTGGTGATGGAGAAGTTACACAATATTGAAGGAAGGTAAGTACAGACAACATTAATCCCCACTGTTTTGAACAAAACAGGTTACTGGATAGAGGACTAGAACAGAAGAAATGCCATTTCCATATATCAAAATACAATCGAGAAATGAAGACTACAATTTAAATACAATCAATCTTAGCTATCTTTTCACAATCTTCTTGCCCTTCTTTTTCGCAAATGGAGTTCTTCTCTTGAACAGACGTCCTTTAGGTAGGGTGGTCCTGCTTCTTCTTGTGGTGTAGGGTACTTCATCGTCGTCGTCATGTTCCATCTTCGGGTCGCCGTACTTGTCGAAGTCTTTCTCATTGGCGACTCCATCCATTCTGATGATCTTCCTTTTGCCTCTCCTCATGACAACACGACTGGGCTTTGACGGGTCGGTAATGAAGAAGCATTGGTCCACTTGGGAAGCCAGTACCCATGGCTCATTTTTCGCGGTGACGTTTGCGCCGCGATCTTGGATTTAACCGGGTATAACCATGGTGGTGAAATACGGTCTTCTTTTAGGACGCTCTTGGCCCATCTAACACGGAACATCGGGACCTTCTCTCCAGCGTAGCTCAGCTCCCAGATCTCCTCGATCCTTCCGTAGTATCTGTCCTTGTCGTTACCGGTGCAGGATTCCATCGTTACCCCGGAGTTCTGCTAATCATCGCTCTTCATGTCCTTTTCCTTGGTGTAGAATGTGTAGGTGTTGATATTGTACGCCTCATAGGTCATCAGGTTGTGCTCGGCGCCCTGTGGCAAGGCGAATATGAGTTTTTGTTCCGCGGAAGAATCCTCATGTAAAGGGTACGACAGAAGGTTCTCCTTGAACCAATGCGTGAAACATGAGTTGTGCTCTTTGATTATATCTCCGTCCGTCCTCTGTTGGCCTCGGTCATTGTACGTCTTCTCAATAAAGGTTTTTTGCTCTACCACCCAAGCATCGACCACGTCTATGTGTTGTAGCGCGACTAGGTTTGCTCTTTCAAAGTCGGCGAGTCGACCCTTGAAGTCGACATGCATTTCGCGGCGACCCTCGCGGTGACCCCATCCAGCGAGCCTGCTGAGGTGCCTGTTGACGGGCAGACCAATGGTGTTCTCGATGCCTAGATAATTCGTGCAGTAGGAGATGCACTCTTCGGTCAGAAAGGCCTTGGCTATGCTTCCCTCTGGATGTGACATTTTGCGAATGTATCCTTTGATGACACCATTCATCCTTTCGAACGGCATCATGCTGTGCAGGAACATCGACCCGAGTTCGATGATATCCTCCACGATATGGACCAGCAGATGCACCATAACATCGAAGAATGCGGGCGGGAAGTACATCTCAAGCTCGCATAGTATCACCATGATCTCTTCCTGTAGCCTTCTGAGTTGCCTCACGCCAACCGACTTCTGAGAGATGATGTCGAAAAAGTTGCATAGGCCAAATAGCGTTTCATGGATTGCAACTGGAAGTATCTACGTCATCAGCACGTGACAGCCGTGAGACTTCATCCCGCTGAACTTCTGCTTCGCTGAGTCTAGGTATCTGTTTATCTTCCCCGCGTAACCGTAAGGAAGTTTTACTCCTATGAGGTAGGTGAAAAACTGCTCGATCTCCTCCTGACTTAGAGTGAAGCACGCGGGAGGGCAATCATTTCCGATCTTCTTGGCCTTTTTTCCTTTGTGACGACTTTCCGTGTCCTTCACCTCATCATCATCATCATCATCATCATCGTCATTAGCGTGAAGCTCCTCCCTGATGCCCATTGATTTCAAGTCTTCCCTTTCTTTGGGCCCATCTTTGGTCCTCTCTGGCATGTTGAGCAGGGTACCAAGCAGACTCTCGCACACGTTCTTCGTGATATGCATGACATCAAGGCTGTGAGGCACACGGAGGATCTTCGATCGACAAGTCCCGTAAAGCAGACCTCGTTTTCCATACCTTCAGCAGCGGCTCTGGCGCCTTTCGCTTCTTTCCCGACTCTGGCGCCTTTCGCTTCTTTCCCGGCGGTGGGCACTCTTTCCAATTTTTCAACATCTCGTCTATTTCCTTACCGCTCCTTGTACGCGGGCGTCTTCGGGGTTCGGTTTCACCATCGAACAGATCCTTGCGTTTTCTCCATGAGTCATCGTCGCGAAGCCACCTTCGATGTCCCATGAACACGATTTTCGAAGACTCGGGATATCTATCTAGCTGGCGATACGTTGTGTCATCCATGCACCTGACGCATGCACAAAATCTGTGGACCACCTGCCCCGCGACATATCCGTCACCGAGATAGTCGTGCACCTTCGTGAGCAGTGCGGCTCTCATAGGGAAATATTCTTTCTCTGCAGTGTCCCATGTATTGGTTGGCGTTTTCCACAACGTGTCTAGCTCCTCTTTCAGCAGCCCCGGATACAGATTGATGTCGTTCCCTGGTTGTTTCGGCCCTTCAATTAGCATACTCATGTGAATGTACTTCCTCTTCATGCACAACCAGGGGAAGGTTGTACATCCACACAAACACAGGCAAGGTGCTATGTGTGCTTCTCTGGCTGCCAAACGGATTGACTCCATCGGTGCTCGCGCCCAGCACGATGTTCCTTGGATCGTCCCCAAATTCTGGGTGTTCGAAGTTCAATGCTTGCCACTGGCTCGCATCCTTAGGGTGACTCAGCATCTTGTCTTTTTTATTTATCTTCGGATAATTTTCGTCATCTTCTCGCTTCTTCTCCTCCCTATCGGCATGCCAACGCGGGAGCTTTGCTAGCTTAGGGTTCGCAAAATACCGGTGCAGACGAGGAGTGATCGGAAAGTACCACACCACTTTTCGAGGAGCTTTCTTTCTCTTCTTGTATTGAGTGACGCCGCACACCGGACATATGGTAGACTACGTGTTCTCGTCCCGATAAATGATGCAATTGTTCATGCACACATGGTATTTCATGTGCGGTAAATCCAGAGGACACACGATTTTCTTCGCCTCCTCGAAACTGGTCGGGCACTTGTTCCCCTTGGGAAGACATTCGTGCCAGAATGACATGTTCTCGTCGAAGCATGCGTCCGTCATTTTGTGTTTTACCTTCATCTCCAGAGCCATGAGCATTACTTTCAGGCGGGTATCCTCGGGCCTGCATCCTTCATACAATGGAGTAACCGCGTCTATCTCCAGTTGATCCAGCTTGGCTTTCTCTCGGGCGGCAACTCTTGTGTTACCCGTCTGCTTGAGAAGTAGATCTTGAATATGAGGGTCCTACACCCAGCCCATCGATGGTCCATCATCGTCTGCTCTGGCATATTCATCTTCATGATCATGCGCTTTGTCTTGATCTTCCTCGTCATCATGTCCGGCATCTTCTACATGATGACTGTGTCATGTTTCTACTTCGTGATCATGTCTTGGAGATTCTTCGTCTTCTCGGCCGCCCTCGCCGTGGTTGTCTTGCTGCCCTTCCTTATTTCTTGGCCGGCCCCCATGGACGACTTCATAATCATCTTCATCACCTTGCCACTAATAGCCATCCATGAAACCACGCAAGAGCAGGTGGTCCCGCACCTGTCCGGAATCCAGGTCCATAAGGCTCTTCAGCTTGCATCTTCGACACGGACATCTTATCTCCATCTTGTTCTTTTGAAGCATCTCGGACTTCGCGAAGCTCAAAAACCTATTCACGGTGCCTTCGGTCATCGTGCGGACCATGGTCGCCTGCGGGATAGAGCAAAACGATATTTTAGAACCAAATTTTTTTTGGCATGACTTTGCCTAAAAATAGGACCAAAAATAATGCATAGTGCCAAATTCTCGCCGAAACGGAAATGAATCAACATTCCGGCAAAATATTGGCAACTATCGCATTTCAAATATCGGTACCTGCAAACACAAACATATGCAACACCACAAACATATGCAACACCACAAACATACATAGATCTAGGCCATAAAAAGTGTGTACGTTGTTGGAGGGAGAAAAAATAGATCTAGAACATAAAGAAAGCTTTCCCCTTACTTACCTAAAAAAAGGAAATTTAACCACTTAATTTGGGTGAATCTATGGTGCAAATGAGGTGAGGAGGAGGAGGCAGCCGAGACCAAGCTTGGTAGAGGTGGAGAGAATGAAGTGGGGAAAGTGAGTGTGGTAGGTGGTTGTAAAAAATATTTAGCTGCTCCCAGGTTACCAATGGCGCACCACCTAAGAATGCACCATTAGTAAACAGGGTTACTAATGGCGCACCTTGTGATTATTGGCCACATTACTAATGGCGCACCTGGTGTGTGGTGCGCCATTACTAGTTTTGAAAAAAAAATATAAAAAAATGTTAGCAGTAGTGCACCAGTGGATAGTGCGCCCGATTAGTAATGGCGAACTATCGCCGTGCGCCATCGCTAACATTTTTTATATTTTTTTCAAAAGTAATGGCGCACCACACACCAAAAGCGCTTATTAGTATGTGGTTAATAATATATCAGTGCGCCATTGCTATATAGCGATGGCGCACCACATATGGTGCGCCATTAATGTCCATATTAGCTATAGCCATTTTTCTAGTAGTGGCCTCCCGTGCCCTGGCAGCTCATGCGGCGAGAGCGAAGCTGGGTGCGTGGTGAGCGGCGAGTCGGTGGCTAGCTTCTCCGTGTCCGCCGCCATCATCGAGGAGAAGTAGAACACGGGAGGCCGCCGCCACTTGGGTCCCATGGACGCCGCCGCCGAGGCAACAACTGCGCATTCAGGTGGTTTCTTTGCTTCTTCGTCTCTTTCGAGGACCTTCGTCGACCCCACAAAGTGTCTGCGGACATGAGGAAGACAAAGGGATCATGGTGACCATTTAGATTATGTACTCCCTCTCCGGTGGCGGAAATTTTTGTTCCAAGAATGGATAAATTGTATGTATCTATAACTAAAATAAGTCTAGATACATCCATTTCTAGGACAAGTATTTCTGGACGGAGGGAGTATTAATTGTACCAAGAGAGCCGGATTGGCACCGCTTAGTTCATGTAAATGTAATGAAATCCATCATGTTTATATGAAGATCCGGCTTTTTTATACGAAATCCTTCATGCTTATATGAAATCAGTCCGTTTTTGCATGAATTTCATCTGGTTGGTTAGAGTTGAGAAAATGTATGCCGCTGGCGTTTGATGTCGTCCTCCGCGGAAGGAAGCAGGAGGAAATTTGCCGGCTGCCATTGGATATGCTCTTATGCTGGAAATAATAGAGTGACATCCAATCCATTTGAGTTAATTGCGTGTATGATTGTCCCTCTATAAAAATTAATTGCATGTACAGTGTACACGTGACTTGGAGGGTGGCTACAGCTTCGTACAGAAAGTTAAAAAGAAACAAGTCATTCCTTAATCTTGTATTCTAAGTACTCTGTGGGTTCCACTGCCAGTACAGTAGTGAAAGAAGTATATATTAAATAAGTATAATATAATATAAAAATCTAAAGTTATAGACATAATTCGAACTCATGTCATCGCGTTGCGAGCATCCGGCGCTAACCAGTCCAGCACATTTTTGTTGTAGACCATGCTGGAGATATATCTCCATGTCTACTCTTATACTCCATCCGTTCCTAATTATTTGTCTTTTTAGATTTCAAATGGACTACCACATACGGATATGTATGTAGACATATTTTAGAGTGTAGATTCACTCATTTTGCTCCATATGTAGTCACTTGTTGAAATCTCTAAAAATACAAATATTTAGGAACGGAGGGAGTAGAAAACAAAGTTGGTGATGATGGTGTGCATGCCATCCTGCAATATAGGCCGTCGGATTTATATCTAACGGATAGGAAGAAAACTATGGCAATTTTGCAAAAATATACCCACACCCCTCTCCACGTTCGCAAATACGGCCTTCCCTCGTTCATCCTTTTCTCTCACAAGATAAACTACTCATACAAATGCATCTTGATGTTACGTACAGCGCACGGGCATCTAACTAGTTTCTTTAAAATAGTTACTGCGATAATTGGGTTGAAGTGATATATTTTATGTCTGCCCGAATGATTTCAGATTCACTAGTAGTAACAAAGAAAAGGTTGCCTTGTTAATTAACGAGAAAACAAGGTGAAAACTATCACACGAGGCGGTAAAAATGAGGCACACTAGGTTCAGCGTCATCGTCACTACAGCTGTCTTGTGAGAAGTCTACATATCGAGGGGCTATTGAGCGAGGCATAGAGACACAAGGTTCGAGAGAGAAACCAATTGTGATTCTGATCAGATCGAGTTGTGACCCTTCGCTGTCATTGTTGGGGTGGGGGAGGGAGGAGAGAAAGACGTATCGAGAGTGTGCGCGGTAGGCACAGAGGCTCAACTAGCGAGTGTGTGTGTATGTGTGTGTGTGTTTGAAAGAAGAGTAGATGTATTACTATCAAGATCGAGGTGTTTCCCTACTCCTTCGGTGTCGGGTAGTGTGTGCGAGTGTGTGTGTGTGTGTTTGAGAGAGAAGCCAGTCGATAGATTAGTATCAAGATCGAGGTGTCACCCTATTCCTTCGGTGTTGGGAAGTGTGTGTGTGTGGTTGTGTGGGTGTGGGTGTGTGTGTCGGGGGGGGGGGCAGTGACACTTACATATCCCTACTCTTATGAAAACAGAGTTGGTGATGATGGTGTTCCTGCCATCCTGCAATATAGGCCATCCGATTTATACCCCATAGATAGGAAGGAAACTGTGGCAATTTTGCAAAAAGATAACCTCACCCCTCTCTGCATTTGCAAATAAGTCATTCCCTCGTTCATCCTTTTCTCCCACAAGATAAACTACTCATACAAATGCATCTTGATGTTCGGTGCAACGCATGGGCATCTTGCTAGTAGGGAGAAGGAGTTTGTGTGACACATATCTAGCTATATTAAGGGATAGGTAGATAGCATTTGTGCGAGGCATACTTAAAGCATCACGAAGATAAACAAAATTGTATGCATGCAAGTGCCAAAAAAATGAAGTGAGAAACAATGTGTGTGTGTGTGCACGCGTGTGTGTGTGTGAGAGAGAGAGAGAGAGAGAGAGAGAGAGAGAGAGAGAGAGAGAGAGAGAGAAATCTCAAAACAAAAGGGGCTCTATTGGAATCCCATTGTATGTATTCATATGGTTCCGGAACTCGATTTAACCTTAGGTATATGTGTGAGAGACATTATTATACTTTGAGACATTAGTGGTTGTGGGTGGGCGGAGTTAAAGGGGTGGGCGTGTTCGACGGAGAGAGCATGTGTGTTTACTGTGTAAGAGACTTGTAGGGCCAGGGTAGAAAGGCAATTCTAACCTTGGCGGAGGAGAGAAATACACTAAGTGCTGGCGTGTGTGATTCGATGCCACAGGAAATGAGATATGTATGCGTGTGAGAGAGATTGCACAATTCATTCACATATCACTATCTAGCGATCGTGGACGTGCATCGCTCGAACATAAATCAATATCTACTTCGTTTCATGGCCAACGGTACAATATCGATTCAACGCTATAAAGATTGGACACTCACATATCACATGTTTTTCTTTTTAAATAAACCTTTTCAGTTGTGCATGCCAAATTTACAGTGATGTTTCTTCAAACAACCAATGTAGCTATCATGTACATGCACCATTGTTGCTCTTGCATTCAAAATCATTAGTCTTGGATGATTTAAGGTTCTATTATGAAGTAATATATGTAATATTCATATATGAATTCAGCAGGTGCATAATTTATGAAATGGAGGCTATGTAATCATATGAGGTAACACTTTTAAGTAGCGGACTACAATATCCATTTCTTTTTGTGCGCCTCTACACTAACATGTCAATGCATTATGTTTTAAGTAAATAACCAATTGCACTAAATTATCTATTTACACGAGAAATACATAGGCTGAGCATTTGATCCCTTTTTTGTGAAGGCGCCACTACACCCGTCGATTAGCGCGCCCGTGTGAGCGTCAAGTTATCGGCGCATCATCCCGAGTTATTGTCTTTTTTCTGGGGTGGACTTCACACCAGTTATTAACTGCTGACGCGTGCCCCGTATATACAGTCTCGCATGACCTTCTCGCTAGTATGGCTCGAAATTAGTTGAAACTGGATACGAACAATCCTGCGGGCGGCAAAATCTCCCGCCTCCTTCTAAAATTTCCGACACCTTAGTCTTAAGCATGCGAAATTACCCTTTTGTCCTTGGTGCACGGAGACCAATAGTTACAATACCGCCCTCATCTACATAATAGGTCGGAGCTGCTTTGGTAACTTCGGTTCCCCCCACTACACGGCACCCCCATTTCCTCTCCCCCTCCCGCAAAAATGACTAACTCCACAGCAGCAGAGCATCTCACATCACGTCGTCCGTACTTCATCGGCCTTTCTCCCCCCCCCTTCTCGAAACCCTAGACTGCTCATCCACTGGCGTACCAGAGCCCATTCACTTCTTGCGGCGTCCACCTCGCCGGATCTGCTTCTGCAGCTGCATCTACCCCTCCCACCTCCCCTAGAAACAAGTAGACTGCTCATTCACCACTGTACCACAGCCCATTCAGTGCCGGCCTTGTCCACGGTGCCAGATCTGCTTCGCCGGTATTCTCGTCAACATGGCGCATCTGCAGCGGCTCGTTAAATACTCCCACGGAGATGCCGTCCACCCCCGAGCCGCCCCACCGGCGCCCCGTCGGCGGCCTCGATCCTCTTCGCCGACACCTTCCTCAACCCTACCGGGCCGCCGTCGACACCATCGTCAACCCCACGAGTAACCGCCTATACCATTTTCAACCCTACTTGGGCGCTTTTCCAACTCACAAGTCCACGGCCTCGAGATCCGCTTCCTTGCACCCTCATCCAACCTACGAGCAACCCGACACCCGTCCACGGCGCGAGATCCGCATCGTCGACACCATCCTTAACCCAACCACCGGAGCAGCTTCACCTACGCCCTCGTCCACGGCCACAGATCCGCTTCGCCCACACCATAGTCCACCCTACCGGAACCGCTCCACAACCCTACTCGACGGTTCTAGATCTCCTTACCGGACCCCGACAGCTAGCGCACCATCATCACCCTTGACGTTTCTAACCTGATTCCCACCATCTGGCAAGATGCCAAGCACCCGCCACGGCCTAGGTACTTGTCACCTTTAAACCCGTCCAGCATCACCTACCCGATGTACTTCAAATATACTATCAGGTCGCTGTTACATGTTATGCAGCTGGCAAAAACTACAAGGACGATGTTTCTTCTGGATCTAACAACTTGGCCAACCAAGATCCTAGATCGAGGCATTGCTATGATCTTGTAAGCGTGTCTCTCTCTCTTGTATTGTTCTGTCCTGCCAGCGTGCTTTGCTAGGATTTTCGACCAGTAATCCCTTTGAGCAGACAATGATTTCTACTACAGGCTGCTAAATTAGATATGTAGATGTCATACATGATACTACCTCGTACATACGTTCCTAAATATAAGTCTTTCTAGAGATTCCACTATAGGCTACATAAGGAGCAAAATGAGTGAATATACACTCGAAAATGCATCTATATACATATGTATGTGGTCCATACTGGAATCTCTGCATAGACATATATTTAGGAACAGAGGCAGTACATTACACAAAATCGTAGGTGGCATGTAGGAATTGCAATACACTACATTAGGCTCCCTTAGAGTGCCTACTAGTCCAGCACACAGAGTCATGGCTAGTTTATGCTACGCACACAATCATTAATTGGTGGTTTAAATATGCGCAAGTGATATGCAATGTATTATCATGTAGATATGTCTGAAATTAGCCGTGTCAACTTGCAGATAGGGTTACACAATGAAAAAGTACAAGATGTATGTGGCAATTTCATGGAACATCGCAAAAAGAGGAGAGCCAGCGGTGAGCCTATATAGTGTGCTATGGTACGTCACTCCTCCATTGCAATCATCGTGACATGTTATTTGTATGTCAGTTCTATTGGCCAAGTTTCTTAGGGATAGTTATTACGAGTTATCCTAAGAAAATAAGCACCTGTGGATGTAAGCTCCATGTAATAAGCCAACCAGTTCTTTTCATTGCGTTTTCAGCTTATCTTCGGTATGATCAGTGAAAAATCTAGATTGCATTATATTTTTTCATTTTGCTGCCCATATGAAAATTAATTTGACTTGCAAACATCACAAATTGAACCCAGTGCCGTAATTAATATGATAGGAAAACAGACCATCACTATTTGCTCAAAATGCAAATAGAAAGATACCATCTACATGGCACAATCTACTTTGGTCACTGTTTTCCATAGAGATCCCATTGCCTAATTTAAACGAAAAACGCATGACCCACATTTGAATGAATAACAATTATTTATTGAAATTCGATTGGTCCAAGTGGCTGGTTATTATCATATAGCAGCACCACCTGAAAGCATCATATAGTAGCAGCAGAAGCTCATAGCAACTCATCGTACAGCAGCAGCAGCAGTGTGCAATTCATCATATACCAGCAGCAGCTCATAGCAATTAATCATATGGCAGCAGCAGGAGAAGCTCATAGCAATTCATCATATAGCAGCAGCAGGAGCAGCTCATAGCAATTCATCATATAGCAGCTGCAGGAGCAGCTCATAGCAATTCATCATATAGCATCAGCAGGAGCAGCTTATAGCAACTCATCATATAGCAGCAGCAGCTGTCGGATTTCGGGTTCCGGCAGACCCTTGAGGTTCGAACACTGGGGTGCGCGCGGAGATCTCGCCCTCTACCTACCTGCACCCCGCTGCCTCGCTAGGATCTAAACTACGAGAGGAACAACACAAGAGACGCAAGGTTTATACTAGTTCGGGCCACCATTGTGGTGGAATACCCTACTCTAGTTTGTGGTGTGGTGGATTGCCTCTTGGGCTGATGGTGAGGAACAATACAAGGAAGAATAGCCTTGCGAGGGTCTGTTCTTGGCCGGGCGATGAACTGCTAGGTGGAGTTCAGTCGCTCCCTCTCTTCTCTCTCTCTCTCTCTCGATTCAAGATGCCTCTAGCTCTGTTCTGGATCCTGGATCCCCCTCTACCCTGTGGGAGGCTAGTCCTATTTATAGGCGAAGGCCCTGGGCCTCTTCCCAAATATTGAGCGGGAAGGGCGCCAACAATTGGCCATTTTGAAGGGGAACATCTGGTACACTTATCTGACTAAAGTTGGTCCTCGCTTTGTCAAAGGCTCTAGTGGTGGCCTTGGCTTGGGCTCCCAATGACTTTCTTCCTGCCGTTGGGCTGGTCTTGGTCTTGTTGCACGAAATGGGCGCCTTTGCTTGATGCTCTCGCTGCGCTTGCTCCCTTTGCACCAAAGAGGAAAGGAGGTCATTGCTGGCTGGCTGGCGCCCCTGGCGCCCTTGGTCGTCATGGCTTGCGTCATGGGCACCTTGTGAGTACCCGCCTTGATCTCTCCGCCTCCTCGCGAGCCAGCCTGATGAGGCCGTGCACGAGAAGCTCCACAGTCGTCCGCCCATGTCTCTGGCCCCTCGCGAGGTCTTGAGCTTGTGTTGATGAAGATGGGGCGAGCTGGCCCCCCTTTGAGCCACGCCGCGGGCCGCGAGCGAGCAAGTCTGGGGACCCGTTCCCGAGAAAGCCGACATAGCCCCCGGGCCCTAGGCGCGCCCGGGTTTGGCGGCAGAGAGGCGAAGGGCAAGTGTGAGCGCCACGGGCCTAACAGCCTGCGGTCTTGGGCGCAGCGTGGCGGTTAATGGGCGTGGGTGCCTTAGCAACAGCGAGTTGACAAAGGCGGCGTCGCCTAGGCTTTGCTTCCTTGCTTTCTCACAGTTCTTGCTCAAATCCCTTTCTTGCGCCTCTCCTTCCTGCCTCCAAAATCTTGAGATCCATTCCATTGACGCCCTAGCAAGGCATGGCGCCTCGCCAGCCCGGCCGAGCTTGGTACTCGCCTACCTGGACTGCATGAGCGTGTCGGAGGCGAGCCTTGCCAGTGCGCCGGATGGTGGCGGCCTTGAGGGGCATCGATGGGGCGAAGGTGTTCAAGGCCGGCTCCACCCTCCCCGAGGGCCAAGGGAGCACCTTCTATCCGCTCTTTGTAAGCGCCATTGTTGCCGGTCTGATGCCTCCCTTTTACGAGTTCTTCTTCTCTGTGCTCCGCCATTACAAGCTACAAGCTCTGCATCTCCAGCCCAACTCTGTTCTCCTTCTGGCGATCTTCGCCTACTATTGTGAGGCTCACATCGGGGTGCAGCCCTCAGTGGCCCTGCTGCGCCACTATTTCTCCCTCCGGACCTCTCGTGGTTCCATCTCTGCGTGTCTTGAGCTTAAATGCGTATGGTAGCTCCATCGCCATTTGAACCACAGGAAGAGGATTGAGGGCTTGAGGACAAAGTCGGTCTTGGTAGATGTTGGGCGCATCCACCTCGGCTAATCTTGCCCGCAGGGGCACCCCACGCCTCCGGCGATTGGTCTCGAGTGGAGCTCGTGGACCCATGTGAGCCGGTGTTGGAGAAGATGGACATGGATCTCGAGGCCAGCCAGCATGGCGGCGGCGAAGTGACCCGGCGTCGTCGCTCTGAGGAATTCTGGAGCACCGGTGGCTCGCCGTCGATACCCACCGATGTGGAGGCCCCACCCGAGCCCCGCGGTCTTGGCCGGCGAAGACCTGGCTGCGGTTCTCAATCTTTGGTCCTGGGCGGCGTGGCGAGGTTGGGGGCGCCCTCACCCCTGTTCCTCCGCGACGATGGGGGCGGAAGTGGAGTCCATGCCGTCTTCAGCGAGGACGGGCCCGTTCCATGGAGGTTCCGGACCCGGTGGGCGTGTCCTCGGCGACTCCAGCAAATAGAAGGGAGAAGGGTTGCGGGAAGGAGGGCTCGACTCGAGGCGACCGATGGAGAGTCGAGGCTCCCTCCCTCGGTGCAAGTCCGCGTTCTCCGCCTCTCACGGCGGCGGCGGCGGCGATGATGGCGAGCAGGGCGGCGGGAGCTTGCCCTCGATCGAAGAAGGATAGGACCGGGCTGATCCCCGCTGGTCTGCCCGGCCCCAAGCGATCCGTGGCGCGCCTTCCGCTCGAGCTCCTTGAGGCTGATCCTTGCAGCCCGGCTCTCGGGCTTCAAGTATGGCGGAGGTTGCTCGAGCCATGAGCGACAACGATGGCCTTCGGTTCCTATCTTATTTCTTGTTTTGTCGCTGAGGCTTGACATCTGTATCTCTTGGCTAGGTGGCGCCCTGCAAAGAAGCGAAGGGATCTCTGAGGCTCCCTGCAGGCAGCGCCTCTGCCCGTGAAAGAAGGTGATCGCAATGCATAGGTCTCTCACCTGCCCGGTCGTCCTCATGAGGCTGGCTGAGCGGTGGGCGGTCAGCCCCACGCCCAAGCGACTCTGAGGTGCCCTTGCACGATGCTGCCACCACGGCTGTTGGGCGTGGAGCTCCGCCTCGAGATCTGTGGTCACGCCGCCTTCTCCTCCTACCCCCACCATTGCTTGTCTCTCAGGCTCCACCTACGTCACGGATCGTGATCTTTGAACTGGACCAGCTGTGGCGAGGATCTTTTGGCGCCGACCCTCGTCTAGTGGCCGGGCGCTTGGGCGTGCTGGTTGGATTCGCTCGATGCCTCGATTGAGGCAGCTGGTCCGAGCCTCGGCGGCTTGTGACGAGGAGAAGCAGGCCGTCCTTGAGCGAAGCTACTCGCGACGCCGCCTTGGGGAGGTAGCCGATGTCGAGGTCGCTGCAAAGTGGCTGGAGAGCGAGCTGCAGGGCTGCGGGACCAACTCGCCAAGGAGGCCCGCCGCCAAGAGCAGGAGGAAGGCATGGCTCGCGAGGTGGCCGTCAAGGACCGGGATGCCAAGCTCAAGCGCCGTGACCGCCTAAGCGCGGCTGGAGCAAGTTGGAGGCGAGGAAGGTCGAGCTGGGCGGCAAGGCACGGTCCTTGCCGAGGATCGCGTGGCCTTCATGGAGATGGAGGTGAAGGCTCACGCCTTGCTGAGGACGCTTTATGATAGCGGCCTGGGGTGCCCGCTGTCCGGCGCAGAGGACGGCCCCGCCAAGCTGCTTCCCTTCCGGGTTCACGCTCTTGAAGATGTCACCCTTGGCCTTGGCCCTACAGCTGAGGCCGAGGCGCTTGTCTTTTCTTCTGCAGCGCTGACGCGGGTCCTCACCCACATCTACGTTCGCGATCCCAACGTCGACCACGACTGACTCTTTGGAGCCAGCGAGCAGCGAGCTTGCGCTGCCGTTCTTTGAGCCGTGAAGGGTCGTGCGGAGGCTCTCTTGGGAAGTTCGGGCCTTGACACCAAGCCCGCGCGGCGCTGCCAACCTGCGGCTCCACAAAGCGAACCCGCTCCGCGCAGCTCCACGCCGACAAGTGACTCGTTGTGGCTCATGTTCGCTTTTAATTCCTGCACATGTATCATGCCTCGGGGCGTTTAAACTGCATTTGGCATTGTGATATGATTATGGACTGTAATATTTGCTTTTGAATTCCTTGAAATTTGCGCTTTCCTTCCTACTTGCTTATGTTCTACGCCGTGAGCCGAGAGCCCTTGCCAAGATACCTCTCGGCGCGTTAGCCCGGCCAGGAAACCGGGGACGGGACCAAGGAGTGAGGGCTACATGACAAGTTAGGCTCTGAGTCGCGATGCTCGAGAGTCCCCTTAGCGCCTGAACAACAAGTAGGGAGGTGAGATGTGGGTGGATCTACCATTCTCGTCTGCGAGCTGGCCCGGCACATACCTCAACCGTCGTTAGCCTTTGGAACTAAGGAGTGAGGGGTTACGTGACCAGTTAGGCTCTGAGTCGCGATGCTCAGAGTCCCCTTGGCGCTCAAGCGGCCTTCGTACCTTGGCTCCGCTCGGGGAGGGCGTCACGACGAACCAGGCCGAGGGGCTGGCTGGGTGGCGGCGTCTGGGCGTGACCAGGCGCAGCCCGTGCCCAGCCCTCGCGCGGCACTCCAGGAGGCGTTGCGATGAGGCCGACACCGAGCTCTGGGCTCCACGAGGTTGATGCAGCCGGGGCCACCATCGATTGTTTATCACCAGCTGAGCATAGCGCTTCCGTATGTGTCTGGGCATAGCTGCTCCTCGGCAATGTCGTCGGCCGGTAGCGAACAAGGTGCTTCCCAGTGCGTGGGAGGGCTCCCCTCCGGGAGGAGCCCAGGCGTGTACAACCCACCACGACACGTGGCTGCACGGTAGGCCCTGACGAGGTGTATCTGGGCAACCGTGAGCGGTAGCAGGACTCACGGGGCCCTACCTTAAGGCGGGTTGCGCCTGGCACTGGGCCTTATCTTGTGATGTGTTCCTGCAGATTTAGTTAGATGCCAGCGCTCTACGTCCTCGGGTCCCGGCCCTCGAGCTGGTCTCAGCCGTCGCCGGTATGCCGGTCGCGATGCGTGGACAAGGGAGAGGGTGAGGGCTGGAGAGCGGTAGGAGCCACGAGACGCGATGCTCGGTACCCCCCTTTAGCGTGCAAGCGGTCGACATGAGCGAACAAAAGGTGTCATGGATTGGCATCAAATAACAAGCATGGCCGATTGAACGCATGACCGAAATAAGCGCAAGAGGATACATGCAGCGGTGCGGCCCGGCGACTTGGGATGATGCAGCCGAAGGCGCCCCAACAAGATAAGCTAGGAACATGAAGTAAAAGGGATACATGCGCGAGGATGGACCCACGCGACACGGGAATAATGCAGCCATGGGGCGCTCGGCTAGAAATGAAACTTGAAAGATGTCACACGATAGCGTTGAAGGCGAAAGGGTGTTGGTGCAGCCAGACTCGGTGGGCTGCGGAACCGATCCTCACGAGCCCCGGGCTTAGGGGCCTCGGGAGGCTCGGGGCGCTGGTGGCTCCTCATGGACCATCTCCATCTCTGCCGGGGTTGCGGGCGCTGGCCTCTTGAGCCTCAGGATGCTCCTCATGAAGCGCTGGCGGCGTGGCAGCAGCGTTCGGCAAGCCGTAAGGCATCTGAGCGTGGCTGTGGGTGGACAACCATGGCGCCCGCGCGAGAGGGCGAGGCGCTCTGAGGCGGCTCGGTTGAGCCCTGGTATGTCGATGCAGACGCGCAGCCCACCATCCTCGCGCTGGATGGGGAGCTACGGCAGGTAGCGGCGGCTGCCACTCATGACTCTTGACTCCTGCAGCTCTGAATGATCTTCTTGAGCGAACTCTGAGAGTTTGGCCCTCCTTGCCTTGCTCCTTCTTGAGAAGCGTGCTTCAAAACCGTCTCAAGTGGTGCCCAAGCGCCTCCCTCGTGACCTTGGCAAGGTCGGTGGCCCTCGGGGGAGCCGGGCCTGCTCGAGGAGGCGCAGGCGCACTTTCCTATGCGATGGGGAGGTTCCCCTGGCGGTAGCGGACCACGGGGCCTGCCTCTGAGGCGGGCAGACGATGTCTTCTTCTTCTTAGGGGCAGTCTCGGGAAGCCTCCTGCTTGCGTGACCGGGTCTTCGGTGATCGGCCTGAAATGCCGCTCCGGGGCACACGCGTCTTTCTCTTGCAGGCACCGTGATGACTCCGCCACTTCCGGGCATCTTGAGGGCGTTGTAGCTGTGGTGGGTTCTGACCATGAACTTGGCCAGCGCTGGGTACCGAGGATGGCGTTGTATGGCAGGTGAATGTGGGCGACGTCGAAGTCGATGAGCTCGGTCGGTAGTTATCGCGCCCGAAGGTGACGAGGAGGTGAACCTGCCCAATCGGGACCGTGGAGCCATCGGTGACCCGAGAGAAAAGCTTGGTCGGTGAAGCTGATTGTAAGGCGCTTGGAGATTGTTGAGCGTTTCCCACAGACGGGGCGTTGAGCCCTGCCCGCCATCGATGAGGGTCTTGGTGACTAGCACGTTGCGATGATTGGGGAGCAAAGCATCGGGAGGACTCGGTGTGGCCGCACACTTGAGCTGATCCGCTGAGCTGAACGTGATGGCGCACGCCGACCACCTGAGGCGGCGTGTGGCTTCGAGCTTGGGGAGGACTGCATTCACTTCGCCGGTTGAACTGCTTGAAGATGCGTTGATAGGCTGGGGCTTGAGCTCCGCCCGGGATCTGACGCGATCGCGCGGCTCTCGGAAGCCCCAGCCCCTCGTCCTGATGATGGTCTTCATTTCTCCTTGGCTGCGGCGGCAGAGGAGGGAGGCCTGCGTTGCCTTGCGGGCGATCCTTGCGAGGCTGATCCCTCCAACCTCCCTCGCGAGGCGGGTCCCGCTAGCGATCCTCGCAAGGTTGGTCGCGCCCCCCTTGGCGAGGGCCGCGGTCTTCCCAGCATCCTGCGTTCCTTCCTCCTCCTCGGCCATAGCCCCGGTAGCTACGGTCGGGACGTCGGCCGATCCTCCCTTCTCGCACGGCTCGGAGCTCTTGACATTTGTTTGTGTTGTGGGTGTGGAGGTTGTGGTACACGCAGTACCGGCTGCCCTTGGAAGACTCGGGCTGATCTCTGCCCCGCTTGGTGTCCGGTTCTGCTGCGAGCACGGCAGCCCCCTTGCGCTTCACATCCTTGGCCTTGGGTTCTTCTCTTCGGGTGCTGCGGCAGCGTAGAGGAGGAGAGCGCCCTTCCTCGGCCTGGCGCACTTGGTTGCCAAGTCGAACAGCTCAAGGAAGTGCACAAGTCTTCATGCATCGCCAGTTCCTCCTTCATCTTGGCGTCGTGCACACCGTCGGAGAAAGCGGAGATGATGGCCTCCTCGGTCACCTTAGGAATCTTGAGGCGTGCGTTGTTGAAGCGCTGGATGTATTTCTGAGGTCTCCCCGGTTGCTGCTTGACTTGGCGCATGTCGCTCCACAGCGGTGGCGATCCACAGTACCTTGGAAGTTGGCGATGAAGCGGGTGCGCATCTCGTCCCGAGGAGATCGTGCACAGGCCGAGTTCGAGGCAGTGCGGGCACCGTCCTTGAGCGCCATGGGAAACCAGTTCGCCATGACCTTCTTGTCTCCGTTAGCAGCTTCGATGCCCAGCTCGTAGACCTAGAGGAACTCTGCGGGGTCGGCCGTACCGTCGTAGCAAGGAGGCAGGTCTGGCTTGAACTCGCCGGGCCACACGACGCTGCGCAGCTTCGGTGGTGAAAACACGGCAACCTCTTTGTGGCCACAGGATGCCTTGGGTGACGAAGAGCTTGGTCTTGCGGGTCCCCATGCGTTGCGGTGGGAGCAGCGGGGAGTCTTGGCGTCTTTGGAGCAGGGCGTGGTCGCGACAAGCTGGAAGCGGGGAGCACTCGGGCAGCTTCTTGCGGGCGAGGACTTCTGGAAGCTCTGCTCTTGCAGCGGCGCCGACGGAGCAGAGTTCCGCCCGAGGACCACAGCGCCTTGGGGCAGGCGCCTTCTTGAGGGGGCGGCGGCGCCCGAACTTCGTCGCCCGCGCGAGGCAGGGTGCGGTGCAGGCAGGGGCGGACGGCGCTTGAGGCCCTGCGGCGCGGACGAGCTCGGTGACACGGTCGAGCCACTGTTCGTAGACGTCATCGACTGGACGGTAGCGTAGGAGCTCGTTTGCTGCGATTAGCGCAGCTTGAGCCTCCATGGGCACGCGGAATGCGCGAGACGAAGAACCAGCCAGGGCGAGTGAGGGGGTAGCAGTGTGGCCGTCTTGCCTCACGGAGGGATGCTGGGACGATGCTTGTTGCTCGTTCCCCGCCCGGGCGATGGCGGCGTTGGCGGCGGCGACGGGGCAGCGAGGGCACCCGCCGGCAGGAGCCGTCTGGCGGCAGGAAGCGAAAGCAGCTCGGCGCTTCGGCACGGGCCGGCATGCATCGGACATGGATCACGGTGGTCGACGGAGAACAGGCGGCGGAAGGCAATTCAGGCGCACCCTACGGTAGCGCCAAATGTCGGTTCGGGTTCAGCAGACCCTTGAGGTTGAACACCGGGTGCGCGCGGAGATCTCGCCCTCTACCTGCCTGCACCCCTCCGCCTCGTTAGGATCTAAACTACGAGAGGAACAACACAAGAGACGCAAGGTTTATACTAGTTCGGGCCACCATTGTGGTGTAATACCCTACTCTAGTTTGTGGTGTGGTGGATTGCCTCTTGGGCTGATGGTGAGAACAATACAAGGAAGAACAGCCTCATGAGGGTCATTCTTGGCCAGGCGATGAACTGCTAGGTGGAGTTGATCGCTCCTCTCTTCTCTCTCTCTCTCTCGATTCAAGATGCCTCTAGCTCTGTTCTGGATCCTGGATCCCCCTCTACCCTGTGGGAGGCTAGTCCTATTTATAGGCGAAGGCCCTGGGCCTCTTCCCAAATATTGAGCGGGAAGGGCGCCAACAATTAGCCATTTGAAGGGGAACATCTGGTACACTTATCTGACTAAAGTTGGTCCTCGCTGTCAAAGGCTCTAGTGGTGGCCGGCTTGGGCTCCACAATGACTTTCTTCCTGCCGTTGGGCTGGTCTTGGTCTTGTTGCACCGAAATGGACGCCTTTGCTTGATGCTCTCGCCTGCGCTTGCTCCCTTTGCACCAAAGAGGAAAGGAGGTCATTGCGCTGGCTGGCGCCCTTGGCGCCCTTGGTCGTCATGGCTTGCGTCATGGGCACCTTGTGAGGTACCCGCCTTGATCTCTCCGCCTCCTCATGAGCCCACCTGATGAGGCCGTGCACGAGAAGCTCCTGTGTCCGTCCATGAGCAATCTGGCCCCTCGCAAGGGTCTTGAGCTTGTGTTGATGAAGATGGGCCGAGCTGGGCCCCCCTTTGAGCCACGCCGCGGGCGCGAGGCGAGCAAGTCTGGGACCCCGTTCCCGAGCGCCGGCAAAGAGCAGCTCATAGCAATTCATCATATAGCAGCAGCAGCTCATAGCAATTCATCATATAGCAGCAGCAGCTCATAGCAATTCATCATATAGCAGCGAGCAGAGCAGCTCATAGCAATGCATCATATAGCAGCAGCGAAGCAACTCATAGCAATTCATCGTATAGTGGATCATAATGAAAATTTGGCAAAAAATCAGAGAGATCCTCACCTTGTTGGATGAGCTCATCCTTCAACAAACACCTCAAGGCCACGACACGGGAGGTGGGGAGGGAATAAGGTGCCTTCTTCCATGATGTGGCATTAGCCGTAGTTGAGCAGCGCCTACCGGAGTAGTCGTTGGGCCGAACCACGATGGAGCAGCTGCTGGAGACCATGAGAATGAGGCGGCACGGAGGAGGAGCATCCAGGAGATTTGCCCCTACCCGCTTGACCATGTATCCTAGCTGGACATAGCATCGTCGAGGACCGGCCGGATGGGACCCGATGGCGGCGGCTTCTTGGAGGAACCCTAGTCTTTGCAGCGGGGATCGAGTAGAGGGAAAGGGAGAGGAGATGCAAGCGGGCAGGGCAATGAACGCTTGTGTGTTTGTTTTTACTTGAGAGTGAGGCGTGACGCGGGCTTCACCAGTTGCATTTTGAGTGTAATATAGGCAGACAACAGAGTCATTTCACTATTCCCCTTCCCTTCAATTTTTAGTGTGGTTCTACCCGAAACACCCCCCTCCAAAGCGAAATTAGTTAAGCCCAAGCCCATAACTCAAAATGACTTCTTTACATCTTTTATGGCTTATTTTGACAATAAGCCCTGAAAAAAGCGAATAGAAGGCGGCCCTTAACCTGCAATTCAATTGTGCGTACAATGATGAATAACTCATGCCTGCTATAGTGTACATTTAGGCATCATCATACATGGCATAACCTAATACATGTGCATTCCATTGTAGAATCTGGAATATGCAATGTTTATGTTAGTTCATACGTTGCACATGATGTTTAAATGCCCCTTAAATCTGGTCAGTCAAGTGATGGTCTTTAAGCCTCCTTCTTTGCTTCTTTTCTTGATATGTAAGGTTTGCTCACACATCTGTTCAATTGATTGTTTGCATCAGCCAGCCATTCTAGGACTGTTTGCTTTGATTACTTGTTATTCTTGACCTAACACTCTAACAAAGCTTGTCAACGATTTAAACACTAAGGGCTGCTATAGTGGGGCCTTTTCTAACTCATAGGTGACATAAAGGTTTGGCTGTACACTAAAGTAGGCTCTCCAAGAGTACCTGGAGATCCAGTTTGAAGGTATGCCTAGTTTTTACATAGTGCAGACATAGTAAATGCTCATTTCATTCTGTGCAAGTGCAAGAGATGCGGCATGTTTCATTATGTGGTGTTGTTTTGTTATAATCTCATCCTTTTGTGTTCACAGACTAGAAAGTATGCATATTTATGGGGTGCAATGAAGATAAGATTGAGGATTTCCAAGTACAAGATGTTAGGAAGGAGCCTTGCAAGAGCAGTAGGAGCTGCGCTGAGCCTCTTCAACCAGTTAAGGTAAGTCACTGTATCCAACTCAACAGTTCAATTCCTTGTTTGTTTCAGGCATAGTTAATTTGCTCTTTTCAATTGCTTTATTTGTCCTTAGTTAATGAGATGCTCAGAGAATGATGCCTGATGTTGGGTACTTGTATAACTATTAGTTGACATAATTAAAGGCCTTACCATTTAATTACTCTGCCGAAGTGTGCCTGGAGCTTTGAAGTCTATTAACCAACTATTATTGAATGAGGCTCACAATCTAGTTTATACTAGGCTAATGATTGCATATTTTTGCTTGTTGTAGTATGTTTGTATGAAATCCTCTGCTGTTCATTATGCTCCCTAAGACTTTAATTGAGCTACAGAATGGCCAACTGCTTGCTTACTTCTATGCAGCGTGTTGTCTAAATTTGTAACTTATGCATGTTTTGGATTGGGCCCCAACATCATGCTCCTCTAGTGAGCTAAGAGATTTCTGTATGCAGGCTGCACAGACTACCTTTTTATAATTTTAAAATATCACTGCTTATGCTTCATGACGTGTAACATTACTGTTAGTCCTGTTTTGCCATGTACAAAATAGTCTATCTTGCTCGCTTCACTGTTGTAACTATATTTTTCCCAAGTCATGTGTACTTACGAAACATTTCGGGATGAAGTGACATCAACACAAAGATCTCATGGCGATGCGGCATGGCCGTTACGAATGATTATGGATTGGAATTGGAATGTGCTGATGTTCTCGAGCATGAAATAGAGGTGGCAAGACAACGTGTACATGATTTTGAACGTACAATCAACAAGTTGAGACTGGACATGCAGGTATTAGATGCAGGAGTCAAAAAAATGAAACAAGACACTGAGGTAACAACGAAGGAATTGGAGATTTTGTAGACTAAAATTTGTGCTATCTAAATCCGGCCAATCCTATTTCCTGAAGAGATTATAGTTCAAATGGTAAGTTATGTTGATGCGCGTCCATGATGCATGAGCTGTATTTGCCCAGTGTATGTAATTTGATGTTTGTGTATGCTTTATTATCACTGGTGCCGAACCATAATGCCAAGTGGGTATAATCGGCTGTAATTTCTTTATTGTATGGTGTAGGATTATTCTATGTTTCTATGCCTTAGTCTCATTATTGTATAGTGTATGTTTTTTAGAGGTGATAGTATAGAGTAGGATAATTCTTTGAATATGCTATATCATTCAAACGGGGGCCAACTCGCCCAAACGTTGTAGTGACCATGGCCCTCCACAAGCCATACGATCCATGGGCCATCTACGCAACGGATGATCCATGGCCTTCTATGGCCGCCGAATTCGTGGGCCTTCTATGGGTTGTCGGATCCGTGGGCCTTCTATCGGCTGCCGGATCCATGGGCCTTCTATGGGCCAGTGGATCCATGGGCCTTCTATGAGCCGTCGGATCTATGGGCCTTCTATGGGTCGTCGGGTCAATGGGCCTTCTACGTCCTGTAGGATCCATGGGCCTTCTACGGGCCGTCTCATCTATGGGCCTTATGCGGGCGTATAAGGGGCGTAAGCAGGCTAGAGTGGAAATAAACGTTTTATGGGCTGACCATAACGGGCCATTAATAGGACGTATTTGATGATGCTATGAAATTGACCCAACAGATTAACGGGCCACAAACGGGCCGACTGTATCCACGGGCTGAATTTGGCCCACAAGCAGAAAAGGCTAGTAACGGGTCGTAAGTAACCGAATACTGGAAATGAGCCCAAGAATAAATGGGCCCTCACAAGGCCGAAAGGTAACACGGGGTGGAAACGACCCAATGGAATAATGGGCCGCTAATGGGTATAAAGCGATACACTGTTCATTACGGGACGGTTTCACCACGGGCCATTAATAGGCCAAGAGTTACAAAGGGACTCATATGGGCTGAAATACGTCATGGGCCATACATGGGCCGGAAGTTAAAAAGGGTTGGAATTATATTGGACAGCCCAGATGACGCTATTGGGCCTAATTCGGATAGGCCGTAAACAGGCCCTGGGTTAGCGGGCTGTAAATGGGCTATATGCGAACAAGCCATTAACAAGCTTGCCATGGGCCGGCCCGCCACCTTTTGACCAAGTCAAACGGGTCAGCCTTTTCACAGGAATGGGCCTCTGTTGGGCCGTGCCACGTGTCGACGTATCATAGGCGCTTTGGGTCCAATGAGTGGATGACATCTGTCCCAACGGTGAGCCGACACGTGTTTCCTCCAGCCAATGATGATTTTACACGTGGAAAATCCCCATTGGTCGGGGCTGTTAATGGGTTATCAGATCCAAAACCGGACCCGATAGCTTAACGGCATTCTGTTACGGTGGATGCCGCGTGTCGGTCAGCCTTGACGAAAGGACTTCTGTGACACGCGATTTACCATCATGGAAGTGGACACTTCCGTGATGATAATTTTGGTAATGTCATGGAACACTTCTACGACAGCACATGTATGACTATCTTGATTTTGTCATAAATTTGTCATGGATGTACATGCATGACAGAAAACGTGACCTACTTTGACAAACACGTATCATCACGGAAGTGTATTTTTTTGTAGTGGCCTGCCTGCGCACATGGACAGGGCCCGAGGCCCATCTATCCCCTTTCCCACTTACCCTTTCGTGGCTTAGACTATAAATAGACCACCCCCTCCTCCATTCTAGGGTTAGCAAAGTGATAGCTCATTTGTATGTGAGCTTTGCTCCTACCTACCTCTACTCTTGAGAGAGAGAGAGAGAGAGAGAGAGAGAGAGACCACCACTCCCATGGAGTTCAATACCTCCATGTGAGAAGACCTTGCTGGATATATCGTCAAGACCCTGCAAGGGAAGATCCGTCTAGGATATCATCAAGACCTCCTCATGGAGATGAACTTTACCTTGTATCTTTCCTTTTGTTGTTCATGTACCTTGTGGATCTTGTGTGTTTGATTGTCTAGTGGATGTGTGATTGAACTTGTTCTTGAGTGTTCCCCCTTGTGATTTCTCTCCGTTCTTCCCCGTGTTCTTCATGGTATTCGCTCCAATTGTGAAAGATCGGACACCTAGGGTTCTACCCTACATGAAAGGTGCACCTCGCGAGGTTCGCATGACGTGATCCATGACGACCAAGGCCAGGCGGGCGCCAGCGGACGCAGCGTACCAGTTTCCTCTTTGGTGCTAAGGAGGCAAGTGCAGGCGCGGGGTCCCGAGGCATCAAGCAAAGGTTTCCATATCAATGCAATGAGACCAAGACCGCTAGGATGGCAGGATTGAGGTCATCGCAGAGCCCACTGCATTGTCACCACCAGAGCCTTTTGCAGGCGAAGACTACTTTTGTCAGGATAATTTGTACTAGTTGTTCCCCTTCAAATTTGGTCGTTGTTGGATCCCTTCCCGCCTACATTTGGGGAGAGGACCAAGGCAACTATAAATAGGACTTAGCCACCACCATAGCCATCATCTCGAATCATGGCCACTGTACCCTCACCACCTCACCATCTCATCGAGCTCAAGAACACCTCACCTCCAGAGGTTGTTCATCCACTGTACTAGTTCATCCTCAGCCCCTTGAGGCAATCCACCACAAAGCTTGAGTAGGGTATTACACCGCAAGGTGGCCCGAACCAGGCTAAATCTTCTGTGTCTCTTGTTCTTTGGGTTTGTCGAGCTAAGCCATATATTTGTTGGGCGGGCAGACTGGGCAGAGAGTGTTCTTCGTGCGCACCCCAGAGTTCGAACCTCTCAAGGATCTGCGGAGCCCTAAATCCGACAGCGTCCATCCCGCTGCATGGAGGGCTGCATCAACGAAGCTTGCTACTCGCCGCGGGACCGGTGGCAGCATTGGCCGTGGGCGACGGGGAACGGCAGTGAGTACCATCGCGTGCAGGCACCGTCTGGGCGATGCGGGCGTCCTGCTGCTCAGCACGAACTCAACGAGCGTCAACCATGGGGACGGCAAAACGGTGGCAAATCGACTAGAGGAAGAGAGGCTCCGACACATCCCTACCTGGCATGCCAAATGTGGGATTTCGGGCTCCGCAGTTATAGATTTGAACTTTGGGGTGCGTGCAAAGAATGCAACCTTCCTAGTCTGCCTACTCGCCAATCTCACGACCAAGCTTGATGAACAGGAAGAAAATGGGATACATCAGTTTACCCAGGTTCAGACCACCTTGCGGTGTAAAACCCTACTCCTGCTTTGTGGTGGATTGGCCTCGAGGTGGGCTGAGGATGAACTAGTACAGAGAAAGAACTACCTCAGGAGGTGTGTTCTTGTGTGGTGTGAGCTGGAGAGGGTTCGGATGGCTCGATCTGCCTCTACGGTGGTGGTGCTGCTCTACTTATAGTGGCCTTGGTCCTCTTCCCAAATGAAGGCGGGAAGGGATCTCAAGTACATCTTATCCTGACAAAAGTAGTCTTTGCCTGCAAAATCCTCTGGTCGCGACGCTGCGGTGGGCTCGGCAGTGACCTCCGTCCTGCCGTCCTAGCGGTCTTGGTCTTGTTGCATGGGAATGGAAACCTTTGGTTGATTCCTCGGGACTCCGCGCCTGCGCTTGCCTCCTTAGCAACAAAGAGGAAATTGTTGTCCTGCGCCCGCTGGCGCCCGCCTGGCCTTTGTCTCCACGGCTCACGTCATCCGAATCTCACGAGGTGAGGCTTGAATAGAAATCTCCGCTCCTCAGGAGCCAGCCTGAGGAGGCCGCTCCTTCTGGAGGTCTTGGTGTTGTCCGCCTCGCAAGGCTTGGCCCCTCACGAGGGTCTTGAGTTGTTGATGCTGAAGGTGGGCCGTACCAGGCTGTCGACGAAGCCATACCGTGGGCCGCAGGCAGGCAAGTCTAGGTACCTCGGTTCCCAGAACGCTGACAGCTTCCATGAGAAGAGCGCAGGGCGCCAGGCGCTCAGGAGTTCATCGCCAAGGCAACCAAGTAGCTTCAGGAGGCACGAGCCATGCGTGGCAAGCGCCACCCCACATCGCTCAGTGCAACTGTTGCCCCTAACAAGGGCAGTGAGCTGCGCGTCTACGTCAACATCCCAGGGATCAACAGGATCGCATCTCAGGAGCTCTTCTGGCTGTCCCACGTTGGCCGGTGCGAGGGTCCCCCTCACAGCTATGTTCGCATGCCTTTCGGTCTACTGAACAGGGCTTTTGTGCACCCGCGCCACATGCGGGGCGTCCTGGCGGCTCACGAGGCCAGACACCAGGCGATCCTATCGGAGGTGGCGTTGGATCCTCACGACCCTCTCGAGCCTCCGGAGCCTCACGAGGCTCAGGACCCGGAGGACTCATGAGGAGCAACTTCTGCAGCACGCGTCTTCAGCTACTCCAACACTTCTTCAGCAACGGTGCCAGGTGACACTCTTTGGTTTGTTCAATTTAGGGCGCCCCTCGGGCCGCATCATCCTCAAACCGTCGGGGCCAGTCCCACGGCTGCACCATTTTATTTTATGTACTACGGACTAGTATGTTGCCTCTGTGATCATGAGTATTGGCTTTACCCTGCAGTCTCGTTACCTATGGAACCACCCTTCGCGGCCTCCACGCATTGCTAACCTGCCTCTTGCTCATCCTACGACGGGGGCTACACATGCTGGCACGATGCCTGTTCTTGGTTCCGTCCCTGCAGCGCTGATAAATCTGAGAGATCGTGCTCTGGCTCGCGGCTGCCCCGCGCATGTCACCTCATCAGGTCCTCAGTGCCTTCATCTTCTTGCGAAAAGATCAACGGCAGGATAGCAAGCATGGATATGTGCTATATCCTCTTCCCCTGACTAAATCGCAGGGACCTCCGGAGTCAGGACTGCAGGCGGCCCCGCCATCCACTCCTCCTCCGTACAATTCGCTTGCACGTTAAAGGGGGGGTCCATGAGCATCGCGCCTCAGGGGCTCCTACTGGCTCTCGAACTCTCACCCCCTGGCCTTGATCACGGCATCGCGAACTGGCATACCAGTGGCGGCTGAGCCTCGCTCGAGGGCCAGGACCCGAGGACGTAGAGCACTTAGATGAGCGGGGTAAAGGGGATCGGCGTGAGCCCTGCCTGAGAGCATCCCCACCAGGACACAGTTAGGCGTCGCGCAACAATCGTCTTCGCAACAAGGAACCACCGTGGGTTCGCCAAGATAAGTCACCCCATACGCACCAGCGCAAACCTCATGATTCTCATGATTCGGTATTTTTTGGCTCTCGCGACCTTGCTCGGGCAAGGACGTTTCCCTTTCGGCCTTCAGGAAGCCGCTTGCATGCTAAACGGGACCTCCTGAGCATCGCGCCTCAGGGGCTCTTACCGGACCTCGGGCCGCTCACCTACTGGCCTTGACCATGGCATCGCGACCTGGCATACTAGTGACGGCTAAAGCCTGCCCGGGGACTGGGTCCTGTCAGCGTAGAGTACTAAGCTACCGCGAGAATGAAAGAGAACACCGTGCCAAGGCGGGATATAGAATCACAACACCGAACCAGGAATAATAGCGTTAATGCAAAAGCATTACATTTTTTTACATACCCCCACGGGGCTCGTCATGTTTCTGCACAGGGAAAGCAAAGAAGGGACCCAGAAGAACCCCGGCCTCAACAACGTCCCCGACAGCGCCGAGTCAAGGCCGCTGCGGTGCTCCACGCGCGGCGGGAGCTCGGCGGCTCGTAGCTGTCGTTATCACTAGACTCCGGAGAATCTCTGGATTCCGGAGAGTCACTACTGCTGCTGGAGGAGTTGCTGGCAAGGCCAAGGGCAAGTTTAGCGCCTGTGGCCACGCTGCATAGATCGCCTCTTCTGGAGCAGCACTCCGGGCACCGACCGTCCTCGCCGAAGACCTTGAAGAAAAGCGTCGAGGCTCCGTCCTATTCAAAGTGAATGGCGAGGGGCCCCTCCGGGCAGCAGGCGCGGGTGATCTCGCCCCATCCTCGACTCATGAAGACATCGCCCAGGGGGACCACCTCCGCCTCCGCTTCGGTGGCTTGGCTGCAGCACCCGGCGTGTTGCAGCCACAGCTCGGTGGGCCCCCTTGGCGGTATCTCCTCTGCGAAGAGCCGTGGGAGAAGGATCCTTGTGCACGGCGGCATTGCCGCACACACCAAAAACTAGCGCGTTGTGCCTTCAGCATGGGTGCGCGAGCCGGGTGGCCGTTCAGCCACCGTATGTCCTCCTCCATGACCCCGACCTTCTCAGAGTTGGGCGTCTCCCCCATGCCCAGGGCTCTGCGCACGGGCGTACATGGGGATCGGGAAGCCCGGCGGAGGCCACTCATGCCAAGGTCGCGTCACCTCAGGCCCATCGAAGGCGTCGCCGGAGCAGCCGAGCCTCTTCTTCGGCGGGAGTGGCCCGGGTTACTACCGAGGGATTTTCCCCTTCTCCATCGCGGAAAACCTCCTTATCGGCGCCTAGATGCTTCGGTGAGACGGCAAAAATAAGAAGGAAGAAGAAGGAGCAAGCAGCGGGAAGATGGAGATGAGTAGGGGGCTCCGCCCTCCTCGCATTTATAGCCAGGAGGAGGCCAACCGCCGGCCTTCCACAATTCCCAGTAATGATGATCTGTTTTCCATGCAGCAGGCTCTAGTCAACTCGAATGGTTGCCGAGGTAGCGTGGGGAAGCGGAGATGCCCACGTCCCATCAAACGCCAGGCGTCGACCGGGTCTGCAGGTGGTAGGGGCCTGCGGCGCTTCGCCCTTGCCCTTTGGCTTCGCCTCGAAGCCAAGTCCGAGCGCGCCTTGGGCCCGGGGGGTATTGTCGCCGTTCTGGGAACCGGGGTACCCAGACTTGCCTGCCTGCGACCCACGGTGTGGCTCCATCGACGGCCTGGTACGACCCATCTTCAGCATCAACAACACAAGACCCTCACGAGGGGCCAAGCCTTGCGAGGCGGATGACGCCAAGACCTCCAGAAGGAGTGGCCTCCCTAAGCTGGCTTCTGAGGAGCGGAGATTCCTATGCAGGAACCCACCTCTTAAGGTTAAGGTGACGCAAGCCATGATGACCAAGGCCAGAGGGGTGCCAGGAGGCGCAATACAGCAGGTTTCCTCTTTGGTGCTAAAGAGGCAAGTGCAGGCGCGGAGTCCCAAGGAATCAGCCAAAGGTTTCCATTTCCATGCTACAAGACCAACGCCGCCAGGACGACAGGACGGAGGTCATCGCCGAGCCCACCACGACGTCAGGACCAGAAGCTTTGCAGGCGAAGACCACATTTCGTCAGGATAAGATGTATTAGTTGTCTCCCTTCAAAATTGGTCGTTGTGGGATCCCTTCCCACCATCACTTTGAGGGAAGAGGACCAAGGTCACTATAAATATAGCTTAGCCACTACCATAGAAGGGGATGGATCATCCAGACCATCCACACCCTCACCAGCTCATACAAACACAAGAACACACCTCCTGAGGTTGTTCTTCCTCTGTACCAGTTCATCCTCAGCCCATCTCGAGGCTAATCCACCACAAAGCAGGAGTAGGGTATTACACCGCAATGGCCCGAACCTGGGTAAACTGCCGCGTCCCCTTCCTTTCCAGTTCATCAAGCTAGGCCGCGAGATCGACGAGTTGGCAGACTGGGGGATTGAATTCTTCGCATGCAGCCCATAGATCGAATCTATCTTGGGTCTGCGGAAGCCCGAATCCGATAATAACCCTGCAAGCTTATATAATCTACAAAGTTCCTCTATAGCAAGAAAGTGCATATCATGATATATTGTCATGTCTCCCACATAAGGATTAGCAAGCAATCTTTCAAGAATACCAAGAGGAATTTAATAGAAAATATTTTCAACAGGTGGGGTCCTCTCTTACCACTTGTGCACGTGACATGGGCATCCCAAAGAAGCCTCTCAAAGGATTATTTTAAATAATAGCAAGTGTAAATAATGATCAGCACATATGGTAAAAGTTTCCTTACCAAGAGCGCTACAATCCCTGGCAATGGCACTAGAAAAGAGTCTTGATGACCCACAAGTATAGGGGATCAATCGTAGTCCTTTCTATAAGTAAGAGTATCGAACCCAACGAGGAGCAAAAGGAATTGATAAGCGGTTTTCACCAAGGTTTCACTGCAAGTGCTATCAGATAGGTTTGATAGATAGTTTGATAACAAGATAATTATAGCATTCATTGCCTTGATAAGTGTTATGTGGGCGGATCGGAGCTAAGATAATGTCCTTATTTTAACAAATACCTACTTATGATTATACTCTCCATGCAAGCATCTGCAACTACAAGAGAAGTAGTTACTCCTATAAAGGATGGCGGAGTACCCGCCTCCCAGGACTTTCTGCGGGCTAAGCGAGCCTCCTAGCAGTCCATTGGTCGCTGGCTTGCCACGAGAGCCACCTAGTGTCGATGCGAGTCATCTGATCTGCCCCAGTGGTGGAGCTAGCGAATTGTCAAATGCTAGGCACGCTGTAAGCTAAAATTTGAATAGACATAATTAGAACCAGCACAATCACATAATTTCTAGGTAAATTAGAGAGAATAACTCACCTATTTATCATGTGCTAGTAGTCCTAATTGTTGATAGTATGATGTTTTTCTAGGGTAAAGCTAAGCTTTATAGATCAAAGTTCACATGTAGTAGGATACAACTCGAATAATAGTGATGATTCGTTCAACCAAACATGGCATCCCAAATCAAGATAAAGACAATACTTGGCTAAACTATCGGCCCATTGAATTGCATAGTCGTGCGCTTGCCGACCCTGCTAGTGCGGCTAGTGACGACCCAACGTTCGCTCGACAAATGGAATTGAGTGCCCACCTGTGAACCCCCTGATGATTAGCTATAGTGAACCCGTGATAATGATGCCATGTCGTCACTGTTTTGCTAAGCTAATTGCCACTTGATAAAAACAAAAGTCAAAATGAAATTTAAATTGCAAGTCAAATTATTATTTCTCCAAATAGAGAAAGAAAAGTGTTCGAGATGATGAAAATATCCACTGAAAAAATTCATGCATTAACCAACATTTTCAGGTTAAACAAATTATTATACATTTCAAAATAAATTGAAAATTGGTGGACTAACTAAAAATGTTGGCTAATATTTACGTTCTAAATATCAAGTAAAACAAAATTCATTTGGTATTAAATAAAGGTTCAAGATAGAGAGAAATAGGAAAACAGAAAAGATTAAAAGAAAAAGAAGAAAAACCTAGTGTGATACTCGACCCTAGTGGCCACGGTGCATGCGGCCCAGCCCATCGCCTAGCATTCCCCCTACCTCGAGCTATAAGGGCACAGGATGTGCATGGCGCACATCCACGGAAAATCCTACTCGCCGCTCGTTGCGGCAAGCCGTCAATGCTTCGCACAAGAGGAGGTGCGAGCGAGCGACCGAGTGGGTCGGCCCGTTTTAGAGTTTCAGCAAACACCGGTTTTTGAGAACCTTCTATGATGTTCCCAGCGGGTTTTTGTTTCCGGTATTGGCAACCTTCTAGAAGGTTCCTGAACCGGCCTTTTCTTTTTCAGTTTCTTCTTCGTTTTCCTTTTTTCTATTTCTCTTCTTTTTCTTTTTTCTTTTCTTTTTTCTACATCTTTCTTTTTTCTTTTTATTTTTTTGTTTTTCTTTTTTTTCTTTTCTAGTTTATTTTCAAATTTTGTTTCCGAATTTCAACAAATGTTCCTTTTTTTCAGATTTTGTTCACAAATTGTAAAAATGTTCCCCTTTTCAAAATTTGTTCACAAATTCAGAAAATATGGTTTCAAAAATTTGTTCCAAATTTTCAAAAAGTACTGTTTTTCAAATTTTGTTCACATATTCAAAAATGTACATGGTTTTAAAATTTTGTTCGTAATTTAAAAATGTTCCCTTTTAAAAAAATACAAATTCAAAATATGTTCGCATTTTAGAATTCAAAAATTGTTTGGAATTTCAGAAAATGTCCCTTTTTCCAAAGTTGTTACAAATTCAAAAATTGTCCGCATTTAAAAAAAGAAATTTTCAAAAAATGTTCCCAATTTTAAAAAGTTTGGAATTTCAAAAAATGTTAGCGTTTTGAAAAAATATTTACTTTTGGAAAAATGTTCAAAATAAAAACACGGGCAAAAACCGATTCGCTCTGAGAAAGCGCATCGCTTCTGATTACATAGTCGCTCTAAAGGCGCGGTTTCTTTGGAGTACTCCATTCATTGCATCTTCTTTGGCTACAATGGGCCGACCAAGAGGGGCGCTTTGTCGTCGGGGTGGCTAGTTGACGCAGAATGCGTCCAATAGGACCACCCCACATCCATGGCGGCATGGCCATGGATCGCCAACATGTAGCCCCCTTGACCTATAAAAGCGTCCCCCGAAAACCCTAGATCAAGCTCCCACATTCCCCCCGCATTTCCCCTTCACCCTCATCCTCTTTGGCTCGAATTCGAGCTCGTGAGCTCGTGCGGTGACCACTGCCTCTCTATCATTGTCACGACCATCATCGTCTTAGGCTTGTGGGAGCACATCCGGCAGGTTTTCCGTGCTCAACCTCTTCTGTTCTGGGCATTGGAGCAAGGTGGGGAGCTCCGTAACCGATACCATCTTTGTCTTCTTCATTCGGCTCGCGCCATCTCGCCGCCACCACCACCTCTCCGGACCACCGCGACCCTCCCTAAGCGCGCCGACAGACTCACCGTGAGCTTCTCCTTCGAGTCCCCCGTTTTCCCTATCGTTTTCCTCCCTTGCCGCCCCATGCTCCGGTCGCCATGCCCGGAGCTTGCTCTTGGGCGCATGCTCGCTGCGCTCCCTCTATGTCCTGTTGTGGCCGTGCTGTCACCTGCAGCCGCCCTTACCCGCGCCCAGCCCTGCGTTCACCACACCTCACCCGCGGCCGCACTCTCCGCTGCTCCACGACCTTCTGCATGTGTGCCCTCAGCGTCCGGCGCTGGCCGCCGCTCGCCCTAGCCGCGTCCGAGCTGCGCGCCCCGCCAGCACTATCCGCAGCCTTGCTCTCCTGCTGCCCGCTGCTGTGTTGATGTCGTTACTGCTTCTGCTGCTGCTTGTCGTGCTGCTGCTACGCTACTACTGCTTGTGGTGCCGCTAGCTGCTGCTATATATACTCTGCTGCCCAGCAGTTGTTGCTCTAGTTGCTCCTAGTTGCTGCTACGCTACTGCTGCTTGTTGTGCTGCTGCTACGCTACTACTGCTCCAACCGCTACTAATGGCCATTGTCGTGGGAACCGGGGTCCTCTAACATTCAAAAGGGAATTGATAACCCACAAGTATATGGGATCGCAACAGCTTTCAAGGGTAGAGTATTCAACCCAAATTTATAGATTCGACACAAGGGGAGCCAAAGAATATTTGTAAGTATTAGAAGCTGAGTTGTCAATTCCACCACACCTGGAGATTAAATACCTGCAGCAAGGTGATCAGTAGCAAAGTAGTATGATAATTTTGATAATAGTAGCAGCAGCAACAGTAATGGTAGCAGTGATAGCAGTAGTTTTGTAGCAAGTGCAACAGTAATGATAGTAGTAGTAACTTAGCAAGAGCAATATAAGAGAAATTTGTAGGCATTGGATCGGCGATTTGTTGGATGATATTCATCATGTGACAATCATAACCTAGGGCGATACGACACTAGCTCCAGTTCATAAATATAACGTAGGCGTGTATTCCGTAAATAGTCATACGTGCTTATGGAAAGAACTTGCATGACATCTTTTGTCCTACCCTCCCGTGGCAGCGGGTCCTATTGGAAGCTAAGGTATATTAAGGCCTACTTTTAACAGAGAACCGGAACAAAGCATTAACACACGGTGAATACATGAACTCCTCAAACTACGGTCATCACCAGGAGTGGTCCCGACTATTGTCACTCCAGGGTTGCCGGATCATAACACGTAGTAGGTGACTATAACTTGCAAGATCGGATCTAGAACACGGATATAATGGTGATAACATAAACGATTCAGATCTGAAATCATGGCACCTGGGCCCAAAGTGACAAGCATTAAGCATGGCAAAGTCATAGCAACATCAATCTCAGAACATAGTGGATACTAGGGATCAAGCCCTAACAAAACTAACTAGATTACATGATGAATCTCATCCAACTCCTCACCGACTAGCGAGCCTACAAAGTAATTACTCACTCCCGGTGGGGAGCATCATGGAATTAGCGGTGGAGAAGGGTTGGTGATGACGAAGATCGAAGATCCCCCTCTCCGGAGCCCCAAACAGAATCCAGATCTGGCCTCCCGATGATGAACAAGAGGTGACGGCAGCTCCGTCTCCTGGATCACAGTAATTCTTTCTCCCTGGTTTTTTACTGGAAAAATAGGATTTTATAGTGTCGGTTTCAGGGTCTGCGGGGCCACCAGGTGGGGACAACCCACCTGGGCGCGCCTGTAGGGGGTGCGCCCTGGTGGGTTGTGCCCACCCAGGTGCCCCCTCCGTTGGTTCTTGGCTCCAGAAATTCTCATATATTGTATAAAAAATCCTCGTAAAGTCTCGTTCCATTCCTAGAATTTTTATTTCTACACCAAAAACAACACCATGGTAGTTCTGCTGAAAACAACGTCAGTTCGGGTTAGTTTCATCCAAATCATTCAAATTAGATTCCTAAACAAGAGGAAAAGCGTTAGGAAAAGTAGATACGACGGAGACGTGTCAACTCCCCCAAGTTTAAACCATTGCTTGTCCACAAGGAATTCAGTTGATAAACTGAATGTGAAAAAGAAAAACTTTTACGAACTCTTTTGCTCTTGTTTGCATAAATAAGCTTAAACAGCACCCAGGTTTTCTACCAATAATATAACTAACAATGCCGACAATAACTCTGAACAATTATATTAACTCATATCAATAACATTATCAGCTAGTGAGCAATAATAAGATATCTCAAACAGCAACACGTTATCAAAACAACCATGATATAATATGACAATAGTGATATCTCGCTAGCCCTTTCTGAGAACGCAAAACATAAATGCAGAGCACCTCCAAAGTTCAAGCAGCGACTAAACATTGTAATTGATGGTAGAAAAGATCCAGTCATGATGCACCCAACATTAGCTACACGCAATGCATAAGCATGGCAGCAGTGCTCTCAGGTTCTGGCGCTTGTTTTAGAAGGTGATGACACAACATAAAAGTAAATAGATAGTCCCTTCGCAGAGGGAAGCAGTGATTTGCAAAGGTGCCAGAGCTCAAGTTTTTAAAAGATAGGTAAATGAATTTTTGAGAAATGCACCCTTCTTATTTACTTCACGACCATCAGTTATCTATATCTTGCATGTTAAACACGCTAGTGGCGGTTCCCATAGGATAAAGTAAAGGTTATGATTCCGTAGGAGTTTTTGTTTAATTATTTGTAAGCTTTTTCTATTTGCAGTTTGGGAATGGGAATCCCTATTACTGCCCTTTTCTCATGCAATGGCGAGTGAATAAACACTCAACCTGAGAATAACGCGCTTAGCATGGAAGATACTGACTACCTCCTGTCGCTCCATGAACGATCCAGGCACACAAAAAGGATATTTATTTGATGTTTTTAGAGATGGCACATGCAAATTTAGTTAGGACGGCAGGGCAATACCGCATATAGGTAGGTATGGTGGACTCATCTTGATATAACTTGGGTTTAAGGTTTTTGATGCACAAGCAGAATTCCCACTTAGTACAGACAAAGGCTAGCAAATAGGTTGAGAAGCGGCCAACTAGAGAGCAACAACGGTCATGAACATGCATTATGCATAAGTAACATTGGACACTAGCATGAGTCGGATATGAACACCATGAACATAAATATCATAGAGGCTATGTTGGTTTTGATTCAACTACATGCATGAACATGTGCCAAGTCAAGCCACTCGAACATTTAGAGGAGGATACCATATCATCATACTACATCACAATCATTTTAATGCAATGTTGACATCCAAGATAAATCATTATCCACTCCTAGCTACTTATGCATGGCATGAGAAACTATAATCTCTAATTGTCATTGCAAACATGTTTAATCATAATGGGCTGAATCATGGATACTAGGTTAAACATATTTAAAAAAAACAGAACGATATGAAAATACTAAGTTCATACCCGTTTCTCTCTGCCACGACCAATTCATCAATTGTCGTCATTATTGCCTTTCACTTGCACAACTGAACGATATGAAATAACAATAGTGAAAGAGTGCCATGGACTAAGCTAGAATCTGCAAACATTTTATTCAACAGGAGAAGACAAGGTAAAATGGGCTCTTTGTTAGATCAACAATAATGCATATGAGATTCACTCAACATTTTCATCGTCGTATTCTCCTCGGTACAACTCAATAAAAAGAAAAGAAATTCAAAGAAACACATTGAAATATTTTTGGAGCTTTTGGTTTTCTTGAATCAAGCAAATAAAAGGGAAAAGCAAAAACGAGAAAAACTATTTACACGGGAAAGCTCCCAATAAGCAAAAGAAGAACAAGGAAATCTTTTTGGGTTTTCTTTTTAGTGCTACAGCTAACTACTCTAGAAAGAAAAAAACAAAAAGAAGCAGGAAATATTTTTGGATTTTCTCAAAAAAAATCAAACACACAAGAAGAAAGCGAGAAAATAAATTTAACGTGGATAATAAAATGAAAAAGTGTGGACACCGATAAATGAAATGTGTGAACATGAATGTAATGTTGGTGGAAGTACGTACTCCCCCAAGCATAGGCTTTTGGCCTAACTTGGTAATCAGTCAGTAGTTGAAGAAACCATGGGGTCCCATGTCAAACTGTTGAGGAGCGGGCACCTCTGGATCCCACTGTTGAGGCTCCTCCTCTACTGCAGCCTGGTTGTTCCGGTAGGCGATGATATCCGCAGGCACAATCCTGTATCCAGCCCTGGCAATAGAATCAAACAAAGCAGGTGCAGGCAATGGAATAATATCCCGAGTGTTTTCACTAAAAACCATATTATAAGGAATAGGAATGTTAGGGTAATCGCTTGCAATAAACTGGTGGTGTTCCATGGCCGCGTTATCTACGTAAACCTTGGGCAATGGATAATCATGCAGGCGTATCTGAACGTTAAAGTGAGCCGCCAAACGAGTAGCGTAAATACCACCATGTATTTTACCCTTGGATTTATTAATGCGAAGGCGACGTGCCATAGTAGCTCCCAAGCTATAAGTGTTGTCACCGTAAAGTGCACGACGCAAAACAGCAAAATCTAGACCACTGAGTGCGCCTACCTTCTCTCTAGCAAGTAAACACTTCACAATAAATAGAGCAAAGTAGTGCACAGCAGGAAAATGCAAGCCAGCGGCGGTGATACTCGACACCCCTCTCTCATCTCCCACTGTCAGAGTACGTAAAAACCATTAAACTCTGAGGGCCTAGGCTCTACCAAACCACCATCGGAAGGAAGCAAACATATTTCACAAAATTCAGTAAGTGGTATCTGATGGGGTTCAACATATAAATTAAACTGCACCTCATGGGGGTTATTCCTAGGAAGAAAATTAAAACTTTGCACAAAGGAGTTTATGAGGAGATGATACTGTTCACATTCAGCTGCGATAAAGTCGGTGAGGCCGGCATTAGCAACATATTGTACAAACTCTTGAAGAATTTCGGTCCCTTCAATGAATGGGGTATGCGGCCATTCGCACGGCTGTACTTCCGCCATTCTCCGGGTATGGAGATCACTGTCAGATGACTCCCCAATAACTCCCTTGGAGTTCTTCTTGGAAGCAAACTTCCTAAAGATACTCATCTTTTTTCCTATGAACAAAATTCTAAAGAAATTTAGTCCACAAAATTTTATCAACAAAACTTTACAAGATTGATAGCAACTACTCACAGGGATGCATAGAGGCCATAGCAAGCATTCAAACTACTTAGAACTCTAAGAATTCGACATGCACGCTCATCTACAGCAGCACCAAGAGTAGCTAATTATTCAAAATATAAACCACTAAAGCAAAAACTAATTGGACAAACGGAGGAGTCACATACCAAGCAACAATCCCCCAAAACAATTTCGGAAACAGAGCTTCAAGCAAAGAGATCGAAAAATGCAGGTTTGAGATAAAGAACACGAGAGAGAGAGAGAGAGAGAGAGAGAGAGAGAGCAATGGTGATTTTTTCTAGAGGTAGGTGGTGATGTGGGATGAAGAGAAAAGTGAGGGGCCCACATGGGGACCACAACCCACCAGGGTGCGCTTGGGGGTCCTGGCGCGCCCAGGTGGGTTGTGCCCACCTGGTGCACCTCCCTATGATGTTATTTGCACAAAAAATTCTTAAATATTCAGAAAAAAATTGTATTAAATTTTCAGAGCATTCTGAGAACTTATTTTCGGGTCATTTTTTTATTCACGGTAAATTCAGAAAACAGACAAAACATGGCATTTTATTTTATTTAACTAATAAAAGAGAAAACAAAAGGTAGGGACAGAAGATAGTGCCTACTAGATTCATCAACTTCATACCTTTCAAGCATGATCCATTTATAAGGTTGATCAAGTCTTAAGTCTTATTAACAACCACTTTCGATTAGCATGAAACCAAAGAACTTTCATAAATCACTAAGTTACCTCAACAGGGATATGAATGTCCCTAACAATAAGCATTTCATATTTATTTTTGGCAGTAGGTAGAGGTAGTTGAAAACTTCCAATAGTGATTGTTGGAGATTTTTCAATAACATTAATACCATTCACTTGGAATTGTTTCTTCGGAAAATGCACCGTATGCTCATTACCATTGATATGAAAAGTGACCTTGCTTTTTATTGCAATCAATAACAGCCCCTGCAGTATTCAAGAAGGGTCTACCAAGGATAATCGACATGTTGTCCTCGGGCATCTCAAGTATAACAAAGTCAGTCAAAATAGTAACATTAGCAACAACAACGGGCACATCCTCAGAAATACCAGCTCCCAAATCAAGTCATTTGCAAAGATATTTCAGTAGGTGTGAGTATATTCAAATCAAGTCTTTCATATAAAGAGAAAGGCATAACACTAACACCAGCTCCCAAATCACATAAAGCAGTTTTCACATAATTTCTTTTGATGGGGCAAGGTATAGTTGGTATTCCCGGATCTCCAAGTTTCTTAGGTACTCCATCTTTAAAAGTATAATTAGCAAGCATGGTGGAAATTTCAGCTTCCGGTATTTTTCTCTTATTGGTGATGATGTCTTCCATGTACTTTGCATAAGGAGGCATTTTAAGGATATCGATCAGCGATGCATAAAAGGCGGCCTCGGCATTTCAGCAAAGCGTTCAAATTCTTCATCATCTTTCTTTTTAGTTGACTCAGGCGGAAAGGGCATAGGTTTTTGAACCCACGTTCTCTTTCTTTACTATGTTTTCTAGCAACAAAGTCTCTTTTATGATATCCTTTATTCTTGGGTTGTGGGTTATCAAGATCAACTGATGGTTCTATCTCAACATCGTTGTCTGGTTCTTTATTATTTGTTTGACTGTCTTCATGAACCTCATCATTATATTTTTCATTATCAGAAGGTGAGTGTTCACTACCTGATTGAGTTTCAACATCAGAGATAGAAACTTCATTATCATTATCAGGAGGTTTTTCTACTTCAGGTTCACTAGAGGCATGCAAAATCCTATCATTTTCTTCTTCTTTTTTCTTTTTAGAAGGACTACGTGCATTAGTGGTAGCTCTTTGAGAGTCTTGTTCAATTCTTTTTGGGTGTCCCTCGGGATAAAGTGGTTCCCGAGTCATCCTACCTCCTCTAGTCATTACTTTAACAGCATGATCATTGATATTATTATTCATTTCATCTAACAACTCATTACAAAAAAAGACACATCCGTGACATTTCGGTCCGAACGAAGAAAAAATTGTCATACTTATGAAACTTCTATGACGATAATTGTGACAAAACCCGGTATCATCATAGATGTGGTGGGCTCCTACTTCTATGACAAAAAATCATGACAGAAAATGGGCTTTTAAGTCACAGGCGGGCGGAGACACAGTTGCATGACATACTTTGGGCCGTCCATGATGGAAAAAACCGTGGTAGAAGCGAGCGCTAGCAAAATATCAGGGTGTTCCCGGTTACGATGGGTGGTTGGGGCCGAGTGATGTGCGTTTCTCTCGTACACGCACGCGCATGGGTGCGAGGCGTTGGGCTCTAGCGAACCCGGCGGCGTTGGGCTCTAGCGAACCGAGTGATTGCCTTTGCGAGCTACTGGCGTTCTTGAACCCGGCGATCGATCAATGGCTGTTAGCGAACCCGATCGGCGATTCCTTTACTCTGCTGCTAAGCGAAGCCGACCGATGCTCCCTCTGGATGAACAGTGAGCGTTGTTGGGGGGGTGGATGAACAGTTCCCGGTGGGGGTGGATGAATAGGAGCCCGTGGTGTTGCCTCTGGATGAACAGGACCCTGATCGGTCGAGCCGGTTGGGGATAGATGAACAGGACCCCGTGGAGGGCTGGATGAACAGGACCACCCCATGGAGGGCTGGATGAACAGTAGATGTTGGAGGGCTGGATGAACAGTAGCCCATAGAGGGGTGGTTGAACAGGAGCCCGTGGAGAGGGCTGGTTGAGCGATAGAGCGGTGGAGTAAGCGGCGGTGGAGGCTGTATGAGCAGGAGCCCGTGGATGAGCGATCGCGGTGGAGGTGGAGGAGGTCGATGGTGGATGAACAGTAGCCCCATGGAGGCTGGAGGGGGTCGATGGTGGAGATGAACAGTATCCCGTGGAGTCCCGTTTTGCGGTATGCCACACCCCTCCCGATGAACAGGACCCCCGTTTCGACCTAGCGCTCCAACACAAGTCTGTTTCCTCCGTTTTGCGGTATGCCACACCCCTCCCGATCAACAGGACCCCCGTTTCGACTGTAGGAGGTCCATTTCTCCGTTTTGTGGTACGCCAGACCCCTCCCAATGAACAGGATCCCGTTTCGACCATGGCTGGTCGAACACAAGGCCGTTTCCTCCGTTGTGTGGTACGCCAGGCCTCTTTTCCATCGGCTGTTCCGTCCAAGCCTTCCCAGTGAACACGACGACGCATTCCGTTCCGACCCAGCCGGTTGGCTCCCCATGAACACGACGACGACGCAGTTTCTCCGTTCCGACCCAGCCATGTACACGAGCCCTGGCCGTACATATGCGTGAGTAGGCGTTCGAGACCCCGACCGTATGTATGTACGTGGCAGTTTTTTCTTTGTTGCACGCTGGCCGCTGTACGTATGTGTACATGCTACATGTGCGCCTCTACTACGACACGTGCGCGCTCTACATCGACCAGTATGTACGTACACGTTCGCGACTAGAATGACAACGCTACGTATGCTTCGACCAGGTGGGTCCAGACTGTTAGGCACTTCCTTGCGTGCGAAGATGTAGCTGGTGGGTCCCAGCAGTCAGGGGGCGAATCATTTTTTCCCGGATGCACTTCCTTGCATGCGAAGATGTAGCTGGTGGGTCCCAGCAGTCAGGGGGGTGAATCGTTTTTTTTGCCCGGGCGCACTTCCTTGCATGCGAAGATGTAGCTGGTGGGTCCTAGCAGTCAGGGGGGAAACTTTTTTTTCGGGAAATATAGTGGCCCGTCCGGTGGGTCCCTGCTGTTAGGTGCGGGAATAATTATTTTGCGCGTAATAAGGAGGCACTTCCTTGTGGCTGCCATGGACCCGGCTGTCAGCCTCTCCACGTGCAGTACTCTTCCGATGGAAGTCGTTCCTTGACCACGTTGACCATGCCGCGCCGAGAGCACCGAGGCGGTGGGCGACGGCGAGGCCTAGGAAGGGGCGATCTGAGCGGGAAGAGCGGCGGTGGAAGCCCGCACGAGAGAAAATCGAGGTTCCTTTGTTTGGCTGCGGTGTGAGGCTGCCGTCGCCGCAAAATAACAAGGGGTGTGGGTGAGTGGAGGATGGCACGGCCAGCGGTGGGAGTAGTAGGGGCGGTGAGGCCTCATGGCGGCCTGACCGACCCACGGGAGGCGGAGCGAGCGGCATGACCGGCGCTGCTTTGGGCGGCTGGAGCAAGAAGACCAGAGGTTGAAGAAGCACTACGGCCGTTGGATGGACATCGTACGGTCACTGCAGCTAGAATCGTTTATATTGACTAAGTTGACAAAGCTGTTGGTACGCATCAACTTAGTAGGCCCATAGGTCAGCTTCTGAAACGGTGCGCCCCAGATGTCAGGGGGAGGAATCATTTTTTGGGCGGGTGAAGCTAGAATATCCGAGATTGAAGAAGAAGCACGGCATCCGTTGGATGGACATCCAACGGCCACTGCTGCTAGAACCGTGTGTTGACTATAATAAGTTGACAAAGCCTTGCATACGCGTCAACTTCTTTTCTTTAGGGGACGCGTCAACTTAGTAGGCCCACAAGTGTGTGGCAGAGAACTTATAGCCCATTTGCGATTTGTAAGAATGTACAGCCCATTTTTGAATTCTAATGGAATTTACTACAGCCCGTTTACAGTTTGTTAAAATTACAGCACATTTCCTAGCTAGGACAATGATTAATAATTTCAACCAACCGTTCAAGACAGAATTCAATAAAATTTCCCACATTTTGATGGGATCCGAAATAGTTTTATCCCAGAATTTCTAGTCAGATTAAATATAAATTTGTATTACGTAAAAATCTAACGAAACATTGCGGCATAACAATAAAAATTAAGATTTTCAAAATCCATAAATAATATTTTATAAACTAATTTCGTGTTTGGTGCATTTTTATAATTCTGCCAGTTTTATAATTACATCCCATTTATTATTTTTAAAGCCCATTTTCTGTTAAGCCTAATGCATCCCTCCTAGGAAAGATTTGCAGACCAGCAGGCGGAGAATAACAAGTTGACCTTGCAGGTATTCCTCAAAAAAACGTATAGCCGGGCTAGCCATTTTCATCTTGAAAAAAAATTAATATCTGGGCTGGATATCTATCCTGGGCTATTCGGGCCACAACCCGCCCAGTTAATACCCTACTCTCTTCTAAACAACAACGGAAACATTGCCAAGAAAAACTCTGCAGTGCTCATGCCTCAAAAACACAAATACTGCTCGAGCTGCTTGGTCCCAGCTGTCGTCCGCACCTTGTGCAATTATCTCGTTTATATTGACTACATAGGTTGACAACGGTGTGGCACCGTGATGTCAGGAAACCAGGAGGAAGCAAAAAAAATAGTTGTACATAATAAGGAGGCACTTGCGTACGTACGGCTATGACCCTAGTGGGTCCCTACTGTCATCCAGTCAAAATAAAGTCATCTCCTGAATCCTCATGTCCGTTGACCATGTTGACAATGCGAGACGGCGGCGCCATGGCGAGCGCAACAACTCGAAGGACGACGGAGAGGGCCTCGCGGGCCCTATGGATGGTCGATCTGGCGCCTTTGCTCATTCAGGAAGCCGGGATCATCGGACACCTATGAGCACCTTGAGGCGAGGCGGCATGAAGCGGTAAGGCGCGCTTGGGAGCTCTGGTTTATTTCACATCTGTATTAAGATACAAGTGTAATTTACTCGTCGCCGGAAACAACGTGTAAAATACAGGCGTAATGAAACCGAGGGCCGAGGTGCGTAAGTAAAACCAGCGGAGTTCTGGCGTGTAATTTGAGAGACCAGTGTATATTTTACTAGTCGAAATCGACCAACCAAGCGCTTTGCCCGAGACCATCTGCTTTTATTTACAAGCATCAGTTATACAAGCGATTTTGGTTGGAAAACGACGATCCAATCATGGCCTAAGATGATGAGTTGGTCGGAACATCATATGGTTTCACGTCTAACCTACCCGACTTGTCGTATAGGCTATGAATGAAACATAAGACGATGAACTTCTTAAGCACGGAAACAACAGAAGATGATGATCTTCCTAACAAGCAAATCACTGGCATTAGATCGACATGCAAAACAATACACAGCATTATTCTCAGGAGGCACGATGAACAGCTCGTGATGCCGCATGCCACAACATTCCAAGCTCAACTCACAAGGCCTGGCATTACATAAGACAATATTCAGAACAAACTCTTAAAATATCTTGCATAAGTCAACTTTCATGTGACTATGCATCTCGTGAGTAAATATGTACTACAGGCGAAGGCGAGGAATAGGAAAAAAGCGATCGGCGTTGCTCACAGCAAAGGCGTCCCACTCAAAAATATCAAATGCATGTCTTCTGACTAACATCAATGAGCAAAAATTGACAAGGTTTTCCAATTCCAATATATTAAACTAATGTCAACTTTGACAAGCTTTTCCCATTCAAAATATGTAATGCCTATGATTGTGGAACGGGCAGGGTTTGTCATCAGTTTGTCATCTGATAGTCCGGTGGCTCAAGGTGACGACGAATGATTAGAGAACCATTCGATGTATTGTGCATGATGAAGTATTATGGAGGACACGAACCATCTGAACATTTTGTGCAGTTCCACTAAAATTAAGCTGAGCATCCCTATGGATTTCGTATTTATATGCTGCCAGAAAACAAAGACACATCATCACACACATGAATATTGGCCCCCGCGTCAACCCACCAATCGGTGGATTAACAAACTGAAAGTACGGTAAACAGATTGCCATACCCAGATGCCCCATCATTGTTGCTTAGAGTGACATTGACAGACTTGGAGTCATGTCCTGGCTTCTTGGTACTTGTTTGGGCACTTGTTTGCCCAGTGTTCCTCTGAACCACAAGTAAAGCAGCCATCTCTCTTTTTGTCTTTCTTCTTACCCTTCTTAATGGCCGACGCTGGCAGCACCATTCAAAGATATAGTTCGGTGGCTCAAGGTGACGACGAATGATTAGAGAACCATTCGATGTATTATGCATGATGAAGTATTATGGAGGACACAAACCATCTGGACATTTTGTGCAGTTCCACTAAAATCAAGCTGAGCATCCCTGTGGATATCGTATTTATATGCTGCAAGAAAACAAAGACACAGCAGCACGCACATGAATATTGGCCCAGTGTCAACCCACCAATAGGTGGACTAACAAACTGAAAGTATGGTAAACAGATTACCATACCCAGATGCCCCATCATTGTTGCTTAGAATGACATTGTGATTTGGAGTCTGTCACGGCTTCCTGTACTTGTTTGGGCACTTTTTGCCCGATGCACTCCACGTGTTGTAGAGTTTCCTATGCTCTCTGTAGACTAGTCATGTCACCAGCGTCTACTAATACTCTATAAAGCTTCTCGATCATTCCTTGTGTAATGTAGCGCAAACAGTGACTGCTTCTTTCTGCAAAGTGGTAAGACCCACTAATGCAGCAGTTTGCCTTAGATACATTGTCTCCTTCTGTGCAGTTCAGGTAAAATCAAAGTCAGAATAAAACTGAGCTTAAATTTTGATAATGTAAGCAACAATAGGTATAAGGGAAACAATTTCTGAGAAATAACGGTTGATGACTTGTACTCCCAGAAGAAAAACATCTACTGATCTACCTTATCTTAATGGGAAACAAAGCTGGAGAGTAGCAATTCTCAATCAGTGTGATTCATTCATATTAACTATGACATTATCTTAACAATGCCTTGTTTCAACATGTATAAAGAACGACAAAGCAGAAAAGTATCATTCCTAAAAAAATGCGACTAATTCATTTTAACAAAGACATTATCTTAACAATACCTTGGTTAAACATGTAGAAAGAACTACAAAGCAGGATAGTACCATTTGTAAAACAACATGGCGATATATAATAACAGAGACATTATCCGAACAATACATTTCTTAAATATGTACTCCGGCCGATCCCTAACAGAAATGGTACTCCCGCCGATCCCTAACAAGTGTTGCAGTTTTGAACTAAGATTCAGTAGTTAATTATGAGGAAAGTCGGTACTGACCTTTCAAGACCAGGATTTGAAACAACTCGTGAGGAAGACCTGAGAGTGATCTCAACACATATATGGAAATCCGGTCTCATTTTGTGCAGTTCCACCAAAATTAAGCGAAGCAAAATGTCGCAATAGCAACAAGTTAAATAGATATCCCTGTTTTAGCAGAGGCAAAAAAGGAATCAATTACTGGCCAATAAAGGAGGATGAAACATGCGGCCAGAAAAATGGTAATCTCGCCAATCCCTAACAAGTGTTGCAGTTTTGAAATAAGATTCAGTAGTTAATTCTGAGAGTGGCATTGCTTAATTTTACCTGTGGCATTAGATTAACAAAAAGCATAAACAGTACCAGGGGAGAGTGGGCGCAACAACAACATGTGCTTCCATTTACTTATAAAGGGGGTGATGCAGAGTTTGTTGTAACAAAGCAACAAGCATAATGTCTGGGTTGGTCCCATTTTTGTTCACTACTTAATGGGAAAAGACATCAATACAATAGCTTCAATTCAACATTTATTTAAAACAGTACCAATACAAGTAGCAAAGCATCTCAAAACACACTGCACGATCATGTGGATGAAGGGAAGTACCAACCTGTCATGACACACACAAGATCATAGGAAATCCAATGTTTTGTGCAGTTGCACTGAAATCAAGTAAAGTCGCCGGTGTGACATTTAAGTTTGCTATAGCAACAAGTTGAATAGATATCCCTGATTTAACAGAGGCAAAAAATGAAACAATTACTGCCAATAAAGGAGGATGAAACATGCGGCCACAAAAAGAAGCATCTACCTTATCTTGATGGTAAACAAAGCATAGGACAGTAGCATTTCTAAAACGGTTGCATTGATTCATATTAACAGAGAAATTCTCTTAAAATAGTTCAGCAGTTAATTCTGAGAGTGGCATTGCTTAATTTTACCATCAGCATTAGATTAAGAAAAAGCATAAACAGTTCCAGGGCGAGTGGGCGCAAGAACACCATGTGCTTCCATCTACTTATAAAGGGGGTGATGCAGAGTTTTTTGTATCAAAACAACATGCATCATGTCTGGGTTGGTACCATTTTTGTTCCCTACTTAATGGGAAAAGAGAGCAATACAATAGCTGCAATTCAACATTTATTTAAAACAGAACCAATACAAGTAGCACAACATCTCAAAACACACTGCACGATCATGTGGATGGACATCGGACATGCCAACACCATGTGCATCCACACGTATAAATGGGTGATGCAGAGTATGTAGCCAAGCAGCATGTATGCGTTGGTCCCATATTTGTTCTCTTTGAAACTTTTTCCTATGTGAGGGCAGCAAATCTAGTCCTGCACAAACTACCCAACCCCCCAGTTTCTTTCCCTTTTCAAGAAAGAGTTCGGTTCCTTCTGGATGTGTGTCTTTGGATTACCCCTTTTTCCCTTTTCGACCAACAAAGCGGCTGGATAGCTAGTCTATACTACTTTCCCTCCCTCCTTTCCTCATTGAACCACATCCTAGATTCATGCTCCACCCCACCGCACCCTTCTTTCTTCTTTGAACCAAGACCTAGATTCGACTACAGAATCGAAAAAGATCCGCATGCAGCTAGACTAATGAATGTTTCAAAGAAACTTATACCTTAGGGTCGTCGGGATGTGGCAAGGCGTCTGGCGGGAGGTCGGATCTGCCCACACTATATGCGACATCGAGGAAGAAGGGTCGGTGGCCCTCCATACAGCGCTGGGTGAAAAGAAAAGCGCGACGGCGGTGGATTGCCTCCCTCGCTGAAAGGCGATAGAGTGAATCTACACCTCCTCCCTTCACAGTGCGACGGGATCGAACGCCTCCTTCGCCCCGGTGTGAGGGGTGAAAGAGACAGAGCCACAGCATAATCTTGTTTAGATCTGGTGAAGAGGTGAAAGGCGTGAATATAGCAAACCCTAGCAAAGGCAATGAGGCTCCAAAGATGTATATATATATATATATATATATATATATATATATATATATATATATATATATATATATATATATATATATATATATATATATATATATATATATATATATATATATATATGTAGTGTCATGAGAGTGTGGAGAGTGCAAACCCTAGCGAACAAGCATGAGGCTCCATCTTATATATATATATATATATATTGTAGTACAGGCTGAGCTCCGGTGCCTTAGCTTGCACTTTGCTTTTGGCTGTATGACAGGTGGGCCAGCCACATTTTGGGCCCACTGTCATAAACAAAGCAGGTGCACTAAAATCAATGAAGCTGCGTCCATACAGTACTCATGTATACGAATAATATATAGTGGAGTGGTTTTCTTATTCTCTCCATAACAATCGTTTTAAATTGTGTAAGTACGAAACGAAACTCTTTATTTAACATACCAGTGAAGAAAACTACTACTACTTCCGAAGAACTAACGATCCACGCATCTTGGTCGCACTTCCTGTCTTTCACGTGCGGTACACTACCCTCCCTTAAGTGAACAACCACACATGCGCCAAATTATCAGAAATGTGTGAAAGTGTGTACAAATAAAGAATTTTAATTTCAATTATCGGAATGGTTTCAGAGTATGTACAGTTTGCCCTCTCTAATAATTACGGTTTGTTGTGTTCGGCCTAAACTTGGTCAAACTTTACAAAGTTTGACTTCAGTCAAATCTAATATGCGGAGTAAATAAAAATGGAGGGCTACTACGTCCATCTGGGTTTTTAGTCCACATCATTTTTTTAATCAAAGTTAATAGGTGGACAAATAAAATTACAGGGGAGCTGGAGACAAAGTTGTGAGAAGGCTTAGAAATCAATACAAAACTTATGCTCTTAGTACCAACGTCGATCCTTCTTTGAGGAAACATTTGGTGCATAGCCAATTGTGTGATAAAATTGCACCAACGTGAAAGACAACTGCGTCTCCAACGCAACCAAAGTGAACTGACGAAGGATATCATCTTTGTGGGTAACAAGCAAAGAGCACTGATGGAAGACAACTTGTTTTTCATTGAAAATCGATCAGCTTCACCAGCCGACGTAACCATGAGGCGCAACCATGAGCATCGATAGTTCATCGTGGTGATGCATCATCCATTTGGCATCAAGTTTGGGTGAGGCACCTATGAAGTTCGACAAATCCTCACTGTGGTATGTTTCTTCTCAGTAATCAAGATCGAGGAAGGAAGAACCACGTGGCAGAGGACAGTGAGGCGGAACAACAATGGCCATCCATTTTTGTGCAGTTCCACTAAAATTGAGGAAGACATGCCCGGGTATGGAGATACGATCGTTGTTTCCAAAAATATAAAAAAGGAATATAGTGTTGTTACTTTGTTTTACAAGATTAACAACGACATCTCAATTGTCTAAGAATTATGAAAAGTACACCAACAAACAGAAGCATCATGAAATTACACCTCAGGTGGGCGAGATGTCGCTTAGACGGGCGGGCAGGATCTGCCCACACGACGGCAGCGAACAAGGGCGCGGAGGACCTTTGTCCGCGCCAGTGCCGGCTCCAAGAGGACAGTGCGCATCGGCTCCCTCCATCGCCAACGGCGACAACGTCAACGCTACAACTCCTCACCTCCCGTAGCGGACGGGATTCCGCCGGATCTGTGACCACCGGTGAGGAGAGAGATAGTGTGGACACTGTCATCTTGTTTTGATATGGAGAGGGTGAGAGAGCGAGACGCGAGAAACTCCATCAAACAAGAGGCTATAATGGAGTAAAACAATCTCTTCATAGCAGTGGTTTTAAATAGAATACGCGCGTTCCCGGAAAAAAGAAACGCAAACTGGCGGACAATTTTTTAACGTTCCAAGAAAGAAAACTCGATCAAAAACACGCCCGTCATTGCGCACACACACATAGACATAGACATGCATATCCGTGTTTACGTAAATTTCTTGGGAGTCCGTGCTACAGCTAGCTGTCCTCCCCCAACTCGTCAATCTCATCCAGCAGTACTAGTACTCCATGGCGCGATCCATCGACAAGCAGGCCGAAAGTTATCGTATACTCGGTTTGCGGTGAGTGGCATGCCGAGCAATCGTGTGGGGTCGAGCCGTGGAGGAGGGTGAGACACGAACACGACAGACGTGATTTAAACATTGATTTTGCTCGATGGCACGATCCAATGAAATGAAACGTTGGTTTCTCTCCGTTTCCATTTTTTCTCCCGAAAAATGGAAACTTTCCACTCCATTTTCATTCTTACTCCAAGGTTGCCCCGTTACAACATTCCATCAAATACAAAGGAAAACTAACACGCATGCTGATGCATCTCAATGATTCACAGATCATAGCCAATATTTACTTCACAACTAAAGACAAAAGTTGTGAGAGCGTGTACGAAAGAAAAACTACTGATGGGGTCACTACGACTTAAACCCTAAACCCTAAACAGGATTTAATTTCCTGGCCAGGTAGAACATGTCGAAGGAAAGACGGTTGACACCCTCGGATCATACGATGCTGTTGTGCAGTTCCACTAAAATCGAGCTGAGCATCCCTGATGGCAAAGATATTGAAGAAGTGTGATTGGAATAATAGTACTGGCACTAGTTCATGAGACATAAACTCATCACAAGTAGAAGCTGGTAGAAGTAGAGAAAGATCGACATGGAGATGGAGCTACGTGGGGAGCTGAGGCAGTGGAGCAAGCCGGCTCCAAAAGGAAGATGAACTACCTGGGACGTGGGGCTGTAGCTAGAATGGCGGTTGGGACGCGGCATCGGCCCATACCGCGGTGACCCCCGATTGGGATGCACCGACTATGGATTTTATCCCTCGCCGACATCGACCGCGTCTACGCAGAACATTGTTCCCTTCCCCCAGCTGCGGGATCAGGCCGGATATGTGACCAGTGGTGTGGCCACCGTCGTTCTCTGCTTGTGAAGAGAGCAACCCAAGCAAGCAGGCTTGTAGCTTAGGCTCCTGCTAGTGTATATATAGTGGTTTTATTTTTCTCTCCATATCAACCATTTCATATTGCGACGTGTCATTGAAGAGTGAAATGATGGTTGCTTCTTCCGACTAACTTCTTGTGTGATTTGTTGCTCCTTTAGTGGCCCCTACGTACTCCCCTACGTGTATGCAACAGTCACACGTACACATGGACGCAAAAACGCGTGTGACGCCCTAATGCATGCATGTCCGAGGACACGACGGAACACACACGGTCATGCTCAAGTGCTCAACCTACACGTGCATGCACACACATACTCAGCCAGGGTGAGCTAGTGACCATATAAACACCAAAAAATGTATATATTCAGTGCAATGAGCGTATTATAAAGTCCACTGGCCGTATTTTTCCAAATATATAGTGACAGACAGTGTATTTATCTCGTTTGAAATTAAGCCATATTAACCGGAGAGGAGGCAGTATGGACTAGCATTACTTCGTTGTGTCCCGTCAACTTGCCGAACGAGGAGAAGGTTGCAGGACGGGCGAAGCTTGCGCACGGTGGCTCGCAGGACAAGGAGAAACTTTTGACTAATGCAAGCTCTCCCTCGCTCGAAGCGGTGAGCGTGCAACGATTAATTCGGTGTCGATTGCGAAGCATACACTATACTAGTACTATTATTGTTCGACTTCGAAGAGGCGAACAGCCAATATAAAGTTTACTAGTACTAGTACTACTTCTATAGTCTATAGAGGTATGTACTATACTAGTACTAGGAACCGGATGGAGGAGCGTCTGCACTCTTATTATATTTTTAAAATGTGATAAAGCGATCTTCAACACACTTGGTTCTCTTCGAGGGTTCTCGCATGTGATAATGGAAGTTGATTGCATGGAACACTCGCCACAATTCTCGCTTAATTCTGGCTCATATCCTCTTACAAATAGGAGCACTCGGTAATATTTCCTCTTTTTTTGTTATTCAGCATGTAAACAGGTCAGCAAACCTTGCAGCGCATCTTTGTGCGAACCGTGCTTGCTGCACTTTGAATGTGGCCGAGAGCTGGCTTGATGAAACGCCTCGCTTCCTACTTCTTTTTTTGCGGGGTACCTCGCTTCCTAGTGACCAGTGTCTTGGCTGATCGTCCTAAGAATGCTTATATATGAATAAAGCTCTCTCATTTACCCGCAAAAAAGATTAAGCCATATTAACCGGAAAGGGGGGAGTATGGACAAGCACTACTTTTTGGTGTGTCCCATCAACTCGTAGAACGAGGAGAATCTTGCAGGACAAGGTGAAGCTCGCTTACGCCTTTTGACTAATGCAACGTACCCTAGCCCAGGCGGTGGACATGCATCAGTTCATTCGGTGTCAGATTGCCAGAGGCATACACTGTAGTACCGAACATGCGGAGTACCATCATTGTTCGACTTCACGAAGAGGCGAAGAGCCAAGCGCAAGGTTTAGTAGTACGAGTAGTACTACTACTAGAACCGCATGGTGGAGCCTCTGTACTCTTTTTTTTTAATCTCTGATAAAGTACACATTTATTCCAGAGAAGGGTGGAAAACGGCAGCCCAACATGTAATGATGATATCGATCAACCATGCTCGAATATATCTTGGCCTCCGTGCGAGCCCGCCTGTGTGTTCTCGCTCCTCGTCTCTCTCAAGGAACGGCGGGTTGGCCATTTTGCCGTCAATTGAGATTGGTTTACTCACACTCCGGTCCCACATGTTAGTGATATGCCAAGAGGAGGTGCGTTCACCGACTGGCCATATGCGTACTTGGTTTGGCACCTTCATACTACTCCTCCCTCCATCACAGTTTACAAGGCGCTCTTCATTATGATGCATTTCTCTCAATGCATTTCCACCACCAGAAAGACTTTAGACGTGTTTGGTTTAATGCTCAATTAATTAGGTCGTGGTAACCGCAATCAAGTCCACAATTTTCTCTCGATGTACTACAGAGTGGAGTAAGTGCATGCATGTGTGTACCTGGGGTGGAAGCACTGCATGCATGTGTGTACGCATTATTTCCTCTAGTAATAGACGCCATGCTATAACTACCAATGCTATTTTTCAGGCCAATCTATAGTCGCCTTGGTCCCAGAGATTTTTTCTTTTTCTGAAGCGCGCTCTATAAACAGTGACGGATGGAGTAGTATGAGCGGATTCAAAGAAGAGCGTATTGATGGTTGCTTCTTCCGAGCAACTTACAGTGGGAAAGGTGGGGCTTATGATTTGACTGCTCATTACTCACTATTAATGTGGCGCAACAACCGGGCTGAGTCTCCCATGCGGCTGTGCACTACCCCCTCGGTTCTTCAATATACTCCGGAGTATTTGTCTTTCTAGAGATTTCAATGAGTGACTACTCAAATATTTGTCTTTTTAGAGATTCAACTAGACTACTACATACGGATGTATATAGACATATTTTAGAGTGTAGATTCACTCAGTTTGCTCCATATGTAGTCACTTGTTGAAATCTCTAGAAAGACACATATTTAGGAACGGAGGGAGTACACATACGAAGCAAAATGAGTGAATCAACACTCTAAAATATGCCCATTTGAAATTTGTCAAAAGACAAATATTTAGGAATGAAGGAGTATAATTTTGTGCATGGCACATGGACCCGGATGCCGAAGAGGCTTCTGGCAATGCTATCAAGCTTCCAGCATTTGTTTACATAATTGGCGTACTATACAAATAATTTTCCAGCGACATGAAATTGTACAATGGTGTGAGCTTTCAGCTTTTGTTTCATGTGTCTTGCCATCGATGCTCTTTCGGAAACAATAAAACACTAACTTCCTTGATAATCAGAGCTAATATTTACATCATAACTTAAGACGAAGTTGTGAGAAGGTGTTAAATTAAAATTGATCCATGATTTCATTGGCAGCAACGTCCCCCCAGCTCTGTCTAAATCAACAAGGCATGTTGGGAAAAAAGTAGCTGTCTGGGGCATGCAACATTCCGATCATTTTGTGCAGTTCCACTAAAATAGAGCTGAGTGTCCCTGTTCCAAAGATATTAAGTGTGATTACGATAATAGAGGACTGCTGATGAAACAATAAACACACAAATAGAAGTCGGTCACCTTTGCAATCTGTCTTAAGACTAACTAGTTGGAGAAGATTAGGCTCGGAGTTGGATGAGGAGGATAGAGCAAAACCAATCTCCCTTTGTGCAGTCGCACTGAAATGTAGAGACGTTGCCCGTGTGACATTTTAGTACAACTGCACAAAACACTCTTAAGAAAAAAAGTGATTTGTGCAGTTCACCAAAAGGTCGCAATAGCAACGAGGTGAAATGGATAGCCCTGTTTGCAAAAAAGAGGTAGAAAGGAAATAATTACTGGCCAATAATAGTTGATGACACATGCGAGGACAAAAAAGAAGCATATTCCTTGTCCTAAGGGACGATAACAACACGGTTGTGTTTGTCTAAAACGGTGTGAGGACGAGATTGCAATATGGAAAGTACGCCGAACAAGCTACGTTTTGGGCAAAGAACTATGGAAGATCCACATGCAGCAACGTGGGAAGACGGGCAGTGGAGCAAGGCCGGAGGGGATACCTGGAGATCGTCGGGATATAACTAGGTGAGCGGCAGCGAGTGGAATCTGCCCATACTGCGGCAGCGAGCAGGTGGCGTAGGCCCTACCGCACCGGAGCTTGGTCAGAGAGAACGGCGTGTACCGTAGATCGGGACGTGCTGCCTCGGCGCCATCGAACGGAGAAACGATGCACGTCCTCCCTTTCCGCCGGGGGACGGGATGCGGCCGGATCAGTGACCAACGGTGACAGAGAGAGAGAGAGAGAGAGGCCACCGCAGCCTTGTGTGAGATACTCTGAAGAGAGACAAACTAGGCAGGCAGGCTCCATTGTATATAGTGGAGCGGACTACCTTTTTCTCCATAAAAATCGTTTTATATTCTGTGTACGTGTCATTGAGCGATATAATTTAAAAATAACGCGCCAACGCATCAAGTCAAACTTTGTTTCATGCAAGCGTGGTACACGACCTCCGTAGGTAAACAACCACTACACGCGTTCAAATTAGCACATGGGCTGCCATTTCATACAGAAATGAGCTCCACCGTGTACCCGCGCGGGTGTGGCTGGGCACGAAGCGTGAGTACGTGCACGGTGCACCTATTCTCTTGTTGTATATGTACACCACCTACGTGGGGTTGTGTGAGAGATATACAAACGTAGAGAGATATAGTATGTGGGTTCGTGAGAGTTTTTGGGGGGGTCAATCAAAAAATGTAACATATGCAATGTGTGTGAAATAGAGTCTGGATATATCATATATATATATATATATATATATATATATATATATATATATATATATATATATATATAGAGAGAGAGAGAGAGAGAGAGAGAGGGGCGATCCACGAGAAGAGAGTGGAGGTATCATCGGCTTGAGGTGTCCATAGAATCGAAGAGAGGGATGTGTGTGTGTGTGTGTGTGTGTGTGTGTGATCGATAAAGTGTGCCATCAATTTGTGTGTGCCCACGTCAAAGATATAGAGTGGCTGGTCTACTGGAACGTGAGAGGGGACAGGTGAAGTTTGTCTCTGTGGCATGGATACCTACCTACAACGCTCGACTATCGGTGTGTGGTGGGGGGGGAGGCCTAATTAACTATAGAGGTACAATGGCTGGTATATGTGTGGAGGAGGAGAGAGGTCTACCTCATGTATTGAGGGAGATCGATCTACCTCGTGTATTAAGGGAGATAGATCGGCATCCATGCATATGTGTAGGAGAGGAATAAGGTTGGGAGAGAGACAGAGCTAGAGTGTTGGAGGGGGTGGTAGTGGAGTTGCTTCTAACAAATGGTGGGATAGGCTTGCTACACAACCGGAGGGCACACCTACAATATCAATAAGAGAGGGGATGGTTGCCTGTCTATGCACGTGCGTGTGAGAGACGGGTCAGGAGGCATGCACGAATGATGAGGGGGGACGATATGGCTGTGGTAAGCAGACATAACTATATAGGAAGATCAATCGTCCTTTGTCAGAGAAAGGAGAGACATAACTTGTGACGTACGTCGATCGATGGGGGGGAATAGTTAAAGTCGACCTAGGTATATGTTGGGAGATCGATTGCTATACATGCATGTGTGTGTTAGAGGCAAATGAGTCACGGGGAGAAGGATAGAGAGAGATGGATGCATCTAGGAGGTGGTGCGAGAGTCATACTATATCGAGGGGGAAGGAGTGTGCGAGTACGAGATCGATGAAAAGAGTGGTGGGAGTGAGGCATGGACGATGATAAGAGAAGAGGGGAAGCTTGTGTTTGTGCTAGGCACACATTGCTAGAGAGGCATATCGATCGATGTGTGCCGTAAAGAGGAGCTGGGGGGCCTACACACACCGTGGGTGAACGACCTAAAGTGAAAAGACGAATTTGCGCGATGGAGCTAGAGAATGCTGAGGGAGGGTGAGAGGGATGCGGGCGTGTGCATGCACGAGAGAAAGTTAGCACTAGCTACAAAGATAAGAGGATTGTGTAGGTGTAAAAGACGAATAGAGATCATACTTCATTATAAAAGCGAATTCGGATATTTGAAGAATTTATCATAGTCTTTTAAACCGACGCATGTGTGAATATATATAACGGTGATACACATGGTGTGGTTATGAACATGTTATACTACATATAATATATTTTATCTCTACTCTTATAAAAAAATGGAGTTGTTGATGATGGTGTGCCTGCCGTCCTGCAATATAGGCCGTCCGATTTATATCTGACGGATAGGAAGGAAACTATGGCAATTTTGCAAAAAAATTACGTATAATATATAGAACATTGATCATAATTTTGGCTAATGTGTGGCTTTTGCAGCTCAGGTCTAAATACTTGTCATAATGTAGGGGGCGGGGCACTATACTATGTGTGATAAACACGGTGTACGTATGGAACATGGTTTAGATTATGAATATATAGTTAGTACATCAAATGTACTATTACTAGATAACACCCCACGCGTTGCTGCCGAATGTGTGCATTGATTAAATTGGTGAACAGTTGGAAACTAATGAGAAATAGAAATATTGCCATACTATAGTAAATATTGGTCACTACAAATAATAAGTTGCATGCGGACATACAAATTATCTTCAATAGGAAAATACCAGCATGCAACAACACATAATCGAAGGTGATATAATGCATTCATCGATATATCATTTACATACAGCACACTCATCTGATTTATTATACTTCCAAGTCCAATAGACCAAAATACAGTCATGCTTGTGTGTGCGGAAAGGTTCAGGAAGAAAATACAACCACAACAAAATCTAAGGTGATAATTACTAAGAAAACACAACATATATACAGAAAATAATTAACATATTACATGAGTTTGGTGAGTCAGGTTCTGCAAAAATAAATTAGAAAATAGATTGTTGACTAACAGAGGCATCTCGTAGTTGAAGGTGTAGATTTGTTCAGTCACGTACATCTGAAAAGAAAACATTTACTTCATTGACCTTTTTCCTCCATAATAGGAAAAGGATGCAACTACTTTGATTGGATTTCTACCACTACCATACGTTGTGCAAGTGTATAAATAATCATGCAAATACAAAACACATACTGCATATTAAGCATAACCAATTTTAGTTCTTGCTTCTTCCTTCTAATATCCGGTGAACCCAAACATTTGTTGATTCTTGATTTGATATATAAAAAAGATAAGATTATCAAAGGAGCCAGGAATGATAGGAACACCATCCCGTAAAAGATAAATATATATCCCCTCCAAATAAAATTCTAAAATACATTACCGTGTTATGACGTTGGAGACGGTATATGTAACTTGTGAAAAAGCAGACCTGTTATAAAACTGAAGTGTTTATTTCCTTGCTAATCATCTGTAAGAACTTAAAGTGTATGTAAAAGAATTGAATATTGTAGTATTTAAAAAGAACAAATGAACATGTGTATAATCAACCAAACATACCTCAACATGCGTTACTAACATTCCACCAGACCAGAAAAATAAGAATAAATTGTATGGGCAAAACCTAGCTACAACAAAATGTAGTCAGAATCCTAATGGTGCTTCATTGTCATGGCAATAGTTGGCACAATCATCTAATTCTGGTGAGGCTATGACGGCACAAAACGTTTGTGACCCAACCCGAGGTAAGTCGATGTCAGGCACAATGGCACAGGAGGAGAGCACCAGAAGCAATGAAAAGATGGTTGCCGAGGGATTTGTGGCAGGGAAGAGTACGTAGCTACATCACACCACACTCATGCATATGCTAGAAATTCTCCACGTCTTAGTAAAGATCTAGAAAATCACAATTTATTAATATGTCGGTGTCATCAAGATTCATCGTATTAGCTAACATGAATCGTTAACCTTAAGATTGCTCCTAAAGGACTGAAAGTACATGCACATGACAAAGAAAATGGAAACTGCATCTTAGGGAAGAGATAACATAGCCTGGTCTTGCTGGTCAGTCTCGTCGGCGAGCTCCTTATTGCCGAGCTTGGCAGCCACGGGTCATGGGCAGAGCCTCTTCCGCTGAATTGCCGTCGCTCTTCTTATTAAGACCTCCAATCCTCGTTTCTTAGATCTGGAGGGAAATTCCATCTGGAGGTTGCTTCTTTCGTGCTTGCAGTGGAGGCTGAGCGCACATGAGGCGATGGTATATCATTGCAGGGGACGCATAAGGGGATGGAGAGGGTCAGAGGAGAAGCCAGGAAGATTTATGAAGGAGAGGAAGAGGAGACGCACTGGTGCCATCAGCGGGGAGAGGATGGGACATGGCCGTTCAATTAAATCTAACAGTTTCTTGCACATTTGCTAGAGTAGTGGACAGAGAGTTGATGAATGTTGTCATTTCATGTGCGCTGGAGGTACATTGTGGCCGGGAGATCGCGTCAATCTTTGCGGCGGCTGGCAGAAGATAAAACGACTATAGTTTTCTATTTTAGTACTACTATATAAACCACACGGCCAGCAGCTGGAGAAAATTAGCCACGATCTAGCCTCGCGGTCAACAGCGGAAGACCAGCAGCAAGAAAGGAAGAGGCGTGATGCATTTTTTGAAATCGAAGGAAAGTATGACCACGGTGCAATACCCATCTGCAAGAAGTACACGATCACCATGATGGTTGCATGCAGATGTACACGATAAAAGAGGATGACGTGGCTGCATGGGAAATAATTAGTGGTTGTGTGGGACATAGATGATGAGGTGGATAGGCTGCATGTCAAGAGAAATAGGGTAGTGGGGATGAACTATTTAGGTATTATAGATTTGGAATCAACATCAAGTGTATTCAAAAAATAGAATTCGAGTTCATGTAGTACACATAGTTCATATCTATCTCTATAGTAATCATGTGGTGTGTTATTAAGGTAATACACGAATGATGGTTGAAGTTAGCAACAATCATGATTGTAGATTCTTATTGAAATAGAGAAACAAATTCAAATTCAGTTTGAATTGCAGCGGTAGTATAGACATTTGGAATGCACTAAAATGTTGGTATGAGTAGGTTACATGCATTATACAACAAGCGAAAAAAATTTAATTGGACATAACATGGATTCATACTCCCTCCTTCCATCTATATAGGGCGTAATGTGTTTTTTAAGACCGTCTTTGACTATTGACAAGATTAATAGTACATGACATGCACAATGTGAAAATTATATCATTGAAAGAACATTTCACAAACGAGTTTAACGGTGTGCTTTGTGTAAGTTGCATGTCATATATTATTGCTCTAATATTTGGTCAAAGTTAGCATCGAAAAACGCATTAGGCCCTATATAGATGGAAGGAGGGAGTAGCTTTGAATAGCATTTTTATAGTAAAATGGGGCAAGACTCTCTCTTTGTGTGGTGCGAGTAGTTCTATTTTTTCGTTATCTTTTTGGTTGAGGTGAGTGCGAATTGATTTGGTACGTACAAGTACAATATTACATGTTAGGCTTGTCCCTAAAATTCAACCGCGCCTTGTTATATCCCGAAAATTCAGATATCGTGCTCTCAAAACTGGCACCTTCACAACCCGCGCCTCGCTATCCCGAAATTACAACACACGCGAAAACTCCCTCCAGCTGCCAAATCCCGACACACGAAATCCCCCTTCTAACCCTGAGCCGAAAGGGCCGCTAGTTCAAATCGGTGGCGGTACTTTTGTAACACACCCTACATTTTGGACAAGCGCGTCCCTAAGTCATGGTTCACCTCCTCCCATCGCCTCCTTTTTGCCATTCGAAATCCCAGGCCTACTCGGCGCCACCAAAGAGGTAGTACACTCATCGCTTTGCACCTTCTCCTTAACTCGACCTCCCGGCGCCGATGGTGCTCCATCCCGCACCCCCATGGAGCGGCTACCTTGAAGTCGGCGCCGCGGGCGACATCTCCACGGCGGCTCTCCCCCAGTGCGAGGCCCCTTCGGCGGCGGCATCCATACCAGCCGGATCTGCTGCTGCTGCTCTGGCTCTCGCTCGCTCGCGCTGCTGCTACTGCTCCGGCTCTCCCTCGCTCGCCCAGCTGCTGCTGCTCCGGCTATCGCTCGCTCTCTTGCGCTGCTGCTGCTGCTCTCCCCCTCGCTCGTGTTGCTGCTCTGCTCCGATTTAGCTACACTTCAGTCGACTGAATCAACTTTTGGGTCTGTTGATTTTTAGGGGGGTGGGGGGGCTCGCTGGAGTTAAGGAAGAATCAACCCGCAGCGGGAATGGGGGCTCGCCGGAGAGGTACCCCACTATCTATCTCAGGGTTCAGGGTGGGGGCGGGGGGCCTAGAGGGCTGGCCGGGGCGGCGGTTCGGCCGGTGGTGGCTGGCGGCTCAGGGGGGTGCAGGTTGAAGATGAACTGCAGGCCCTCCCTAAACTACATGTCAAGTGCCTCTCTGCTACCATTGCGTTCAGTTTCGACAGTAACATTCAGATTCCACATTAAATTTAAGTTCCGACAGTTAAGTTCAGAGTCAACAGTTTTTACCTCATCTGATGTAGTCATGTGGTTTTTGGTGATGTAAATTTTACATCTATTTTACATCATCTATTGGAGATGCTATTAGAATCCCACTTGAGATTGACAATGTCTGTCTTGTGCTGCTTCAGCCTTGACGTCTTACGGCTCACCGGAGCTACTCCAACGACAGAACAATCCATCACAACAGAGCAGTGCCCTGGACGCCGTCTATAGATTCCTCAGATCTTCCTCCACACCTCCGACAACCACCTCTGCCTCAATTGCTTCAGCGACCAACCCAATGAGGCTGAGGTCGACACATCTACGGCTAAGAGGTTGTACACTTGTTGCATCACTTATTACTATACATTCATGTCGATCCATTAGGGGTATTTTGGTTCAACGGAAAAACATAGCAATAGGGAATTTTCCAATGGCACTCTACTATTCAATTATTGATGCATTTTGTTGAAAGGAATGAAGCAAAACATCCACCTGGACCTACTTTTCAAAATCCTATGCGTGAAAACGAAGACCAAGTGCATTAGTGGCAGAATAACATTCTAACTGTACACGCTTTCATATGGTTTCACTTTATTTTGGCCATGTTTCTTTCTTTGCATTCCTCTGCTCTTCCAATTCCTGTAAACCAAACACCCAAGTTGACAGAAATCCTGTATTTACGAATGCTCTGTTTACCATGTGCATTCCTATTCTATTCCGGTGTTTTTCCTATCCCTACGTTTTTAGAATCATGCAAGCCAAATAAGCCCTTACAGAATTACTTCAGTTACAGGTAGGTGTCGAAGGGAACTTTGTGTGGTTTGTCCTGCTCCTGCCGCGACGTCGTCCACCTCACTTGAGCTGCTCCATCGACAGAAACATCCACCAAACCAGACATCATGACTCCTAACCGTCTTTCGCCGCCTCAGATCTCCTTCCCTGCCGCCGGCACCCATCGCAACGGCATCACCATCATCGACTCAGCAGACGAACCTGAGGAGTACACGGTCCACAAGAGAGGTCGCACTCTTTTGTTTCTTCTTATGTTATGCATTGCTTAAAATTACCTGCTACTTTATCGTCCTATTCACCTCTTGGACTCCAAGTCAGGTCCAAATTAATGTTCAAACTTGAGTTCTAAATTAGTTGTGGGGCACATATCGAGGAAGCAATGAATAGTATCTCTGTCTAATATCTGGTTCACCTAGGGTATGCCTATGTTGTTCATCTTGGGTGGGAAACAAATAGTAAAGCAATCATCATATGTCTTTTTATTAAATTAAAGCAATCATCAGCCTGCTATCATTATTTTTGGATCCATCCACTGGTTGTTACCATCACTCTAAATTTATGCATGCTCTCCTCACATAATCTCACCATATTTTTTTCGTATGCATGTCAGATATTGTACACAGTCATGCTGAACATGTAGAGAAAAAGAGAAGAGTTTTGCGCGGCAATACAATGCCATGCAGACATTGCTCCATGGTGGGTTCAATGGCAAACCCTCCCGACCCCTCTCCAGATTGTAACCCAATGGAAGATATCTGTTCTGAGGCGGATTCAGACGCCGCTGACCACTCCTATTTACCCCCAAGGTGTTTGCTCTACCTTGGCATGATGATGTTAGTCATATCATGCATATGTTGCCTTGCAGTGCCTACTTTTGACATCATATAGGTCATATGCTTAGTTTAGACATGTTCTGTAATGCCACCTGTTTAGTTAATATATCATATATGGGAATTATGCAGTCTCATGTCTTTTAGCCAGCCATAATATATGTGAAATGTGCAATGCCATCCTGTTTAACAAGGCATCATATATTTGAATGATATCTTGCCCATCCTTTTCTTCATTACATTTGCATTTGTCGACAATGTTTGTATATTAAACTACTCTTCCTGTGAATCAGCCATTTGGGTGGGAGATTGAAAAATCTGGAGTGTAAACAAGGCCTTCAGAGCGGACAGTGCTACCTGTCGAAGCAGATCTCTTGTTGGGTCCCGATAGCTCCTCAGAGATGGATTCATAGACAGATGACCAGTCCTATTCCCCCACCAAGGTGTATGCTCTAACTTGGCATGGTTATACTGCTCATATCATGCATATGGTGTCTTGCATTGCATAGTTTAGACATCATATACACAATATTCAACACCATGTTCTTAGTTCAGACATCATATCTAATGCCCTCTGTTTAGCATATAAATCACATATGTGAATTAAATGATGCGATCCTGATTACTTAGATAACATGTAGGTGAATTATGTCATGCGATCTTGTTTAGTTATTCATCATATCTTTGAATTATGTTATGCTATGCTATCCTATTTAGATAGACATCATATATGTGAAATTATGCCATGCTATCCATTTTAGTTAAACAATATACATGTCAACTATTACATGTCCTCTTTTTTCCACACTATCTATTGCATTTGTCTCTCATACAATGTCTGTACATCAACTATGTTTCCTGTTTAGCAGCCATTTGAGGTGGAGCGGGTGATGACAGTATCAAGCGGACTAAAAACACGGTCTTCAAATAAAACAGTGCTACCTCTTGGTGGAGATAGCACCCCGGCTGTACATGCACGAGAACCAGCCCTACCACACATAACCCAAACTCTCGTAGATTGTACCCCTACTGCGATGGACAGATAACCAACTTCACCCAATCTAACCCAACCCCAGCAGATAGTAACCCAGTTCCTGTTGACACAACAACATCTCCACCACAGAGCTCCCAAACAAGAGCTGTTAGTAAGGCAGCTCCAGTGCCCAAAGGGCCAGTACTACCACGGCGAACCCCAACTCCACCAGTTAGTACGCCTATTCCTGTGGAGAAAGCACAACCAGCTAGTCGTAGTTTAGCATCTATCGCATTTGATGTTGTTAAATCGTATGTGCGTATCTTACCATCTTGGAAATATTAACCTGAAGACGAAGGAAAATGCCTGTTGCAGGTGTTTGTCCAGGAGTTATGTGTAAGTAATGTTATTCATGGCAATTACTTTGCTTTGTCCCATACATCCTACCTCCCTGATGGTTATATACAACAAATTTTCCCATTTTTCTCTATAGAGAAGGACCGATTTGGAAACTCGGGACGAGGTAACATGTGCTAATACCTCTGCTATCTTCAAAAATGTTGGTGGCAGTATCATAATTACCTCAAGAAAACGACTTCACCGCAAAGAAACTCATCAAATTCCCTTACGTTCTCCCGAGACACATTTATCGGGCGATGATCGGGAACGCTTTGTTCAGATCTTGGTCCCAACCAAGAATGTGGTAGGGTCTATGAGCTCATTTTCTATTTTAAGTACTATATTCTTGCGTCTTCTTCACTCTGCTCATGTAGAACAAGTGCCTAAACCTGAAGAACAACTGTTCTAATTTAAGATTCCAGTGCTATCATAGTTCAAAAAAGCGATAGGCGTTAATTGTGCGTTTTTCCACCGCCTTGCGCTTTACTGACCAAAGCGCATGCTTATGCGCATTTATGCACAGATTGAGCGTAGTTATGCGCAATGCGTTTTGCCAACGCCTAGAGCCTAGGCGCGCTTAAGTGCTCGCTTAGGCGTGCCTTTTTTAACTATGATTGCTATCGTGCATACTGCTTTGCTCTTGTATCATTGTATTTTACTCATACAAACTTATTTTTAAATTGAAGGATCCAATCAAAACTCTAATGGCACAGCAGGTATGTTCACGCATGTTTCTTTAACAGGCTTGCTCTTATCAATAGCTCTGTTGATTTCAATTTCAATTGTGTATACAGTCGACTTCTCATATCATGCACACTACTAGCATCGCAATAGAGCCAATAGTGTTGTTGTACATGTAGACCCGTGGTACCCATCTGAAATCTTGTCGTGCCGTGTAGTTTCCCACGCTTTGTATTCTTTCACTGCTGCTTTGTCTTGAACTGATATGATTTGAATCGTGTCTCTATTTTGATTTGGCAAGACAATGCAGTGACCATAGGACATAGATATATGTTTGTTTGATGCTTTTATTATGTACTAGTACTTGGCAATAGAAGACTTGGTAGTTTAATCCTTTCCACCTTACTAATGAACTGGTTAACCGAAATGAGTTTCATATACTAGTACATGCTAAACCTGTTATGTGTCTGCTTGTTTCTTCTTTTAGAATGCTAACAGAATATTGGGGAAGAGTGCCTTATTAAGCAACGGTGAAGGAAGTAATGCAGATAAGGTTCAGGATAGTGACACATCCTTGCTGTTCTCCAACAAAGCTGATAAACAGCTAAGGAAGACTATCTCAAAGATAGTGAGACAACCCCAAAGTCCTGTCTTGGTTTAGTGTTCGAGTTACTGGCACTACCGCTAGCACCAACTATTCAAACTCACTGTCTGAATTAGTTCGGTTTCTTGAGTCTCAACTACAAGCTGAAAGACATCGATCAGCTATGCTGCGACAAGAAGCGGAAGGACTGCGGAAGTCCCTGGACCATTCAGATGCATACTTTTTGGTGCAACAGCAAGCGTTGGAGGATTTTATCGCCAAACAGGACAAAGCTAATAAGCTTGCTAAGCTTATTGCCAGCATGGTGGATACCCAGGATAACGCTTCTTGAGCTTTTTTGAAGTTGTTTCAGTTATGCTCTTGTTTTGCTACCGTGTTTATTTGCATTGGTGGCCAATTTTGACGGCTAGTGTATGTAATATGCTGCTTTGTTCCCTATATTTGCACTGGTGGCGAACTTTGATGCCCAATGGATGTAATATGTGTAATAGCGGTAATAGGCTAGCGTTAGTTGCTTACTTATTTATTTCCTTATTGTCTTGTTTAATTGTTTGCTTGTAGTCACTGCAGTTCTTTTTCTGTGTTTTTCTAGTGGCCACAATATCCTCTGTTTGGAAACTAGGCCAAATAATCATGGCAACACACGAACTATTGTAACCATGGGCCTCCTGCGGGCCGTATGATCCATGGGCCTTCTACGGGCCGTAGGATCCATTAGCCTTCTATATGGGCCGTAGGATCCATGGGCCTTCTACGGGTCGTACGATCCATGGGCCTTCTACGGGGCGTATCATCATTTCGCCAATCATGGGTCGTACTATTCATGGACAATAATGGGCCGTTAATAGGCCATATTTGATAACTTTATGAAAACAGCCCAATGGGTTTTTTACCTGAAAACGGCCCAACGTATTAACGGGCCAAAAACGGGCCGACCGTAACCACGGGCTGAATTTGGCCCAAAAGCAGAAAATGACTGTAACGGGCCGTAAGTAAACGAATGCTGGAAATGAGCCCAAGAATAAATGGGCCCTGAGAAGGCTGAAAGATAACATGGCCTGGAAACGGCCCAACGGAATAATGGGCTGTTAATGGGTATAAAGTGATACACTGTTCATTACGGGCCAGTTTTACCACAGGCCGTTAAGGGGCCGAGGGTTACTAAGGGCCTCATATGGGCCGAAAGACGTCATGGACCATACATGGGCCGGAAGTTAAAACGGGCTGGAATTATATTGGACGGCCTAGATGATGCTACTGGGCCTAATTCTGATAGGCCGTAAACGGGCCCTGGGTTAGGGGCTGTAAATGGGCTATATGCAAACTGGCCGTTAACAGGCTTGTCGTGGGCCGGCCTGCCACCTTTTGACCAAGTCAAACGGGCCGGCCTTTTCATAGGAATGGGCCTCTGTTGGGCCGTGCCACGTGTCGACGTATCATAGGCGCTTTGGGTCCAATGAGTGGATGACATCTGTCCCAACGGTGAGCTGACACATGTTTCCTCCAGCCAATGATGATTTTACACGTGGAAAATGCCCATTGGTCGGGGCTGTTAACGGGTTACCGGATCCAAAACCGGACCCGATAGCTTAACGGCGTTCCGTTACGGTGGATGCCACGTGTCGGTCACCCTTGACGAAAGCACTTCTGTGACGCGTGATTTATCATCATGAGTGGACACTTCCGTGATAATAATTTTGGTAATGTCATGGAACACTTCTACGACAGCACACAGGTATGACTATCTTGATTCTGTCATAAAATCGTCATGGATGTACATGCATGACAGAAAACGTGACCTACTGTGACAAACACGTATCATCACGGAAGTGTATTTTTTTGTACTGACTCTTTTTGAGATTTAGCAACTTGTTCTAATTGAGTTTGAACCATAGAAGCATGATTTCCCACACCTCTAACATCATTTGAGATTCTAAATAACAAGTCACTCAAGCGAGCAATCATATCAGAATTGTATTTCAATTGTTTCATAACATTTGCATTGAAGTGATCTTGTTTTATAATGTAATTCTCAAAGTCATAAAGGCATTGGCTAGGGTGCATATTGTGAGGATTATCGTTATCATTGAATTTCATTAGAGAATTTACCTCTACCACCTTAGGTGGTGGTGGTGTATCAAGCCCGTGTATTTCTTCAATAGGAGGTAAATTTTTGACATCCTCAGCTTTAATACCTTTTTCCTTCATAGATTTATTTGCCTCTTGCATATCTTCAGGACTGAGATATAAATTACCCCTCTTCTTCGAAGTGGGTTTTGTAGGTCGTTCAGGAGGAGTCCAATCATCATAATTTTTCAATATGTTATTCAATAATTCTTTAGCTTGCCCAATAGTTCGGTCCTTAAAAACACAACCGGCACAACTATCTAGGAAATCCCTAGAAGCATCAGTTAGTCCATAATAGAACAAGTATTTCATTTTTCTTAAGAGGATGATCAGGCAAAGCATTAAGCAATTGGAGAAGCCTCCCCCAAGCTTGTGGGAGACTCTCTTCTTCAATTTACGCAAAGTTAAATATTTCTTGTAAGCCAACTTGTTTCTTATGAGCAGGGAAATATTTTCCAGAGAAGTAATAAATCATATCCTGGGGACTATGCACACAACCAGGAGCAAGAGTATTGTACCAAGCTTTAGCATCACCCTTTAATGAGAACGGAAATAATTTGAGGATATAGTAATAGCGAGTTTTCAAATCATGAGCAAAAAGGGTGGCTATGTCATTCAACTTAGTAAGATGTGCCATAATAGTTTCAGTTTCATAACCATGAAAAGGATCAGATTCAACCAAAGTAATTAACTCTGGGTCGATAGAGAAGTCATAATCCTTATCATCAACAAAGATAGGTGAAGTAGCAAACTTAGGACCACATTTCATTCTTTATACTTGCATAATAATTTCTCTAGATCATCTCTATCCTTACAAGCAAGAATATCTCTAGTTGCCTCTTCACCCATAACATAACCTTCTGGTACCTTTGGCAATTCATATCTAGGAGGGCTAGTTCTAGTAGGTGTTTCAAGATTTTCAGTTTCAAGCTCATCATCAGTTTCAACAATATCATGATGTCTTACTCTAGCAATTTGTTCATCAAGAAATTCACCTAGTGGCACATCATCATCAAGCAAGGTACTAGCATCATCATAAGTATCATTCATAGCAGAAGTAGCATCATCAATAATTTGTGACATATTAGGATTGATAGCATGTGGTGGTGTTGCAAGTTTACTTATAACAGAAGGTGAATATAAAGCGGAGCTGGATGGCAGTTCCTTACCTCCCCTCGTCTTAGAGGGAAAAATCTTAGTCTTAGCATCCTTCAGATTCTTCATAGTGACAATTTGATAATAATCCCAAGTGACTCAACAAATATAGCTATGCTCCCCGGCAAAGGCACCAGAAAAAGGTCTTGAGAACCCACAGGTATATGGGATCGCAACAGTTTTCGAGGGTAGAGTATTAACCCCAAATTTATAGATTCAACACAAGGGGAGCCAAAGAATATTTGTAAGTATTAGCAGCTGAGTTGTCAATTCAACCACACCTAGAGATTAATTATCTACAGCAAGGTGATCAGTAGCAAAGTAGTATGATAATTTTGATAATAATAGCAGCAGCAACAGTAATGGTAGCAGTGATAGCAGTAGTTTTGTAGAAAGTGCAACAGTAACGATAGCAGTAGTAACTTAGGAAGAACAATATAAGAGAAATTTGTAGGCATTGGATCGGCGATTTGATGGATGATATTCGTCATGTGACAGTCATAACCTAGGGCGTTACGACACTAGCTCTAGTTCATAATTATAATGTAGGCATGTATTCCGTAAATAGTCATACGTGCTTATGGAAAGAACTTGCATGACATCTTTTGTCCTACCCTCCCATGGCAGCGGATCCTATTGGAAACTAAGGGATATTAAGGCCTCCTTTTAACAGAGAACTGGAACAAAACATTAACACATGGTGAATACATGAACTCCTCAAACTACGGTCATCACCAGGAGTGGTGCCGACTATTGTCACTCCAGGATTGCTGGACTATAACACATAGTAGGTGACTATAACTTGCAAGATCGGATCTAGAACATGGATATAATGGTGATAACATAAACGGTTCAGATCTGAAATCATGGCACCCGGGCCCAAAGTGACAAGCATTAAGCATGGCAATGTCATAGCAACATCAATCTCAGAACATAGTGGACACTAGGGATCAAGCCCTAACAAAACTAACTAGATTACATGATGAATCTCATCCAACTCCTCATCGACTAGCGAGTCTATGAAGGAATTACTCACTCCCGGTGGGGAGCATCATGGAGTTGGCGATGGAGAAGGGTTGGTGATGACGAAGATCGAAGAACCCCTTCTCCGGAGCCCCAAGCGGACAACAGATCTGGCCTCCCGATGAAGAACAAGAGGTGACGGCGGCTCCGTCTCATGGAACGTGATAATTCTTTCTCCCTGATTTTTTTCCAGAAAAATAGGATTTTATAGAGTCGGTTTCAGGGTCTGCTGGGCCACCAGGTGGGAACAACCCACTGGCGCTGCCGAGAGGGGCGCGCTCGGTGGGTTGTGCCCACCAGTGCCCCTCCGTGGTTCTTGGCTCCGAAATTCTCATATATTGCATAAAAATCCTCGCAAAGTCTCGTTCCATTCCGAGAACTTTTATTTCTGCACGAAAAGAACACCATGGTAGTTCTGCTGAAAATAGCGTCAATCCGAGTTAGTTTCATCCAATCATGCAAATTACAGTCCAAAACAAGAGGAAAAGCGTTAGGAAAAGTAGATACGACAGATACGTACCAGGAAGTCACGGTGCTACAGTGCTAGTCTAATATAAAATGAAGAAGGAAAGTTAGAGAGTGTTAGTAGGTAGTTTACTATTGTTATTTACTGTAGATATAAATAATTCGAAAATAATTTTATTTCATCATCAATTTGTTTGTATGTAATTACTATAAATGAACAGAGTAGATCAGCAATTTATAAATTAACTTAAGTCATTTTAGCCTTAATCGTATGGATAGAAAGAAGAAAAGTTAGGGTATTATAGCTTCTCTAGCATTCCTTATCAATGCCAGAGGATCCGGTTCCATTGTCGTGGCCATGGCCTAGCACATGTTGTGCGCGTGTGTGTGCAAACCCACCAACAGCTAGCCCATGCAATTAGCTCAGGGGCTAATTACTAGTTAAGTTAACTGCTAGCCAATGGCAGTGCCCCCACTATTAGTCAATCCAATTTAATTAAAGTCTAGTTAACCATAGACAATGACATATGTGACCCGCCTACACTATTCATCCTTTGACCATTCAACCATTGACTAGGTCAACCCACCCCACTGGCCCCGCTAGCATACTCATAGGCTAGAGTAACACTACATGACAAAAGTATTTACTGTTTTATTTTTGAATGAAATAAAATCTAGCAAATTTAGTAAATGATTAAAATTTAAAAATTCATAGAAAATAAAACTTAACCCGGATGAAAATAATTTAGATATGAAAGTTGATCATAAAAATATAACGAATCCAAATATGCCATCCACATATCTGTCACATCCCTCTAGCATGACAAACCTTGAACATTTGCATGTGGATCATCTGCACAAAAAATACCTGGAGCGGGAAAATATTAGCAGATAATTTCCCTCTTATTTTAAAATGCTTACTGATGCATTTGGGCATATGTAGCGACCCGCCTGAATGGATCAAGTCTCTGTGCTTACATGTCATCCCTGGATCAGTATGCTGACACACACAGTACTCAAAGGATTTAGAACAGAGGTAAATCACATGTATAAAGTAGCGTAAAATACTATTACCTCAATCCAAATATAGCGGAAGCAACAAGGTTGTTGATTCCCATCAACACCAACGGCAAAGTTGAGTATAGGAAATCATAACCCTAACGTATCACTTACTCGTCATCTAAAAAGTCTGCAACATGAAGAGTTGCAGCCCGAAAATGGGTCAGCACATGGAATATGCTGGCGATATAACACATAGAGAGTAATGAAAGAATAGGCTATACTACATGCATATATGGCTGGTGGAAAGCTCTATGGTTACAGTTTTGCATAAAGCCAATTTTTCCCTACTACAAAGGACTAAATTTAATTAACTATCATGGTGGTTGTGAAACATTGAGAATGGTTGACAGCATTCTCAATCCCAATTAAAATTACTCATTAACAAACCCAACAATATTAATTAGAAGTAACATGATGAGATTCACATGATATCCAGGTACTAGATACTCAAGATGTCCCAGAATCGGGACACGGCTAACCATGGTTAGTTTATACACTCTCAGAGGTTTGCGCACTTCTCCCCACAAGACTCGATCGCCTCCGCTGGTTTCTCGTGACTACATGGTGTTTGAGAGACGGATGACCGAGACATAGTCTTTCCGAAGCACTAGCACCTTACATGTGGGTAGACCGTACCAACATACATCCCCTACATCAGCTAGCCTACCCGTAAGAGTTCGCACAACTTAATCAACTATGCCAGAGCCCATAATGGCTTGTGGCTGCACACGGAAGTTTCTAGTTTGAATAATCTCATGATCCCTTTGAGCTGGGTGGCGGTCCAAGAAATACAGCAAGTCTGATAGAAACCAGGTGCCTCAATCCACCCAGATGTGTGTTTAAGTTGCCACCTTATATAAACCATTAAATAACAATCTCACATCTATCATGGATACACTCACCCAATCCACGTCTACTAGCATAGCATAGCATAATAAGCAAACGTAGAAGTAACTCCCAAGGGTTTGATAATAAAACAGGTAATAGGCACTACCTCATCTACTTCCCATCCCACAATTTAATTAGATCCTAATCATGCAAGTGTTTGAGAATAGATCTAATGCATAAAAACTGGGTATGAGAAGAGTATGATCAAAGTGTTACTTGCCTGCAATGTTGACGAAGATGGTTCGCACTCATCACTCTTGATAGCTCTACTCGTCACATTCCGGTCAATCTACCGTAAGAAATCAATAGTAACCACACATAAGTAATCACTCAAAAGATCGGAAAGAATGAAGAAACAATTTGGAAAACATCAAAACCAAGCAAATAACTCTTGCAACATAAAACAATTTCTAACAGTACCAAAATTATATGAATTTGGCCTTATCAGAAAGTTTAGGTCAAGAGCTTCGATTCGCAAAAAGAATCAACTCAAACGGAGCTACGAAACTCAAGTTATGATCAAACGAAGTTCAAATTCAAATCTGATCTAAGTCAAATTTTAAAATTTCAAAAACATCTTTAAGTTGGATTAATGGATAGAGGGGATCATAACGAAGAAGTGGGCATCTGTTTCGTTGAATTTGGACAAACGGGTAAAAAGTTATGGTCGATTGAAATACAGGGACTAATATGTGAAGAAAAGTTATCACGAATAGGTCCCTGGCCACGTGTCAGAAAACTGTTGGGTGAAAACCGTTCGCTGCGAGATTTAATCGAGCGAACAACCGCTACTTAGTGCATACCGGTTCGGAAAAAAAACTAACAGATCTAATCTAGGTCGTTGATTTTAGATCGGACGGAGGTGGCAGCGACGGCGACTTACCGCGGCGGCGACGACGGTCAATGGCGAGACGAGGCGGCGGCGGCGCCTCGGATCCGATTCGGAGCGGCGGCTCCGGTGGCCAACGAGACCGGAAAAGGGGTCGGCGAGAGGCGGTGCAGTGCGGCGGAGTCGATGGTGGTGGTCGCGGGGGTCGGGGAGGTGCGGGGCGACGGCGAGGAAGTTCGGCGGCGGCGGCGTCTTCGGCGAGGCGGCGACGAGATGCAGCGGCGGCGGCGCGAGAGGAGAGGAGGGACGGGGCCCGGGGCGGCGCCTTTTATGGGGAGGGCGAGGAGGTGGCGTGCGGGAGGGGGCAGGAGGAGGCCGGGCGGCGCACGGCGGCCATGGCGGTGCGGCGGCGTGCCGTGGTGGCGGCGGACTCCGAGCGGAGCTCGGGGACGGGCGCGGGCGACGTGGGCTGGGCCGGTTGGGCTGGGCCTGGCCTGGCTGGCTAGCTGGGCCGGCCCAGTCGGCGGAGAGCGGAGAGAGAGAGAGAGAGAGCAGTGCTGGGCTTCGGCCAGGCACTGTTCGAAGAGTTTTTTTAAAACAAAATTTTCAGAGAACTAAAATAATAAAAACAAAATAACTAAAACTTTTATATAGGCATATAATATATCAACATTTTCAGAAAAAAATTTCCTACATGATGAACTTTATTCTAGCTTCAAATAAAATACACAAAATTTCAAATAATTCAAACAATGCTACTGACCTATTTAAAACCCAAAAAAATCATTTTTAAAAATACCAAAATGACTTCAAATTAATTTCTCTCCAATTTTCTGATGTAGGGAATCATGTTACCCTATTTTCCACATATTTTATTTTTGGAGAAAAATAATTTGAATAAAACTCCAACAACTCCAAATTGAAAATAAATTCAAAAGAACTTTGAATTTAATCTTTTGAAACTCCCAACTCATATTTCATATAATTTGAAGAAGTCATTTTATCTTCGCTCGTGAAAATCATTGAGTTGCATAAAGTTTCAGAATTGGAAATATTTTCCAAATGAAATTCAAATATTTTCAACACCCCTTGTCATTTAGATAAATGGAAGAAGTCGTGTCATCTTCTCTCCGTGGTTTTGTGATGAAAAGAATTTGAATTCTCAAGATCATAAAAGCAAAATGAAAGTTTGGGAAAGTCCTTTATTCCTCTCATTTAACTTTCAAAAGTTTCAATTCACTCACTTTCACCAATCAATCAAACAATCAATCAAAACTATATATTTGTTTATAACATTCCAAAATTTAGAATTTTGGGATGTTACAAACTACCACCCTTAAAATGAATCTCGTCCTCGAGATTCGGATAGGCTAGCAAGAAATAGGTTAGGGTTTGGGGGTCTTCTCAGAAATCCATCGATCATCACAGCGGGTCTCGGGTGCTACCACCCTTAGAAGTATGGTTACGGTTCCATCAAAACTCATATACTCCATCCTTATTACTGACAGTGTCGGTCTTCTCAGGTCGGAAGAATAATTCCTTCTCTGGGCTCTTCCGGTAGTGGCATAACCTTTTCCTCAATTCCTTCGTCCTTTCCTCTTGGTAAGGTTATTCCAAGATTGGGTCTTCATAGCTGACGGGTCTGGCGCCAATTCTAAACAAGTATCGATATCTCATGGTGGTCATCAATTTATGGTTTGTCCTGCAGGAAATGGGTCTAGGTTGAACCTCACCGTATGACGTACGGTTGGCAACAACTGCCGTGTACAAGGGAAAAAATACCTATACCATTCTAAGGTTTTGAACAGGGTTTTGATCATCGTCTCTCTACTATAGGTAAGTCACTCAGATTTACCATCCCATATAGCAAAGCGAATAATAAGAGTAAGTCGGTATGGTGATCAATCCATCCCGCACCCAAATCATTACCTTGTACATGGTTTACCGAATCTCGCATTCTAACACTCGGTCATCCTCACAAGCATTGCAGAATTTCTCTTGTCGACGAACCAAGTTCGGAAAATCCATTTATTCTGCAAGCCAAACAAACATCTATCGTTCCTTAACAACTCTCAGGTTTTGCGTAAACTCCTATAGAATCGTCGGTTGATAAATCGTAACTCCTTCCGTGGTTTTTCCTTCAAGAAGAATGTGCTTGCTTCTTGGCAAGTCCTGGGGCCTGTGGGTTATGGCCCATCTCATCACTTATAATCCTTGAACACATCATCTGGGCAACTGATCATTATCCCAACATCCAACTTCCTGGCATACTTAAAATCCATCCAATTGTAATGTCTTCCTTCCTTCTATTGGCACCAAACTAGGACATGATTACTCAGACTCATCATGGAATTTCCATTGATCCATATTTCCACAATCATACCTCCTTTATATCCAATAGTAGTTCATCTGTTCATCCTCGTGGGAATTCCCACATACCGAGATAAAACTTATACTTATGAAGTCCATACTCCACTTCGTGGAACATCATTATCCTTTCCTGGGTCAAGCGTCCTTACAGGGCAATATTGGCCATCTCTGCATGGCACTTCTTCAACTGGGAAATGTGAAACACATCATGAACTCCTGACAGTCCTTCGGGTGACTCCAACTTGTTAGCCAATTCTCCCATACGTTCCAAAACTCGGTATGGTCCTACAAATCTCGGGGCTAACTTTCCCTTAACTCCAAATCGTTTTACTCCTCCCAGCAGAGGGGACACACGAAGACATGCTCTGTCTCCAATTTCATAGACTACCTCCTTGCGTCTGCACAATTATTCTGCCTGGACTGAGCTACCTTCAGTCTATCTCGAATCCACTTAATATTCTCTTCTGACATCCTTGATCATATTTAGTCCAAACAACTGACGGTCTCCAACTTCATCCCACATTAACGGTGTCTGGCTCCTTCTCCCATACGAAGCTTTAAAAGGGGCCATCTTCAAACTGGCTGGGTAACTGTTGTTCTATGAGAACTCCGCGTAAGGTAGATTCTCATCCCTACTAGATCCATAATCTAGCGCACAAGCTCTCAACATGTCCTCCAGAATCTGATTGACTCTCTCGATTTATCCATCTGTCTGCGGATGAAAGGTTGTACTGAACTCTAGCCTAGTACCCAAAGTCTGGTGCAGCTGATTCCAAAACTTTGAGGTAAACTATGTTCCTCTATCTGATACTATGGTCCTCGGAACTCCATGCAGACATACGATCCTGGTCATATGTATCTTGGCCAACTTTGCATTTGTTTTAGTTGTTTTCACTGGGATAAAGTGAGCCACTTTGGTCAAGCGAATCAACTACTACCCAGATAGAATCATATCCCGTTCGGGTTGTGGGAAATCCGGTAATGAAATCCATGCCAAGCTTGTCCCACTTCCATTCGGGTATCGGCATAGGTTGGAGTAATCCTTATGGCTTCTGATGTTCCGCCTTCACTTTCTGGCATACATCACCTACGACTACATACTCCATAATATCCTTCTTCATACCAGTCCACCAGAAACACTCCTTCAAATCCAAATACATCGTGGTGTTTCCAGGGTGAATCGAGTATGGTGAGTCATGAGCTTCCTGAAGTATTTACTTCCTGATCTTTGCATTATTGGGCACATATACACGGTCCTCGAACCATAAGGTGTCGTGCTCATCCTTACGAAAACCTTTGGCCTTTACTTTGCTCATCCTCAGCAATCTCTTTGTCATCCTTCTAAGCTTCACGGATCTTTCCCAACAATGCAGACTGAACTTCCATTGCTGCAACAAAACCTTTGGGAACAATCTCCAACCGATGTTCCCTGAAAATCCTCGGCTAACTCCTTTGGTAATCCTCTGCTTATGAGGGTATTCGTCCTTGTTTTCTTTATGGTTGTGTCCTATTTCTCCACAAAGCTTGCATGCACAAGGTTTCTTCATATCCTTTCCATAAGGCTTCAACTGCTGGGACACAAACCGAGACTTTAGCAAAGTCAACTTAAATTCTTCCCAAGTGATTACTCTTTGCAATCCATTGATGGTTTGGTACATCCTCCACCAAGTAGAAGCATCTCTTTCAAAGCACTGAAGAGCATGCTGGGCTATATCCTTTCCGACTATAGGGTTATTCTCCATGTGATCCTCCATGTTCTAAATCCATCGGTCTGTCTCCAATTGACTCATCGGTCCAGAGAATACAAGCTCATCTCCATTCGTCCTCTATTGGGTCCATGGGTTTTGCGGTGAGATAAGAGAGATAGGGAGGGATACACACAATACAAACAAGTTTTGAAAGGGCAGATTTTATTGTGGCTGTCGGAAAAACATCAAACAAATGACAGCTCACAATCGTCGCATCTAACGCAGGTATGTAACAGGGGTTTGGTCTTCTAAAGGTCAATAAATCTTCAACGTCATCAAACTCTTCAAGTCTTGTTCAGATCTCCGATGGCTCCTTCTGATCATGCTTGTCCTTCTCAAGTCCTTTTTGCCAGCTCATCTCTGTTGACACGAAGTCTCTTGTGACGTCCTTTAATATTTCTGGAGTTACATTCCAAACTTCTGGTTTCAACTTCCTTGACATGAACCATGATCCTACTGTCCTTCAGTCCTGACGAATCTTTGATGTTTCAAGGTTCTGCTCCTCCAGCTTGACTACTTTCAGCTTCGGGTCATGAGTTTCTTCACGAAATACTTCTTTGTCGAATATAGCTTCCTGCAAGTTCATCTTAAAATCCTTGATGTACTACTCCAGATCCTGGTGATACACCAGCTAAGGTTAAAACTCCAACGTTTGCAGATAGATGCTCCATCAGCTTTCTACCATCCAATCCTTCCATGCATCTGCATGCTTAACTCCGCACGGTGACAATAGCATAAGCGACAATAATACCATGGTCAGTCGTGTCTATGCCCATGTTACTGCCATGAGCTTCATTCCATAATTGATATCTCCTGCCTTAGGGTTTTCTTAACAAAAACTTTGAGTTTTTAACTCTCCATGCTCCGGTCTTTCTCCGATACACCTTGATCTCGGGTATTGACAACTTCCATAGTCTGTCAAGTTCCATAAGTGTAGCCTTCTTTGGTCATACCAAATCTGAAATTCTTCATATTCTCCTAGTCCTTGAAGTCTTTATCCGTCATAGTTTCCATCATTACAATGCTCGGTAAATCCTCTTCATTCCGAAGTGGTCTCAGTTGTCCGATATCTTGTCTCCTTGGAGTGGTCTCATCAGCCGAATCTTCGAGTGGTCAAAAGGGAAAAGGGGTATGGTCTTGCTAAAAGGGAAATATTTGAATAAGCTCAGAAGAGAAGAGAGGTAAAAGATCTTTTTGAAAATGAAGTAGTAGAGAAAAATCTTTCCTATGGGCTTGCCAGCTTCTAGGGTCACGCCTCATATCAACATGTGCTCGATACCATCTTGTAGCGACCGACCGAATGGATCAAGTCTCGTGCTTACGTGTCATCCTCGGATCGGTATCTTTGACACACACAAGACTCAAGGATTTATAACAGAGGTAAATCATATGTATAAAGTAGCGTAAAATACTATTACCTCAATCCAAATATAGCGGAAGCATCAAGGTTGTGGATTCCCATCAACACCAATGGCAAAGTTGAGTATAGGAAATCGTAACCTAACGTATCACTTACTGTCGTCGAAAAGTCTCGCAACATGAAAAGTTGCAGCCCGAAATGGGTCAACACATGGAATATGCTGGCAATGTAACACATAGAGAGTAATGAAAGAATAGGCTATACTACATGCATATATGGCTGGTGGAAAGCTCTATGTTTACAGTTTTTGCATAAAGCCAATTTTTCCCTACTGCAAAGGAATAAATTTAATTAACTATCATGGTGGTTGTGAAACATTGAGAATGGTTGACAGCATTCTCAATCCCAATTAAAAGTACTCATTAACAAACACAACAATATTAATTAGAAGTAACATGATGAGATTCACATGATATCCAGGTACTAGATACTCAAGATGTCCATAACCGGGGACACGGCTAACCATGATTAGTTTATACACTCTACAGAGGTTTGCGCACTTCTCCCCACAAGACTCGATCGCCTCCGTTGGTTTCTCGCACTACATGGTGTTCGAGAGACGGATGACTGAGACATAGTCTTTCAGAAGCACTAGCACCTTACATGTGGGTAGACCATACCAACCTACATCCCCTACATCAGCTAGCCTACTAAGAGTTTGCACAACTTAATCAACTATGCCAGAGCCCATAATGGCTTGTGGCTGCACACGGAAGTTTCTAGTTTGAATAATCTCATGATCCCTTTGAGTCTGGGTGGTGGTCCGAAGAAATACAGGCAAGTCCTGATAGAAACAGGTGCCTCAATCCACCCAGATGTGTGTTTAAGTTGCCACCTTAAATAAACCATTAAATAACAATCTCACATATGTCATGGATACACTCAACCAATCCACGTCTACTAGCATAGCATAGCATAATAAGCAAACGTAGAAGTAACTCCCAAGGGTTTGATAATAAAACAGGTAATAGGTACTACCTCATCTACTTCCCATCCCACAATTTAATTAGATCCTAATCATGCAAGTGTTTGAGAATAGATCTAATGCATAAAAACTGGGTATGAGAAGAGTATGATCAAAGTGTTACTTGCCTGCAATGTTGACGAAGATGGTTCGCACTCATAACTCTTGATAGCTCTACTCGTCACACTCCGGTCAAATCTACCGTAAGCAATCAATAGTAACCACACATAAGTAATCACTCAAAAGATCGGAAAGAATGAAGAAACAATTTGGAAAACATCAAAACCAAGCAAATAACTCTTGCAACATAAAACAATTTCTAATAGTACCAAAATTATATGAATTTGGCCTTACCAGAAAGTTTAGGTCAAGAGCTTCGATTTGCAAAAAGAATCAACTCAAACTGAGCTACGAAACTCAAGTTATGATCAAACGAAGTTCAAATTCAAATATGATCTAATTCAAATTTTAAACTTTCAAAAACATGTTTAAGTTGGATTACTGGATAGAGGGGATCATAACGAAGAAGTGGGCGTTGGTTTCGTTGAATTTGGACAAACGGGTAAAAAGTTATGGTCGATTGAAATACAGGGACTAATCTATGAAGAAAAGTTATCACGAATAGGTCCCCGCCACGTGTCGAAAAACTGTTGGGTGAAAACCGTCACGCGAGATTTAATCGAGCTTAACAACCGCTACTTAGTGCATACCGGTTCGGAAAAAAAACTAACAGATCTAATCTAGGTCGTTGATTTTAGATCGGACGGAGGTGGCGGCGACGGCGACTTACCGCGGCGGCGACGATGGTCAATGGCGAGACGGGACGGCGGCGGCGGCTCGGATCCGATTCGGAGCGGCGGCTCCGGTGGCCAACGAGACCGGCAAAGGGGTCGGGGAGAGGCGGCGCAGTGCGGCGGAGTCGATGGTGGTGGCCGCGGGGGTCGGGGAGGTGCGGGGCGACGGCGAGGAAGTTCGGCGGCGGCGGCGTCTTCGGCGAGGCGGCGACGAGATGCAGCGGCGGCGGCGCGAGAGGAGAGGAGGGACGGAGCCCGGGGCGGCGCCTTTTATGGGGAGGGCGAGGAGGTGGCGTGCGGGAGGGGGTAGGAGGAGGCCGGGCGGCGCACGGCAGCCATGGCGGTGTGGCAGCGTGCCGTGGTGGCGGCGGACTCCGAGCGGAGCTCGGGGACGGGCACGGGCGACGTGGGCTGGGCCGGTTGGGCTGGGCCTAGCCTGGCTGGCTAGCTAGGCCGGCCCAGTCGGCGGAGAGCGGGAGAGAGAGAGAGAGAGAAGCGATCGGGCTTCGCCAGCACTGCTCAAGAGTTTTTTTAAACAAAATTTTCAGAGAACTAAAATAATAAAACAAAATAACTAAAACTTTTATATAGGCATATAATATATCAAAATTTTCATAAAATAATTTTCTACATGATGAACATTATTCTAGCTTCAAATAAATTACACAAAATTTCAAATAATTTAAACAATGCTCTTGACCTATTTAAAACCCAAAAAATCATTTTAAAAATACCAAAATGACTTCAAATTAATTTCTCTCCAATTTTCTCGATGTAGGGAATCATGTTACCCTATTTTCCATATATTTTATTTTTGGAGAAAAATAATTTGAATAAAACTCCAACAACTCCAAATTGAAAATAAATTCAAAAGAACTTTGAATTTAATCCTTTGAAACTCCCAACTCATATTTCATATAATTTGAAGAAGTCATTTTATCTTCGCTCGTAAAAATCATTGAGTTGCATAAAGTTTCAGAATTGGAAATATTTTCCAAATGAAATTCAAATATTTTCAACACCCCATGTCATTTAAATAAATGGAAGAAATCATGTCATCTTCTCTCCAGGGTTTTGTGATGAAAAGAATTTGAATCCCCGAAGATCATAAAAGCAAAAATGAAAGTTTGGGAAAGTCCTTTTATTCCCTCTCATTTAACTTTCAAAAAGTTTCGAATTCACTCACTTTCAGTCAATCAATCAAACAATCAATCAAAACTATCTATTTGTTTATAACATTCCAAAATTTAGAATTTTGGGATGTTACAGCATATTGTCATCACATTCTGACATGGCATGCATCTGTGTTGCATTTGTATGCCTGTTATTTATCTCTTTTCCCTCTCTCGTCCATTCTTTTCGGTAGACCCTGAGACTGATGTTGACACCGAGTACGATTACGTCGATGACGACCCGTCCTTCTCAATAGATCTTCCATGCAAGCAAAACGCCCTTGATCATTCCGATACTGCCTACTCTTTCCCTCTACTGTTTGCATTAGAGTAGTGATACTGTTACTACTTACCGTTTGATCCTATATTGTTGCATAGCATGTCCTTGCTACTTCTGTTGATACTTTTACAGGCGGGATGAGTTATGGTCACTCGGTGTCGTACAATTTCTCCCCAAAGCTTTTCAAACGTCACAGATGAGAGGCATGCATCCAAGTGGTCGTAAGCACCTTCTTTGTATAAAGAGGTGGCTAGGACTGGGTCGGCCGTCCACGCAACATGCAGGAGTGCAAAGGGCAATGGGCCCAAGACCCCTGAGCACTTAGGATGTAGACCGACATGCTGACCTCTCTGGAGAGCCTAGGTAGGACTATGACATGTTGATGTTCCGAGGCTAGGCATTACCCAGGAAAGTGTGTCCGGCCAGAGGTGATTAGTGTATCGGGTAATGTGGTGCACCCCGACAGGGAAGTTTATCTATTCGAATAGTCATGTCCATGGTAGCAGGACAACTTGGAGTTGTATTTTGACCTCTTACAACTAAAAATGGATACTTGATAAAACACACCCAGATAAGTGACAGATACAACACGATGATCGCTCTCTCACAAGGAGACGAGGAGGAGATCTCCGGGTAGGATTATTGCAATACGAAGATACTTGTTACAATTCCAGCTACTCTCTGACGTGGCTAGAGACTGCGTCGGTATCTCCCCAAAGAGGAAGGGATGATGAAGCATAGCTACGGTAAGTATTTCCATCAATTGTGAAACCATGGTATCAATCCAGTAGGAGAACCAAGCCACACTATGTAAACGGTACCTGCACACAAAGAACAAATACTTGCAACCCGATGCGCAAGAGGGGTTGTCAGTCCCTCCTCGGTAAAAAGATATATTAATTTGTAGTACATTGGATAAATAGATCTAAATAAAACGTGAAATAAAATAAATAAAGAAAAGGTGCAGAAAGGTATTTTTGGGTTTTTTGTAATAATAGATCTGAAAACAAATACGACAAAAGATAGATTGGAAAGCAAATATGATAAAATATAGACCCGGGGGTCGCATATTTCACTAGTGGCTTCTCTCAAGAAAATAGCGCAAGTGGGCAAACAAATTACTATTGGGCAATTGATAAAAGAACAAATAATTATGACGATATCCAAGGAAATGATCATGTATATAGGCATCATGTCCAATATTAGTAGACACCTGCCTGCATCTACTACTATTACTCCACACATCGACCGCTATCCAGCATGCATCTAGTGTATTAAGTTCATGGAGAAACGGAGTAATGCAATAAGAACGATGACATGATGTAGACAAGATCTATTCATGTAGGAATAGATGCCATATTTTTATCCTTAATAGCAACGATACATGTGTGCCTTGCTACCCCTTCTGTCACTGGGTGAGGACACCGCAAGATCGAACCTATCACAAAGCAGCTCTTCCTATTGCAAGAAAAATCAATCTAGTTGGCCTAACTAAACCAAAGATTCAGAGAAGAAATACGAGGCTATAAAGATCATGCATATAAGAGAAGAAAAAACAAATAATATTCATTGATAAAAATCTGATCATAAACACTGAACTTCATCTGATCCCAATAAACACACCGTTAAAAGTCATTACGTCAAATAGATCTCCGAGAGACCATTGTATTAAGAATCAAAAAGAGAGAAGAAGCCATCTAGGTACTGCCTACAGACCTGTAGGTCTATGGTGAACTACTCAGGCATCATCAGAGGAGACCAATGAGGATGATGAACCCCTCCGTGATCGTGTTCCCCTCCGGCAGAGTGCCGGAATAGGGCTCTAGATTGGATCTCGTGGTTCTGGAACTTGCGGCAGCTGGAGTTGTGTTTCTTCCACTCCCCTAGGGTTTCTGGAATATTTGGGTATTTATAGAGCTGACAGGCGGTGGAGGAGACCCCCGTGGGCCCCACAACCCATCAGGGCGTGCCAGGGTCCTCTGGCGCACCCTGGTGTCTTGTGGGCCCCATGGGCCTTCCCCCAGGTGCTTCCTTGGCTCCCAAGTTGTCTTCTGGTCCAAAAAAATCTCCAAAAAGTTTCCCTGTGTTTGGACTCCGTTTGATAGAGATATTCTACAAAGTAAAAAAACAAGCAAAAAAGCAGCAACTAGCAATGGGCACTATGTCAATAGGTTAGTCCCAAAAATGATATAAAGTTGCTATAAAATGACTGTAAAACATCCAAGAATGATAATATAACAGCATGGAACAATCAAAAATTATAGGTATGTTGGAGACGTATCAGCATCCCCAAGCTTAATTCCTGCTCGTCCTCGAGTAGGTAAATGATAAAAACCGATTTTTTTTAGTGCAATGCTGCCTAACATGTTCATCACATATTGTTTTCTTTTGTAGCATGGACATTTGGACTTTTATATGGTTCAAAGCAATAGTCTATATTTGACATCAAGACTTCAATGCTCAAGCATATCAACAAGCAACCATGTCTTTCAAAATATCAACACTAAAGAAAGTTATCCCTAGCCCATCATGCTCAATCATTGATCAATTCACAAAACACACTCGAATATTAGCTACATCCAATGCTCAAGTGTGATTATAGTGCTCCCTAGTTGGTGCTTTATAAGGGAAGATGGAGACTCAAATAAAAATAAAAATTGCACAAAGAAGATAGATAGGCCCTTCGCAGGGGGAAGCAGAGATTTGTAGAGGTGCCAGAGCTCAAAGCTTAAATTGAGAGAAAAATATTTTGGGAGGCATCCTTTTCCCGTCAACGAAAATGACCGAGTAGTTCCCAATACTTTCTATGCTAGATACATCATAGGCGGTTCCAAACATAAAATAAAGTTTATTCCTTTTTCCACAATTCTTTCACAAACCATGCCTAGCCGTAGGCACGGGTGCCTTTCATACCAACACTTCCAAGGAATTTATTATTTGACAACGTAAAGTAAAAAAATCATTTCGGGACTGGGCATCCCTATTACCGCCGTACTCTCGTGCAATGACAAGTGAATAAACACTCATCTTGAGAATAACACATCTAGCATGGAAAAATATTGGCCACCCCTGCCGCTTCATGAGCGGTACGGGCAGACAAAAAGGAAATTCATTTTGAAAATTAGAGATGGCACATACAAATTTACTTAGAACGACACAGAAATACCGCATATTGGTAGGTATGGTGGACTCATATGGCAAAACTAGGTTTAAGTATTTTGGATGCACAAGTAGTATTCCCACTTAGTACAAGGAAAGGCTAGCAAATAGAATGAGAAGCATCCAACCAAGAAACAAAAATTCACATAAGCGAGCATTGAGCATAAATAACACCGAATAATGCACCACAAGTAGGATGTAGTTTCATTGCATAACTATTGACTTTTCATGCTTGCATAGGGAATCACAAACCTTAACACCAATATTCTTACTAAAGCATATTTACTCACCAACATGACTCACATATTACTATCATCATATCTCAAAACTATTACATAAAATCAAGTTTATTTTGTCCAATGACCTTCATGAAAGTTTTTATTATACACCTCTTGAATATCTATCACTTTGGGACTAATTTAATATGTTGCAATTTCTTTTGATAAGCTGAAACAAATTTAAGTGAAGAACATGAGCATAAAAAATTTCATCTCTCAAAATAATATAAGTGAAGCATGAGAGAATTTCTTCAAAAGTTACTAACTCTCAAATAATCTAAGTGAAGTATGAGAGTATTTCTTCAAAAATATTAAATCACATCATGCTCAAAAAGATATAACTGAAGCACTAGAGCAATTCCATAGCTCAAAAAAACAATTAACTGAAGCACATAGAGCAATTCTAACAAATCATAGCATAATCTTGGCTCTCACAAATAGGTGTGTCCAGCAAGAATAATTGTGAAAAACTAAAACGCAAAACAGACAAAGACTCGTATATTACAAGACACAACAACCAAGACTCATGATATGTGACGAATAAAAATATAGCTCCAAGTAAAATTATCGATGGTTGTTAGAAGAAAGAGGGGATGCCTTCCGGGGCATCCCCAAGCTTAGTTGCCCGGTTCTCCTTGAATATTAACTTGGGGTGCCATGGGCATCCCCAAGCATAGGCTCTTTTCACTCCTTATTCCTTCTTCCATGCGATCTCCCCCAAAACCTTAAAACTTCAACCACACAAAACTTAACAAAACCTTCGTGAGATCCGTTAGTATAATAAAGCAAATCACCACTCTAAGTACTATTGCAAGCCCATTCATATTTTATTATTTCATTATACCTACTATATTCTAACTTCTCCATGGCTTATACCCTCCAATACAATCCATAGATCCATCAAAATAAGCACACAATGCAACGAAAACAGAATCTGTCAAAAATAGAATAGTCTGTTGTAATTTGAACTCTAACCTTACTTCTGTAACTCCAAACATTCTGAAATATTAGGAAAACGTAGTCAATTTGTATATCAATCTTGTGTAAAAAAAATCAGAATTTGTTGTCGCATCTGTGAATTTAAACAATTATCTTACTGGATGCAAAAGTTTCTGTTTTTCAACAAGATCAAATCAACTATCACCAAACATGATCCCAAAGGCTTTACTTGGCACAAACACTAACTAAAACATAAAAACACAATCATAAGGGTAGAATAAATGTGTGAACACACAAAAACAGAAAGAAAAATAGAAAAATTATTTTATTCCTTGGGTTTCCTCCCAACAACTACTATCGTTTCACGCCCCTAGCTAGGCATCGATAATTTTGATGATGCTCGCATGAAAGACAAGAATTGAAACACAAAGCGAGCATCATAATACATGTGACAAACACATTTAACTCTAACATACTTCCATTGCATAGGGATTTTATAAGCAAGCAAATAATCAAGACAAAAATATAAAGCATATGCAAGGAAGAAGAAAGAAACAATAGCAACCCAACATAACGGAAGATAAATTAGTAACATGAAAATTTCTACAACCATATTTTCCTCTCTCATAATAATTACATGTAGGATCATAATCAAATTCAACAATATAGATATCATATAAAATTTTCTCTTTATGATCCACATTCATAAAAGTTTTATAATCTTCCAGGATAGTGGGATTAACACCAGCTAAAGTCATGACCTCTCCAAACCCACTTTCAATATTATGGCAAACATTATTATCAATATCATATTCATCATGAGGCTTAAATAAATTTTCAAGATCATAAGAAGAATCACCCCAATCATGATCATTGCAATAAGTAGTGGGCATAGCAAAATTAGCATCTCCAAGCTTGGGGTTTTCATATTATTAGCACAATTAACATTAATAGAATTTATAGTAAAATCATTGCAATCATGCTTTTCATTCATGGAGCTATCATGAATCACTTCATAAATTTCTTCATCACAATTTTCAGATTCACGAATCTCAAGCAAACCTTCATAAAGATAATCTAGTGCACTAAACTCACTAGCAATTGGTTCATCATGATTGGATCTTTTAAAAAGATTAGCAAGTGGATGGGGATCCATATCAATAGATTTTTAGCAAGTGAAAGATGCAAGCATATAGAAGGCACATGGCAACACAAGCAAACAAAAAGAAGGCAAATAAAAAGGTAAATATTTTTGTGAAGTGGGGGAGATCAAAACGAGAGGCCAACGACAAATAATGTAAATTGCAAGGAGATGATATTTGTGATTAGGAACCTGATATATGTTGATGATGTCTCCCCGGCAACGGCGCCAGAAATTCCTTTGACGTGGCTAGAGACTGCGTCGGTATTTCCTCAAAGAGGAAGGGATGATGCAGCACAAATACGGTAAGTATTTCCCTCAGTTGTGAAACCAAGGTATCAATCTAGTAGGAGAACCAAGAAACACTATGTAAATGGTACCTGCACACAAAGAACAAATACTTGCAACTCGACACATAAGAGGGGTTGTCAATCCCTCCTCGGTAAAAAGATAGATTAATTTGTAGTAGATTGGATAAATAGATCTGAATAAAATGTGAGATAAGATAAATAAATAAAGGTGCAACAAGGTATTTTTTTTGTTTTTGTAATAATAGATCTGAAAACAAATACAATAAAAGATAGATCGGAAAGCAAATATGATAAAATATAGACCCGGGGGCCGCATATTTCACTAGTGGCCTCTCTCAAGAAAATAGTGCATGGTGGGTAAACAAATTACTGTTGGGAAATTGATAGTAGAACAAATAATTATGACGATATCCAAGACAATGATCATGTATATAGACATCACGTCCAAGATTAGTAGACCGACTCATGCCTGCATCTACTACTATTACTCCGCACATTGACCGTTATCCAGCATGCGTCTAGTGTATTAAGTTCATGGAGAAATGGAGTAATGCAATAAGAACGATGACATGATGTAGACAAGATCTAATTATGTAGGATTAGATCCCATCTTTTTATCCTTAATAGCAATGATACATGCTTGCCTCGCTACCCCTTCTATCACTGGGTGAGCACACCGCAAGATCGAACCCATCACAAAGCACCTCTTCCTATTGCAAGAAAAACCAGTCTAGTTGGCCTAACTAAACCAAAGATTCGGAGAAGAAATATGAGGCTATAAAGATCATGCATATAAGAAAAGAAACTCAAATAATATTCATGGATAAAAATTTGATCATAAACTTGAACTTCATCGGATCCCAACAAACACATCGCAAAAGTCATTACATCAAATAGATCTTTGAGAGACCATTGTATTGAGAATCAAAAAGAGAGAAAAGCCATCTAGCTACTACCTACGGACCAGTAGATCTATGGTGAACTACTCACGCATCATCGGAGTAGCACCAATAAGGATGATGAACCCCTCCGTGATCATGTTCCCTTCCGGTAGAGTGCCGGAATAGGGCTCTAGATTGGATATCGTGGTTCTGGAACGTGCGGCGGCTGTTATTGTGTTTCGTGCACTCCCCTAGGGTTTCTAGAATATTTGAGTATTTATAGAGCTGAGAGGCGATGCAGGAGACCCCCATGGGCCCCACAACCCATCAGGGCGCGCCAGCAGCCTCTGGTGTGCCCTGGTGTCTTGTGGGCCCCACGGGCCTCCCCCAGGTGCTTCCTTGGTTCCCAACTTGTCTTCTAGTCCAAAAAAATCTCCAAAAAGTTTTGCTGTGTTTGGACTCCTTTTGATAGGGATATTCTTCGAAGTAAAAAACAAGCAAAAAACAGCTACTCACACTGGGCACTATGTCAATAGGTTAGTCCGAAAAAATGATATAAAGTTGCTATAAAATGATTGTAGAACATCGAGGAATGATAATATATCACCATGGAACAATAAAAAATTATAGATACGTCGGAGATGTATCACTCTCCTCAACTGCTTCTTGATGGTGGCTACTAGAAGATGTAGTCTTCGATTGGATGAGCTTCTCCCCCCTTATTCTGGCATTCTGCAGTTTAGTCCACAGATACTACCCCATTCATTTGATACCGGTGCATATTGTCGTTGTATAAAACATGGGTGTTTGACACCCTGACTTATGCACAGACAAGTAGAAGTTCCCTTACCAGCTAAGGGATTTACCAAGGATTGACCAAGACCAAAGTCGACAGGCTATGAAGAAGATTGCGAAACCAAGAGAACCACTCTTTGAGAGATCAAGGAGCGCATCAAGAAGACCAAGATTCAGGGCTGAAATGACTTGAAGAGAAGAGCAAGACTGAGCATCAGAAACATCCCCTGTCAGCAAGGCCGAGCAAGTAAGGTGAAGGTCCGCTAAAGCTCCATGGCCGACAAGCTCTTGTCAGCCACCAGCGCTCCACCTCATCAATCAGCTAGTCACTAATCTATGAGGTGTCGAGCCTGCAAGTGGTTTGGTGGGATCTGTCGGGCACGTGGCAGCTTGCTGGAGAGAAAATTGCCTCTAGTGATACCCGTCCCATATGCGTGTCAAGATAATAGGAGGCGGCTAGGCAAGCGGTGCAGTAGTCCTGCCGGGGCTCCTGCTCCTCACGACACCTAACAGAGCATTAAATGCTTTTGTCCTAGCCCAGCAGAGGTAGGTATGATAGCACTCTTGATGTCTAATCAATGTGTAATTACCTTTTTGCCATTGTGGTTACCCCTTGAGCTATAAAAGGAGGGCCATGAAAACCTTTACAATGGTTTGAACCCGTTATAACTCCATGCACACTAGCACGTGTAGATGCCTTCCCCTTGCACCCTACCGGGGGAAAGCGCTCCTTGTAATTGTGCTCCCACTTTTTCAATCCACCAAAGCAGGAGTAGGGTGTTACACCTCAAAGGTGGCCCGAACCTAGGTAAAGATCCATGCGTCCTCTGCTAGACCTGCTCTTTGTGTTATGTGCATTCCCCTCGCTGAACCACAACGTGGTTGGATTACTCCATAGGTTGTCGTTGCACACCGACATCTTTGGCGCGCCAGGTAGGTGGATCACTGGTGTGAACTTGGATAGCAGACGGCGCGTCGATTCCATCGAGCTTCATCACCATCCTCATCATCCATGGTGCCCAAGAAGAAGGGCTCCACGGCGACGAGACCTTCCACGTACAAGGTTCCTTCCCACGTCTCTGCGGGCGGTGCAGGCGGCGCCACCGCCCTGGACGATGCGAACGTCGCGGTAGGCACGACCAGCGCAGGCGACACGGTCGCTGTGCCCACTATGACGTGAACTGGCAGTGGAGGCGCTGGGGGAGGTCACCTTCCTCGACCCTCTGGAGAAGACAACAACAATGGCGCAGGCGGCGCAGGCATGCAGCTCCCGCCTCCCCAGCGCACAAGCGAGCGCAGCCACCGGAGCAACACTGTCTGGTCGGGTGCAAGCCGAGATCCTCCCACTGCTGCGACTGTGACACCGGCGAGGGAAACGACATCAAAACACATTCCACGTCTGTCGCAAGATGGACATGACATGACTCCAAGCGGCATTGTTGATCATGCACAACAATGCTCGCACAGCAAGATGTTTGTCAATCAGGCCCAAGATCCTCAGGCGCCTCTCCCACCAGGCCAACCTGCTGTCACACCGGCAGTACAACGACGAGATCACAACCTTGCTCCTGCTGGCTCTGCCAGCAGTCGAGTGATGTCACGTTCTTCGTGCTCCAACATGCGTTCAATGGCAACGGAGGCAATGGCGCGAGCCCAAATGCTGTTGAACTTTCCTCTAACGGCAGACAAGATGGATGAGTGGAGGGCCACCATCCAAAGTTTTATTGGATTTGCGAAAGCAAACAAATCCCAGTTGGCAGAACCCTCATGGCGCCTGCAAATAGCACCAATTGCTCAAACTGATGGCCATGCTATAGGCAGTGCACCAACGGTGCAATCGCCTCCACGGCAACAGCCCCAACAGCAACGTTAGCAGCCACAGCGAACCCAACAGAATACTGAGCTCGAAGAAGCGTCAATGGCTTCTTCAGACCTGTGGACGTGGCAAAATCAGCGACAGGTGCTGCTGGATAGGCGAGGGGAAGACGCATGTACCACCAATCAATAGCATCGGGAAGCATGCCGTCAATCTGACGAGCGTAACAGACCAGTCGTTGACGAGCCAGCACTTGTTTTTGGCGGGTATCTACCTTACGAGCTTGGGTGCCCTGCTTTCACACGTGAGCTGCGGCAAGCCTGCTGGCCATCCATTCAGGCGTTGAAACCAGCAGTGCCAGAGAAGGACGATGGCAAGCTAAACCCGGCAGAATTCCTAGGCATTTACACAATTGCTATGCAAGCTGCCGGAGGAAGGGATAAGAAGATCCTTGCCAATTATTTTCCACTAGTACTCAAACCCAATGTGAGATCTTGGTTGATGAACTTGTTAGATAACTCCATTTCTTCATGGTCAGATCTATGCAACGAGTTCGTTGGTGCCTTCACTGGGGGCCAGAAAGGCCCCGGACAGCCCAACGATTTACAAGTAATCCCATAGAGAGAAGGAGAAGATATGTGCAAGTATATCTAGAGATTCAACCATGTACATCGCAGCATACTAGATGTGCACCCTGCAATTGTGATTGTCGCGTTTCACAAGAATGTGCGCAATCGCAAGATGCGGCAGAAGATGAACATACGGCTGCAAAAGACCGTCAACGAGCTTTACACATTAACAAACAAATGTGCACGTGCTGAGGAGGGAAGAAGGCTCCCTAGGGAAGATGTTGGCGCTGAAGTCAATTTTGAGGACGACGCCGCCGCCACCTATCGCGGGAAACCACGGCTACCTATGGGACCAGGAGGCCCCTTGCTGGTTCGGCACGGGGGCGACGCATTGCACAAAGAGCAGACGAGCAGGGGGGCGACGCAATTTTACCCAGGTTAGGGCCGCCGCGAGGCGTAAAACCCTACTCCTGTTTTGGTGGATTAATGGTGGAAAGGTGGTGGCGGAGCATAGTACACTTTCCTGCAGGGGTTGCCTCGGGGCAGCAGCGACTACGCGCATATGGGGGTGTGAGTTATCCAACCTTCTAACCCTTTCTACGGCTACCATGGGCCTCCTTTTATAGATCAAGGGGTTACCACAGTGGCAAAGTGGTCATTACGCACTGATAAGATAGAAAATAGTGTTATCATACCTAACTCTGTGAGCTGACAGGGCACATTAAATGCACCTCTTAATGTCACATCATTGGTTGCCCGGCAAGGCTTGCCGGGCTATCTTGCCAGCTCCGCGCATGTTTGCTTCACACGTCGCAGGATGGGTGTCATCTGTGGGTTTCTCCTATAGAAAATGGCTGCCATCTGGCGAACGGATGCCAGTTAATCACTTTGCGGCTTGACACCGCACTGATTGACAATGTGGGTCATGGTAGAGTAGTTGGTGAGGTGTTTTCGCCTTCGTGAGTCCCGGCAGGGTCTGCCGGGATGCTTCGGTTGTCTATTTCAGGCGGTTGGCCTTGCCCCTTGCCGGGCTTGCCTGCCCGGCAAGGGAGGCTTTTCTCTTGACGATATCCTACTTCTCTGGTTTGATCTTGGTCCCTCTGATCTGCATGTTGGTCCTTCGAATCTCTTGTTCTCTTGCACTCTGATTTGGGCTCATGCTTCAATCTTGTTCTCGTGCCTGTGCACAGTCTGGGCAGCAGACCCAGGGTTTGTTGCACCTACAAAAGCCCCCGGGCCTGCCCCGAACGCGCTGCCAAGTGTCGTCGGGGTAGGACCTAATAAGTGCACAGGCGAGGGTTGCTGAAGAGGCCGGTCTCTTGAGGTCTTCTTTGCTTCTTCATTAGCCTTGATTTTGTTCCAATTTCTAGTTTTCCCGTGTGTCGTGTAAAGCTAATAGTGGTGGGGCCACTCCAGTAATGGCCCGTGAATGACTCTAACGCACGGGGTAGAAACGGCCAATTCACTCTTCCCACCACGCCCTTATCTTTGGCCACGTATGTTGCACATCACTCGGGGTAGGTAACGGAGGCGCGTAGCGCAAGAGAGCATCGTGGTGAGGGTTCGGTCGTCTTGATTGGCGGAGGAGGACAGTGGTCGCCCGTTGATGGAGTACCTCCCCCCTCGCTCCGTCTATAAAAGGGAGGGGCAGAGTCACTCATCTTCGCATTCCTCCTCTTCTTATCTTCTGCTTTCGCTGGTGATGTCGAAGGGGAGGGCCTGGGGCCAGCCCCCGGGCTCTATTTCGAAGCCTTTCCTGGATACGAAAGGGGGACTCGGGCGGCGCAGCGACAACGCCGGGGGCGGCGACCCCGGCGTGCTTGCCGCCGGGCCGCCCGTGGCCTTGACTTCAGTGGGAGGGGATGTGAATGACACCATGTCGCGGCTCGAGGCAGGCATGGCGCATGGTAGTCGATTGCTCCCTATTCTTCTTCCCTTCGCGACATTGGGGAGGAGTCATGGAGCAGATTAGCTGCTAGTAGAGGCGAACCTGACTCCTCCCGGGCGTCGTTCTTCTGCCGTACAAGAGGGCTCTTTGCTCATGTTCATGTCTTCTGGGCGCATGGTGGCTTCTGATATTAGGGCCGCTGGGTCGACCATGCTCTTTGGGGGGACTCCCTCGGAGAGCATGGTGTCCGGTACGGCTGCTGCGACGGGATCGTCGAACGGCAGCGATACGGGAGGTAGTAGCAACCCACGACGCGCCAAGAATGGGGGTGGCCATTCTGACGGCTCGCATTTGCCGGTGACTCCGCTACCCCCGTCTGGGCTCCCTTCAGCGCCACCGTCCCTCCTGCCCTCCAGTTCCTCCCTCCCATCCAGGGGATGGCGTTGTCTTGATCCTGGGGAGGCGCCGAATCCAAGCCGAGTCCGCCTCTTGCTTCTTTAGTCCCTCCCTGTAATACCCTGAGGGAGATGGACAAGGGCAAAGGCGTAACAGGGCACTAATCTTTTTATCTTAAACATGTCGGCACTTGCCAAATTTTAATTCAAATAATGTAATATCTCGAGTCCGTGTTTGTGTCCTGTAATGCTTGTACTTGTATTAGCATATTAATGAAAAAGATGAAACTTGACGGGAACCGTGCATGTGTATGTCCATGCAGAGGTGAGATGCCTCTTTAATATAAACTAGTTGACCCGTTGCGCCAAATGACGCAGAGACCCGCTAAAGCCATGTTGTCGATGAAAATAGTTTCATTTTGCAAGGACGTATTCGATATTGATAGTAGAAAGCCCATGTGTTAAATCAAGCTATATTGAAAATATGTGTATCACGCTGAGAAATCTGAGTTTGAAAAATAATCATATTTGTATAACATGCATAGATCAGTTAAGGAAGCACCTTTTTAGTTGAAAATATAGTTATCACGCTGAGAAACCTGAGTTTTGGAAAATAAAAATATTTTTATAAGATGTATAGACCAGTTAAGGATGAATATTTTTAGCAGTGTTTGTACAAACTTTTATTTTTCATGTGCACGAAAAAAACCATCTCTGTGTCAAACATAGGTATTTGAAAGGCCCATATGCTACCTTGCCCGGTCCAGGAACAATTTTGTGTGTGGCCCGTCTGTAGTAGAATATGAATTTGTGACTGTGAGTGCATGTCATATATCTTGTCAACCATTTTCTGTTGTCAAACTCGGGTATGAAAAGTATGAGAAAACCATGTAATGTTGCCTTTAAATATGATTATCATTATTTGCAACTCTGCCCAGATTGAGTACGAGGTTGTTTGTTACTCGCCTAGGTGAGGTCAGTATGGCGGTACTGAAAAATGATGGTCTATTGTTCATCTGTGTTATGAAGTGTAAAGCGGGCACTCACTATGCTATTCTTAAAGTTAAGAGGTGGCTTGCTTAGGGGTATTGACACCTTAGCCATGATTAGCAATTTGTTATCATTCTGCGCCCAAAAGATCATAAACCATCAGAAAGAGAAGCAGCAATCTAACAACCCAACTAACTGAAGAACAAGTGCAAATGTTTATTTCTCATAAAACAAACATTAATTAGTTTTGATAAGCCCAATTATATTGTTACATATATGCATCAATTTTTGTTCATACATAACTTTTGGGCAGCATGTATATTTCATAAAGCCATCGTTCAGATAATGCACTAACAAAAAAAATGGTATGCTATTAACCCAGTACGATATGCTATTTCTTCTTCCTTATAATCTTACATTAAAATCTGAATCCTGGGCGGCATGTACATTTGTATTAGACGATGGGGGCTTCCTCCAAATAAGCATGTAAAGATAATAAGAACAACACACATATGTTGATGGAGGCAAAAGGAAGCAGACCACATATACAAGTTTTAATGGATATCTAATCTATTAGATACCATGCCTAGTTGAAAAAAAGCAACAAGCAAGCACAAGGTGCACCAGCTTATGTTTTAAACCACTGCCGGTGTCATTGACATGCACAAGATTACATTACAAAGGTGTATAGCTTGTCGTATAGGCATCAGCATTGATGCTAAGAATTGTACAGAACGACGCATTGGGAAACACAACAAATCTTGCATCCATTCTCAATAATGTTGTAGCCAGGGAGTTAACCATAGTAAGATTAAGACAAAGGAATGACCATATTAATGAAGGACAGGTTTTAAATGATATTAAGCCACAAGACTTTGCCTCCTTGGACTGTAGATGTAAAATGGATCTGCAGTAATTCACTGTAATAGATGACAAAAATCAAGAGGATCAAAAAAGATCTAAAGTTATTGAAATGGAGCTCGAAGCCTAACCATCAACAGATTGCATGCAAATTTTACAAAGCCTATATCGTAACTCATAACAAAGCATCTCACTGTTTCTTATCAATCAGATACAATGATTATGAATCATGAACATATTCACCCTCAAGCAAAAAGAACATATTTTCCGAAAAACAAAGAATGCAGCAAAAGGGGCTATGGACGCCATGCCGAGCGATCGCAGTAGACATGGATCGCGCCACCACAATGCCCTTGACACCAAGGATTTTAGCACCTGGGAATATATAAAAAAATCAGAGCAAAGGTGAATCTATTCGGAACTCAGGGACACCAAAGTTTGACAAAATAAAGGGAAAGCAACAATTCTCCTCAAGAAATGGTGTTGTTAGCTAGAACGTATTCCTTTTCATGTACTGTGGTGGAAGAGTTGCAGAAGAAATCAGGCTCACCTATCTTGGAAGGGTCTGACTGCTCTAGGGACATCAATCCAAAATATCCCCAACCACTCAGAACCAAAACAATATGCCCTATCTTCAGTTTCAGACTTCCAGTCAACAGAAACTGTATGGGCCTAAATTAATCTTCAGCGAACATGGGAAATAATAAATAAGAAAAAATGATTATCCCTGGAAATGCAATACATGTTGCAAAACAATCAAGATCGTCCGAAAAAATACACATCTTACCCTGCTGCTTGCACTCCTCGACGACCTGCTCATTCTCCCCGTCGTTGGCCGGCTCCCCTCCCCTACAGCCACACCCCATTGCGAAGGAGCGCCGCTGCTTGCACTCCTCGATGGCATGCTTCTTCGTCCTATTGTTATCCGCCTCTCACTCCCTGCAGCTCCACCCCAAACAGCACAAGGTCCCTATTGTTAACTTTTTTTGTAGGATATCCGAACATATCTTTGAAGCATAATCTCTTAACATAAACTTTGGACAAACCAATGATACGAAAGCAAGCATTGGAATCAAATATGATCTAAGCAGTTGAAAAAGAACGGAGGGGGTATCTAGTAACATAGAGATGCTATTAATCAATATAACTAAAATGAGCATGCTATTTTCGCAGAGATTGGTTTTTTAGCACATGAACTAACCATAGCACGTGATCTCCCTTCGGGGCACTGGACCAAGCAAAACCACAACAAATCTTAATCTCCCAAGAGCAGGAGCCTAACATACTTTCATAAAAGTGTAGTCCAGATTATACAGTCACAAATAAACGCTTTGGTTTTCAACTGGCACAATGATTTTTTTTCCCTACCGCAAGCCTCTGCATGCAGCTTTAAACTGAACCAGCAAGTTAACATGTGATTTATTTACAAAGTAATGATATGACAGCCTATACTTTCAGAATGTACAGTTTCGATCATGCAGTTAGAAATATACTAATACGGTAGTAACTCTACATGACTTGTTTGCTCAATTATCTTTAAAAATGAAAAATCAAGAGTACGACTAATTAATAATTTAGCACGGCATTTATGAGTTACTCACAGCCTCATTTGTCCTGAAAATTACACAAAGAAAAACCATTATTTTCTAATCTGAAGCACCCTTTCATGGTCAGCCTGACCAATCTTTACAGATCGACATACACAAACAAAAATAGGAAGGCAGAAGGGATTTTTTAGGTGGGTTACAATCTTGAAACAGGTAGTTCACCTTCCATGAATAAATGCGAACAAGCCCTATAAGGAAACACCCTGATAACTTCAGAGCAATTCAAACCTGAGGGGACATTATGCACTCTGAAAAAAGCACAAAACATGCATTAGTACACAAGGTAAAAAACTTACAGAAGAAATGAAAATGATAGTGCAAAACCAAATTTAAACACTAAGTCCTGAATATAGGATTGCAAGGTGGCCATGAACGCCCCCTGTCCACCACCTTTTTCTTTTAAAAGCCATTTGCTGCCTACTAATAAACAACAAGTAGAAGAAAAAAGCATGTTGCCCGAAAATATGCTATTATCAATATGTAACCGACCCTATCTGCTTTGTCTATGGTTTGACTCCGGTGACTCATGGCCGACTCAGCCCCCTAGCCGCCACCATACCCCATTGATTTTTCACCAGACTGTTGACCCGATACGGTACGACTGTCAAATCCAAAAAGTTTGTAGAAGACTTTGATGCATTGTTTCTACCAAAACATGTACACAAGGCATAAAGTGATCTGGTGCCTTTTCTAGGACGTATTGTAATGTAAATTTGCAAGAGAATGTGGTATAAACACAAACTGAAAGCTCTATTAAATATACTTAATTTAGAAGAGACCATATTAACAGAGATCATGGTCTACTATAAAGATTGCCATGAGATCAGGATAGTCTACTTATCAAGGATCCACATTATACATATAAACATATCTTATCATAACATGTTAATATAATGTATCTTCTATAAGGCACATAAAAGAAACCAGACATATATCTTTTCCTGAACCACATTCTACTATCAAAATCCCCAAATCAGCAAGATGAATAACATGCTAATATAATGTATCTTCTATAAGGCACATAAAAGAAACCACACATATATCTTTTCCTGAACCACATTCTACTATCAAAATCCCCAAACCAGCAAGAAACAAATGAGTACCCTATTTTCATTGCCTATACAAACATGCCTTCACCCTGTGAGGCCAAAATAGTCTCTAAAGGCCGAGACATTTGAAAGTGCGTTATATCGACTAGAGGGGGGGGTGAATAGGCGATTTTTATGAATTCTTCACTGAGGAATTTGTCGGTGAGGAAATTCCTTAGCGAAGAACTACTTGCAGCGGAATAAGTACTCAGAAGTAAGCATAAGAGAATGCGGGCATGGTCATCATGATGAAATGAAGACAATCAAAGAGTATGTAAAGCGTAAACACAGGATAGCACAAGATGAAGACAAACAGATCAAGAAATTGAAGCGAGGAAATTGAGAAAGTCTTCAGTCAAAGTCTTCAAACACAGATATGAACAAACACTCAACACAATAATGAGGAAATGAAAGGGTTGAGGAAATAGAACCAGTTAGGTTGGTGAAGACAATGATTTGGTAGACCAGTTCCAACTGTTGTCTCGCTTGTATGTCCTGGTTGGGCGGTGAGTATTTAAACTCGAGGACACACAGTCCGGACACCCGATCGTGAGCACGCAGCTCAGGACACCAAGTCCTCACCGTATTCACCTTGAACTAAGGTCACACAAACCTCGTCCAATCACTCGTGGTAAGTCTTCAGGCGACTTCCAAACCTTCACAGACTTGGTCACTCGGCGATCCACAATTCCTCTTGGATGCTCTAGACCATGACGCCTAACCGTCTGGAAGAAGCACAGTCTTCAAAGGTAACAAGCATCGGATCCACGCAGAATCAATCTCTTCAGTGATGCTCAATCACATTGGGTTTGTACGGGTTTGGTTTTTGGGTTTTTCCTCACTCGATGATTTTCGCTCAAAGTCCTCGGAGGATGGGTTGCTCTCAAATGACAAGTGTCAAGTTCTCTCGGAGCAGCCAACCAGCTAGTGGTTGTAGGGGCGGCTATTTATAGCCTAGGAGCAGCCCGACATGATAAGACATAAATGCCCTTCAATGATATGACCGTTAGGTGGATAAGATATTTTGGGACAGTGGTGGCAAAGACAAAGAACGGTCGGAAACTTGAATCTCAAATTCCTCGGGGCTATCATGTTCCTCATGTGTAGGCAATCCGACTTTGGCGAATTCCTAACTCCTTAGTCGAACAAATTCCTCGGCCCGGAAGAACTTCGTCTCACATCAAGAAATTGACTGAACTGTATGAGATTTCCAAAGGCTTCACTCGAAGGGATTGGTAGGTGTAGGATTTTGAGTTGAGCATCACATGGAAATTTTTCCTTAGTATTTCCTCGACCCTCTTTAACAGTACGGTGTTTCCTATGACTCAAGACAGAGAAAAACGAAAGTACGAAAACAAAAGTCTTCACGCTTCATGTTCCTCAAATCAATACTAAGTCTTCAAGGTCACACCAATTTCTTCACTTTCAAAGTCTTCAGAAAGTCTTCACAATATCAAAGTCTTCAGTCGAAGAACTTCATTTTTAGGGGTCGACTTTCTTTGTAAATATCAAACTCCTCATAGACTTATAGACCTGTATACACTCACAAACGCATTAGTTCCTTAACCTATAACTCTTCAATACACCAAAATCACTAAGGGGCACTAGATGCACTTACAATCTCCCCCTTTTTGGTGATTGATACAATATAGGTTAAGTTTTCAACGGGGATAAACATATGAAGTGTAAATACTGATATTGAGGAATTTTATTGCAATATATAGAAGAACTCCCCCTGAAGATGTGCATAGTGAGGAATTTGCTTTTGAGGCAGTGCACATTTGAAGAGTTGAATCATGGAGATCTCCCCCTATATCTTGTAATTCATACACGCATTTGACATATAGTATGAAGAATTTGAAATGCATGATGAAATATGGTGCTTGATGTAATTCGGCATGCGTGCGATAATATTAATGAGGAACAAGCATGCAGAATAACGCATCAAGAGTATCAGAGCTCAAGAGAATCGAGCTCGTTGTCGAGCATAGTGCAAGAGCACGATTGCATCAAAAGTATCAAAGCACCATCGGGTTTAAGATTACAACTCGATCCAATAAAAGTTTCGAAGAACGAGAGTTGTAACTTAACAAAAAATATGCCCATATAATAGACCCGCTTGAAGACTAACTCAAATTTCTCCCCTTTGTCATCGAATGACCAAAAGGATCAAACCGAGGACTAACATACTCAAGAATTTCAAGTTGAAGAAGGAGCGCCGGCGTTGTTGGGGTCGGTGGTTGTAGTAGGGCCTGCCAGCGGTGTCGCCCAAGTCTTCATTTTCATCTGTCGCGTGATGAAGAATAGGAGCTAGCCACCAAGGAAGGAACTTTGACCTTCTTGTATTTCTTCGGAGGAGGTGCAGACTAGTCAAATTCTTCCTTGAGTCCCATTTTCGTCAGTTCTTCCGCACTGTAGACATTAGAAAGAACAGCCCAGGTGCGTTTGAAGGTTTCATGGAGGTAGTAGTGGTTTTTCTTCACTGCATTGTGTGTTGAGGTCATGTTGTGAAGAATAGAACCAAACTGACGCTTGACCCATTTATGATTGCGATCAACCTTCTGATGAAGACTGAGGAGTCATCACCCTGAGTGCAGTAGCTTGAGGACTTTGCTTGACTGAGGTATTTGCGGCAGAGTCATGTGTGGCAGAGTCATCATTGGTGGAGTAGGATGCTGCTTTGCGAAATTGTCCATCCAATGGACGAATGCCTTCATCGATCACAGCAGTAGCCTTGCCCTTGTCATCAGCTGAGGTAAATGTCCGTTTGAGGACTTCAATCGGGGGCAAGTAGCTGCAGTGGTTCAGAGTATCAGCTTTGTAATTGAGTGAAGACCTTGTCCTGATGAATCTCATAATCCAAGGCGCATAAGGCTTCAGCTCAAATGGTGACATGGCAATGTTTGCCAGAGTCCTCATGAAGAAATCATGGAAGTTGACGGGAACGCCATGAATGATATTGAAAAGCATATTCTTCATGATGCCAACGACTTCTTCATCATTTGAGTCGTGGCCTTTGATAGGACTCATTGACTTCGTCAGAATCCGATAGACAGCCCGAGGCACATACAATAATTCCTTGACGAGGAATTTGGTTCTTGGGGCCTGCCTTGGCTTTAATGGCTTCATCAAGCACTTGCATATAGTGATTTGAAAGTTCGGTTCGTTGTAGATACAACGAGCACCATCAAGTGGAGGATCGAGTGGTAGAGCACGAAGCAATTCATTTGTGGTGCCTTGTAGTGAGTATTTTCGACATCAAGTCTAATACCCATGAGTTCACGTCTTGGCGTCTCCGTGATGTGCAGCGTTGCATAGAATTGAAGAATGAGTTCTTCATTCCATCCACAGATATCGGTGCAGAAATTCAGAAGTCATGTGTCGTGAAGAACACCGAGGACCTGGCTCAAGCTGGCAGAGACTCCATGTCCACATGAGGAATATGAGCATGATCGAAGACTTTGTCTTTGTTGAAGAGCACTGAGGAATAGAAATTGGCTTGAGTGGCAGTCCAGAATCGCCTCTTCCTTATGCGAGCAGAATCATATGGATTGTAATCGGTGAAGAATACGTGCTTTCGCCAAGAAGTCTTCACCTTGAACTTTTGCTTTGTTGAGAAGGGATCCTTTGGCTTTGGCAGTGGAGTGTCAGTGAGTTGCATCACGACCTCAGGAATCGCAATCTCAGGTTCTTCAGGCTGAGGAATTGCTTGTTCCTCAATAGGTGCAGTCGAGGATCAGCAGCAGCAGGTTCATCAGCGCTAGTGGCTGGAATCTCTTCATGGACAGATGAAGTGGGATGAGTTTCTTCAGAGCCCATTTGAACAGTTGGAGCAGGGGACTGAGGTATCTGTTGGATTGGGGTGAAGAGTGGAGAATTTGGATGCTGACTTTCCCAAAATTCATCGTTCATCAATGGCATTGTGCTTCCAATATCCACATCTTCTTCAAGTTCCTCAACACGGGCCTCTTCAGCTGTGAACCGAGGCATAGGCGAGAAATTATTGGGGTTGAAGGATTGCTTCCACTTCAATTTCTTCATCAATCTGCTCGACGAAGCAGCGAATGATTTTCTTCATCGATCCGCTTGGGATCACATAATCTTCATCAAAAGGAACAAGGTCCTTTGATGGAATTGAGGAAATTGGAACAACATCAATAGGATTTTCAAAGGAGCTGGTCATTGGCTTCATTTTCTTCGCAGTCAAGAATTTGACCAATGACGCTTTCCGTTTCTTCAAAGCAGCTCGTTCGCAGCCTTGGTATTCTTCACATCGAGGCGATGGAAGAATTGGAGTTGGTGTTGGCGCAGGAGGAGCCGAGGAATCTGGATGATTTTCCTCGGCAATCGATGCAATCATACTGCCTTGTTCGATTTCTTCAGCGCACTACCAGTGGATGCCCCGCAATTTCTTGTTGGCTAGAATGGGATCATCAGCCTCGAACTGCATTTTCTTCAACAGCCTATACTTCATCAGTGGTCTTGGCATGTTCTTGATCGGCTGAGGTGAGGCTCCACCGAGGAATTTCATGTTGTGTTGGGGCAGCAACATTGGTGAATTTCTTCACAAAGTTGTGAATCGACCTTGGCTCCTTGCCAATCAGCATAATAAGCATCGAAGTTTTTGCCGAGGTCTTGAATTTCGATCTGGACCTTGAGAAGTTCCTCGGTGTCATTTCGACAACGTTTTCTTCGTGAACTTCTCCTTTCGTATTGAGCTTTCTTGATCTCTCTTGCCTTTTCAAACTTTCATTTCTCTTGATGATGAAATGGGTCAAGATATGACTTTGTCCAGAGTCGATGAAAGTTAGGCATAGGGTGTTTGGATCCTTGTGCCGAGATCAATATAATCGAGGATTTTCCTCGGATCAACAAAGAGGGCACAGATGTGCCTTTGGCTCTAGCGGCCCTTTCTTGGCAATCTCGATGATTTCCGCAAATTCATCATCATCAGCCTCATCATCTTGGTGGCACTTGGAAGGTGACCTGTTTCTTCTTAGGACTTGGCCGAGGACCTCGCCCTGCTGTGGCCTTAGTCTTCAAAGCAGAGTCGGGCAGATGAAGACTTTGGTGCAGTGAGGAACTTCTTGAGACACCGAGGCAATGGAGAAGCCTGCAGTCCTTTGGCACGTGGCGGATGCACAGTCTTGAGGACTTTGTCGGAACTGCCGAGGAATTGGGAGGAGCCGAGGATTTTGGAGGAGCAGGAGCAGCATGAGGAATTGGCCGTGAGGGCACTTCTTGAGAACTTGGCCGTGAGGGCACTGTTGGTGAAGCACTTGGCTTGTGTGCGGGCTTCTTTGCCATAGATTTTCTTGGCTTGACAGAGGCCTCAGGGGCAGCAGCAGTGGCAGAGTCCTCATTGGCTTGTCTTGCCAATTTGGCTTGGCGCTTGGCCCATTCTTCAGGAAAGTCCTCACCACGCTTGATGCTGGTGGGGTCAGCTTCTTGACCAGGTGCCAATGGAGCTCTTGGGCATGGAGGATTGAGTGCGAATTTCTTCATGTACTTTGGAGTTACATATCTGTACTCCCTCCATTCCCGTGCCCATCTCCGTTCAATCCTTTGGACACGGACCTTGCGCTGATTTTTGTTCTCTTTGCCGAACTCGGCTTCATCAGGTGTGCAATAATCAGCATATATTTCCTCAGGGATTTCAAACACGGCCATGACCTCTGGCCTCTTTCCTCCTTTATGTGGCTTCTTTCCTTCTGCCATATTCTTCAGCTGAGGAATTTGAACAAACGAATTCTCTGAAGAAGTATGCAATTTTTCTTCGAGGAACGCTGCAAATGAGTTAAGTTGATGAGAACCTAGTGATTCAGCAGCGGACATGAGTACCTGTGAATAGAGCATAGTTGCGAGGAATTTGGAGAGGTCATATGCGTTCTCCGAAGGTTTTTCAAAAAGAACAAGTTTTGAGTATTTTGACCAGATGAGCCTTGAAGAATTTCACTAAGCGTTCTTTGTCTTAGGTTCCAGAGTTGTACAGATCGAGATCCACACAATTGAGGAATCTTGAAGAAAAATGATTGCTTAGAGAAACGAATCAAGAGCATATAACTAGTGAGGTGTTTGTGTGTGAGGATTTGAAGGATAAAACACCTTTGTATATTTTGTAGTGTAAAATTTGGATCAACGAGGGAAGTAAAAGTAACTTTTAATTACCCGAAATGAAGAACACGATTTAACTGGGTGTTGTAGATGTGAAGCTAAATTCTGTTCAGATCTTCCACGCCCTAACTTCGGCGGAGGAAGACAGCTACTGGCGGTGGCGGAGTGAGGATTTCCTTGATCGGCGCGAGTACGTCGGCTGACGAGGTCGAGGCAGCGAAGCTCTTCCTCACCGGCAACGATGGAGTAGTGGCGGCGCTAGGGTTTGAGGAGCTCGGCGGGAGAGAGAGGTCGGCGGAGTAAAAGAAGTGAGGATGGAGAGAGGGTATTTATAGAGGCGGTGAAAACTGTTCGCGAAGATTTAGGGACGAACGTGCTCTGACCATTCTCCTTCTCACGACATGTTTCACCCACTTATGTGTAGTGGAGATCGTGTCGATCGTGGGTGAGTAAAATAATGCATCGTGGGATGCGGAGCGGTTTGAGGCAAAACCGAAAGTTTGGATAAGATCAGTTTTAAAGTTTAGTTCGCAATTTCTTGGTGACAAGGACACAAAGTGAAGATTTTGAGCGAGTTTCAAATAGAACGCACATGAAGAATTTGTGAATAGATTGGGTTGAGTATAGCATAGAGGGGAAGGTCCGATCACATTCACTTAGCGAGAAAATGCGACTTGAAGAAATAGCCATAAGTGAATCTTGTAGAGGACATAAACCCATATATATATATATATATATATATATATATATATATATATATATATATATATATATGTATTGCCAATGAAGAAAAAGCAGCGGAAATAGTGAAGACTTTGCAAAGTTGAAGAATTTGAAAACTGAGGAAAACTCAAATTGAAGATTTTCAACTTCGGTGGTGGCGTGACCCATCCGTATAAGAATGATGATTTCAGACACGCGTACAATTGTCGAGGGTTCGAGAATCAAATTCTTCATTAATTTCTTCACATTCAGAGTGTTACTCTTCATTGATTGAAGAAAACGTTTCTTCATGTGTTGCACATCTAAGTCATCAAGTTTGCATAAGTGTCAGGATGTGTGTCCTTTTCAAAGAACGTTCGAAGATTCTAAGATATTTAGCTCACACCGCAACTTGCTAAATCTCTTCTCATCCAAGGGCTTAGTGAAGATATCGGCTAGCTGTTCTTGATCTTCACATGCTCGATGGAGATGTCGCCCTTCAACACATGATCACGAAGAAAATGATGACGAATTTGAATGTGCTTTGTCTTGAGTCTTTGAACTGGGTTGTGAGCAATCTTGATGGCACTCTCATTGTCACAAGAGAGAGGCACATTCTTCACGTTGATGCCGTAGTCCTTGAGAGTTTGCTTCATCCACAGCAATTGAGCACAACACGAGCCAGCAGCAATGTATTCAGCTTCCGCAGTAGACAGTGATACGCAGTTCTCTTTCTTCGAGGACCAACAGACCAAAGATCGTCCGATGAAATGACAAGTACCAGATGTTGACTTGCGGTCCACGCGATCACCAGCATAGTCAGAGTCAGAATATCCAATGAGATCAAAATTAGAGCCCTTGGGGTACCATAATCCTAGTGTTGGTGTGTGAGCTAGATATCGAAGAATATGCTTCACAGCCTTATGGTGTGATTCCTTCGGAGTAGCTTGAAATCGGGCACACATGCAAACACTAAGCATTATATCTGGCCTAGATGCACATAAGTACAATAGAGAACCAATCATGGAGCGGTATACCTTGTGATCGTAGTCAATACCATTTTCATCAGTGCATAGATGGCCATTTGTGGGCATAGGAATTTTGACGCCTTTGCAATCTTGCATGCCGAATTTCTTCAGGACATCTTTGAGGTATTTCTCCTGAGATATGAATATGCCATTGGTTTCATCGAACCGCACATCTACAGTATCAACAATCTTGTGAAGAGCGATGTTGAAGACTCTGTAGGTGTGCGAGTCCTTTCCGTAACCAAGCATAAAACCTTCATGTGCTTTCGGTGCAAATTTAGAATTGTGATGAGGATCTCTAATCCAGCATTTTGCACCGAAGACTTTGAAATAACTTACATTGGGTTTCTTGTCAGTGAGGAGTTCATAGGCAGTCTTCTTGATGAATTTGTGAAGATATACTCTGTTGATGATGTGGCACGCAGTATCAATTGCATCAATCCAAAAACGACTAGGCGTTTTGTATTCATCAAGCATAGTGTGAGCCATCTCAATGAGAGTTCTGTTCTTGCGCTCCATGACGCCATTCTGTTGAGTAGTATAGGGAGCAGATAACTCATGAGTAATACCAAGTTCATCAAGATAGGCATCAAGACCGGAATTCTTGAACTCAGTTCCATTGTCACTCCTGATGTGTCTGATCTTCACACTGAAATTAGTTGAAGCCCTCGAGGAAAATCGTTTGAAGACTTCCTGCACTTGATTTTTGTAAGTAACAATGTGTACCCATGTGTAACGAGAGTAATCATCAACAATAACAAAGCCATATAGAGATGCGTCATTAGTGACAGCTGATTAATGATTAGGACCAAAGAGTTCCATGTGAAGCAATTCGAAGGGACGAGTAGTGGTCATGATAGTCTTCGCTGGATGCTTGGCCTTGGTCATTTTTTCCAGCTTCACAAGCTCCACACAAGTGATCCTTGAGGAATTTGACATTCTCAATGCCAATGACATGCTTCTTCTTTGCAAGCGTGTTCAAATTCCTCATGCATGCGTGACCAAGTCGCCGATGCCATAGCCAGCCTTCTGAAGCTTTTGCAAGTAGACACACGGCTGGTTGTGGTCCTGTAGAGAAGCCAACAATATACAAGTCTCCTCTCATAAAGCCTTCAAGACTTTGGAATTGTCGACTTCCATAATCACAACACAACGATACTTGCCAAAGATAACAACCATATCAAGATCACAAAGCATTGAGATCGACATGAGGTTGTATCCTAAGGACTCAACAAGCATGACTTTGTCCATGTGTATGTCCTTAGAGATCATAACCTTACCAAGACCCAATACCGACTTTTGCCTTTGTCGGCCAAAGATGATGTGCTTCAGATGTGACGGTGATAAGGAGCATCCATCAATAGATTCTTGTCACCAGTCATGTGATTTTCACATCCACTATCGAGAACCCACTCAGTGGCTTTGGGTTGATCATCCTGCAGATGAATTAGTACAACTTACGATCTCATATACTTCATCGGTGAAGAATATGATATCAAGTTCATCGATGAATTTCATCGGTCAAGATAATGAGAAGCAAGATGAGGACGTGTGAAATGAAAGTTCATTTCATCATGATTAGCCTGCGTCCTATCAGGCATTTTGTCAGGCCCCCAGCAAATTTTCAGATGTTTAAAGCACGTCTGGAGACCTGACCCTGCAGAAGAGGTTAGTTTTTTTTCCTTCACCACCCACATCTGAAGGGGTGGCAAAGAGTTCATCACTCTGCGAGCACCATATGAGAATGGTGGCATAGAGGCCAAACCATTTCGTTTCACATAAGAGGGGTTAGGGTAAGCATATGAATAAGCAGAGAAATTCTTCGAGGACTTATGAACATATTGGTTTGAAGAATAATGCACATATTCATAGCCCTTAGCTCTACCCTGCGAAACAGAGTTGTTAGCACGATGATAATCATATAAGGACTTTGATCCTTTTGAGGAATTTGATCCACGTGAGGAATTTGGTCCGTATGAGGACTTGGATCCATATGAAGAATTTGATCTGGGGTTCCTATTCTTCACAGGTGGTGTCATGAGGACATTCACCTGAAGACTTTCAAGGCACTTCTTGGGAACCCAGATTTTCTTCATAGGGGAACCGTTCCTGCAGTTAGTGCCAACAAATCTAGCAAATATTTCACCATTCTAATTTTTGAACAGTTTATAGTTGGAGTCAAATGACTCATCAGAAGAATGAGGAGATTCGCATGTAAAGCTAGATAAGTTAGATGGATCAACTGGAGGTCCCTTTGCAGCAACCCATGAGGTTTTGGGATACTGCTCAGGCTTCCAATATGTTCCATCAGCATTGAGTTTCCTCTCAAAGGCAATACCCTCTTTCCTAGGGTTCCTGTTGAGTATCTGCTTTTTAAGCACATCACAAAGAGTCTGATGCCCTTTGAGGATTTTGTACATGTGTGTCCTATACAATTCCTTCAGCCATGCATCGTCAGTGATACTAGCAATGTCCTCAGGTGAGGAATTAGTGATAGCAGAGGCAGGTGAAGAATTTGTAACAGTTGAAGCATTTGAACATTCAGGTGAAGAATTAGCAGATTCTCGTTCAATGCACTTTAAGCATGGAGGAACAAATTCTTCCTGAGAAGCGCTGATTTGTTGAGCAAGTAATGAATCGCGCTCCTTCTGAAGATCTTCATAATTCACTCTTAGCTTCTCAAGATCTTGCTTTCTTTGAAGAAATTCATAAGAAAGTTTCTCATGATCGAGAAGAGAGTGTTATGATGACCTTGAAGGCTGTCAAACCTAGGTGAAGTCTCAAGATTTTCATCGGGGCTTTAGTGCGATCCATTTCTTCACCTAACATATCATCACTCTTATCTAGCATGTTTTGAACCTTTTCAAAAGCCCTTTGTTGTTTTACAGCAATCTTAGCAAGTTTGGTATAACTAGGTTCATTGTCATCATCAGATCCATCATCATCAGATTCACAGTCACTAAATTCAGATGAGGAACATTCGGTTACCTCGACACCCTTTGCCATGAGACATGATGCTGAAGATGATGATTCTGGTTCGAAAGTCATCGTTTTGAGAGATTCCTTGAAGTCCTCAAACCAAGGATCATGACGGGTTCGATGACCTTCATAGACGTCGGAGATTTGGTCCCAGATAAGCTTCGCATTGCAAAGATGCATAATGCGCTTGAATTCATCTCTAGATAGGCAGGAACAGATGATATCCTTTGCCATGATGTCTAGTCGAGTGTACTTGCGAATATCATCTGTGTTCGCTGTCTTGCACGGATCAGTAAGACCAATTTCAGTGACGGTCCACAACTCGCTGTCCATTGCCATGAGGCGCTTCCTCATCATGGCCTTCCACTTGGGATAATTGTGACCGTCAAAGATAGGGCATGTCACTTTCTTCATACCTCCGGTCGCCATAACTAAAACTTCAGGTGGTTAAACCAAAATCACACAGAACAAGGGACTACCTTGCTCTGATACCAATTGAAAGTGCGTTATATCGACTAGAGGGGGGGTGAATAGGCGATTTTTATGAATTCTTCACTGAGGAATTTGCCGGTGAGGAAATTCCTTAGCGAAGAACTACTTGCAGCGGAATAAGTACTCGAAGTAAGCATAAGAGAATGCGGGCATGGTCATCATGATGAAATGAAGACAATCAAAGAGTATGTAAAGCGTAAACACAGGATAGCACAAGATGAAGACAAACAGATCAAAAAATTGAACTGAGGAAATTGAGAAAGTCTTGATCAAAGTCTTCAAACACATATATGAACAAACACTCAACACAATAATGAGGAAATGAAAGGGTTGAGGAAATAGAACCGATTAGGTTGGTGAAGACAATGATTTGGTAGACCAGTTCCAATTGTTGTCTCGGTTATGCGTCCGGTTGGGCGGTGAGTAATTAAACTCGAGGACACACAGTCCGGACACCCGATCGCTGAGCACGCAGCTTAGGACACCAAGTCCTCACCGTATTCTCCTTGAACTAAGGTCACATGACCTCGTCCAATCACTCGTGGTAAGTCTTCAGGCGACTTCCAAACCTTCACAGACTTGGTCACTCGGCGATCCACAATTCCTCTTGGATGCTCTAGACCATGACGCCTAACCGTCTGGAAGAAGCACAGTCTTCAAAGGTAACAAGCGTTGGATCCACGCAGGATCAATCTCTTGATGATGCTCAATCACTTTGGTTTGTAGGGGTTTGGTTTTTGGGTTTTTCCTCACTCGATGATTTTCGTTCAAAGTCCTCGGAGGATGGGTTGCTCTCAAATGACAAGTGTCAAGTTCTCTCGGAGCAGCCAACCAGCTAGTGGTTGTAGGGGCGGCTATTTATAGCCTAGGAGCAGCCCGACATGATAAGACATAAATGCCCTTCAATGATATGACCGTTAGGTGGATAAGATATTTTGGGACAGGTGGTAGCAGAAGACAAAGAACGTCGGAAACTTGAATCTCAAATTCCTCGGGGCTATCATGTTCCTCCTTTGTGTAGGCAATCCGCCTTTGGCGAATTCCTAACTCCTCGGTCGAACAAATTCCTCGTGACGGAAGAACTTCGTCTCTGTCACTGAAGAAATTGACCGAACTGTATGAGATTTCCAAAGGCTTTGTAGGATTTTGAGTTGAGCATCACATGGAAATTTTTCCTTAGTATTTCCTCGACCCCCTTTAACAGTACGGTGTTTCCTATGACTCAAGAAAGAGAAAAACGAAACTACGAAAAAAAAAGTATTCACGCTTCATGTTCCTCAAATGAATACTAAGTCTTCAAGGTCACACCAATTTCTTCACTTTCAAAGTCTTCAGAAAGTCTTCACAATATCAAAGTCTTCAGTCGAAGAACTTCATTTTTAGGGGTCGACTTTCTTTGTAAATATCAAACTCCTCATAGACTTATAGACCTGTATACACTCACAAACGCATTAGTTCCTTAACCTATAAGTCTTCAATACACCAAAATCACTAAGGGGCACTAGATGCACTTACAACATTGGAGTTGAAATATAAGGATGATTAGATTTAATGCGCGTAGAACTCCAGCCACATTAAGTTTTCCATTGGCTAGCCGAAGTTACACGAACAAATGTAAGGAGCTGATAAAGTTATCAAGACCAGTGCTTCATTCGATCAAGAAAAGAGATGAAATATGCCTGACTACGTAGTTATATAAATGTGGACATATTAAACACTTCTTTTGTGAATATCTTAAAATATCAGACTACATCATAATATATAGATGTTGGGGAACGTAGCAGAAATTCAAAATTTTCCTATGTGTCACCAAGATCTATCTATGGAGAAACTAGCAACGAGGGGAAGGAGAGTGCATCTACATACCCTTGTAGATCGCTAAGCGGAAGCGTTCAAGAGAACAGGTTGAAGGAGTCGTGATTGTCGTGATCCAAATCACGGAGATCCTAGTGCGAGCGGACGGCACCTCCGCGTTCAACACACGTACAGCCGGTGGCGTCTCCCATGCCTTGATCCAGCAAGGAGAGAGGGAGAGGTTGGGAAAGACTCCATCCAGCAGCAGCACGACGGTGTGGTGGTGATGGAGGAGCGTGGCAATCCTACAGGGCTTCGCCAAGCACCGCGAGGAGGAGGAGGACTTGGGAGAGGGGGAGGGCTGCGCCACGGGCAAGGGTGTAGCTCCCATGCGCCTCCCCACTATATATAGGGGTGGAGGGAGATTATTTCTTGCCCTCCAAGTCCATTGGGGCGTTGGAAAAGGTGGGAGGAAAGAAATCCCATCCTTTCCTTTCCCCACCGATTGTTATCCCCCTTTTAGGGATCTTGATCTTATCCCTTGGGATATGATCTTATTCCTTCTAAGGGGGATCTTGTGCGCTTGACCAGGGTGTGGGGCCTTGCCCCACTACCCACGTTCATGTGGGTCCCCCCATGCAGGTGGGCCCCACTCCGAACCTTCTAGAACCTTCCGGTACAATACCGAAAAATCTCGAACATTTTTCGGTGGCCAAAATAGGACTTCCCATATATAAATCTTTACCTTCGGACCATTCCAGAACTCCTCGTGACGTATCGGATCTCATCCGGGACTCCGAACAACATTCTGTAACCACGTATATCTATTCCCTATAACCCTAGCTTCATCGAACCTTAAGTGTGTAGACCCTACGGGTTCGGGAACCATGCAGACATGACCGAGACGTTCTCCGGTCAATAACCAACAGCGGGATCTGGATACCCATGTTCGCTCCCACATGTTCCACGATGATCTCATCGGATGAACCACGATGTCAAGGACTCAATCAATCCCGTATACAATTCCCTTTGTCTAGCGGTATTGTACTTGCCCGAGATTGGATCGTCGGTATGCCGATACCTTGTTCAAACTCGTTACCGTCAAGTCTCTTTACTCGTTCCGTAACACATCATCCCGTGATCAACCCCTTGGTCACATTGTGCACATTATGATGATGTCCTACCGAGTGGGCCCAGAGATACCTCTCCGTTACGGAGTGACAAATCGATGTCGATTCGTGCCAACCCAATGACACTTTCGGAGATACCTGTAGTGCACCTTTATAGCCACCCGATTACGTTGTGACATTTGGTACACCAAAGCATTCCTACGGCGTCCGGGAGTTGCACAATCTCATGGTCTAAGGAAATGTTACTTGACATTAGAAAAGCTTTAGCATCTGAACTACGATCTTTGTGTTAGGCTTAGGATTGGGTCTTGTCCATCACATCATTCTCCAAATGATGTGATCCGTTATCAACGACATCCAATGTCCATGGTCGAAACCGTAACCATCATTGATCAACGAGCTAGTCAACTAGAGGCTTACTAGGGACATGGTGTTGTTTATGTACCCACACATGTATCTGAGTTTCCTATCAATACAATTATAGCATGGGTAATAAACGATTATCATGAACAAGGAAATATAATAATAACTAATTTATTATTGCCTCTAGGGCATATTTCCAACAGTCTCCCACTTGCACTAGAGTCAATAATCTAGTTCATATCGCTATGTGATCAACACTCATAGGTCACATCTCCATGTGACCAACATCCAAGAGTTTACTAGTGTCACTAAACTAGTTCACATCATCATGTGATTAAGACTCAATGAGTTCGGGGTTTGATCATGTTTTGCTTGTGAGAGAGGTTTTAGTCAGCGGTTCGCAACATTCAGATCCGTATGTACTTCGCAAATCTCTATGTCATATTGTAAATGCTGCTTCCACGCTCCACTTGGAGCTATTCCAAATGGTTGCTCCACTATCGTATCGATTTGCTACTCGAGTCACTCGGATAGGTGTTAAAGCTTGCATCGACGTAACCCTTTACGCCGAACTCTTTATCACCTCCATAATCGAGAAACATGTCCTTATTTACTCCAAGGACAATTTTGACCGTTGTCCAATGATCCATTCATGGATCACTCTTGTACCCCTTGCGGACTCATGGCAAGGCACACTTCAAAGGCGGTACACAAGCATAGCATACTCTGAGCCTATGTCCGAAGCATAGGGGCGACCTTCGTCCTTTCTCTCTCTTCTGCCGTGGTCGAGCTTTAACTCTTAACTCCATACCTTACAACTCAGGCAAGAAGTCCTTCTTTGGTGATCCATCTTGAACACCTTCAAGATCATGTCAAGGTATGTGCTCATTTGAAAGTACCATTTAGCGTTTTTATCTATCCTCATAGATCTTGATGCTCAATGTTCAAGCAGCTTAATTCAGGTTTTCTATTGAAAACACTTTTCAAATAACCCTATATGCTTTCCGAAATTCTACATCATTTCCGATCAACAATTTGTCATCACATATACTTATCAGAAATTCTATAGTGCTCCCACTCACTTCTTTGGAAATACAAGTTTCTCACAAACTTTGTATAAACCCAAAATCTTTGATCATCTCATCAAAGCGTACATTCCAACTCCGAGATGCTTACTCCGGTCCTTAGAAGGATTGCTGGAGCTTTGCATACTTGTTAGCATCTTCAGATTGACAAAACCTTCGGTTGTATCACATACAACCTTTCCTCAAGTATAACGTTGAGGAAACAATGTTTTGACATCCTATCGCAAGATTTCATCAATCATGCAGTAATTGCTAATCCAATTCCAACAGATTCTTAGCATCGCTCACGGTGAGAAAGCCTCACCGTAGTCAACTCCTTGAACTTGTTAGAAAACATCTTTAACGACAAGTCGAGCTTTCTTAATGGTGATACTTACCATCATTATGCATCTTCCTTTTAAAATCCATCTTTACCCAACGTCCTTCGACCATCAAGTATTTCTTCCAAAGTCATGGATCCTCTCTCGGATGTTATGGCCTTGAGCCATTCGTCGAATCCGGGCCCACCATCGCTTCTTCATAGCTCGAGGTTCATTGTTGTCTAGCAACATGACCTTGACAGGATTCTTGTACCACTCGTAAGTAGTACGCATCCTTGTCACCCCACGAGGTGCAGTAGTGAATTGATCCAAAACTTCATGATCACTATCATAAGCTTCTACTTCAATTGGTGTAGGCGCCACAGGAACAACTTCATGTGCCCTGCTACACACTTGTTGAAGAGACGGTTCAATAACCTCATCAAGTCTCCACCATCCTCCCACTCAATTCTTTCGAGAGAAACTTTTCTCGGGAAAGGACCTAATTCTAGAAACAATCCTTTTTGCTTCTGGAACTGAGACTGGAGGTATACCCAACTGTTTTGGGTGTCCTATGAAGAAGCATTTTATCCGCTTTGGGTTCGAGCTTATCAACCTGAAACTTTTTCACATAAGCGTCGCAGCCCCAAACTTTTAAGAAACGACAATTTAGGTTTCTCCAAACCATAGTTCAAGCGGTGTCGTCTCAGCGAATTACGTGGTGCCCTATTAAAGTGAGTGTGGTTGTCTCTAATGCCTAACCCATGAGCGATATTGGTAATTCGATAAGAGACATCATGGTACGCATCATATCCAATAGGGTGCAACTATGATGTTTGGACACACCATCACACTATGGTGTTCCAGGCGGTATTTATTGTGAAACAATTTCCACAATGTCTTAATTGCGTGCCAAAGCTCGTAACTCAGATACTCATCTCTATGATCATATCATAGACATTTTATCCTCTTGTCACGATGATCTTCAACTTCACTCTGAAATTACTTGAACCATTCAATAATTCAGACTTGTGTTTCATCAAGTAAATACACTCAAGTATCTACTCAAATCATCCATGAAGTAAGAACATAACGATATTCATTTGCATGCCTCGGCACTCATTGGACTGCACACATCAAAATGTGTTACTTCCAACAAGTTGCTATCTTGTTCCATCTTCTTTGAAACCGAGGCTTTTCAGTCATTTTGCCCATGTGGTATGATTTTGCATATCTCAAGTGATTCAAAATCAAGTGAGTCCAAATGATCCATCTGCATGGAGTTTCTTCATGCGTATACACCAATAGACATGGTTCGCATGTCTCAAACTTTTCAAAAACGGGTGAGTCCAAAGATCCATCAACATGGAGCTTCTTCATGCGTTTTATACCAATATGACTTACATGGCAGTGCCACAAGTAAGTGGCACCATCATTACTATCTTATATCTTTTGGCACGAAAATGTGTATTACTATGATCGAGATTCAATAAACCATTCCTTTAGGTGCAAGACCATTGAAGGTATTATTCAAATAAATAGAGTAATCATTATTCTCCTTAAATGAATAATCGTATAGCGATAGACATAATCCAATCATGTCTATGCTCAACACAAACACCAAATGACAATTATTCTGGTTTAATACTAATCTTGATGGTAGAGGGAGCGTGCGATGATTGATCACATCAAACTTGGAAACACTTCCAACACATATCGTCAGCTCACCTTTAGCTAGTCTCCGTTTATTCCGTAGCCTTTTATTTCGAGTTACTAACACTTAGCAACCGAACCGGTATCTAATACCATGGTGATACTAGGAGTACTAGTAAAGTACACAATAACTTAATGTATATCAATATACTTCTATCGACCTTGCCACCTTCTCATCTACCAAGTATCTAGGGTAATTCTGCTCGATTGGTTGTTCCCCTTATTACGAAGCACTTAGTCTCGGGTTTGGGTTCAACCTTGGGTTTCTTCATTAGAGCAGCAGCTGATTTGCTGTTTCATGAAGTATCCCTTCTTGCCCTTGCCCTTCTTGAAACTAGTGGTTTCACCAACCATCAACAATTGATGCTCCTTCTTGATTCCTACTTTCGCGGTGTCAAACATCGCGAATATCTCAAGGATCATCATATTTATCCCTGATTTGTTATAGTTCATCACGAAGCTCTAGCAGCGTGGTGGCAATGACTTTGGAGAAACATCACTATCTCCGGAAGATCAACTCCCGCTCGATTCAAGTGATTGTTGCACTCAGACAATCTGAGCACAAGCTCAACGATTGAGCTTTTCTCCCTTAGTTTGCATGCTAAGAAAATCGTCGGAGGTCTTATACCTCTTGACGTGGGCACGAGCCTGAAATCCCAATTTCAGCCCTCGAAACATCTCATATGTTCCGCGACATTTCGAAAAACGTCTTTGGTGCCTCAACTCTAAACCGTTTAACTGAACTATCACGTAGTTATCAAAACGTGTATGTCCGATGTTCGCAACATCAGCAGACGACGTTTGGGGTTCAACACAATCGCGGTGCATTAAGGACATAAGCTTTTTCTATCCGCATAATCGCCATGTCAACTTTCAACTATATTTTCTCTAGGAACATATCTAAGCAAGTGAAACTAAAGCGCGAGCCACGACATAATTTGCAAAGATCTTTTGACTATGTTCAGGATAATTAAGTTCATCTCATGAACTCCCACTCAGATAGACATCCCTCTAGTCATCTAAGTGATTACGTGATCCGAGTCAACTAGGCCGTGTCCGATCATCATGTGAGACGGACTACTCATCATCGGTGAACATCTTCATGTTGATCGTATCCTCCATACGACTCATGCTCGACCTTTCGGTCTCTTATGTTCGAGGCCATGTCTGTACATGTGTAACATCCCAAATTTCAATTTGGAATGTTATACATTAGATAATCATGCATATCATATTTTCTTGCCTTTTGTTGATCCTAGAAATTTCACGCAACTCAAGGACCCTCGGAGAGAGTTGGAGATTTCAAAATTTTCGTATTTGAGTTCTCTCAAAACTATGAAAAGAGGATCATTGGATTTATTTATTTTATCTCCAAATATTTTTCCAATATCAAAAATAAGACAGGGAATAATATGACTTTCCCAAAAATTAGGAAAAATGAAGATTTAATAAATAAATCAAATTTTGGATTTTTCTTAGAGTTTATTTGCCTTAGGGAAAATCGTGTTTTCAAAATTGCATTTTTGCCCGAGTAAAGTTCATTTTGTTAGACTCATTTTTAGGAGTCGGGAAAGTTACTTTATTAATTTTGGAGTTCGTTTAGATTTTTTTTTCTGTATTTTTTTCTTGTGAAACCGATTTTAAAAAACTCACAGCGCCTTGGGCCAAAGGCCCAAGCCGCTAAGCCACGGCCGGCCAGAGGCCAACTCCACTGCTTGGCCAGGAGCCAGGAGCCGCCGCTTCCTTTTCCAAATCCTAGTAGGACTCTTGTACAACTTCCGTTTATTCCGTTTTGTTTCTAGATCTTTTCCTCTTTGTTTCCTAATCCTAGTCTATTTCTTGTCCCTACCCCAAGCAAAACCCTCCCTCCCCAATATAAATACCCAAGCACCCCCCCTCTAACACATCAAACCCACACCTCTCCTCTCCTCTCCTCTCTCTCGCCGCCAAGTGCCTTGCCGCCGCCCTACACGCCGCCCACCAGCGCCGCCCCTCACCCCCGCCGCCCTACACCGCCGCCGCCACCAACGCCGCCGCCGCCGGAGCCCCTCGCCTCTCGAGGTACTAGCCCCAGCGCCACCTCACCTTTCCTTTCCTCGGTTCGGTTTTTCAGAATCGTTCGATTTCCGTTCAGTTTTCTAGATCGGTTTTCGTTTGGTTTTCTTTCCGAAACCCTAGATCGGTTTTTCTCGCGGTTTTTCTTTCCGGTTTTTTTAGCGTTCGTCGGACCGTTCGTCCTAACGAACGTGATCACCAGTTTGCTTCGGTTAATGAACGTCCGTACGTTCAACCGTTCGTCGTTTTCTTTCTCATCGGATTTATTCCGCTATTTTTCTGATAGCGATTTCAGATCCGATTTTCTTTCTAGTCTATCTTCTCGCTCGTGTATCGGAATCAGGTGATTCAAGCACCTGGAGTTTCGTTTTGAAACCGCCATTCAGACTAATCAACTTAAACAAAGTTTTGCTACTGTAAAATTTGACTTAGTTTCAACTTGCTAGAATTGAGTTGTTTTCTTTCGTCGTTTGACTTTCGTTGCTTTATTTGATTCGATTCTTTTTGCAACCAGGGTTCTTAAGTTGAACTTTCTGGTTAGATCTTTTATTCGAGATTTACCTGTGCATTAGATGAGTACTTATTGTATGCTTGTTGTTTGTCTGCGATAGATCACCCGGAGTGCGCCTCTTGTTACTTCGAGTCTCTAGGTTTCACGGATCATCAGCAAGGCAAGTAACACTTTGATCATACTTTCTCATACCCAGTTTTATGCATTAGATCAATCCTAAAACACTTGCATGATTAGGATCTAATTAAATTGTGGGATGGGAAGTAGATGAGGTAGTACCTATTACCTGTTTTACTTATGAAACCTTGGGAGTTACTTCTACGTTTGCTTATTATGCTATGTTATGCTAGTAGACGTGGATTGGGTGAGTGTATTCCATGACAGATGTGAGATTGTTAAATTAACGATTTATTTAAGGTGGTAACTTAAACACACATCTGGGTGGATTGAGGCACCTGGTTTCTATCAGGACTTGCCTGTTTTTCTTCGGACCGCCACCCAGGCTCAAAGGGATCATAAGATCATTCATGCTAGTAACTTCCGTGTGCAGCCACAAGCCATTATGGGCTCTGGCATAGTTGATTAAGTCGTGTGAACTCTTACAGTGGTAGACTAGCTGATGTAGGGTTTGTAGGTGGTACGGTCTACCCATCGTAAGGTGCAAACGCTTCGAAGACTATGTCTCGCCATCCGTCTCTCAAACCCCATGTAGTGCGAGAAACCAAACGGAGGCGATCGAGTCTTGTGGGGAAAAGTGCGCAAACCTCTGCAGAGTGTACAAACTAATCATGATTAGCTGTGTCCCCGGTTATGGACATCTTGAGTATCTAGTACTTGAATATCATGTGAATCTCAACATGTTACTCTAATTAATATTGTTGGGTTTTTAATGAGTACTTTTAATTGGGATTGAGGATCTTTGTCAACCATTCTCAATGTTTAACAACCACCATGATAGTTAAACAAATTTATTCCTTTGCGATAGGAAAAAAACTGGCTTTATGCAAAAGCTGTAATCAGAGAGCTTTTCCACCAGCCACATATGCATGTAGTACAGGCTTATCATTCATTTTTCTATGTGTTACATTGCGGCATATTCCATGTCTTGACCGTTTCGGGCTGCAACTTTCATGTTGCAGACTTTTCAGACGACGAGTAAGGTGTTTTTAGGTCATGGTTCTATACTCAGTGATGCCGCTGGAGTTGATGGACTCACTTATCTTCCAAGTCTTCCGATGTTATCGTTATTAGATGGCTTTAAGCCATATTTATTGTAATAAGTCCTCTTTTGGGCAACGATGTAATAAGTGTGTGATTGCTACTCTGTTATAAATCCTTCATCTTGTGTGGTGTTAGCATTCTTGATCCGTGGATGACACCGAGCACGAGACTTGATCCACTCGGTCGGGTCGCTCACAGAGATGGTATCGAGCACCTGTTGTTATGAGACACGACCACTAAGTTAAAACCATAGATCACTACTCTCTTCCCATTTTCTAACTCCTCATCTTTTCTACTCTTTAGGATGACGGACGCCAAGATCAAGTACGCTCAACCTGATGAAGGCACACCTTTTGGATGTCACTTGAAGGAAGTCACCAAGTACCTGAACATTGGACTACCAAGCTTCACCGGGACTTTCAACGCCACTCTGCCTGAAGAGGAGCTGGAAGATTCAAGCTCATGTTCCGGAAAGACATTCGCCCCAATCACCAAGCCTATAGATAGTGTTTTCAGTGCACCAACCTCGAGTGCAGGAAAGAGCATGGCAGCTCATATCACCATGGGACGCATTGGAGAAGTTTATCAAGAAGACCTCAAGGACACTATCTATCAGATTTGCGGACGCCGGAATGAACAATGGGAGATAGTCAGCACCAAGAAGGACAGATCCATTGCAGCTTTCATCCAGGAGTTAAACCAGCACATTCGACGCCAGGAGAACCAGATGTGCAATGATATGATAGAGTTGAAGAATGCAAAGGGAAGGATCATCGAACTTGAAGGAGAACTGAAGTCTACACGTAAGGACTACATGGACGAGATCGTAGCTGTAGCAAGACACAATAACGATCTTAAGTATGAGATTGAAGAACTCAAGAAGAAATTGGCGCTCAAGAATGAAGACAAGTACGTCGGCTGTCCGAGCAACTACATCATCATCGACGACACCGATTCGGATCCAAGTGAACCCGACTTTGAAGACGAAGCTGGAGCAGACATCATGGAGTCTTCCACCGGTTCAAATTAATAGATGACCCCCACATATTAGTAGTATTACCTCCATGTAAACATTATAGTACACGCACTTTTGCGATAGTTAGACCGTTGTAAGCCCTTTGTTTGAATTGAATGAAGTGATTTTGTGTGCATTTGTCTCATGAGCATTTGGGTAGTGTTTCTCCTTAGACCTCACTCTATTTCTTAATTTCTCATCTTTTCTAAACCCATCAGATGCCCCCGAGACGCGACCCCGGGTTTGTTTTCCCGCCAGAGATCACCCAGTTGATTGATGAGCGAACACTTTGATCCAAACATTGGTACAGAACCAAGGCAACAACAACAACAACAACCCACCGCCACCACCACTGCGCAGATCACTTGACTCGTTTCTTAAGGCTGAACCGCGGTGTTTTTCAAAGAGCACCGAGCCGATAGTAGCAGATGATTGGCTCCGTAAGGTAGGGAGGAGTTTACCACTGCAGGATGTCTGAGAGGAGAAAAGGTGAAGTTTGCTGCACACCAGCTTGAAGGACCCAAGCAGAAGCATGGTGGGAGAATTTCAGACCACTTACCCTATAGACACTATCACATGGGATCAGTTTGACAAGTTTTCCGACCGCCCATGTTTCAAAGAGGAGCTATGGCCATGAAGAAGCGTGAGTTTCGAAATTACGCCAAGGCGGAAGGACTGTTGGTCGATATGTGGATGATTTTAGTAAGTTAGCACGTTATGCCCCGGATAGCGTGGCTCTGGATCTGACTAAGCGGGAGAAGTTTGGAAGGACTGAATGATGAGTTAAGCATGCAGTTGATGGTAGCAAGTTTCAATAACTACCAGAGTTGGTAGACCGCGCCCTCATGATTGAAGGAAAGCAACAACAAATTGAGAACCGCAAGAGGAAGTATGGGCAGGGGAAGTATAACTCTGGAGCCAATGAAGCCCGTTATACCCCTAAGCGGGGAGTTCGGTTTCAAACATACCCATGGAGGAGGTAGTTCGCACAACCATAATGGCCACAAGAATGGTAATGGGAATGGAGGAAACAACGGCCAGAACCGGACCACACCATCAACCCCAACCAAGAAAGACTTGAGCCATGTCACTTGTTACAAGTGTTCCAAGACCGGACATTATGCAAATGAATGTCCCGAAGGCCAAGGTGGAAATGGAAACTCTAGAAAGAAGCCAAACCCTTTCAACAGAGGACAGGTGAACCACATTGATGTGGAGGAGGTTGAAGATCAGCCCGATCACGATGTCGGTAAGTTTTGGTTAAGTCATTTACTGCACTAGTTCTTTTCGATCTTGGTGCATCACATTCATACATATCAAGGGATTTGTGGATAAGTACAAATTACCAACCCAAGCCCTTAGGTCACCCATGCTAGTAACTCACCCGAGCAGAATACATGGCTAGTATATGGTGTGATCGATTGCCATTAAGGATTGGACACTATGTTTTCCCTCGGACCTAATAGTTCGGAATCCCAAGGATTTGATGTGATATTAGGCATGGATTGGTTATCAAGTATGGAGGAACATAGATTGCGCCACTAAGTCAATTTTGCTTACCACCCCGAAGGAGGAGAATCAAGTATGTATCACGGCATAGCCGAGGAAACCTGAATAAATTCCTTATCGGGAGTTGTGCGGGAAGAAGTACCATGGTAAGGGATTTCCACGATGTATTTCTGAGGAATTTGCCGGGAATGCCACCGGATAGAGACATTGAGTTTTGATTGAGCTGTTGCGTGAACAGGCCCGATATTGAAGCGACCATACGGGATGCCCTTGTGATTTGGCGGAAATCAAGAAGCAGATTAAGGAGCTATTGGATAAAGGTTATATCGCCCAAGTTCTTCGCCTTGGGGATCACCCGTCTTGTTAGTGGAGAAGAAGGGTGGATCGTTAAGGATGGTTGTTGATTATCGTGGATTGAATGCAGTAACAATCAAGAACAAGTACCCACTACCAATGATAAATGATCATTTGATAAATTGCAAGGAGATAAAGTGTTTTCCAAGATCGATTTGCGATCAGGGTACCATCAGTTGAAGATTCGGGAGCAGGACATACCTAAGACAGCATTTACCACGAGATATGGACTGTATGAGTACACCGTTATGTCATTTGGACTGACTAACGACCGCCTATTTCATGAACACGATGAACAAAGTGTTTATGGAGTTTTTGGATAAGTTCGTCGTGGTGTTCATAGATGATATTTTGGTTTTCTCGAAGAATGAAGAAGAACATAAGGAACATTTGTGATTGGTTTTGGAGAAACTAAGGGAATATCAGTTATATGCCAAGTTCAGCAAATGTGAGTTTTGGCTAAAGGAAGTGGATTTCTTGGACATGTTATATCCGGAGAAGGGATAGCAGTTGACCCCACGAAGGTTGAGGCCGTAACAAAATGGGAAGCACCAACGACAGTTGGAGAGATCCGGAGTTTCCTTGGACTCGCAGGATACTACCGAAGATTCATTGAGAATTTCTCAAGGATTGCAAAGCCTATGACGGAATTGCTGAAAAAGGATACCAAGTTCATATGGACTGAGGATTGTGAGGCAAGTTTTCAGGAGTTGAAGAAAAGATTGGTTACCTCACCAGTGTTAATTTTTCCAGATCAGACCAAGGATTATGAGGTGTATTGCGACGCTTCACGTCGAGGACTTGGAGCTGTGCTTATGCAGGAAGGAAGAGTTGTTTCGTATGCTTCACGACAACTGAAACCTCATGAATTAAATTATGCCACACATGATTTGGAGTTAGCAGCCGTTGTGCATGCATTGAAGACAAGGAGACATTTCCTCATTGGAAATCATTGTGAGGTATACACGGATCACAAGAGTTTGAAGTACATTTTCACGCAGAAGGAGTTAAACCTTAGACAAAGGAGATGGTTGGAACTCATCAAGGATTATGATATGAGTTTGCATTATCATCCCGGAAAGGCTAATGTAGTAGCTGACGCATTGAGCCACAAGAGCCATGTCAATACGCTATTGGCGGGAGAAATACCAAAAGAGTTAGCCGAAGACCTTCGAGAGCTATGTTTGGAAATAGTTCCGAGAGGCTATGTAGCAGCATTGGAGATTCAGTCTATGTTGATTGACAAAATCAGAGAAGCTCAAAAGGCAGATAAGGAAGTTGCCTCTATAAAGGAGAAAATGAGCGAAGGAAAAGCTAAGGGATTTTGTGAGGATGAGCACGATACCCTATGGTTTGAGGACCGTGTTTATGTGCCAAATGACCCGGAGATCAGGAAGTTGATTCTGCAAGAAGCACATGATTCACCCTATTCGATTCACCCAGGAAATACCAAGATGTATTTAGATTTGAAGGAAACGTTCTAGTGGACCGGAATGAAGAAGGATATCGCGGAGTATGTAGCAGTTTGCGATGTATGTCAGAGAGTGAAGGCAGAACATCAGAAGCCAGCAGGATTGTTGCAGCCATTGCCAATACCCGAATGGAAGTGGGATAAACTAGGCATGGATTTCATCACGGGTTTGCAAAGACTCGTTCAGGCTATGATTCGATTTGGGTTATAGTCGACCGCTTGACGAAGGTAGCGCATTTCATTCGATCAAGACTACCTATAGCAGCGCTAAGTTGGCAAATATATACATGACCAGAATTGTGTGTTTGCACGGAGTTCCGAGGAGTATCGATCGATAGAGGAACCCAATTTACCTCAAAGTTTTGGAATCGGTTGCACGAAACATTGGGAACCAGGCTGGAATTGAAGATGACTTTCCACCCACGAACCGATGGATGGTGAGAGAGTCAATCAGATTTTGGAGGATATCTTTGAGAGCTTGTGCACTAGATTATGGATCTAGTTGGGATGATAACTTGCGGTATGCAGAGTTTTCTTATAACAACAGTTACCAAACCAGCTTGAAGATGGCACCTTCGAGGCTTTATGCGGAAGGAGGTGTAGGACACCGTTATCATGGGACGAAGTTGGAGACCGTCGATTGTTTGGACCAGATTTGATTAAGGAGTGCGAATGAAGGTTAAGTTGATTCATGATAGGCTCAAGGTAGCCAGTCAAGACAGAAAAGCTATGCAGATTCAAAAGCAAGGCGATAGAATATGAAGTTGGAGACAGAGTTTATCTTAGAGTATCCCCACTTCGAGGAGTTAAGCGTTTTGGAGTTAAAGGAAAATTGGCGCCACGTTTCGTGGGACCATATAGGATTTTGCAACGCATGGGAGAAGTCGCTTATAAGCTGGAATTGCCAGAGAGACTGTCAGGAGTTCATGATGTATTCCATGTTTCTCAGCTGAAGAAATGTCACGCCGAGATGGCGGAAGTACCGCTAAGAGATACAGTGCCACTTGAAGCAATTCAGTTGAAGGATGATTTAACCTATGAAGAGAAACCAGTCAGGATTCTCGAATATGCTAGCAGAGTTACTCGCAACAAAGTTATCAAGTTTTGCAAGGTTCAGTGGAGCCACCACACTGAGGATGAAGCCACCTGGGAAAGAGAAGAAGATTTGCTCAAGGACCACCCTCACCTATTTTCTAGCCAACCCGAATCTCGAGGGCGAGATTCATCTTAAGGGGGGTAGGTTTGTAACATCCCAAATTTTCAATTTGGAATGTTATACATTAGATCATCATGCATATCATATTTTCTTGCCTTTTGTTGATCCTAGAAATTTCACGCAACTCAAGGACCCTCGGAGAGAGTTGGAGATTTTGAAATTTTCGTATTTGAGTTCTCTCAAAACTATGAAAAGAGGATCATTGGATTTATTTATTTTATCTTCAAATATTTTTCCAATATCAAAAATAAGAGAGGGAATAATATGACTTTCCCAAAATTTAGGAAAAATGAAGATTTAATAAATAAATAAAATTTTGGATTTTTCTCGGAGTTTATTTGCCTTAGGGAAAAATGCGTGTTTTCAAAAATTGCATTTTTTGCCCGAGTAAAGTTCATTTTGTTCGACTCATTTTTAGGAGTCGGGGAAAGTTTACTTTATTAATTTTGGAATTCGTTTAGATTTTTTTTCTGTATTTTTTCTGCGTGCGGAACCGATTTGAAAAAAAACCCGCAGCGCCTTGGGCCAAAGGCCCAAGCCGCCAAGCCACCGGCCTGCCAGGAGGCCAACTCCACCGCGCGCGCTAGGGAGGCAGGGAGCCGTCGCTTCCTTTTCCAAATGCTAGTAGGACTCTTGTACTACTTCTGTTTATTCCGTTTTTGTTTCTAGATCTTTTCCCTCTTTGTTTCCTAATCCTAGTCTATTTCTTGTCCCCTACCCCAAGCAAAAACCCTCCCCTCCCCAATATAAATACCCAAGCACCCCCCACCCCCTCTAACACATCAAACCCACACCTCTCCTCTCCTCTCCTCTCCTCGCCGCCGCCAAGTGCCGCCGCCGCCGCCCTACACCGCCGCCCCACCCAGCGCCGCCCCTCACCCGCGCCCGCCGCCCTCGCCGTCGCCGCCCTCAACGCCGCCGCCGCGAGCCCAGCGCGCGTCACCTTTTCCTTTCCTCGGTTCGGTTTTTCAGAATCGTTCCAATTTCCGTTCGATTTCGTTCAGTTTTCTAGATCGGTTTTTCGTTTGGTTTTCTTTCCGAAACCCTAGATCGGTTTTTCTCGCGGTTTTTCTTTCCGGTTTTGTTTAGCAAGCGTTCGCCGGACCGTTCGTCCTAACGGACGTGATCACCGGTTTGCTTCGGTTAATGAACGTCCGTTCGTTCAACCGTTCGTCGTTTTCTTTCTCATCGGATTTATTCCGCTATTTTTCTGATAGCGATTTCAGATCCGATTTTCTTTCTAATCTATCTTCTCGCTCGTGTATCGGAATCAGGTGATTCATGCGCCTGGAGTTTCGTTTCGAAACCGTCGTTCCGACTAATCAACTTAAACAAAGTTTTGCTACTGTAAAATTTGACTTAGTTTCAACTTGCTAGAATCGAGTTGTTTTCTTTCGTCGTTTGACTTTCGTTGCTTTATTTGATTCGATTCTTTTTGCAACCAGTGTTCTTAAGTTGAATTTTCTGGTTAGATCTTTTATTCGAGATTTACCTGTGCATTAGATGAGTACTTATTGTATGCTTGTTGTTTGTCTGCGATAGATCACCCGAGTCGCCGCTTGTTACTTGAGTCTCTAGGTTTCATGGATCATCGACCAAGGCAAGTAACACTTTGATCATACTTTCTCATACCCAGTTTTATGCATTAGATCAATCCTCAAACACTTGCATGATTAGGATCTAATTAAATTGTGGGATGGGAAGTAGATGAGGTAGTACCTATTACCTGTTTTACTTATGAAACATTGGGAGTTACTTCTACGTTTGCTTATTATGCTATGCTATGCTAGTAGACGTGGATTGGGTGAGTGTATTCCATGACAGATGTGAGATTGTTAAATTAACGGTTTATTTAAGGTGGTAACTTAAACACACATCTGGGTGGATTGAGGCACCTGGTTTCTATCAGGACTTGCCTGTTTTTCTTGGACCGCCACCTGTGCTCAAAGGGATCATAAGATCATTCATGCTAGTAACTTCCATGTGCAGCCACAAGCCATTATGGGCTCTGGCATAGTTGATTAAGTCGTGTGAACTCTTACAGTGGTAGACTAGCTGATGTAGGGGTTGTAGGTGGTACGGTCTACCCATCGTAAGGTGCAAACGCTTCGAAAGACTATGTCTCGGTCATCCGTCTCTCAAACCCCATGTAAAGCGAGAAACCAAACGGAGGTGATCGAGTCTTGTGGGGAAAAGTCATAAACCTATGCAGAGTGTACAAACTAATCATGATTAGCCGTGTCCCGGTTATGGACATCTTGAGTATCTAGTACTTGAATATCATGTGAATCTCAACATGTTACTCTAATTAATATTGTTGGGTTTTAATGAGTACTTTTAATTGGGATTGAGGATGTCAACCATTCTCAATGTTTAACAACCACCATGATAGTTAAACAAATTTATTCCTTTGCGATAGGAAAAAACTGGCTTTATGCAAAAGCAGAATCAGAGAGCTTTTCCACCAGCCACATATGCATGTAGTACAGGCTTATCATTCATTATTCTCTATGTGTTACATTGCCATCATATTCCATGTCTTGACCGTTTTGGGCTGCAACTTTCATGTTGCAGACTTTTCGAATGACAGTAAGGTGTTTTTAGGTCGTGGTTCTATACTCAGTGATGCCGCTGGAGTTGATGGACTCACTTATCTTCCAAGTCTTCTGCTGTTATCATTATTAGATGGCCTTAAGCCATCTTTATTGTAATAAGTCCTCTTTTGGGCAACGATGTAATAAGTGTGTGATTGCTACTCTGTTATAAATCCTTGAAATCTTGTGTGGTGTCATTATCGATCCAGGATGACACCTGAGCACAGAGACTTGATCCACTCGGGTCGGGTCGCTACAACATGCTAGGCTCGTCAAGTTAACCTAAGTGTTTCGCGTGTGTAAATCTGGCTTACACCCGTTGTATGTGAACGTAAGAATCTATCACACCCGATCATCACGTGGTGCTTGAACCACGAACTTTCATAGCGGTGCACGATTAGGGGAACACTTTCATGAAATTTTAATGAGGATCATCTTATTTACTACCGTCGTACTAAGCAAATAAGATGTATAAACATGACAAACATCACATGCAATCAAATAGTGACATGATATGGCCAATATCATATTGCTCCTTTTGATCTCCATCTTCGGGGCTCCACGATCATCATCGTCACCGGCATGACACCATGATCTCCATCATCGTGTCTCCATGAAGTTGTCTCGCCAACTTATTACTTCTACTACTATGGCTACTAGTTAGCAATAAAGTAAAGTAATTACATGGCGTTGTTCAATGACACGCAGGTCATACAATAAATAAAGACAACTCCTATGGCTCCTGTCGGTTGTCATACTCATCGACATGCAAGTCATGATTCCTATTACAAGAACATGATCAATCTCATACATCACATATCATTCATCACATTCTACTTGGCCATATCACATCACATAGCTTACCCTGCAAAAACAAGTTAGACGTCCTCTAATTGTTGTTTGCATGTTTTACGTGGCTGCTATGGGTTTCTAGCAAGAACGTGTCTTACCTACGCAAAACCACAACGAGATATGTCAATTGCTATTTACCCTTCATAAGGACCCTTTTCATCGAATCCGATCCGACTAAAGTGGGAGAGACTGGCACCCGCTAGCCACCTTATGCAACAAGTGCATGTCGATCGGTGGAACTGTCTCATGTAAGTGTACGTGTAAGGTTGGTCAGGCGCTTCATCCCACAATGCCGCGAATCAAGATTGGACTAGTAACGGTAAGCATATTGAACAAAATCAACGCCCACAACTACTTTGTGTTCTACTCGTGCAAAGAATCTACATAATAGACCCAGCTCGATACCCTTTGTTGGTGAACGAAAGCAGAAATTCAAAATTTTCCTCGTGTCACCAAGATCTACCTATCGAGAAACTAGCAACGAGGGAAGGAGAGTGCATCTACATACCCTTGGAGATCTCTAAGCGGGCGTTCAAGAGAACAGGTTGAAGGAGTCGACTCGTCGTGATCCAAATCACCGGAGATCCTAGTGCCGAACGGACGGCACCTCCGCGTTCACCACACGTACAGCCCGATGACGTCTCCCATGCCTTGATCCAGCAAGGAGAGAGGGAGAGGTTGGGGAAGACTCCATCCAGCAGCAGCACGACGGTGTGGTGGTGATGGAGGAGCGTGGCAATCCTGCAGGCTTCGCCAAGCACCGAGGGGAGGAGGAGGACTTGGGAGAGGGGGAGGGCTGCGCCAGGGCCAAGGGTGTAGCTCCCATGCGCCTCCCCACTATATATAGGGGTGGAGGGGGATTATTTCTTGCCCTCCAAGTCCATTGGGGCGTTGGCAAAGGTGGGAGGAAAGAAATCCCATCTTTTCCTTTCCCCACCGATTGTTATCCCCCCCTTTTTAGGGATCTTGATCTTATCCCTTCGGGATATTATCTTATTCCTTCTAAGGGGGGATCTTGGTGCGCCTTGACCAGGGGTGTGGGGCCTTGCCCCCACTACCCACGTTCATGTGGGTCCCCCCATGCAGGTGAGCCCCACTCCTGAACCTTCTAGAACCTTCCCGGTACAATACCGAAAAATCCCGAACATTTTCCGGTGGCCAAAATAGGACTTCCCATATATAAATCTTTACCTCCGGACCATTCCGGAACTCCTCATGACGTCCGGGATCTCATCCGGGACTCCAAACAACATTCGGTAACCACGTATATCTATTCCCTATAACCCTAGCGTCATCGAACCTTAAGTGTGTAGACCCTACGGTTTTGGGAACCATGCAGACATGACCGAGACGTTCTCCGGTCAATAACCAACAGCGGGATCTGGATACCCATGTTGGCTCCCACATGTTCCACGATGATCTCATCGGATGAACCACAATGTCAAGGACTCAATCAATCCCGTATACAATTCCCTTTGTCTAGCGGTATTGTACTTGCCCGAGATTCGATCGTCGGTATGCCGATACCTTGTTCAATCTCGTTACGGCAAGTCTCTTTACTCGTTCCGTAACACATCATCCGTGATCAACCCCTTGGTCACATTGTGCACATTATGATGATGTCCTACCGAGTGGGCCCAGAGATACCTCTCCGTTACGGAGTGACAAATCCGATCTCGATTCGTGCCAACCCAGCAGACACTTTCGGAGATACCGTAGTGCACCTTTATAGCCACCCGATTCGCCAGGCGTTTGGTACACCCAAAGCATTCATACGGCGTCGGGAGTTGCACAATCTCATGGTCTAAGGAAATGATACTTGACATTAGAAAAGCTTTAGCATACGAACTACGATCTTTGTGCTAGGCTTAGGATTGGGTCTTGTCCATCACATCATTATCCAAATGATGTGATCCCGTTATCAACGACATCCAATGTCCATGGTCACGAAACCGTAACCATCTGTTGATCAACGAGCTAGTCAACTAGAGGCTTACTAGGGACATGGTGTTGTTTATGTACCCACACATGTATCTGAGTTTCCTATCAATACAATTATAGCATGGGTAATAAACGATTATCATGAACAAGGAAATAGAATAATAACTAATTTATTATTGCCTCTAGGGCATATTTCCAACAATAGAATCACCACCTGCAAATAAAAACCTCAGATCTGTACACGCCATGTTTAAAAAACATATATTCTCTAATTCCAATGTGCATGGTGGAGAAAGTAATAGGAAAGTAGAGATGGTCAGAGGCACCTCCGCAAGACCTTTGAGCCAAATTCTTCTTCTATTTGGCCTTCTTCTTTCTTCTTGAGGAAGTCCTCAATCACTGAGAGGGAGAGAGAGGAGGCTCCTTGCTCCTGTTGCTCTGGTCGTCGCACGAACTCGGCCTTCCACTCCTCATGGCGGACCTGCAGCCGAAGCCCTCACCCATGAGAAAAAGGGAAGGCGTGAGTGAGGGAAGGGGGAGAAAGAAGATGCAAAAGGCAAGCCATGAGCCAACTCGAGCTCCTTGCTCCTGCAGCTCCGTCAAAGACCCCGTCTACATCGGTAGCTCCACCAACTCCTATTGCATATGCCTGCAGGCGCCAGATTCGCCACGACTTCTGCCTCGCCTCGACCCGGAAGATTCTTGCGGCAGTGGAAGGGAGGATGGGGGAGGAGCGAGGGGACCAGCGGCTGTGGTGATGAGGAGGAGGAAGAGGGAGGAATGCGGCAGCTATGGTGATGAGGAGGAAGCAGGGAGGGGGCTGTGCAGGAGGGGGCGCGAGAGGATGGAGGACTGAAGGAGGGCAGCTGTCTCTCGCACGTCGCGCGGTTCCCGTGCTGGCGTTAGCCACGGGACAGGCGACTGCTCATACACGACCACGCGCACCCAGCGCATTGGTTGACTTTCACCACGGTTCGAAAAAAACCCACAAGCAACGAGACAAATCACACGAGCAAAAGGGCCACAGGTCAGCCAAACGTGAAAGCAAAGGAGAAGTAACATTTTTTACCACGTGGTCAATCGATCCAACGTCCAGCAGCAAAAGTCAAAGCTCATCCGACGGCCACGAATGCGCCAATTCGGGGGAGCTCCGTGGAGGAGGGTCGGCTAGCATCATTATATGTTTAAATAAACGAGTTTTTTCCCAGCAGGCTATCCTGCCGGTACCCTCTTTGTCTGCCGGAGAGTTGCGCCTGTCGGGGAACAGACAGAGGGACCAGCCCCCCGCCAACTCCTTTTTACCAAAGGCCACTGCGACCATCCTGACCGGAGCAACGTTCGAGTCATGGATGGGAACACCTAAATCGCAAAAAGGGTGGCGAGGCTTTCTAATGCACAAGTTATAGCTTACAGAACACTAACGGATAGGAGGTGGAACTTATCTGCTTGGTTTGTCGGGGATAGCTGTGTCGGGCAATCTTCTCAACCCCTTGTCGAAGCCAAGTTCACGGGAGGAACCTGCAGCTTCATGTAGATGAGAAAGAATGCAGGATGCGATCCTACCTATATGCATATGCAAATGCTCATGTAATGCTTATGCAGTGATCTTGGAATTCTCATGCATGCATTCAATCTTGGTCGGGGGCCCCCCACATCGCTTCTTTATTTTCTCTTGGACGGGGTCATCGCCCCGGATTTTTACAGGGGTTACATGCAGCTCAGGCAAGGCCTGTACAAAAGGGTGGCTACCGGGCAGGGCCCGACAGCCGCGCCTTACGGGTAGAACTTGCGGAGATGCTCAATATTCCATGAGTTTTGCAAGTGAGTGCCATCTCTGGTCTCCAGACGGACTGCGCCAGGTCTGGTGACTCGTACTACCTGGTAAGGGCCTTCCCACTTCGGTGACAACTTGTTTGTACCCTTGGCGGACTGAACGCGCCTAAGGACAAGGTCACCTTCCTCAAAACACCGGGCATGAACCCTGCAACTATGATAGCGACGCAGGGCTTGCTGGTAGCGTGCAGCACGCATAGCAGCCCAGAGACGGTTCTCCTCGAGTAGCACAGTGTCGTCACCGGTGTTGATATTGCGCTACTTCATCGTAGGCAAGCACTCGAGGCGAACCGTAAATGAGTTCCGTGGGGATAACTGCTTCTGCCCCATAGACTTGGGTGAAGGGAATCTGCCCGGTAGCTCAGTTTGGTGTTGTTCTGAGGGACCAGAGAACTACCGGTAGCTCCTCGATCCACCGCCTGTCGTGCTTCTGCAGCGTATCAAAAGTTCTTGTCTTGAGTCCACGCAACACTTCAGTGTTCGCCCTCTCAACTTGTCCGTTGCTCCGCGGGTGTGCCATAGAGGAAAATGAGATCTTGCATCCAAGGGCATGAACATATTGCATGAAGCTGCGGCTCGTGAACTGGGTGCCGTTGTCGGTGATGATCCTTGCCTGAACTCCAAAATGACACACCAATTCTTTCAAGAACATGATAGCTGACTGAGCAGTCACCTTTCTCACGGCAGTCACTTCTGGCCACTTTGTAAACTTGTTGATGGCAACGAACAAGAATTCAAAGCCCTCGATTGATCGGGGGGAGGGGCCGAGGATATCGAGGCCCCAGACCGAAAATGGCCATGATAGAGGGATTGCTTGAAGAGCTTGGGTAGGCAGGTGTGTTTTCTTGGAATGGAACTGGCAGGCTTCACATCCTGTGACTAGCTCAACCGCATCTTGGAGGGTTATGGACCAATAGAATCCTTGCCGAAATGCTTTCCCAACTAATGCCCTTAATCCAATGTGGGAGCCGCACATTCCTTTGTGAATCTTAGCCAGCAGTTTCTTTCCTTCTTCCCGGCAGACACACTTCAATTTCACACTGTTGGGCCTCCTTCTGTACAGAGTGTCATCGACAAACTGATACATACTGGCCATCCAGACTACTTTTTCAGCTTCATCTTGGTCGCCGAGAAGCTCTCGGTTTGGAGGAAATGGACAATGTGCCTTGCCCAAGTTGGAGCCTGGGGCTCGGCAACGAGGACTAGTGGCACCTCCTCTGCTGCGGGAGCACCAGCCTCGTTCGCGGGGTTCGTGGACCCAGCTGGCGGGGGTGGTCCAGCAGGCTGTGAGGAGTTGTTTCCAGCATGGTCTCTGCCGGGAGCGGACGGCTCTACTAGGAGAGGCTTACTGTAGTCCAACTTTCTCCTCTTCTGAGCCATTGTTGCGGGGGATATGGGGGGCTGAGTGAGATGGAGAACAAAAGTCCCTGGTTCCACAGGAACCTTCTGCGTAGCGCACTTTGACAGATGATCAGCTATGTTGTTTTTCGCACGGGGTATGTGCTTTGTTTGTAATTCGTCAAAGCGCTCCTCTAATCTCCTCACTTCCTTGACGTATGCCTCCATCAATGGACTTTGATAATCCTTGATCACTTGTCTCACCACAAGCTGTGAATCTCCTCAAATGATCAGCTTCTTAATTCCCAATTCAGCCACAATCCTAAGCCCGGCAAGGAGCCCTTCATACTCAGTTGTATTGTTGGTTGCTTCTTCCCGAAAAAAATGCATTTGGACGACGTACTTCAAGTTCTTCCCGGAAAAAATGCATTTGGACGACGTACTTCAAGTGCTCCCCGGAGGGGGCGACAAGAAGCACGCCAGCTCCTGCACCTTGTAGGCAAAAAGCACCATCAAAATACATAATCCATTCTTCGGGCAATTCCTTGCCGGGCATAACTGTCTCTCCCACTTCCTCATCAGGGGTTGATGTCCATTCTGCAATAAATTCTGCCAATGCCCTGCTCTGAATAGTTGATGTGCTCTCAAACTTCAAACCAAAGCTGGATAACTCCAAAGCCCACTCTACTATTCTGCCGGTAGCCTCAAGGTTTCGGAGTATCCTTTGCAACAGAAAATGAGTAACAACCGTGATCTCATGGGCTTGGAAGTACTGGCGAAGTTTCCTTGAGGCCATAATGAGACCAGAGATCAACTTCTGCATGCCAAAGTACCTCGATCTAGCCCCCTGTAATAAGAAGCTGACGAAGTACACTAGGCGCTGCACCACTTTCTTCCTTGCCACGTCCTTGGGGTTGCTCTCGTTGTCGTGCTCATTGATGTCCTGATCCTTCTCTGATTCTGTCAGTCTCTGCTCACTTTCTGCCTCATCCACTTCTCGCTGCGCTACCAAGGCCGCACTGACCACTTGGTTGGTCACCGCCAAATATAGCAACAATGGCTCCTGGGGTTTGGGAGAAACCAAGGTAGGCATAGACGACAAGTAGGCCTTCAACTCTTGCAAAGCTGCATTTGCTTCTGGGGTCCACTTCATAGGACCAGCCTTCTTCAAAATTTTGAAGATCGGCAGGGCGCGCTCGGTAGACTTGGAGATGAATCTACTTAGCGCTGCAACACATCCTGTCAGACACCTCACATCCTTAACTATCCTTGGCGCCTAGATCTTCTCGATGGCCTTGATCTTGTCGGGGTTGGCTTCGATTCCGCGATGGGATACAAAGAACCCAAGCATCTTGTCGGAGGGAACACCAAACACACACTTCTCCGAGTTGAGCTTCAGATTGATATTGCGCAGATTGGCAAATATCTCCTCTAAATCTTGAATAAGGGTGGCCTTATCCTTGGTCTTGACCACAATATCATCCATATAGGCTTCTATGTTTCTGTGCAACTGTGGCTCAAAACCAATCTGGATTGCCCTTGCAAAAGTGGACTTTGCACTCTTTAATCAGAATGGCATGCGGAAAAAGTAGTACGTACCACATGGAGTGATGAACACCGTCTTCTCTTCATCTTCCTTGGACATGAAGATTTGTTGATACCCGGAGTACGCGTCCAGAAAGGAGAGCAAATCACGACCTGAAGTGGAATCCACAATCTGGTCGATGCGCGACAAGGGAAATGGGTCTTTCGGGCAAGCCTTGTTGAGATCTGTGAAACCTATGCAAAGCCTCCACTTCCCGTTAGCCATTCGGACTACCACTAGATTTGCCAACCAAGTGGGGTGCAGTACTCCTCTAATCAAACCAGTTGCCTCAGGTTTCTTGATCTCTTCTGCAATGAACTGCTGCCTCTCCAAGGCCTGCTTCCGGACTTTCTGGTTGAAAAGGTCGGGCATGTGGGCAGACAGCAAGGTGGTGCTCGATTACCTCCCTAGGAACACCGGGGATATCATATGGTTTCCAGGGAAACACATCAATATTCGCCCGCGGGAAGGCAACGAGCATGCTTTCCTATTTGTCATCGAGGGTGGCACTGATAGTGAAAGTACCATCAACGCCAGCCAGCCCTGTCAGGACCTTCTTCACTTGGGTGCAGCAACCTTGGATCTCTTACTGTTAGAACACTTCAGCACGTCGTCAACGGGTGCCGTGCACTCGGTGGGGGGCACGCTTCCCGGACTCTTTGCCGGAGTCTCTACAATCTCTCTTCTTTCCTTTACTTTCCTTGGCGGGAGCTGCCACTGCTGCTGTCTCTGCTGCAACCGCGTCCCGGTACATCTTGTCCACACAAATGATTGCATCCTTCTCATTCGATGGGATGGTGATGACCCCCAGTGGCCCAGGCATCTTCAAGGTGTTATAGGCATAGTGGGATGCTGCCATGAACTTAGCCAGGGTCGGGCGTCCAAGAATCCCATTGTATGGCAGGGGGAGATCAACCACCTCAAACACAATCCTCTCAGTCCGGTAGTACAGGTTCGCGCAAGCGAGCCCCTACTTGGCACGCCAAAGATGTCGTGGGAAACCACTGCCACCTATGGGACCAGGAGGCCCTTTGCTGGTTCGGCAGGGGGGGCGACACGTTGCACAAATAGCAGACAAGTGTGGGGCAGCACGATAGAGATCACACAGGCAATTTTACCCAAGTTCGGGCCACAGAGAGGCGTAAAACCCTACTCCTGCTTTGGTGGATTGACGGTGGAAAGGTGGTGGTGGAGCATAGTACACTTGCGCGGCAGGGGTTGCCCGCATTTGGGGGTGTGAGTTATCCAACCTTCTAACCCTTTCTGTGGTTGCCATGGGCCTCCTTTTGTAGATCAAGGGGTTACCACAGTGGAAAAGTGGTCATTACGCACTGATAAGATAGCAAGCAGTGTTATCATACCTAACTCTGCGGGTTGACAGAGCGCATTAAATGCACCACTTAATGTCACATTGTTGGTTGCCCGGCAAGGCTTGCCGGTCTATCTTGCCAGCTCCACGCATGTTTGCTTGACACGTCGCAGGACAGGTGTCATTTGTGGGTTTCTCGTGTAGAAAATGGCTTCGATGTGGCGAACGGCTGTCACTTAATCACTTTGCGGCTTAACAGCGCACTGATTGATGACGTGGGTCGTGGTAGAGTAGTTGGTGAGCTGGTTTCGCCTTCGTGAGTCCCGACAGGCTCCGCCGGGATGCTTCGGTTGTCTAGTTGATAGAGTCAAAGGTGTCCCGTCTTTCAATGACATGATGGATATCACTTTGGTGGAAGTCGACTTTGATGATCCGACTACGAACGTGCGAGGACATCGCACCTTAGCAATCGCTAAACCAACTCTGAGAGGTTATTGACCATGTCGGAGCACGATCAACCTGACCACAAAGGTTTATTTCCTGCAAGCAAATGAAGAAAAAGCAAGAAACTAAGATTGCAATCTGGATATTGCAAATATAAGATGAAAGCTTTATTGATCAAGGTGGGGTTCTGTGACGTCTTGGTCTGGTCATTGAACACAAACGAAGTACGCGAAGTTGCAGCTATGCAAACTTTTAATATAAACAAAACCCAAAGTCTAAATGATCAGGACATCAATACCATTGTTACACCCATAGCCCCTGCTATTATACATACTGGACCAATTACTAGAGCTCGTGCACGCCAATTAAATTACCAGGTACTTTCATTTCTTCGTAATGATTCTAATGTTCATGAGAATATGATGCTGCCTAAATTGGATAAATTTGTTTTGCTTACAAATGAAGGGCCTAGCTTGGAGAAGGATGAACATTGGAGCAAGAACAAGCATGGAGATGATGGCATGTGCAAGGGAAACAAGAACAGAGTTTCAAGTGATGGTTTCAGGACTTTGAAGCCACCATAATGAGTGATGAAGCCTTGGACGAAATATACAAGATGCCACTTCATAAATTTCGTCCAGAGGCTATTATAGGTGTTGCGTCACCTTATTTTTGGGCCAGGCCCATGTAATTTTGAAATACTTGATTATAGGCTCTTTCTAGAGTCTGTATGTGTGGGGAAACAAGAGTTAGGGTTGGTTTCGGACCCCTCCCTAAAAAGCCACGAAATTCCCCCCTCTTCCTCCATATATACAGCCCTTAGGGCGTCGTTTAGACTTTGGGTTTTGTTTAGATTAAAGTTCGCCATAGCTGCAACTTCGCATACTTCATTTGTGTTCAACGGCCAAACAAAGGCGTCACAGAACCCCACCTTGATCAATAAAGCTTTCCTCTTATATTCGCAATATCCAGATTGCAATCTTAGTTTCTTGCTTGTTCTTCGTTTGCCTGCAGGAAACATACCTTCGTGGTCAGGTTGATCGTGCTCCGGCGTGGTCAATAAACTCTCGGAGTTGGTTTAGCGATTGCTAAGGCGCGACGTCCTCGCACGTTCGTAGTTGGATCGTCAAAGTCGACTTCATCCAAAACGATAGCCACCATCTCATCAAAAGACGGGACACCTTTGCCTGTATCAAGTGGTATCAGATTTTCAGGTTGCTCGGTGAGATTTTACAGTTTTTCGTAGTTTCGATCGAGTTTGTTCTTCATACCTATAGTCCACGAATAAGCAAAAAAAAATTAGGGTTAGTTCTTCCTATCTGAACCAATCTGAGCCTTTGCATAATCTTTTTAGAATTTTTTTGCTTTGTTGATTTTGCGGTTGCATCATCGTGTCGAGTTGCTGGTCTTAGCGTCTAGTCCTTTAGAGTTTCGAGTTCTGTTCACAGTTTATCATGCCTCCGCCGCACCACCTTCATCACTGCCATATACCATCACCCCACCATATACATCACCGCTGCCATATTCTACCACCCCACCATATACATCGCCGCTGCCATATACCACCACCCCTACCGTATACATCGCAGCTACCATATAGAACCACCAATCCGAGTCCACATATACCACCGCCATAAATCACCATCACGCCAATTCGAGTCCACCTCCACCACAGATTCGCCACCAGTCCTTGCTCCAACGCCCATCATATACCATCATCACCAGTCTGAGTTCCACCAGATTCATCTCTGCCACCAGTCCGAGTCCAGTATTTGTTCCTTTATTTTGGAGTTCCAGATCACGTGATACTACGAGTCGTGACCAAGTCGGACTCCCCAACTTTCGGGTCACCCATAGAAGAAAAATAGTTCCAGTTTAAAAAAACTAAGTCTCAAAAATTCTGGCTAGGCAGTTTTTAGACCATTTGTAGACTTTAGAAAAAATGTTGCAGACCAAAAAAAAGAGGACAAAAAAGTGCAAAAAAAAGTGATAAAAAAATAAAAAAATTCAGAGTATGCTCCTCCCTTTTTACGCACGGCGATGTGATTTTGTTAGTGTTCTAGGCTGGCGTCTCTAGTACGGTCTAGCCTAGGACCAGCATAGTACCGTCGTTGAGCGTTTCTTCAACTTTGCATCTCTGAATTGATTATTGCTGACCTTTTTTTTTTGCTACCATATTATAAGCCTTCCCAGCTCCACATATATCTACGTCGTGTGTTTGACTCTCCCTGGTAATCGCTCTATCCATGCTTTGAGAGTTTTGACTACAACGGTTGCCGATCACCACCTGCTGCTGGGTAAGAACTGGTAAGAATTTGAAATTTGCTTGACGGATTTGTGACACCACACCACCACCATTTTCTAGTAGTCTGTAGGATCATATTCTTGTGTGTTTCTATTGCTTCTAACCATGGCAAGACCACAAGCCGACGAGATTGACTGGGAGAACATGACAAACAAGGAGTTGCATGATAAATTTCAGCAAATGATGAGTGGCCAGGTGGGGAATGTGCTAAACAGATTTGAAGAGGCCATGGAGAAGATAGATGGCATGGAGAAGTTGTTCGAGACAAGGATGGATAACAAGCTTAATGAATTGCTCACGCGTCTTCCCCAACCACCACCGGTTGCATCTGTCGCACCTCTGCAACGACAACAACACTGCCCCATTCCAAATCAGTTCGGACGAGCGAAACGTGTCCCTATTGAGGATGGCCAAACTTCTTGTAACATCCCAAATTTCCAATTTGGAATGTTTTGCAATTATAGCTAAGCATCTATGCATGTTGTTTGAATTTGAGTGGCATTTGAAGTTTTGGAGTTTTGGAGTTTGAATTCAAATTTTGGCAAGTGGAAATCATTTCAAAAACTATGCCTGATAAATACTTGAGAAAAAGTATGAGAGGAGTAAATATGACACTCCAAAAATATCAGAGGAAAACATTGCCAAAAGTTTTGAATTCAAATTTGAGTTTTATTTGAATTTTGAAAAAAATGAATTTTTATAAAGTTTGGATTTTTCCCTGGAAAATGTTCAAATGATAGGAATATTCCCCTGATCATTTTGATATATATATGTCCTATATAAAATATTTATATTTTAAATATTATCTCTGTTTTTATTTTTATTTTTTAAAAATAATAAAATTGGAAAAAGAAAAATACCCAGCGCTTGACCAGCCGACCGCCCAACCAAGACTGGCAGTTTAATCAAGCCTTGGCCCGGCCAGCGCCACCAGCGGCCCAATGAGCAAGCACCGACGGCCCGGCCAACTCCCCTCGCCGAAACGTTTTCCGCTCGGTCGCCCGACGCGCCGCACTCCCCCTCCCTCTCTCTGACGGTGGACCCCCACCCGTCACCTACCCGCCCGCCACCCCCCCCGCCGCCGCTCGACGGAGATCCCGAGATCTCCGGGATCTCACCTGATCCCCTCCCGATTCACCCCCTTGCGCAAGTCGAGGCCCCCGCCTAACCCCCCCCTCACCTCATTCCCCCCTCGCCCCCTCACCGGACCTCTCTCTCCCTCCGCACGCGCTCGCCGGAGTAGCCGAACGCCGCCGCCGCCATTAACCTCGTCGCCGTCGCCCTAGCCCTCCCCGAGCCCCGTTGACTCCACCAAACGGACCCCCTCGTCGCGCCGCACCCGCCGGACCCCTCCGCCGTCGCCCCCGACCACCGGAGACGCCGGAACACTCGCCGCCCGAGCCGCCGCCGCCGGCGACATCCGGTACGTCGCCGGAGTTCCACCCCGCTGTCCGATCTCGTTTTTACGGCTAGGATAAGATCCCCCCGAAGGGGTATGTTCTTTTAAAATAAACCGGTTCAGTCCGGTTAGTTCCGGTTTAGTTTAGTTAGGTTTTTTTTTTATTAGACCGGCCCGATTCGTTTTAACCCTAGGCCCGTTTAGTTATATTACGCACAGGGCATTAGTTAGGCCCATTAGGCCATTTTTCTTTTATTTTCATTTTCTGTTTTAACAGAATAGTTTCATATTTGAAAAATTCATATCTTTTAATCTACTTAATATTTTTAAGTGATTCTTTTTTTGTTGGTTTGCAAATTTCTTATAGTTTCTGAAGAAAATATAATTATCTATGTTAAAATTATTTAGAATTGCTTTACTTTAGATTTAGTCAGAATAGTAAATCTGCTATAAAATGAGTTAGGAAATTATTTTTAATGATTCTTTTTGTCCCAACTTTGTTTTGACATTACCTAGCCGTAGGAATTTATTTGGGCATTTTAGGATTAATAAAAAATAGTTTCTAGCAGAATCATGCTATTCTTAATTAATTAACTAGCTACTGTTTTCCTATTATTTTAATTAGCAAATAAATTTATTTTTCACATGTGATTGATTATTCTAGGTTAGTTTCTGTCACTTTAGAGCATGAACTTTTATTTATAATAAATAAAACTTTTATTTTATTTTTCCTACTAAAATTTGCTTTAGGCCTAATAGGAGTTTTATAATAGCTTTTAAATTAATTCTTTTTGCTCCTAGTTACTTAATGCATTCTTTTCTGTTAGGTAACATAAACCCATGTTTAGGTTCTGTTAAGAAAAATTTTGTTATGTAAAACTATTTTTAGTTGTTGCTTGAAGTAGGAAAAACTTTGAGTTGGATTTCTTCGAGTTTTCCTTTGGGTTTTGATTCGTTTGTTTTGGTGTGTTATGTTACTATGCTATTGTGTTAAGTGATCATATGATATGCGCTTATTATGGTTATTGTTTGCCTCGGTAGAATTTCCGGTCTGAAGCTTGCTACCACGAGTCCCTAGTTTTGAAGATCGTCGGAAGAAGGCAAGTAAACTTTGACCATGTTTTCATACCTATGTGTTTTATTGCATCTAGTGTCATCTTCGCAACAATCCCTCCAAAGAGTGATATTGAATCCTTGTAGTTGAGTAATTTGCATGAGGTAGGAACCCATCACCTGTTACCAAGCACAGGGGCGTTATTTATTTTAATGCTACGCTATAGTAGGCGGGTTGGTATGAGTGCTCGGGAGTGGTGTAAGGATGGAGGATCTCGTCAATGGCGACAACTTCATGATGGAATCTGCAAGGACTGCATCTTCAAGGCCTTAAGACTTCAAGACTCGAGACAAGAATTCAATCGCACTCTTTGGGTGAAGGGCGGTTGACGGGCACCTGGAGAAACCAGTGGTTGGCGCGATGCATGGAGAAGTGCCATGACATCTTGAAAGCTTCACCCAGACTCAAAGAGGCGGAAGAATACTTCATGCCGGAAGCTTACTGTGCAACCGCAAGTCATTATGGGCTCTGGCTTGGTTGACCTTAGTAGTGACTCTGGCTGGGGCGGTGCTAGCAGATGTAGAACTACGGTAGGATTGGATGAGCACCGGACGGTGGTCGGTGGAACTCTTGAGGAAGACCATGTTTGGTCATCTCGTTCTCAAACACCACGAAGTGCGAGAGCGTAAAGAGAGGATCGAATCTTGCGGGTAAAGTGTACAAACCTCTGCAGAGGTTAAAACCTAATCGATTAGCCGTGTCCCGATTCACGGACAATTTGAGCATCTGGACTTGGATCTATCTCGGAACTCTCAACACGGATTGATAACTTAATTGTGGGCAACATATGATGATTTTGGGCTATGAGACATCGGTTGGCGGAACCATGTCATGATAGAAAACTCCATAGTATAGACTTCATTTATTCCTTTGATGTAGGGAAAATAAATCAGCTTTTACGCAAACAAAACTCGACACGAGCCATAAAGCCATATTGCATATAGTATAGTTTATCATCTGTTTTCTCTTATTGTGATCTTGCGGTACATTCAATGTCTTGACCTACACGGCTGCAACGTATCATGTTGCAGATATTTCCTCGACAGTAAGAGTTACGATACTGAGGTTACGGTCTACACTCAACCTGCCGATGGCGTTGATGGGCTCCACACCCGACTATTTGTTTCGGCTGTGACTTATGAGGTATATATTAGTTTTACGTTAATTATACATGTGATTGCACTTTGATATATACATTGATGTCTGTGTGTGCCGACATCTTGATCCGAGGATGGCACACAACAACACGGAGGCTTGACCGTCTCGAGGTCGGGTCGCTCTGTAAATGGTATCGAGCACATGTTGATTGTGAGGACGTGACCCTAGAAACCGGAAAGCCCTAGGACAGGATATCTCAAAAAATTTATTTACAAAAAGACTCTTACTTCTCATCTCTTCTGATTTTATCAAATAGACACTCTCACCTCAAATAATTAGGATATACCCTTCCCCCTTTTGATCACCCGGAGGATCAACTGAAGACGCTCCAAGAAGGATTTGATATCGGAGAACTGATGACCCCTTCAGAGTAAAGAGGATTTCACCAAGTATTAGAAGCTACAACAGTTGAAGACTCTGAAGACTTGAAGAATTTGAAGTTCCTGAAGAATTATTTGACCTTTAGAGACCAAACCCCTGTTATACACCTACGTTAGATGCGATGATTTGTGAGCTGTCATTTGTTTGATGTTTTCCGACAGCCACAAAGTAAAACTTGTTTCTTCAAAAACTATTGTTTGTATTGTGTGTATATCCTCCCCACCTCTCTCATATCTCATCCCAAAACTTTTGGAGCCCATAGATGATGAATGAAGTTGGACTGATATTCTGGACGAAGACTCGGCGGAGGCGAGCTATGGATTGAACATGGAGAATCACTTGGGAACAATTTGGTTTCAAGGAAGAATGAAGTACCTTCGCTCTCGATTACTTTGAAGGAAGTGCTGCAACATGGTGGCAGATGCATCAAGCTATACAGGGATGGAATGGAGCAAGAACTTGGGACGAATTCAAGAAGACTCTGACAAGATCTCGTCTTATCCGGAAGCACCATGATACACCAAGAAATAAACCTTGTGCCTGCAAGATTTGCGGAGAAATAGGACACACCCAGGAGGAACACAAGGGTGGATGCCCTCATTGTGAGGAGAAACACCCAGCTGAGGAATGCCCAACTAGCCAGGTGACTTGTTTCTTGTGTGAAGGAACCACCCACTACCCGACTCAGTGTCACATTTACCCCATGGTGCAACGAACTATTCAGGAGCAGGAAGAAGGAATGAAAGAAGCCCTCCTAGAATTTATGAAAGAACCTGTGATGAAGGAATGTGTTGAAGACCTTGATGGAGAAGGCCTCAACAGATTTTACTCCAATGCCTGCTATTCATGTGGAGAAGAAGGACATTTTTCGCAGTATTGCCCCAAGGGAAGAAAAGAGTATCGGGATATTTCCCGACAGCGAAGTGAAGTTTGACCCTCGGAAATAGAAGCTCGATCACTCTGAGAGAAATCCAGAAGAGAAAAAGAAGGCAACCCCAGAACAACACAATTTTCGTAGAGAAGGACTTGAGTCATATCACTTGTTACAGGTGCAAGGATTTAGGTCATTACGCTAGTAAATGTCCAGAAAAGAAGCCAAGAATCCAAGGAGCCTACATAATCACAAAGAAGCCCCGAGACATGTCGGAAGTCATTTGTTTTCGCTGCAAGGAAGCAGGACATTATGCTATTAAATGTCCCGACAAGATGAAAGCTGGAGTTGAGTAGTTGGAATTTTGTTATGGATAATAAGAGTAGTAGAAAGCAATTTCATGAGTTTGATGAGTTGAGTTATGTAATAGATTTCTCAGAGATTGTAATAGTTCATGACTCAATAAAGTTGTAATATCACATGCGTTGAAAGGCTTTAAGGAGTTGTTATATTTTATCTTGGAAATTAATATTCGGATGAACATGGAAGAAAGTGAGTTGTGATGCATAAACTGGAAATTGGAAATTGAGTTTGAAGTTTTGTTTGGATGATATGAATGTGTGCCCCGGAGATATGTACCTTATTACGAGCACCATTTTCATTTCTAACTGCAGATGGCGACCCTTCGAGTCTTTCCTTAAAGGTCGGAAACAATCATGACCTGGACAAGTGACCATGATTACCCGAAGATCCTGAAGGACATGATGAAGCATATTCACCTGGAAGGAGATGCAGTCTACAAAGGCTACCCCTTCATGCAAAAGGGAGTGGAACTTTGGTATGTGGAGGTACACCTCCACCATTTGAAAGGAGTTTGCCCAAAGATGATGGGGGAGTACTTTTTCATTTCACGTGTGCCACAAGCAATTTTCTTCGATGCTGTTCGTGAAGCAGCCATGGAAGCCATACACCAGATCGGAGAAATACTTGAAGCAAGACTCCATTATACTCAGGAATACCTAAGCGAAGTGCATGCAGAGATGATGGAGGTGAAGCTCAAGGCCACCACGATGAAACAGAAGATTGAAGACTTCAAGGCGCATGTCGCACAATTCCAGCAGGACTAAAGAATCCTCGAGGAAAATAAATAAATAAAGTTGGAAGTAATGTCTGACCATACTGAACCGTGTGGGTGGCGGCATTTGTATTAAACTTTTGGAATTGGATTCACGAAAAATGGTTAAGGATGTAATGAAAATAATGAGATTTATGGATAAACTAGTGCATTTCTCTTTGGTGTCGTAGTACTCCGTAAAGCCACAGGATCAATGAAGAAAGAAATGTGTTATTCATGACGGTCCATAGAAGGAAGCTGGACAAAATAAGTTGGAATTTTGTATGATCGTCACCACAAAGGTATGAAGGAAGAAGTACTGTTGGATTTACAGGAGATGTAATGATAATCCTAGGAAGGATGAATTAAGCTTGTACAAGAGTTGAAGTGGGCCATAACCCACAGGCCCAGGAGTTAATAAGAAGCAAGCACACTCTTACTGTAGGAACATATTTCGGAAGAAAACTCCGAGTTTAAACATCCGACATTTTTTTAGGAGGATACGAAAACCCAAGGATTGTGAAGAACGATAGATGTCTTGTTCAGCTTGCAGAAACCATGGATTTATCCGAACTAAGTTCGTTGAGAAGAGAAATTCTGCAATGCTTGTGAGTATGCCCAAGTGTTAGAATCGTGATTCACTGTTTACGTATGTGGTAATGATTCAAATGCGGGATGGATTGGCCCCATACGGAGACTTCTATCATGAACTATCATATGTTGATGGAAAATCGAGAGACTTGAAAACTTTAGAAGAGCGTCGTCGACAAGCCAAAAACCTTAGAATGGTAGGACGATTGATCCATGTACCGCAACCGTTGCCAAGCGTAGGTCATCTGGTGAGACCCAACCCAACCCATTATTCCTGCAGGAGAAACCTATAATGGTCGACCACCATGAGATCTCGATAGTTGTTTATTGGCGGCGGACACATCCACTAAGGAGACACAGTCTCGGAAGAACCTCACCAGGATGAAAGGACACGATTTGAGGAAAAGGTTTTGACCCTACGGAAGAGCCCGGTGTAGGAGTTACTTGAAGTTGTGAGAAGACCGATGGTGTTCACCCTAGGGATGGAGTACCTGAGTTCGTTGGAACCATAACCTGCTTTTAAGTGTGGTAGCACACTAGACCATTCGATCGACGGTTTTTGGAAGACCCCAACCCTAACCCTTTCTTGCTAGCCTCTTGAATCTCGAGGGCGAGATTCATTTTAAGTGTGGTAGATTTGTAACATCCCAAATTTCCAATTTGGAATGTTTCTAATTATAGCTAAGCATCTATGCATGTTGTTTGAATTTGAGTGGCATTTGAAGTTTTGGAGTTTTGGAGTTTGAATTCAAATTTTGGCAAGTGGAAATCATTTCAAAAACTATGCCTGATAAATACTTGAGAAAAAGTATGAGAGGAGTAAATATGACACTCCAAAATTATCAGAGGAAAACATTGCCAAAAGTTTTGAATTCAAATTTGAGTTTTATTTGAATTTTGAAAAAAAATGAATTTTTATAAAGTTTGGATATTGCCCCTGGAAAAATGTTCAAATGATAGGGAATATTCCCTGATCATTTTGATATATATATGTCCTATATAAAATATTTATATTTTAAATATTATCTCTGTTTTATTTATTTTTTAAAAAATAAAATTGGAAAAAGAAAAATACCCAGGCCAAAGAAGGCCGATCGCCCAACCAAACACTGGGCAGCCCATCAGACCGGCCCACCAGTGCCACCAGCGGCTCAATGAGCCACCGACGGCCCGGCCAACTCCCTCGCCGAAGCGTTTTCCGCTCGGTCACCCGACGCCTCCCCCCTCCTCTCTCGACGGTGGACCCCACCGTCACCTACCCCGCCCGCCACCCCCCGCGCCGGCGCCGGAAATCCCGAGATCTCCGGGATCTCACCCGATCCTCGATTCACCCCTTATGCAAGTCGAGGCCCCGCCTAAACCCCCCCTCACCTCATTCCCCCTCGCCCCTCACGGACCTCTCTCTCCCTCCGACGCCTTTCGCCGGAGTAGCCGAATGCCGCCGCCGCCATTAACCTCGTCGCCGTCGCCCTAGCCCTCCCCGAGCCCCGTTGACTCCACCAAACAGACCCCCTCGTCGTGCCGCACCCGCCGGACCCCTCTGCCGTCGCCCCCGACCACCGGAGACGTCGGAACACTCGCTGCCGAGAAACGCCCGCCCGGGCGACATCCGATCGTCGCCAAAGTTCCACCCGCCGTCCGATCTCGTTTTTACGGCTAGGATTAGATCCCCAGAAGGGTATGTTCTTTAAAATAAACGGTTCAGTCCGGTTAGTTCGATTTAGTTTAGTTAGGTTTTTTTATTAGACCGGCCCGATTCGTTTTAACCCTAGGCCCGTTTAGTTATATTACGCACAGGGCGTTAGTTAGGCCCATTAGGCCATTTTTCTTTTATTTTCGTTTTCTGTTTTAACAGAATAGTTTCAGATTTGAAAAATTCATATCTTTTAATCTACTTAATATTTTTAAGTGATTCTTTTTTTGTTGGTTTGCAAATTTCTTATAGTTTCTGTAGAAAATATAATTAGCTATGTTAAAATTATTTAGAATTGCTTTACTTTAGATTTAGTCAGAATAGTAAATCTGCTATAAAATGAGTTAGGAAAATTATTTTTTAATGATTCTTTTTGTCCCAACTTTGTTTTGACATTACCTAACCGTAGGAATTTATTTGGGCATTTTAGGATTAATAAAAAATAGTTTCTAGCAGAATCATGCTATTCTTAATTAATTAACTAGCTACTGTTTTCCTATTATTTTAATTAGCAAATAAATTTATTTTTCACATGTGATTGATTATTCTAGGTTAGTTTCTGTCACTTTAGAGCATGAACTTTTATTTATAATAAATAAAACTTTTATTTTATTTTTCCTACTAAAATTTGCTTTAGGCCTAATAGGAGTTTTATAATAGCTTTTAAATTAATTCTTTTTGCTCCTAGTTACTTAATGCATTCTTTTCTGTTAGGTAACATAAACCCATGTTTAGGTTCTGTTAAGAAAAATTTTGTTATGTAAAACTATTTTTAGTTGTTGCTTGAAGTAGGAAAAACTTTGAGTTGGATTTCTTCGAGTTTTCCTTTGGGTTTTGATTCGTTTGTTTTGGTGTGTTATGTTACTATGCTATTGTGTTAAGTGATCATATGATATGCGCTTATTATGGTTATTGTTTGCCTCGGTAGAATTTCCGGAGTGCGAAGCTTGCTACCACGAATCCCTAGTTTTCGAAGATCGTCAGCAAGGCAAGTTCACTTTGACCATGTTTTTCATACCTATGTGTTTTATTGCATCTAGTGTCATCTTCGCAACAATCCCTCCAGTAGTGATATTGAATCCTTGTAGTTGAGTAATTTGCATGAGGTAGGAACCCATCACCCTGTTACCAAGCCTGGGACGTTATTTATTTTAATGCTACGCTATAGTAGACGGGGTTGGTATGAGTGCTCGGGAGTGGTGTAAGGATGGAGGATCTACGTCAATGACGACAACTTCATGATGGAATCTGCAAGGACTGCATCTTCAAGGCCTCAAGACTTCAAGACTCGAGACAAGAATTCAATCGCACTCTTTGGGTGAAGGGCGGTTGCGGGCACCTGGAGAAACCAGTGGTTGGCGCGATGCATGGAGAAGTGCCATGACATCTTGCGGAAAGCTTCACCCAGACTCAAAGAGCGGAAGAATACTTCATGCCCGGAAGCTTACTGTGCAACCGCAAGTCATTATGGGCTCTGGCTTGGTTGACCTTAGTAGTGACTCTGGCTGGGGCGGTGCTAGCAGATGTAGAACTACGGTAGGATTGGATGAGCACCGGACGGTGGTCGGTGGAACTCTTGAGGAAGACCATGTTTGGTCATCTCGTTCTCAAACACCACGAAGTGCGAGAACGTAAAGAGAGGATCGAATCTTGCGGGTAAAGTGTACAAACCTCTGCAGAGGGTTAAAACCTAATCGATTAGCCGTGTCCCGATTACGGACAATTTGAGCATCTGGACTTGGATCTATCTCGGAACTCTCAACACGGATTGATAACTTAATTGTGGGCAACATATGATGATTTTGGGCTATGAGACATCGGTTGGCGGAACCATGTCATGATAGAAAACTCCATAGTACAGACTTCATTTATTCCTTTGATGTAGGGAAAATAAATCAGCTTTTACGCAAACAAAACTCAGACACAGGAGCCATAAAGCCATATTGCATATAGTATAGTTTATCATCTGTTTTCTCTTATTGTGATCTTGCGGTACATTCAATGTCTTGACCTACACGGCTGCAACGTATCATGTTGCAGATATTTCCTCGACGAGTAAGAGTTACGATCTGAGGTTACGGTCTACACTCAACCTGCCGATGGCGTTGATGGGACTCCACACCGACTATTTGTTTCATTGTGACTTATGAGGTATATATCAGTTTTACGTTAATTATACATGTGATTGCACTTTGATATATACATTGATGTCTTGTGTGTGCAAACATCTTGATCGAGGATGGCACAGACAACACGGAGGCTTGACCGTCGAGGTCGGGTCGCTACACTTCTGGTGCTGTTGTACCTACTGTTGATGCTTCTTTGGCTCCTGCTCCTACTGCTGCTGGTGCCGAGGAGGATGACGATTATGGGCGATTATGAGGATGAGGTTGATCAAAATCAGAACTACGTACGACCACCAGCACCAGGCCGCCCACATGCATATAATCGCAATGGTAGGGCTGCACTACCAGCTCAGGTACAAGATCATGACCATCTTCCTAAACTGAAATTGAATATTCCACCATTTGAGGGTAGATATGTTTCTGATATATATCTTACTTGGGAGTTAGAAACAGAACAATGTTTTACATGTTTACAATATCCCGAGGAGAGACGTGTTGCTGCTGCTCTTTGTGCTTTCACTAGTTTCGCATGTGTTTGGTAGTCTGGACATTGTAGATTATATCCTATTCCAGCTACTTGGGGTGCTTTGAAAACTGTTATGCGTACTCGTTGGGTTCCAACATATTATCAACGTGAATTACTTCAAAAATTGCAGTGTTTAAGACAAGGAAGAAATTATGTAGAAGAATATTATCAGGAATTACAAACCGGCATGATTAGATGTGGTATTGTTGAGGAGAATGAAGCTATGCTTGCACGTTTTTTGGGTGGATTAAATAGAGAGATTCAGACCATTCTAGAGTGTAAGGAGTATAATAATATTACTCGTTTATTCCATCTTGCTTGTAAAGCTGAACGTGAAGTGCAGGATCGACAAGAATTGGCGCGAACTAACTTTTCTACAGGTCGACCTTCATCATGGACACCACGTGCATCCTCTACTTCCATTCCACTAGCACCTCCATCAGGTGCCACCTCCAGCCGTCATACAAGAAAGCAGGCACAACCACCACTATCTGCCAAGAGCACACCTGTCGGGCCTTCACAGAGCTCTTCTTCTTCCATGGCATCAACAGGGCACACAAGTGATATTATTTGTCGTCGTTGTAAGGGAAAAGGTCATTATGCGAGAGAATGCAAATCTCAGCGTGTGATGATTGCTACTAAGGATGGTGGGTATGTTTCCGCTAGTGACTATGATGAGGAGACTTAGGCTCTTATTACACATGAAGAACACGGTGGAGATGATTCTGATCATGAGACGCTGACAGGTATGAATGTTTAGTTTCTCAACATGTTTTAAGTGTGCACGTCACACAAGCTGAGCAAAATCAAAGGCATAATTTGTTCCATACAAAGGGAGTTGTGAAGGAACGTTCTGTTTGCCTCATCATAGATGGAGGGAGCTGCAACAACTTGGCTAGCATGGATATGGTGGAGAAGCTATCTCTCACCACAAGACCACATCCACATCCTTACTACATCCAATGGTTCAACAACAGCGGCAAGGTTAAGGTAACACGTACTTTTCGTGTGCATTTTAGTATCTCTACATATGTTGATTATGTTGATTGTGATGTGGTACCTATGCAAGCATGTTCCTTATTACTTGGTAGACCATGGAAATTTGATAAAAATTTTGTACACCATGGTAGAAACAATCAGTATACTCTTGTTCATAAGGATAAAAATATTACTTTGCTTCCTATGACTCCTGATTCCATTCTGAAAGATGACATTAATAGAGCTAATAAAGCAAAACAGGAGAAAAATAAGAGTGAAAATCACATTGTGGCAAAAGAATTTGAGCAACAAATGAAGCCTAGTAATAAACCATCTAGTGTTGTTTCTGAAATTAAATTGAAAAGTGCATGTTTACTTGCCACCAAATCTGATATTGATGAGCTAGATTTTAGCAAATCTGTTTGCTATGCTTTTGTGTGCAAATAGGCATTATTTTCATTCGAGGACGTGCCTTCCTCTTTGCCCCCTGCTGTCACTAACATTTTGCAGGAGTGCGCTGATGTCTTTCCACAAGACGCGCCACCGAGATTACCATCTATTCGAGGGATTGCGCATCAAATCGACTTAATTCCTGGTGCATCGCTACCCAACCGTGCACCATACCGTACTAATCCAAAGGAGACGAACCATATTATGCGTAAAGTACAGGAGCTGCTCGACAAAGGTTATATACGTGAATCTCTTAGTCTTTGTGATGTTCCTATTATACTAGTGCCTAAAAAGGATGGTACGTCGCGTATGTGTGTTGATTGTGGATGCATTAATAATATTACTATTCGTTATTGTCATCCTATTCCTAGGCAAGATGATATGCTTGATGAATTGAGTGTCTCTACAATATTCTCCAAAGTTTATTTGCGTAGTGGATACCAATAAATTCATATGAAATTGGGAGATGAATGGAAAACAACATTTAAAACTAAGTTTGGTTTATATGAGTGGTTAGTCATGCCTTTTGGGTTAACTAATGCACCTAGTACTTTCATGAGACTAATGAACGAAGTTTTACGTGCTTTCATTGAACGATTTGTGGTAGTCTATTTTGACGATATACTGATATATAGCAAATCTTTGGAAGAACATTTCGAACATTTACGTGATGTTTTTATTGCTCTACGTGATGCACGTTTGTTTCGTAACCTTGGGAAGTGCACCTTTTGTACCGACCGAGTATCTTTTCTTGGCTATGTTGTTATTCCACAGGGAATTGATGTTGATGAAGCCAAGATTGAAGCTATTGAGAGTTGGCTGCAGCCCAAAGCGGTTACACAAGTAAGGAGTTTTCTTGGACTCGCTGGTTTCTATAGGAGTTTTGTGAGATACTTTAGTACCATTGCTGCACCTCTCAATGAGCTTACAAACAAGGATGTGCCTTTTGTTTGGGGTACCGCACAGGAAGAAGCCTTCACGATATTGAAAGATAAGTTGACACATGCTCCTTTACTCCAACTTCCTGATTTTCATATGACTTTTGAGCTTGAATGTGATGCTAGTGGAATTGGATTAGGAGGTGTGTTATTACAAGATGGCAAACATGTTGCATACTTTTCCAAAAAACTGAATGGGCCTAGTCTGAACTATTCTACTTGTGATAAATAATTATATGCTCTTGTTCGGCCATAGAAACATGGCAACATTATTTATGGCCCAAAGAATTTGTTATACATTCTGATCATGAATCTTTGAAACATAATAAAAGTCAAGCAAAACTGAACTGCAGACATGCTAAATGGGTTGAATTCATTGAGACTTTCCCTTATGTCATTAAACACAAGAAGGGTAAAGAAAATGTTATTACTGATGCATTGTCTCGTCGTTATACTATGCTTTCACGACTTGACTTTAAAATATTTGGTTTGGAGACCATCAAAGATCAATATGCACATGATCCTGAATTTAAAGATGTATTGCAGAATTGTAAAGAAGGTAGAACATGGAACAAGTTCGTCGTTAACGATGGATTTGTGTTTCATGCTAACATGCTATGCATTCCAGCTAGCTCCATTCGTCTTTTGTTGTTGCAGGAGGCGCATGGAGGAGGACTAATGGGACACTTTTGGCGTGAAGAAGACGGAGGATATACTTGCTACACATTTCTTTTGGCCAAAGATGAGACGGGATGTTGAGCGTTTTGTTGCTCGCTGCAGTACATTATACGTCTCCAACGTATCTATAATTTTTGATTGTTACATGCTATTATATTATCTGTTTTGGATGTTTAATGGGCTTTATTATGCACTTTTATATTATTTTTGGGACTAACCTACTAACCAGAGGCCCAGTGCTGATTGTTGTTTTTTTGCCTATTTCAGTGTTTCGCAGAAAAGGAATATCAAACGGAATGAAACCTTCGAGAGAGTTATTTTTGGAACAAACGCAATCCAGGAGACTTGGAGTGGACGTCAAGGAAGCAACGAGGCAGGGAGGCGCGCCCAGGGGGTAGGCGCGCCCCACACCCTCGTGGGCCCCTCGTGGCTCCACCGACCTACTTCTTTCGACTATATATACTCATGTACCCCGAAAACATCCGAGAGCACCACGAAACCCTATTTCCACCGCCGCAACCTTACATGCCGTGAGATCCCATCTTGGGGCCTTTTTCGGCGCTCCACCGAGGGGGAATCGATCATGGAGGGTTCTACATCAACACCATAGCCTCTCTGATGATGTGTGAGTAGTTTACCACAGACCTTCGGGTCCATAGTTATTAGCTAGATGGCTTCTTCTCTCTCTTTGGATCTCAATACAAAGTTCTCCTCGATTCTCTTGGAGATCTATTCGATGTAATTCCTTTTTGCGATGAGTTTATCGAGATCTGATGAATTGTGGGTTTATGATCAAGATTATCTATGAACAATATTTGGTTCTTCTCTGAATTCTTATATGTATGATTTTTTATCTTTGCAAGTCTCTTCGAATTATCAGTTTGGTTTGGCCTACTAGATTGATCTTTCTTGCAATGGGAGAAGTGCTTAGCTTTGGGTTCAATCTTGCGGTGTCCTTTCCCAGTGACAGCAGGGGCAGCAAGGCATGTATTGTATTTTTGCCATCGAGGATAAAAAGATGGGGTTTATATCATATTGCTTGAGTTTATCCCTCTACATCATGTCATCTTGCCTAATGCGTTACTCTGTTCTTATGAACTTAATACTCTAGATGCATGCTGGATAGCGGTCGATGTGTGGAGTAATAGTAGTAGATGCAGAATCGTTTCGGTCTACTTGTCGCGGACGTGATGCCTATATATATGATCATGCCAAGATATTCTCATAACTATGCGCTTTTCTATCAATTGCTCGCAGTAATTTGTTCACCCACCATAGATTATGCTATCTTGAGAGAAGCCACTAGTGAAACCTATGGCCCCCGGGTCTATTTTCCATCATATAAGTTTCCGATCTATTTTACTTTACAATCTTTACTTTCCAATCTATATCATAAAAATACCAAAAATATTTACCTTATTATCTCTATCAGATCTCACTTTTGCAAGTGGCCGTGAAGGGATTGACAACCCCTTTATCGCGTTGGTTGCAAGTTTCTTATTTGTTTGTGCAGGTACAAGGTGACTTACGTGTAACCTCCTACTGGATTGATACCTTGGTTCTCAAAAAGTGAGGGAAATACTTACGCTACTTTGCTGCATCACCCTTTCCTCTTCAAGGGAAAACCAATGCATGCTCAAGAGGTAGCAAGAAGCATTTCTGGCACCGTTGTCGGGGAGGATTACGCCAAGTCAAGTCAAGATTTGATCTCCCAGAAACTAGCCATTTCTGGCGCCATTGCCGGGGAGATCTACGCATAAGTCAAGACATACCAAGTACCCATCACAAACTCTCATCCCTCGCATTACATTATTTGTCATTTTCCTCTCGTTTTCCTCTCCCCCACTTCACCTTTGTCGTTTTATTCACCCTTTCTTTTTCCGTCCGTCTCTTTTCGCTTGCTTCTTGTGTGCTCGTGTGCTTCTTCGTCATGGCTAGTCCTTCTATCATTGTTAGTACTCCCAATCATGAAGTTCTTAATTTTAAACAAAGGGAGGGAGAAAATCTGAAAGATGCTTGGTACAGAATTTGCAATACTCAGAATAGATCTACTAGGAAGTAATCCACTTCCGTTCTCCTTCGCAATTTTTATGTAGGCATCACTCCTTGGAATAGATATATTCTTGACACCATTACCAGAGGGAATTTCTTGGGTAGCCATACTTTTGATTCTTATAATGCTATGCTAGATTTGTTTGGCCCACCACCTCTTTTGGTAAATGGAATTATTTTAACTTTGGAACATGTGATGCAAAGGCTTGAAATTATTGAAAATAAAGTTGCCACTATAGAGTTGATTGAAAATTTGGATAAAAAGATCCACAAAAAATTACCCAATATGGATCTAAGGTAGGAGTTACTCTGAAAAATATTAAGGAAAAGGAACCCATAGTTAACGAAAAGATAGATCAAGATTCCACAAGAATTGATAAACTTGAGGATATTATTACCAACTTAGGGTCTGCTTTTTCTTCCGTGAGAAATACTCCAAATTCTCCTAATGCCAAAGTTGCCAAATTGATGTATGTTCCTAAAAATAAGGGTGAATCTTCTAGTAAGGGAAATGAAGATCTCAAATCCATAAGTGTTCACCCCAAATTTTTCGCTATCATTAAGTGATGAGGACATCAATACCATTGTTACACCCACAACCCATGCTACTATACATACTGGACCAATTACTAGAGCTCGCGCATGCCAATTAAATTACCAGGTACTTCCGTTTCTTGGTAATGATTCTAATGTTCATGAGAATATGATGCTGCCTAAATTGGATACATTTGTTTTGCTTCCAAATGAAGAGCCTAGCTTGGAGAAGGATGAACATTGGAGCAAGAACAGGCATGGAGTTGATGGCATGCGCAAGGGAAACAAGAATGGAGTTCAGGCGATGATTTCAGGACTTTGAAGCCACCACAATGAGTGCATGAAGCCTTGGACGTGCGTCACCTTATTATTGGGCCAGGCCCATGTAATTTTGAAATACTTGAATATAGGCTGTTTTTAGAGTCTGTATGTGTGGGGAAACAAGAGTTAGGGTTGGTTTCGCACCCCTCCTCCAAGGGTCATGAAATACCCCCCCCCCCCTCTTCCTCCATATATACAGCCCTTAGGGCATCGTTTATACTTTGGGTTTTGTTTAGATTAAAGTTCGCCATAGCTGCAACTTCGCGTACTTCGTTTGTGTTCAACGACCAGACAAAGGCATGACAAAACCCCACCTTGATCAATAAAGCTTTCCTCTTATATTCGCAATATCCAGATTGCAATCTTAGTTTCTTGCTTGTTCTTCATTTGCCTGCAGGAAACAGACCTTCATGGTCAGGTTGATCATGCTCCGGCATGGTCAATAACCTCTCGGAGTTGGTTTAGTGATTGCTAAGGCGCGACGTCCTCGCACGTTCGTAGTTGGATCGTCAAAGTCGACTTCCTCCAAAAAGATAGCCACCATCTCATCGAAAGACGGGACACTTTTGCCTCTATCAAGTGGTATCAGATTTCCAGGTTGCTCGGTGAGATTTTACAGTTTTTTGTAGTTTAGATCGAGTCTGTTCTTCATACCTACAGTCCACAAAAAAGCCAAAAAAAATTAGGGTTAGTTCATCATATCCGAACCAATCTGAGCCTTTGCATAATCTTTTCTGTATTTGCTTTGTTGAATTTGTGGTTGCATCGTCATGTCAAGTTGCTGGTCTTAGCGTCTAGTCCTTTAGAGTTTCGAGTTCTGTTCACAGGTTGTCACGTCGCCCCTGCCATATATCACCACCGCTTCATCATCATCGTTGCTACCATATACCACCACTGCACCAACTTCATCGTTGCTGCCATATACCACCACCACATATTCACCACCAATCCGAGTCCATATGCGCCACCACATATCCGCCGCCATCATGCCAATCCGAGTCCACCTGCAACATATATCCGCCACCAGTCCGAGTTCCACCAGATTCATCTCCGCCACCAGTCCTAGTCCGAGTCCAGTATTTTGTTACTCTGTTTTGGATTTCCATATCACGCCACACTCCGAGTCTTGACAGAGTAGGACTCCCAAACTTTTGTGCTACCCGTACAAGAAAAATAGTTCAAGTTTCAAAAAAAACTAAGTCTGGAAAATTCTGGCTAGGCAGTTTTTAGGCCATTTGTAGACTTTTTCAGAAAAAAATTGTTGCGGAGCAAAAAAAAGAGGACAAAAAAAGTGCCGAAAAAAAGTGAAAAAAAAGAGAAAATAAAATCAGAGTGTGCTCCTCCCTTGTTTAAGTGCAGCGCCGTGATATTGTTAGTGTTCTAGGCTCGCGTCTCTAGTACGGTCTAGCCTAGGACCAGCACGGTACCGTCATTGAGCGTTTATTCAACTTTGCATCTCTGAATTGATTATTGCTGGCCTTTTTTGCTACCATATTATAAGCCTTCCCAGTTCCACATACATCTACGTGTGCGTTTGAGTCTCCCTGGTAGTTGCTCTATCCAAGCTTTGAGAGTTTTGACCTCAATGGTTGCCGATCACCACCTGCTGCTTGGTAAGAACTGGTAAGAATTTGAGATTCGCCTTGACGGATTTGTGACTGTCCACCACACCACTGCCACCGCTTCCTAGTAGTCTCTAGGATCATATTCTTGTGTGTTTCTATTGCTGCTAACCATGACAGGATCACAAGCCGACGAGACTGACTGGGAGAACATGAAGAACAAAGAGTTACATGATAAGTTTCAGCAAATGATGAGTGGACAGGTGGAAGATGTGCTAAACAGATTTGAAGAGGCCATGGAGAAGATAGACAGCATTGAGAAGGCATTCGAAACAAAGCTCGATAAAAAGTTAATGAATTTCTCGCGCGTCTTCCACAACCACCGCCCGCTGCACCTATCGCACCTCTACAACAACAACATCGCCTTCCAAATCAAGTGGGACGAGCACAGCGTGTTCCCCTTGAGCCTGGTCAAACTTCTGGTGCCGCTGTACATACTGTTGATGCTTCTGTAGCTCCTGCTGCTACTGCAGGGGTGGAGGACCATTACGAGGATGAGGTTGCTCAAAATCAGAACTACGTGCAACCACCAGCACCACCACCACCAGGTCGTCCTCATGCATATCATCGCAACGGAAGGGCTGCACCACCTGAGGTACAAGCTCATGACCATCTTCCTAAACTAAAATTGAATATTCCACCATTTGAGGGTAGATATGTTCTTGATATATATCTTACTCGGGAATTAGAAACTGAACAACGTTTTACATGTTTACAATATCCTGAGGAGAGATGTGTTCCTGCTGCTGTTTGTGCTTTTACTAGTTTTGCATGTGTTTGGTGGTCTGAACATTGTAGATTATATCATATTCCAGCTACTTGGGCTACTTTGAAAACTGTTATGCCTACTTGTTGGGTTCCTCCATATTATCAACGTGAATTACTTCAAAAATTGCAGCGTTTAAGACAAGGAAAAAATTCTGTAGAAGAATACTACCAGGAATTACAAACTGGCATGATTAGATGTAGTATTGTTGAGGAGAATGAAGCTATGCTTGCACGTTTTATGGGTGGACTAACTTTTCTGCAGGTCGACCTTCATCATGGACACCACGTGCATCCTCTACTTCCACTGCACCAGCACCTCCATCAAGTGCCACCTCCAGCCGTGATACAAGAAAGCAGGCACAACCACCACTATCTTCCAAGAGCACACCTGTCGGGCCTGTATAGAGCTCTTCTTCTTCCATGGCATCAACAGGGCACACAAGTGATATTATTTGTCGTCGTTGTAAGGGAAGAGGTCATTATGTGAGAGAATGCAAATCTTGGCGTGTGATGATTGCTACTGAGGATGGTGGTTATGAGTCCGCTAGTGACTATGATGAGGAGACTTTGGCTCTTATTACACGTGAAGAACACGGCGGAGATGATTCTGAAAATGAGACGCAATACATGGCTCCTGAAGACGCTGACAGGTATGAATGTTTAGTTGCTCAACGTGTTTTGAGTGTACAGGTCACACAAGCAAAGGAAAATCAGAGGCATAATTTGTTCCATACAAAGGGAGTTGTGAAGGAACGTTATGTTCGCGTCATCATAGATGGAGGTAGCTGTAACAACTTGGCTAGCATGGAGATGGTGGAGAAGCTATCTCTCACCACAAGACCACATCCATATCCTTACTACATCCAATGGTTCAACAACAGCGGCAAGGTTAAGGTTACACGTACTGTTCGCGTGCATTTTACTTTCTCTACATATGCTGATTATGTTGATTGTGATGTGGTACCTATGCAAGCATGTTCCTTATTACTTGGTAGACCATGGCAATTTGATAAAAATTCTGTACACCATGGTAGAAACAATCAGAATAATCTTGTTCATAAGGATAAAAATATTACTTTGCTTCCTATGACTCCTGATTCCATTTTGAAAGATGATTAATAGACCTAATAAAGCAAAACAGGATAAAAATAAGAGTGAAAATCAGATTGTGGCAAAAGAATCTGAGCAACAAATGAAGCCTAATAATAAACCATCTAGTGTTGCTTCTGAAATTAAATTGAAAAGTGCATGTTTACTTGCCACCAAATCTGATATTGATGAGCTAGATTTTAGCAAATCTGTTTGCTATGCTTTTGTGTGCAAAGAGGCATTATTTTCATTCGAGGACTTGCATTCCTCTTTGCCCCCTGCTGTCACTAACATTTTGCAGGAGTTCGTTGACATCTTCCCACAAGACGTGCCACCGGGATTACCACCTATTCGAGGGATTGAGCATTAAATTGACTTAATTCCCGGTGCATCGCTACCCAACCGTGCACCATACCGTACCAATCCAGAGGAGACGAAGGAGATTATGCATCAAGTACAGGAGCTGCTCGACAAAGGTTGTAATCTCTTAGTCCTTGTGTTGTTCCTATTATACTTGTGCCTAAAAAGGATGGTACATCGCATATGTGTGTTGACTGTAGAGGCATTAATAATATTACTATTCGTTATCGTCATCCTATTTCTAGGCTAGATGATATGCTTGATGAATTGAGTGGCTCTACAATATTTTCCAAAGTTGATTTGCGTAGTGGATACCATCAAATTCGTATGAAACTGGGAGATGAATGGAAAACAACATTTAAAACTAAGTTTGGTTTATATGAGTGGTTAGTCATGCCTTTTAAGTTAATTAATGCACCTAGTACTTTCATGAGACTAATGAACGAAGTTTTACGTGCTTTCATTGGACGATTTGTGGTAGTCCATTTTGATGATATACTGATTTATAGCAAATCTTTGGAAGAACATTTGGAACATTTACGTGCTGTTTCTATTGCTCTAACCTTGGGAAGTGCACCTTTTGCACCGACCGAGTATCTTTTCTTGGCTATATTGTTACTCCACAGGGAATTGAAGTTGAAAAAGCCAAGATTGAAGCTATTGAGAGTTGGCCGCAGCCCAAAACGGTCACACAAGTGAGGAGTTTCCTTGGCCTCGCTGGTTTCTATAGGCGTTTTGTGAGAGATTTCAGCACCATTTCTGCACCTCTCAACGAGCTTACAAAGAAGGATGTGCCTTTTGTTTGGGGTACCGCACAGGAAGAAGCCTTCACGGTATTGAAAGATAAGTTGACACATTCTCCTTTACTCCAACTTCCTGATTTTAGTAAGACTTTTGAGCTTGAATGTGATGCTAGTGGAACTGGATTAGGAGGTGTGTTATTACAAGATGGCAAACCTGTTGCATACTTTTCTGAAAAATTGAGTGGGCCTAGTCTGAACTATTCTACTTATGATAAAGAATTATATGCTCTTGTTCGGACCTTAGAAACATGGCAACATTATTTATGGCCCAAGGAATTTGTTATACATTCTGGTCATGAATCTTTGAAACACATTAAAAGTCAAGCAAAACTGAACCATAGACATGCTAAATGGGTTGAATTCATTAAGACTTCCCCTTATGTGATTAAACACAACAAGGGTAAAGAAAATGTTATTGCTGATGCATTGTCACGTTGTTATACTATGCTTTCACAACTTGACTTTAAAATATTTGGTTTGGAGACCATCAAAGATCAATATGTGCATGATGCTGAATTTAAAGATGTATTACAAAATTGTAAGCAAGGGAGAACTTGGAACAAGTTCGTCGTTAATGACGGATTTGTGTTTCATGCTAACAAGCTATGCATTCCAGCTAGCTCCGTTCGTCTTTTGTTGTTGCAGGAGGTGCATGGAGGTGGATTAATGGGACACTTTGGCGTGAAGAAGACGGAGGATATACTTGCTACACATTTCTTTTGGCCAAAGATGAGACGGGATGTTGAGCGTTTTGTTGCACGCTGCACTACATGTAAAAAAGCTAAGTCACGACTCAATCCTCATGGTTTATACATGCATTTACCTATACCTAGTGTTCCTTGGGAGGATATATCTATGGACTTTGTTTTAGGTTTACCTCAAACAAAGAAGGGGAGGGATAGCATATTTTTTGTCGTGGATAGGTTCTCAAAAATGGTACACTTTATGCCATGTCATAAAAGCGATGATGTTGTTAATGTTGCTGATTTGTTCTTTCGTGAAATTATTCGCTTGCATGGTGTGCCAAATACTATTGTTTCAGATCGTGATACTAAATTTCTTAGCCACTTTTGGAGATGTTTATGGGCTAATTTGGGGACTAAACTGATTTTTAGTACTACATATCATCCCCAAATACTACTGTTTCAGATTGTGATACTAAATTTCTTAGCCACTTTTGGAGATGATTATGGGCTAAGTTGGGGACTAAACTGCTTTTTAGTACTACATGTCATCCCCAAACTGATGGACAAACTGAAGTAGTCAATAGAACATTGTCTACCATGCTTAGGGCTGTTTTGAAGAATAACAAGAAAATGTGGGAAGAGTGCTTGCCTCATATTGAATTTGCTTATAATCGTTCATTGCATTCTACTACTAAGATGTGCCCTTTTGAAATTGTGTATGGTTTCCTTCCTCATGCACCTATTGATTTGTTGCTTCTTCCATCTTCGGAGAAGGTTAATTTTGATGCTAAACAACGTACTGAATTGATCTTAAAAATGCATGAGTTAACTAAGGAAAACATTGAGCATATGAATGCTAAATATAAACTTGCTGGAGATAAGGGTAGAAAACATATTGTGTTTCCACCTGGAGATCTTGTTTGGTTACATTTGCATAAGGATAGATTTCCTGATTTCCGCAAATCAAAGCTAATGCCACTTGCTAATGGTCCCTTTAAGGTGTTAGAGAAAATAGATGATAATGCATATCAACTTGAGCTGCCAGCAGATTTGGGGTTAGTCCCACTTTTAACATTGCAGATTTGAAGCCTTATTTGGGTGAGGAAGATGAGCCTCCGTCGAGGACGACTTCATTTCAAGAAGGGGAGGATGATGAGGACATCAATACCATTGTTACACCCATAGCCCCTGCTACTATACATACTGGACCAATTACTAGAGCTCGCGCACGCCAATTAAATTAGCAGGTACTTTCGTTTCTTGGTAATGATTCTAATGTTCATGAGAATATGATGCTGCCTAAATTGGATACGTTTGTTTTGCTTACAAATGAAGGGCCTAGCTTGGAGAAGGATGAACATTGGAGCAAGAACAAGCATGGAGTTGATGGCATGCGCAAGGGAAACAAGAACGGAGTTCCGGTGATGATTTCAGGACTTTGAAGCCACCACAATGAGTGCATGAAGCCTTGGACGAAATATACAAGATGCCACTTCATAAATTTCGTCCAGAGGCTATTCTAGGTGCTGCGTCACCTTATTTTTGGGCCATGCCCATGTAATTTCGAAATACTTGAATATAGACTGTTTTTAGAGTCCGTATGTGTGGGGAAACAAGAGTTAGTGTTGGTTCCAGACCCCTCCTCCAAGGGCCACGAAATCCCCCCCCCACTATTCCTCCATATATACAACCCTTAGGGCATCGTTTAGACTTTGGGTTTTGTTTAGATTAAAGTTCGCCATAGCTGCAACTTCGCGTACTTCGTTTGTGTTCAACGACTAGACAAAGGCGTCACAGAACCCCACCTTGATTAATAAAGCTTTCCTCTTATATTCGCAATATCCAGATTGCAATCTTAGTTTCTTGCTTGTTCTTTGTTTGCCTGCAGGAAATAGACCTTCGTGGTCAGGTTGATCATGCTCCGGCGTGGTCAATAACCTCTGGAGTTGGTTTAGCGATTGCTAAGGCGCGACGTCCTTGCACGTTCGTAGTCGGATCGTCAAAGTCGACTTCCTCCAAAGTGATAGCGACCATCTCATCAAAAGACTTGACACCTTTGCCTCAATCATTAAGGAACCTTTTGCTACGAATGAATTTCTTGATTTCTTGCCTAGGAGTTTGATCATTAACAAAAAGAAGGAACCTCCTAAGGGTCATAAGTGTTCTATTGAAGAATTGCATACCAAAGATGACGATACCTAGACATATTCTTGCTTTTATGCCTAGCTAGGGGTGTTAAACGATAGCGCTTATTGGGAGGCAACCCAATTTTATTTTTGTTTCTTGCTTTTTGTTTCTATTAAGTAATAAATTATTCATCTAGCCTTTGGTTAGATGTGCTTCTATGTTTTAATTAGTGTTTGTGCCAAGTAAAACCTATAGGATCTTCTTGGTGACAATTATTTGATCTTGCTGGAAAGAATCAGAAACTTTCTGCTCATGAAAACAAGTTAAAAATCACCAGAACGTGAGAAAATACTGATTCCAATTGCAGTAGATCAATAATCCAATTATCTAGGTCGTCCTATTTTGGTAGAATTTTTTAGTTACAGAAAGTTTGCGTTTGATACACATTACTACAGACTGTTCTGTTTTTGACAGATTTTGTTTTTCGTGTGTTGTTTGCTTATTTTTGATGAATCTATGGCTAGTATTGCGGGTATGAACCATAGAGAAGTTGGAAGACAGTAGGTTTAACACCAATATAAATAAAGAATGAGTTCATTACAGTACCTTAAAGTGGTGGTTTGTTTTATTTCGCTAACGGAGCTCATGAGATTTTCTGTTGAGTTTTGTGTTGTGAAGTTTTCAAGTTTTTGGGTAAAGATTTGATGGATTATGGAACAAGGAGTGGCAAGAGCCTAAGCTTGGGGATGCCCAAGGAACCCCAAGGTAAAATTCAAGGACAACCAAAGTTTAAGCTTGGGGATGCCGGAAGGCATCTCTCTTCGCCTTAAATCCATCGGTAACTTTACTTGTGCTATATTTTTATTCACCACATGATATGTGTTTTGCTTGGAGCGTCTTGTATGATTTGAGTCTTTGCTTTTTAGTTTACCACAGTCATCCTTGCTGTACACACCTTTTGAGAGAAACACACATGAATCGGAATTTATTAGAATACTCTATGTGCTTCACTTATATCTTTTGAGCTAGATAATTTTGCTCTAGTGCTTCACTTATATCTTTTAGAGCACGGTGGTGGTTTAATTTTATAGAAATTATTGATCTCTCATGCTTCACTTATATTATTTTGAGAGTCCTTTAGAACAGCGTGGTAATTTTCTTTGGTTATAAAATTAGTCCTAATATGATAGGCATCCAAGATGGGTATAATAAAAACTTTCATAAAAAGGGCATTGAATATTATGAGAAGTTTGATACTTGATGATTGTATTGAGATATGAAGATGGTAATATTAGAGTCATGCTAGTTGAGAAGTTGTGAATTTGAGAAATACTTGTGTTGAAGTTTGCAAGTCCCTAGCATGCACGTATGGTAAACGTTGTGTGACAAATTTGAAACATGAGGTGTTCTTTGATTGTCATCCTTATGAGTGGCGGTCGGGGACGAGCGATGATCTTTTCCTACCAATCTATCCCCCTAGGAGCATGTGCGTAATGCTTGGTTTTTTATGACTTGTAGATTTTTGCAATAAGTATGTGAGTTCTTTATGACTAATGCTGAGTCCATGGATTATACGCACTCTCACCTTTCCATCATTGCTAGCCTCTTCGGTGCCGTGCATTGCCCTTTCTCACCTTGAGAGTTGGTGCAAACTTCACCGGTGCATTTCCATAGCCATTCCGAGATATATTGCCATGCAACTTTCCACCATTTCATTTATTATCACACGCTTCATCATTGTCATATTGCTTTGCATGATCATGCAGTTGACATCGTATTTGTGGCAAAGCCGCCATGCATAATTTATCATACATGTCACTCTTGATTCATTGCTTATCCCGGTACACCGCGGGAGGCACTCATATAGAGTCATATTTTGTTCTAGTATCGAGTTGTAATCATTGAGTTGTAAATAAATAGAAGTGTGATGATCATCATTAATAGAGCATTGTCCCAAATAACAAAAAGAGAAAAAAAGAGTAAGGCCAAAAAAAGAGAAATAAAAGGGACAATGATACTATCCTTTTTTTCCACACTTGTGCTTCAAAGTAGCACCATGATCTTTATGATAGAGAGTCTCTTGTTTTGTCACTTTCATATACTAGTGGGAATTTTTCATTATAGAACTTGGCTTGTATATTCCAACAATGGGCTTCCTCAAATGCCCTAGGTCTTCGTGAGCAAGCAAGTTGGATGCACACCCACTTAGTTTCTTTTGTTGAGCTTTCATACATTTATAGCTCTAGTGCATCCGTTGCATGGCAATCCCTACTCCTTGCATTGACATCAATTGATGGGCATCTCCCTAGCCCGTTGATTAGCCACGTCAATGTGAGACTTCTCCTTTTTTGTCTTCCCCTCACAACCCCCATCATTATACTCTATTCCACCCATAGTTCTATGTCCATGGCTCACGCTCATGTATTGCGTGAAAGTTGAAAAAAGTTTGAGATTACTAAAGTATGAAACAATTTCTTGTCTTGTCATCGGGGTCGTGCATGATGAGAGCATGTTTGTGTGACGAAAATGAAGCATAGCCAAACTATATGATTTTGTAGGGATAAGCTTTCTTTGGCCATGTTATTTTGAGAAGACATAATTGCTTAGTTAGTATGCTTGAAGTAGTATTATTTTTATGTCAATATTAAACTTTTGTCTTGAATTTTTCGGATCTGAACATTCATGCCACAATAAAGATAATTACTTAGAAAATTATGTTAGGTAGCATTCCACATCAAAAATTCTGTTTTTATCATTTACCTACTCGAGGACGAGCAGGAATTAAGCTTGGGGATGCTTGATATGTCTCCAACGTATCTATAATTTTTGATTGTTCCATGCTATTATATTATCTGTTTTGGATGTTTAATGGGCTTTATTATGCACTTTTATATAATTTTGGGACTAATCTACTAACCGGAGGCCCAGTGCAGATTGCTGTTTTTTTGCCTATTTCAGTGTTTCGCAGAAAAGGAATATCAAACGGAATCCAAACGGAATGAAACCTTCGGGAGAGTTATTTTTGGAACAAACGCAATCTAGGAGACTTGGAGTTGACGTCAAGGAAGCAACGAGGAATCCATGAGGCAGGGAGGCGCGCTCAGGGGGGTAGGCGCGCCCCCCACCCTCGTGGGCCCCTCGTGGCTCCATCGACCTACTTCTTTCGCCTATATATACTCAAGTACCCCGAAAACATCCGAGAGCACCACGATACCCTATTTCCACCGCCGCAACCTTCTGTACCCATGAGATCCCATCTTGGGGCCTTTTCCGGTGGTCCGCCGGAGGGGGAATCGATCACGGAGGGCTTCTACATCAACACCATAGCCTCTCCGATGATGCGTGAGTATTTTACCACAGACCTTCGGGTGCATAGTAATTAGCTAGATGGCTTCTTCTCTCTCTTTGAATCTCAATACAAAGTTCTCCACGATTCTCTTGGAGATCTATTCGATGTAATTCCTTTTTGCGGTGTGTTTGTCGAGATCCGATGAATTGTGGGTTTATGATCAAGATTATCTATGAACAATATTTGGTTCTTCTCTGAATTCTTATATGTATGATTTGTTATCTTTGCAAGTCTCGAATTATCAGTTTGCTTTGGCCTACTAGATTGATCTTTCTTGCAATGGGAGAAGTGCTTAGCTTTGGGTTCAATCTTGCGGTGTCCTTTCCCAGTGACAGCAGGGGCAGCAAGGCATGTATTGTATTGTTGCCATCGAGGATAAAAAGATGGGGTTTATATCATATTGCTTGAGTTTATCCCTCTACATCATGTCATCTTGCCTAATGCGTTACTGTGTTCTTATGAACTTAATACTCTAGATGCATGCTGGATAGCGGTCGAGGTGTGGAGTAATAGTAGTAGATGCAGAATCGTTTCGGTCTACTTGTCACGGGCGTGATGCCAATATAAATGATCATGCCTAGATATTCTCATAACTATGTGCTTTTCTATCAATTGCTCGACGGTAATTTGTTCACCCACTGTAGATTATGCTATCTTGAGAGAAGCCACTAGTGAAACCTATGGCCCCCGGGTCTATTTTCCATCATATAAGTTTCTGATCTATTTTACTTTACAATCTTTACTTTCCAATCTATATCATAAAAATACCAAAAATATTTACCTTATTATCTCTATCAGATCACACTTTCGCAAGAGGCCGTGAAGGGATTGACAACCCCTTTATCGCGTTGGTTGCAAGGTTCTTATTTGTTTGTGCAGGTACAAGGCGACTTACGTGTAACCTCCTACTGGATTGATACCTTGGTTCTCAAAAACTGAGGGAAATACTTTTGCTACTTTGTTGCATCACCCTTTCCACTTCAAGGGAAAACCAACGCATTCTCAAGAGGTAGCAGTACATGTCAAAAAGCTAAGTCACGATTCAATCCTCATGGTTTATATATGCCTTTGCCTGTACCTAGTGTTCCTTGGGAGGATATATCTATGGACTTTGTTTTAGGTTTACCTCGAACAAAGAAGGGGAGGGATAGCATATTTGTTGTCGTGGATAGGTTCTCGAAAATGGCACACTTTATACCATGTCATAAAAGCGATGATGTTGTTAATGTTGCTGATTTGTTCTTTCGTGAAATTATTCGCTTGCATGGTGTGCCAAATACTATTGTTTCAGATCATGATACTAAATTTCTTAGCCACTTTTGGAGATGTTATGGGCTAAGTTGGGGACTAAACTGCTTTTTAGTACTACTTGTCATCCCCAAACTGAAGGACAAACTGAAGTAGTAAATAGAACATTGTCTACTATGCTTAGGGTTGTTTTGAAGAATAATAAGAAAATGTGGGATGAATGCTTGCCTCATATTGAATTTGCTTATCATCGTTCAATGCATTCTACTACTAAGATGTGCCCTTTTGAAATTGTGTAGGGTTTCCTACCTCCTGCACCTATTGATTTGTTGCCTCTTCCATCTTCGGAGAAGGTTAATTGTGATGCTAAACAATGTGCCGAATTGATTTTAAAAATGCGTGAGTTAACTAAGGAAAACATTGAGCGTATGAATGCTACATATAAACTTGCTGGAGATAAGGGTAGAAAACATGTTGTGTTTACAGCCGGAGATCTTGTTTGGTTACATTTGCTTAAGGATAGATTTCCTAATTTGCGCAAATCAAAGCTAATGACATGTGCTGATGGTCCTTTTAAGGTGTTAGCGAGAATAAATGATAATGCATATAAACTTGAGCTGCATGTAGATTTTGGGGTTAGTCCCACTTTTAACATAGCAGATTTGAAGCCTTATTTGGGTGAGGAAGATGAGTTTCCGTCGAGGATGACTTCATTTCAAGTAGGGGAGGATGATGAGGACATCAATACCATTGTTACACCCACAGCTCCTGCTACTATACATACTGGACCAATTATTAGAGCTCGTGCATGCCAATTAAAGTACCAGGTACTTTCGTTTCTTGGTAATGATTCTAATGTTCATGAGAATATGATGCTGCCTAAATTGGATACATTTGTTTTGCTAACAAATGAAGGGCCTAGCTTGGAGAAGGATGAACAATTGAGCAAGAACAAGCATGGAGATGATGGCATGCGCAAGGGAAACAAGAACGGAGTTTCAAATGATGATTTCAGGACTTTGAAGCCACCATAATGAGTGCTTGAAGCCTTGGACGAAATATACAAGATGCCACTTCATAAATTTTGTCCAGAGGCTATTATAGGTGCTGCATCACCTTGTTTGTGGGTCAGGTCCCTATAATTTAGAAATACTTTATTATAGACTGTTTCTAGAGTCTGTATGTGTGGGGAAACAAGAGTTAGGGTTGGTTTCAGACCCCGCCCTCATGGGCCATGAAATTCCCCCCTCTTCCTCCATCTATACAGCCCTTTGGGCATCGTTTAGACTTTGGGTTTTGTTTAGATTAAAGTTCGCCATAGCTGCAACTTCGCGTACTTCGTTTGTGTTCAACGACCAGACAAAGGCGTCACAGAACCCCACCTTGATCAATAAAGCTTTCCTCTTATATTCGCAATATCCAGATTGCAATCTTAGTTTCTTGCTTGTTCTTCTTTGCCTGCAGGAAACATACCTTCGTGGTCAGGTTGATAATGCTCCGGCGTGGTCAATAACCTCTCGGAGTTGGTTTAGTGATTGCTAAGGCGCGACGTCCTCGCACGTTCGTAGTCGGATCGTCAAAGTTGACTTCCTCCAAAACGATAGCCACCATCTCATCGAAAGACGTGACACCTTTGCCTCTATCACTAAATGATGCCCTATGGGTTGTATATATGGAGGAAGAGGTAGGAATTTCGTGGCCCTTGGAGGAGGGGTCCGAAACCAACCCTAACTCTTGTTTCCCCACACATACGGACTCTAAAAATAGCCTATACTTGACTATTTCGAATTACATGGGCCTGGCCCAAAAATAAGGTGACGCAGCACCTATAATTGCCTCTGGACGAAATTTACGAAGTGGCATCTTGTATATTTCATCCAAGGCTTCATGCACTCGTTTTGGTGGCTTCAAAGTCCTCAAATCATCACTTGTAACTCCGTTCTTGTTCCCCTTGCGCACGCCATCATCTCCATGCTCAATCTTGCTCCAATGTTCATCCCTCTTTTCCAAGCTAGGCCCTTCATTGGTAAGCAAGACGAATGTATCCAATTTAGGCAGCATCATATTCTCATGAACATTAGAATCATTACCAAGAAACAAAAGTACCTGATAATTTAATTGGCGTACGCGAGCTCTAGTAATTGGTCCAGTATGTGTAAAAACAGGGGCTGTGGGTGTAACAATGCTATTGATGTCCTCATCATCCTCCCCTTCTTGAAATGAAGTCGTCCTCGACGGAAACCCATCTTCCTCACCCAAATAAGGCTTCAAATCTGCAATGTTAAAAGTGGGACTAACCCCAAAATCTTCAGGCAACTCAAGTTTATATGCATTATCATTTATTTTCTCTAACACCTTAAAAGGACCATCAGCACGTGGCATTAGCTTTGATTTGCGCAAATCAGGAAATCTATCCTGATGCAAATGTAACCAAACAAGATCTCGAGGTGCAAACACAACATGTTTTCTACCCTTATCTCCAGCAAGTTTATATTTAGCATCCGTACGCTCAATGTTTTCCTTAGTTAACTCGTGCATTTTTAAAATCAATTCAGCACATTGTTTAGCATCAAAATTAACCTTCTCCGAAGATGGAAGAGGCAACAAATCAATAGGTGCGCGAGGTAGGAAACCATACACAATTTCAAAAGGGCACATCTTAGTAGTAGAATGAAATGAATGATTATAAGAAAATTCAATATGAAGCAAGCATTATTCCCACATTTTCTTATTATTCTTTAAAACGACCATAAGCATAGTAGACAATGTTCTATTTACTACTTCAGTTTTTCCATCAGTTTGGGGGTGACAAGTAGTACTAAAAAGCAGTTTAGTCCCCAACTTAGCCCTTAAGCATCTCCAAAACTGACTAAGAAATTTAGTATCACGATTTGGAACAGTAGTATTTGGCACACCATGCAAGCGAATAATTTCACAAAAGAACAAATCAGCAACATTAACAACATCATCACTTTTATGACATGGTATAAAGTGTGCCATTTTCGAGAACCTATCCACGACAACAAATATGCTATCCCTCGCCTTGTTTGTTCGAGGTAAACCTAAAACAAAGTCCATAGATATATCCTCCCAAGGAACACTAGGTACAGGCAAAGGCATATATAAACCATGAGGATTGAGTCGTGACTTAGCTTTTTGACATGTACTGCAGCAAGCAACAAAATTCTCAACATCCGTCTCATCTTTGGCCAAAAGAAATGTGTAGCAAGTATATCCTTCGTCACCTTCACGCCAAAGTGTCCCATTAGTCCTCCTCCATGCGCCTCCTGCAACAACAAAAGACAAACGGAGCTAGCTGGAATGCATAGCTTGTTAGCACGAAACACAAATCCATCGTTAACGACGAACTTGTTCCATGTTCTACCTTCTTTACAATTCTGCGATACATCTTTAAATTCAGCATCATGCACATATTGATCTTTGATGGTCTCCAAACAAAATATCTTAAAATCAAGTCGTGAAAGCATAGTATAACGACGAGAGATTGCATCAGCAATAACATTTTCTTTACCCTTCTTGTGTTTAATGACATAAGGGTTAGTCTCAATGAATTCAACCCATTTAACATGTCTATGGTTCAGTTTTGCGTGACTTTTAATGTGTTTCAAAGATTCATGACCAGAATGTATAACAAATTCCTTGGGCCATAAATAATGTTGCCATGTTTCTAAGGTCCGAAAAAGAGCATATAATTTGTATCATATGTAGAATAGTTCAGACTAGGCCCACTCAATTTTTTAGAAAAGTATGCAACAGGTTTGCCATCTTGTAATAACACACCTCCTAATCCAATTCCACTAGCATCACATTCAAGCTCAAAAGTCTTATTAAAATCAGGAAGTTGGAGTAAAGGAGCATGTGTCAACTTATCTTTCAATACCATGAAGGCTTCTTCCTGTGCGGCACCCCAAACAAAAGGCACATCCTCCTTTATAAGCTCATTGAGAGGTGCAGCAATGGTGCTAAAATCTCTCACAAGACGCCTATAGAAACCAGCGAGTCCAATAAAACTCCTCACTTGTGTGACCGTTTTGGGCTGGTGCCAACTCTCAATAGCTTCAATCTTGGCTTTATCAACTTCAATTCCCTATGGAGTAACAACATAGGCAAGAAAAGATACTCGGTCGGTGCAAAAGGTGCACTTCCCAGGGTTACCAAACAAACGTGCATCACGTAGAGCAATAAAAACAGCACGTAAATTTTCCAACTGTTCTTCCAAAGATTTGCTATAAATTAGTATATCATCAAAATAGACTACCACAAATCGTCCAATGGAAGTACGTAAAACTTTGTTCATTAGTCTTATGAACGTACTAGGTGCATTAGTTAACCCAAACGGCATGACTAACCACTCATATAAACCAAACTTAGTTTTTAATGTTGTTTTCCATTCATCTCCCAGTTTCATACAAATTTGATGGTATCCACTACGCAAATCAACTTTGGAGAATATTGTAGAGCCACTCAATTCATCAAGCATATCATCTAGCCTAGGAATAGGATGACGATGACGAATAGTAATATTATTAATACCTCTACAATCAACACACATACGCGACGTACCATCCTTTTTAGGTACTAGTATAATAGGAATAGCACAAGGACTAAGAGATTCATGTATATAACCTTTGTCGAGCAGCTCATGTACTTGATGCATAATCTCCTTCGTCTCCTCTGGATTGGTACGGTATGGTGCACGGTTGGGTAGCGATGCACCGGGAATTAAGTCAATTTGATGCTCAATCCCTCGAATAGGTGGTAATCCCGGTGGCACGTCTTGTGGAAAGACATCGGCGAACTCCTGCAAAATGTTAGTGACAGCAGGGGGCAAAGAGGAAGGCAGGTCCTCGAATGAAAATAATGTCTCTTTGCACACAAAAGCATAGCAAACAGATTTGCTAAAATCTAGCTCATCAATATCAGATTTGGTGGCAAGTAAACATGCACTTTTCGATTTAATTTCAGAAACAACACTAGATGGTTTATTATTAGGCTTCATTTGTTGCTCAAATTCTTTTACCACAATCTGATTTTCACTATTATTTTTCTCCTGTTTTGATTTATTAGCTCTATTAATATCATCTTTCAAAATGGAATCAGGAGTCATAGGAAGCAAAGTGATATTTTTATCCTTATGAACAAGAGTATACTGATTGTTTCTACCATGGTGTACAAATTTTTTATCAAATTGCCATGGTCTACCAAGTAATAAGGAACATGCTTGCATAGGTACCACATCACAATCAACATATGTAGAGATACTAAAATGCACACGAACAGTACTTGTTACCTTAACCTTGCCGTTGTTGTTGAACCATTGGATGTAGTAAGGAAGTGGATGTGGTCTTGTGGTGAGAGATAGCTTCTCCACCATATCCATGCTAGCTAAGTTGTAGTAGCTCCCTCCATCTATGATGACGCGAGCAGAACGTTCCTTCACAACTCCCTTTGTATGGAACAAATTATGCCTCTGATTTTGCTCAGCTTGTGTGACCTCCACACTCAAAACACGTTGAGCAAGTAAACGGTCATACCTGTCAGCGTCTTCAGGAGCCATGTATTGTGTCTCATGATCAGAGTCATCTCCACCGTGTTCTTCACATGTAATAAGAGCCAAAGTCTCCTCATCATAGTCACTAGCGGACTCATACCCACCATCCTTATTAGCAATCATCACACGCTGAGATTTGCATTCTCTCGCATAATGACCTCTTCCCTTACAATGTCGACAAATAATATCACTTGTGTGCCCTGTTGATGGCATGGAAGAAGAAGAGCTTTGTGCAGGCCCGATAGGTGTGCTCTTTGTAAATAGTGGTGGTTGTGCCTGCTTTCTTGTATCACGGCTGGAGGTGGCACCTGATGGAGGTGCTGGTGCAGTGGAAGTAGAGGATGCACGTGGTGTCCATGATGAAGGTCGACCTGCAGAAAAGTTAGTTCGCGCCAATGCCTGTCGATGATGCACTTCACGTTTAGCTTTACAAGCAAGATGGAATAAACGAGTGATAATATTATACTCCTTATACTCTAGAATTGTCTGTATCTCTCTATTTAATCCACCCATAAAACGTGCAAGCATAGCTTCGTTCTCCTCAACAATACCACATATAATCATGTCAGTTTGTAATTCCAGATAATATTCTTCTGCAGAATTTTTACCTTCTCTTAAACGCTGCAATTTTTGAAGTAATTCACGTTGATAATATGGTGGAACCCAACGAGTACGCATAGCAGTTTTCAAAGCAACCCAAGTAGCACGAATAGGATATAATCTACAATGTTCAGACCACCAAACACATGAAAAGCTAGTGAAAGCACAAACAGCAGCAGGAACACGTCTCTCCTCAAGATATTGTAAACATGTAAATCATTGTTCAGTTTCTAACTCCCAAGTAACATATATATCAGGAACATATCTACCCTCAAATGGTGGAATATTCAATTTTAGTTTAGGAAAATGCTCATGATCTCGTATCTCAGGTGGTGGTGCAGCCCTACCGTTGCGATGATATGCATGAGGACGACCTGGTGGTGGTGGTGCTGGTGGTTGCACGTAGTTCTGATTTTGATCAACCTCATCCTTGTAATGGTCCTCCACCTCTGCAGTAGCAGCAGGAGCTACAGAAGCATCAACAGCGACACCAGAATTTTGACCAGGCTCAAGGGGAACGCGGTGTGCTCGTCCCACTTGATTTGGAAGGCGATGTTGTTGATGTTGTTGTTGTAGAGGTGCGATAGGTGCAGCGGGCGGTGGTTGTGGAAGACGCGCGAGCAACTCATTAAACTTGTTATCGAGCTTTGTTTCGAATGCCTTCTCAATGCCGTCTATCTTCTCCATGGCCTCTTCAAATCTGTTTAGCACATCTTCCACCTGTCCACTCATCATTTGCTGAAACTTATCATGTAACTCTTTGTTCGTCATGTTCTCCCAGTCAGTCTCGTCGGCTTGTGATCCTGCCATGGTTAGCAGCAATAGAAACACACAAGAATATGATCCTACAGACTACTAGGAAGTGGTGCTGGTGTGTCACAAATCCTTCAAGCGTATCTCAAAAATCTTACCAGTTCTTACCAAGCAGCGGGTGGTGATCGGCAACCGTTGTAGTCAAAACTCTCAAAAGCTTGTATAGAGCGATTTCCAGGGTGAGTCAAACGCAAAATCTCAACGATGCCCTAAGGGTTGTATATATGGAGGAAGAGGGGGGAATTGCGTGGCCCTTGGAGGAGGGGTCCGAAACCAACCCTAACTCTTGTTTCCCCACACATACGGACTCTAAAAATAGCCTATACTTGACTATTTCGAATTACATGGGCCTGGCCCAAAAATAAGGTGATGCAACACCTATAATAGCCTCTGGACGAAATTTATGAAGTGGCATCTTGTAAATTTCTTCCAAGGCTTCATGCACTCATTATGGTGGCTTCAAAGTCCTGAAATCATCACTTGTAACTCCGTTCTTGTTCCCCTTGCACACGCCATCATCTCCATGCTTAATCTTGCTCCAATGTTCATCCCTCTTGTCCAAGCTAGGCCCTTCATTTGTAAGCAAGACAAATGTATCCAATTTAGGCAGCATCATATTCTCATGAACATTAGAATCATTACCAAGAAACGGAAGTACCTGATAATTTAATTGGCATGCGCGAGCTCTAGTAATTGTTCCAGTATGTACAGCAGCAGGGGCTGTGGGTGTAACAAAGGTATTGATGTCCTAATCACTACTTCAGGGGGTGGCCTTGCCCCTTGCCGGGCTCGCCTGCCTGGCAAGGGAGGCTTTTCTCTTGACGATATCCTGCTTCACTGGTTTGATCTTGGTCCCTCTGATCTACATGTTGGTCCTTCGAATCTCTTGGTCTCTTGCACTCTGATTTGGGCTGGTGCTTCAATCTTGTTCTCGTGCATGTGCATAGTCTGGGCAACAGACCCAGGGTTTGTTGCACTGACACCACCCCGAAGAAGAAAGGCCGGAAGCGCAGCAGAAAGTGCAAGGGCAAGTCAATTATGGTCGTGGAAGGGTCACACAACTCTAGTTCCGCCAAGAAAACCAAGACAGAGAGCTCTAGCAAGGAAGCTACCGAGTGCACTGATTGTTGGGTAGCTGCGATGGGCGAGAAGGCCGGCAAGTCTGTCGGGTCGTACTGTAAGATTCACTTTACCAAGGGCCACAATCTCCAGGAGTGCCGACAAGTCGAGCAGCTGGTTGAGAAACAAAAGGCTCAGTATGAGAAGCGCGACGAGGAGAAGGGCCGGGATGGAACGGGTGGATCCGGCAAGAAGGGTCATGGTGGCCAAGGAGGGCGTCGCGGCAAAGCCAACCAACAGAAAGAAAAGCCTGCCAGGGGCAGGGAAAGTAGAGAAGAGGATGATGAGAGTGAAGAGGAGGATGACGACGAGTCCAGTGAACATGAATTCCAGAAGGCAACATAGGCCATGTGCATTGACGGTGGTGCATTTTTGCATTCCTGTCACCGCCAGCTTAAACAGTGGGCTCGTGAGCTCAACGCAACAGAGCAGGCAGCAGATGCTCAGAAGCCCCTTAAGTGGTCCCACACACCTATCATTTTTTATGTTGAGGACCACCCTGATCGCACAATTGTTGTACGGTGCTTGCCGTTGTTGGTTTCACCTACAATATGCAACCTCAAGGTCACGAAAGTGTTAGTTGATGGTGGGGCTGGCTTGAACTTGATCTCTCGATCAAGAGGTTGTAAATTCCTCATGAAGAGCTCGGGAAAAATGGGATGTTCCAAGGAATTAACCGAGGAAGGAGCCAAACCAAGGGAAAGATCACACTGCCGATAACGTTTGGCGGGGAACTGAACTACGGAATAGAGAAAATAGTGTTCAATGTTGTCAAGATCCCCTTGTCGTTTAATGGGATTCTTGGTCGCCTGGCATTGGCTAAGTTCATGGCAGCATCTCATTATGCCTACAACACGAGGAAGATGCCAGTGCCAATGGGTGTCATTTCCATCAACTCTGATAAGAAGGATGCACTCATATGTGTTGACAAGCTTTACAGAGATGCGGTTGCAACAGAGATTGTTAAGGCCACAGCTCCTACCAAGAAGAAGAAAAACAAGAAGCCTGGTAAGACCTCTAGTGAGAATTCCTGGAAGTGCGCCTCTTCGGAGTGTTGTGCACCCGTTGAAGACTTGCCTGAGAGCTCTACCGGCAAGAGGCCCAAGGCTACCCCACCTTCGATGAAGAAGGTTCCAGCAATGGAGGACGGCACCAGAGGTACTTTCACCTTCAGTGCCACTCTTGGAACCAAATAGGAAAGTGCGCTCATTTCCTTCCTGCGGGAAAATGTAGATGTGTTGCATGGCAACCATCTAACATACCCGAAGTTCCCAGGGAGGTAATTGAGCACCATCTTGCAGTCTGTCCCCACGCTCGGCCCATCAAGAAGAAGGTCAGAAAGCAAGCTTTGGAACGACAATAGTTTATCGCAAAAGAAATCAAGAAACTTGAAGCAACAGGTTTGGTTAAAGGAGTAATGCAGCCAACTTGGTTGGCAAATCCAGTCGTAGTGCGCAAAGAAAATGGGAAGTGGAGACTTTGTACTGACTACACTGATCTCAATAAAGCATGTCCAAAGGATCCTTTCGTCTTGCCCCTTATTCAGCAAATTGTAGACTCCACTACTGACTGTGAGTTGCTCTCGTTTCTTGATGCATATTCTGGGTATCATCAGATATTCATGCCAAGGAAGATGAGGAGAAAATCGTGTTCATTACTCCATTTGGCGCATACTGTTTTGTACATATGCCTTTCGGACTAAAGACCGTTGGTTCAACATTTGCGAGAGCTGTCCAGATTGGTTTTGAGCCATAGTTGCACAGAAATATAGAAGCTTATATGCACGATATAGTTGTCAAAACCAAGGACAAATCAACCCTCGTTCAGGGCTTGCAAAAAACTTTTGTGAACTTGCGCAAAATCAAAATGAAGCTCAACCCAGAGAAGTGTGTGTCCGGCTTCCCATCTGGCATGCTTCTTGTGTTCTTTGTGTCGTCTCGGCGTGGAATAGAAGCAAACCCCGGCAAGATTAAAGCTATCAAGAAAATTCAAGCACCTAATACTATAAAGGATGTATGGTGTCCTACTGGTTGTGTTGCCGCTCTCAGTAGGTTCATTTCAAGATCTGTTGAGTGTGCCTTGCCATTTTTCAAGAAATTTAAAAAGGCAGGTCTAGTAAAATGGACTCCTGAAGCGAAGGCTGCACTGCAAGATCTGAAAAGGTACCTATCCTCTACGCCAACATTAGTTGCACCTAAGCCATAGGAGCCGTTGATGTTATACTTAGCGGCAACAAACCAAGTGGTCAGTGTTGCGCAAGTTGCATAGAGAGAAGATGGTGATGAGGAGACAGCAGCGATAAGCCCATCCCAGAACAAGGCAGGGTTTTCACCGGCAGAATCCGACGCCGGCAAGACGAAAATGGTGCATGCAGAAGAAGTTGATCAATAGATAACACCAAAGAAGAAGTGGTGCAGCGACCAGTATACTTTGTCAGTTCTCTCTTGCGGGGAGCTAGATCAAGGTATTCTAGTGTGCAGAAGCTACTTTTCAGTCTCCTCGTGGCATCAAGAAAGTTGTGCCACAACTTCCAAGCACATGAGATCATTGTTGTCACTCGCTTCCCATTGCAGCGTATTCTAAGGAATCCAGAGGCAACTGGTAGGATAGTGGAGTGGGCATTGGAACTATCAAGTTTTGCACTCAAGTTTGAGAGCACTTCGACTATTCACAGCAAATTCTTGGCAGAATTCATCGCAGGATGGACGCCAACGCAAGATGAAGAGATTCAGGAATCAACTCTCCCCGGTAAAGAGACTGAGAAAGAATAGATCATGTACTTTGACGGTGCCTTCTCGCTGCAAGGCGCCGGTGCTTCAGTGCTGCTTGTCGCACCCATTGGAGAACATCTCAAGTACGTGGTTCAAATGTACTTTCCCAGGGAGAAAGCAACCAACAACACCGCAGGGTATGAGGGGATCCTTGCTGGTGTCAGAATTGCAGTAGAGTTGGGAATGAAAATTTTGATCGTTCGTGGAGATTCGCAACTTGTTGTGAAGCAAGTAAATAAAGATTATCAGAGCCCGTTCATGGAAGCATATGTGGAAGAAGTGGGGAAATTGGAGGGACACTTTGATGAGTTGCAAACAGAGCATATCCCCCATGCGGAGAACAACATTGCTGATCACCTATCAAAGTGTGCTGCCCAAAAGCTACGTGTGGAACTAGGAACTTTTGTACTCCATTCGAATCAACCATTATTTACTCCATCAACGCAAGCTAAAAAGATAAGAAAGTTGAACACTAGCAAATATTTTCTGACAGAGATTCATAAAGCCGCCAGTGAGAATGTTGCCGGGAGCACCAACGTGCTTGCCGGTGAGCAGCAGCTTCACACAAAACCAATGGTTCTTGTTCTTGAGGATAGCGCTCCCGCGGCCGTAGAGATGCCTTTAGTCCTTGTTGTAGAGCCACAAGCTCTGGCATGGGCGCAACATATAGTTCAGTTTCTCCAAACAGGAGAGCTTTCCAATGAGCAAGAGCCTAAGAAAGTAGCTCGTCAATCGAGTATGTATCAGTTTGTGGATAACATTTTGTACAGAAAGAGGCCAAATGGGGTGAAATTAAAGTGAATTTGCTGGGAAGATGGACTGAAGTTGTTGGCAGAGATACACAGAGGCATATGTGGCTCTCACATAGGATCAAGAGCCCTTGTTGGCACAGCTTTCCGACAATGTTTGTATTGGCTCACTGCCCTCCAGGGTGCAACTGAGCTAGTAACAAGATGTGAAGCATGCCAATTCCATTCAAACAACATACATCAGTCGGCACAAGCTCTCTGAACAATCCCTCTCTCCTGGCCCTTTTTGGTCTTGTTGGTGCAATATCTACCCTCTTGTGTTTTGGAGATTGTTGACAGAAACAGGTATGGACAGATTTGTTTGCTAGTGCATACAGAGAGAAATAGTCCATACAGAACCAAAGAGAATGTTGTCTCCGGTGCTGAGTTCGAGGAACTTCACCAAAGTAAATCTGCGTTGCAGAGAAGAAAGAGCTACATATGTTGAAGATATGTAGACAAGAAAATTGATGTGAAGGAATTAACCCCTCAAATATTTCACTGCTGAAGCGAAGCATTTGATTCGGTATTGTCGTCCAAAGAAATTAACTGCGGCGAATGGAACTCGAAGACAAAGTGAAGATATAGTATTCATTTCATTGTTCTTCTTTCATTCATTTGAGTCATAGGACCTCCATACTATTAAGAGGGGTATAGGTTCTCAGAGCTTAGATCTGTTGTGATGCTTAGCCCAAAACCTATGCAAGATGCGAGAGAAATCTCTTTATGTTCCGAATGATTACCTGGCAGTAGTAGACGTTGTTCTTCGTGCAGCAGGATATATCTTTTGGACTAAGGAATTAGCATTACTTGCTCCGCAAGTAATGTTACCGTTGTGCTAAAATTCCGACCGTTGGACTCGTGTCGCTTGGTCATTGGCTGCTCCTCGTGTCCAATTTGGTCTTTTCCCATCAGGGAAGGCTGCGGCTATAAATAGCCACCCCGCTCCAACATTGTCCGTTGGCTGCTCCATTTGAGATTTCTGGGAAGATTGATTTGAGCAACCACTCTCTGGGTGATTTGAGTTTAAGATCCACCAAGAGAAATATCAAGAGCCCAAACTTAGACAGTGGTTTAGCATCACAGTAGTTCTGAGTTAGAGTTCTTGTACCTGTTACTCTTGAGAGTTGCGCACCCTCTAGACGGATAGGTGTTGACTCGAGTGTTGAAGAGTTGTTGTCTTCACCAAGCAAGATCTTCAGCAACCAAGAGTGATTGTTGTTCGCAAAGGTCGGCCAAAGATTTGGAGACTGCCGACAAGTATCTACCACGAGTTAAATCAACTGGAGTCTGATCAGCTTTGACTTGAAGGAGAATAGGGTGAAGAGAGTTTATCTTCCGTGTTAAGTCACAACCCCTCCAACTAGATGTAGCCCTTTAGCAGAAGGGTGAACTGGTCTACCAAATCTTTCTGTCGCCATCGAGCACCATTGGTTCAATTTACTTCACTACAATACCTTCAGCAGTTTAGTTCGTGCTCTGTGATGCTAGTTTATCTGATCATTCATACTATGTTGCATATCATTTGCTTTTATTTCTTCTATCATTCCCATTAGTCATTGTTCGATGTCCACAACGTTGCACCCTCTTCATTATGTAATGCTATCTGAGTCCTTGTCATCTCTTGTGTCGTGAACTTCTACCTCACTCTGATTATTCCTCGATGTTATCTATCGTTATTCTTCTCTAGCTCTCTGTAATGATATTGTATCTGTTGGCATATTGCGTTACCATCATTATCATCAAGCCTGTTGTTTACTATGCTCGAACCATCATTGCATCCTACATTGAAGTTTTTGTTCCTCAATAGTAAACTTGATTGAGTTCATATCTACCAAACCTTTTTTCCGTTGTTGTGCTTGGGATCAGTTCAAAACTTTTGAAAGAAATTTTGAATCTCCCATTCACCCCCCCCCCTCTGGTCGATATACTCTCGTTCCTAATAGGTCTGGAGGCTCGATATCTTGGGCCCCTTCCCCTGTGCTACCGGGGGCTTTGAGTTCTGGTATGTTGCCATTGACAAGTTCACAAAGTGGCCTGAAGTAGAGCCAATGAGAAAGGTGACTACACAATCAGCCGTCAAGTTCTTCAAGGGACTAGTTTGCCGTTTTGGGGTTCCAAATCGAATCATCATCGACAACTGCACATAGTTCACGAGCTGCACCTTCATTCAGTACATCCAAGGCCTTGGGAGTAAGGTTTGCTTTGACTTTGTTGCTCATCCTAGAAGCAATGGGCAAGCAGAACGAACGAATGATGAAGTGTTGCGTAGCCTCAAAACAAGAACCTTTGACAGGCTGCATAAGTGCAGAAGACGCTGGATTGATGAGTTGCTGGTGGTTCTTTGGTCACTCAGAATGACACCAAATCGAGCTACTGGCCAAACACCCTTCTCCCTAGATTATGGTGCAAAAGCAGTGCTCCCCACGGAACTCACATACGGGTCACCTCGAGTGCTTGCTATGATGAGGTAGAGCAAGAGCAATTGCGGCAAGATGATGTTGTGCTCCTCGAGGAAGATCGTCCTCCGGTAGCTATGTGAGCTACATGCTACCAGCAAGCCCTACACCACTATCATAGCCACAAGGTCCATGGTCGAAGTCTTGAGGAGGGCGACCTTGTTCTTCGGTGCGTTAAATCCGCCAAGGGATCAAACAAGTTGACACCAAAGTGGGAAGGCCCTTATCGGGTAGCGCGAGTCACTAGACCCAGCACAGTCCGTCAGGAGACCGAAGATGGCATCCGTGTGCAAAACTCGTGGAATATTGAGCATATTCGCAAGTTCTACCCATGAGGCGCGGTTGTCGGGCCTTGCCCCGGCAACCCCCTTTTGTACAAGCTTTGTCTCCAAGACTTGTAACCCTTTGTACAAAGCCAGGCGTAGACCCTGTGCATATGTGAATAAAGATAAGTGTTTCACAACTTTTTATGCATATTTAAATATGTGTGAATATGCGTAGCATTGTGATTACATTTTGTTTGGATGAAATGGCTAACAAACTGCCAAGGTCTCCATACCATTCTTTTCTATTTTTTCTTTTTCTCAAAAGACAGAAGCATTCCTCGTGGGCATGTTTCCTGGGGGGGAGTGATGATGGAGTACCATTTTAGATGGCATTGACACACATTTCATACAATGAGAAGTACATGAAAGAAAGCTAAGTTGGAATTTTTTTCAACCAAAATTTCTTTGTTACATAATGTTTCCCTTGATTCGGATTTATACATGTATGAAAAACCTGCACGCGAAGGAATCTGTTATGTTCTCTTATATCTGCCTCGAGTCCGCTTGGCAAGATTTTTTGTAGCTGTGTTGAGACCGGCAAGTTGCTTTGCCGGATACCGCACTTCCAGCAGTCTGCTAAGGACCAGTCCTTCAAAGCGCTCACGGCAAGTGTGTGTTCAGCAAGTTTTCGAACTGCATAGGGCGTCGGATTCGAATCATACAAGAATAAAATAAACAGATAAGAGAAACAGTACACATTCATTTGGGCGCGACGAATAGCATATATTTATTGAAAATGAAAAGTGCTCGATAATGTTTTTCAGCCCTTTCTTTCTAGGGTTTACATCGAGTGCAACCTAGGCCAAAAGGGGGCACCTAGGCAGAGCGCTCCCAGCACACCAGACGATGGTGCTGCCGGCGCTCACCTGGAGATGATGGTGTTGCCGGTGCTTAGCTGGAGTCGGAGCTGTCATCCTTGATCTTGATGCCTGGGTCTTCACCAACGTCCTTCTTGTCGTTGTTGCTCGAGGAGGAGCTTTCGTCGTTGCTCGAGCTCTTGGCGCAGCACTCCATGCGAGCGCCTGAAGTCCCGAAGAACTTCACAGAGAGCATCTTGGACTGCACCAGCTTGAAGTGGAGGAGATGCTCCTGCCCCAAATAACGGGCACGAGCAAGGATTTCCACCCACCCATGAGGTACATGACGTCTTTGGCGGGGAACTCGATGTTCACCCAAACGGAGTCGTTGCAGCAGCCGTTCACGCGCAACCGCAACCCGAGCGGCTGGTCAGCCTCCATTACCCTGGTAAAGGGACGGGGGAGCGGCATCTGGCGACGGGTCGCGCAGCTCCACAATGAACTCAAGTGTCGTATCCACTGTATGGCCTTCTACCGGAGAAGGGGTGGCGGGGGGTGGAATGACGAGCGCCCTACTATGGCGACCCCGCCCTGAGCGCCGCGTCTTCCACGACCCCGGCCTGCAGCCCCACTGATACGTCTCCAACGTATCTATAATTTTTTATTGTTGCATGATGTTATATTATCAATCTTTGATGTTTTATATTCATTTACAATCAACTTTATATCATTTTTTGGGACTAACTTATTGACATAGTGCCCAGTGCCAGTTGTTGTTTTTTTTTCTTGTTTTTTACTTTGCAGAATATCAATTACCAAACGGAGTCCAAATACCACAAAACTTTTTGGAGTTTTTTTTCTGCCCGGGAGGAGGCCTGTGGTGCCCACTAGGAACCAGGGCACAAGATAATTGAATTGCTTATAAAATGCCTATGCATAGGAAGAGAGTTAGGCTCAAATGTGATTGTGACATGTTTCATGATGCTCTCTTTGTGTTTCAATTATTATCATTTATGTGAGCATCAATAAAATCTCAGGCCTATCATGATGGCTATAAAGAAAGCGCTTATTGGGAGACAACCCAATTATTATTATTTTTGTTTTCTTGTGTTCACACAATTATGCCTCTGTTATGATTGTCTTTTATGTTTTAATTAGTGTTTGTGCCAAGTAATGCCTTTAGGATGGCTTGGGTGATAGTTGACTTGATCCTGTTGGAAAATAGTAACTTCTACGTACAGTAGCAGAATTGTTAAAAATCAGTGGAGCGACGAAGAATTTTGAATGTTCTACACAAGATTGATATACAAATTGCCTACGTTTTCCTAATTTTTTGGAATTTTTGGAGTTGCAGAAGTATGGTTAAAGTACAGATTACTACAGACTGTTCGTTTTTTACAGATTCTGTTTTCGTTGCATTGTGTGCTTGTTTTGATGAATCTATGGATTATATCGACGAGTATAAGCCATGGGAAAGTTAGAATACAGTAGGTATAATGCAATAATAAAACATGAATGGGCTTGCAACAGTACTTAGAGTGGTGATCTGCTTTATTGTACTACCCGATCTCACGAAGGTTTTGTTAAGTTTTGTGTGATTGAAGTTTTCAAGTTTTTGGTGAGATCACGATGGATGAAGGAATAAGGAGTGAAAATAGCCTAAGCTTGGGGATGCGCATGGCACCCCAAGCTAATATTCAAGGAGTACCAAGCAACTAAGCTTGGGGATGCCCCGGAAGGCATCCCCTCTTTCTTCTATCCACCATCGGTAATTTTACTTGGAGCTATATTTTTATTCGTCACATATCATGAGTTTTGCTTGGGGTGTCGTGTATTATATGAGTCTTTGCTCATTTTGCTTTTTATTTTGTCACAATCATCCTTGCTCGACACACCTATTTGGGAGATCCATAATGACGCTATGGTTTGTTAGAATTGCTCTATGTGCTTCAATTAAATTTTTTGAGCTAGGAATTGCTCTAGTACTTCACTTATATTTTTTAGCATGGTGGTAGCTTAATTTTTGGAAGAGGCCCTCTCATGCTTGACTTAGATTATTTTTAGAGTTGAAATTTTTTTGAAGAAATATTTATGCTCTCGTGCTTCACTTAAATATATTTTGAGAGCTTGAAAAGTAGCAATGGTGATATATGAAATTAGTCCTAAAGTGATAGATATTCAAGGGGGGTATAAACAAAACTTTCATGAAGATCATTGGATATTATAAACTTTATTCCTTGCAGTAGTTTTGAGATATGGAGATAGTAATATGTGAGTCATGTTGGTGAGTAATTATGCTTAGTACAAATATTGGTATTAAGGTTTGTGATTCCCTATGCAAGCACGAAAGACAGTAGTTAGGCAATGAAGTTATATCCTACTTGTGGTGCATTATTTGGTGTTAGTTATGTTTAATGCTCGTTTATGATCGTTTTTGTTTTTTGGTTGGCCGGTTCTCAATCTATTTGCTAGCCTCATTTGTACTAAGCGGGAATACTGCTTGTGCATCCAACACCTTAAACCCAAAGTTGTGCCAAATGAGTCCATCATACCTACCTATATGCGGTATTTTATTGTCATTCCAAGTAAATTTGTATGTCCCAACGCTAATTTTCAAAATGAATTTCCTTTTTGTGTGCATGTACCGCTCATGAAGCGGTAGGGGGTGGCCAATATTTTCTATGCTAGATATTTTTTTATCACGATGAGTATTTATTCACTTGTCATTGCACGAGAGTGTGGCATGAAATAGGGATGCCCAGTCCCAAAATGAAAAAAAAATATGTTGCCAATAATAAATTTCTTGGAAAGTGTTGGTATGGAAGGCACCCGTGGATACGGCTAGCCATGGATTGTGAAAGAATGGTGGAAAAAGGTTATGTTTAGGAGCCGCCTATGATTTATCTAGCATGGAAAGTATTGGGAATTCTGGGTCATCTATCTATTATATAATTAAGACAGAAGTCAAATAAGCCACCATATTAATCCACATATATTAGATTATCGCAATTGTTAATTTTAGACATTGACGGTTGAGATTTAAAAGATGTAATGTTACATACAAATTTTATGGTCATGTACAGGCAATATAACACGTCACGTTACAAATAGTCTGGCATTCTAAACGGAGATATTGAAAGAAGCAGGAGCGCGCACGCTTTCCAAAAAATAAACTTACCAGATTGATTAACGAATAATAAAATTGGCATGCGCACGTGATGGAGAGAATCCCTTTCGTGGTTCTCTTTGCAACTGAACGTGAAGCCTCAGATTCTAGGTCAGGCAAAAGCCCAACATGCAAACCAGCAAAAGCCCAACAGCAGGAGCCCTCACGCCTGCCAAGAGTTTCTCAGAAAAAAAAGCAGAAGCCCACACGCTTGACTAAAAAACGCAGACGAGGTAGCCGTAGATTTCCTAAAAGCACACACGAGCTACCAACAGCAAATCTATAAACATGCAATTTTCTTCTTTTTTTCCCAACGGTATTGAAGTAAACACATACGACCAAGCAGGTAGACGCTCCAAGCATTCACTTTTCTTCACCAATCCATTACGTTAAAGTATAACACATTTTTTCAATAACATGTACGTCCTTGTATCAATAGCCCTCCTGAAAAAAAGGCAATCAGATTCCATACAAAACAATTCCATACAGCATGCACGTTCCTATATCAACAGCCAACCGAAATCCTCCTGTATAATCTCGCAAGAAAAAAGAAATCCTTCTGTAAAAAGGCAATCCAATTCCTCACAAGGAAGTTACATCTACTCCCTCTGCACCTAAATATAAGTATTTTTAAAGATTCCAATACGAACTACATATGGATGTATATGGACATATTTTAGAATGTAGATTCACTTATTTTACTCGGTATGTATTCCGTATTAGAATCTCTAAAATGAGTAATATTTAGCGACAGAGGGAGTAGGAACCAAGCCAATAAGAGTCCTCCCGTAAAAAGAAGCCAATCAGAATCCACACCAAAAGTCCATCTAAAAAAGAATCCACATGAAAAAAAATCATACGAAAACATGTGTTCCTAAAAAAACCAAGTCGACTGTAACCAACAACACAAGGCAGATGGAGAAGAAAAATGAATTAGCTGCATGTTGTGTTGGGCCACAACATACAGTATAGATGGGCTGGCTATTTGAGAATAGCCAACACCATATGTGTTTGCTTGGGCTTTTTTTTTTTGCATGGTAATACGTGTCTCATTCATATCATAAAGAACAAAGTACAAGTCACGTAAAGACCGACATGACAAAACTGAAAAGATAACAGAACATCATTTGTGTGTACAGGAGAAACTAGAAAAACTGAAAATTGACTGTACGAGAGCATAGTGCAAATAAATTAATAAAGTGAATTAATATAAATCAAGAACAGGCGATTAAGCCATGTAATTTAAGAGGGTTGTAATAAGATTGAATGAAGCACACATATTTAACAGCATTCCTATAAATAGTTAGATCCTTGGGTAAAACTAATAATATTTTCTTCACCATAGATTGTTCAAACTACAATAGGATTTATAGTTTTATTTACAAACACATATGGATTAAAATTGCGATAGTTATAGATCAAAATCGTGATAAAATCTAAAACAATGGATGTGACATATATATAGAAAACAGTGTGGCGCAATGTACAAGCTATGGGCTCTGACCCACAGCTTTTGCGAAAAATAATCTAAAACATTTTTCGTGAATCACAACTATAGCGGCTTAGGTTTAATAATATGAAATATGATAGTATGTTCTAGTGTCCAGTACTAAGCACAACAAACTGACAAAAGGCACACATGTTAGAAAACAACCAGAAGCGCAACGATCACACACGACTCATTATACAGCTGACATCAACCAGAAAGGTCTCGGATGAAAGATGATATATTTATGTAGTATAGATTTATATAAATCCATGGCTAAGGTTAACTAAAATATTAGGCACGTACAAAGAACTCAAATATTGAGATATACAGGTTGAGCCCAGATATATGCAAAATTATCCCAATCGCTAAGTTTAGATATTAACAGCTTATATTATAAGATGCAAGCGTTACATAAAAATATAGTCAGCAGCAAATATTATCACGTACACATGTCTAAACATGTAGACATGTCACAAGTACACACGTAAAAGTTGGCAGCGTGTCTTCCTCGATCGCTGACACAAGAATAAAAAGAACTTTTTAACACCAAAAGAAAGTTGTTTAACACCACCGGGTTAGAGGCAAACACAAATAGGACTCCAACATGCAAGGAAAGCATGGATGAGACAACCACGAATAGGACAAGCACATCTCACGTGCTGAGTACTAGCCAAATCAACCCATATATCGGCGACACAAGCATGCACCTAGATAGAAGTCACCCAAAAGTGCAACTTGAACACACAATCAAAAAATGAGGCATGCGACTTGACGCCTAATGAAGCCACACCCAACTGCTACACGCAACAAGCAACTCGACTTTGGACGAAGTAACTGGATGTTGGACGAAGACATGCCCAACAGCTTCTCATCCGATTCACAAAATTTGGTAATTATTAATTATTTAGTAAACAATTTTTCTTGATAAAATCTTCATAGTAATTTTATCAATTGATAGCTATATTTCTGTTCCATTTGAGGTCAAAACAGTATGTCATACAAGAAGATGAGCGATAGCGACAAGGTGACAAAATTGGAACACTCAATTTGAAGTATGGGAATACGGGATGCGGTCAATACTCCAGCTGATGAGCTTATCAACCTAGATATGATCTTCATGGATGAACATGTCTATTGCTTAAATATGTAATTGCAATTTTCTATTCTTTTAAAAAACAATTACTGAAGATATATCATAGATTACGCAGGGTCAAATATTTCATGCTACTATCTGGATGTGGATGGACACCTTCTGAACGATCTATTTATGCATTTAGCAATTTTAAGGTTGTGGGGTCCACCAAATATCGCCCGGTTTGCACACAGTACAAAGGTAAAGGAGGTCATAAGATCTCCAGAGGTTTTTCCTGATTATTATTTCATGTTTGTTACCAAGGACACACCACAATAAAAGCTAGAGAAAGATATACAACACTCAGATATGTTTACAGTTCTAACTAATGTTTCTAACAGAAAACCTCCTCCATGTGATTGCACTAACTTTTCAAATTAAACTCTTTGGGGGTGCTAAAATGAGAGTCACGGTGGGAAAAGTGTGCTTATTGTTTGACAGATAATGTAATTGGCAACTAAAATATAATAATTGTGAGTTTGTGACATCGACAATCAATAATTAGGCTGATGCTTTTACTGTCAATCAATAATTAGATGCAAGAATCACTTGCTAGGTCGAGATGAATTTAATATGATTGCTTTACTATGTTCTCTATTGCAGAATTCAGAGGGCAAGTATACGAGCACTTCACACAGAAAGTTATGGTATGAGTATTGTTTAGCAATGGAATGATAAAAACTTACTGATATTTCTGGATCATTCCCCTACACAAAAACTTGTATGGTTGCAGTAACACCTACATTTGGTAGCAGGTCGCATAGCAGGAGGGCAACAACTAACATCCGCCAGCAGAAGCTACTCACGTCTTGCTACTGTTCCCTACTCTCCGTGAGATCCCTCAATACCTCCGTGCCACCATCATCCAAAGCCTCCGGCTAATTAAACTTTGAGCAGTGTAGCCCGCACTCTCCTTGGCCATATCCATGTTCGCGTCGCCAGACTCGACGAGCTCGCCGAGATCCACGCACTCACCCAGCCACATGCGCCAGCGCCACCACCTCAAGGAAACAAAATTTAGACAAAAAATAAGCGACATGTAGATGTGTGATAGCATGGGGAATAGTTTACTGATGGTAGCAGCGACATATACCTTCGCCGGTGGCAAATCAGAGGAAATGGCGGAAGTGTATGAGGAGCCGGGTGGGGAACCGCACAGGAGCAGAGGAGAGTATGTTTTTCTTTTGATTCTGGGACCTGGGGCTATGGGCTGTTTTACTTAAAAAAGATATTTTTTTAAGGCACAAAAAGAAAAAAATTAGAATCAATTTTGTTTTGCTAATGAACCTAAAATATATGTTGGGCCTTTGTAGGCTTCATACATCAGCTATGCAAAATTTGGTACAGATTCTTTTTATTACTTCACCGTGAAATGCACAGATCCTGGCACACGTAAATAAAACATGAACCCTAAAAAGACATAAATAAAACATGAAAGAAAATACTCTAAAATAGCCTAAACATATACAACATTTAGCAAAGGATCATAGGATCCAAAACTTTAGAATTTTGAATGTGGATCATCAATATGATTATTAAGAATCAACAAACAATTTCCATCATAGGAAAACAAAATATAACATTAAACACACTTGCAGGAACTCAGTTTAGAAAGTATTAAAATACTTTTAGTATTTCACGAACAACTATTCAACAATTCAAAATGAATGACCTATGTAAGAAAAAAGGAAGAACAAAATGTCAGGTCAAACCGAAATAAGAATAGATGTAGAATTTAGAAAATGCATATAACTTTATGAGGCTTTAAAAATGGATACAAAAGAAACGCTCTTCTAAACGCTCTTATATTTATTTACATTGGGAGTAATACCTAATTGCCTAGAATCCATGTTCAAATCCATAATAAGCTTAAATAACAAAAGACGTATCAACTATCCTAAGTATAAAATATATAAAAAAACTATTCTAGCCACGCAATTGCGTGGGTGCACCCGCTAGTTTTCATTGACAGGAAAAGCATGCCACTCAAAATAATTTTATCTCTCAACTTAGGCTATGACCTCTAGCACCTCTACAAATCTCTGCTTCCCTCTGTGAAGGACCTATCTATTTACTTTATGCATTTTTCATTTTTATTTGACTCTCCATCTTCTCTTATAAAGCACCAACTAGGGAACACTATTATCACAATTGTGCATTTGATATAGCTAATATTTGAGTGTTTTTCATGGGCTAGGGATAGCTTTCTTTAGTGTTGATATTTTGAAAGACATGGCTGCTTATTGATATGCTTGAGCATTGATGTCCTCATGTCAATTATAGACTATTGCTTTGAATCATCTAAAAGTCCAAATGCCCATGCTAAAAAGGAAAATAATACATGATGAACATGTTAGGCAGCATTCCACATCAAAAATTATGTTTTTATCATTTACCTACTCGAGGACAAGCAAGAATTAAGCTTTGGGATGCTGATACGTCTCCAACGTATTTATAATTTTTTATTGTTTCATGTTGTTATATTATCAATATTGGATGTTTTGTATTCATTTACTAGCAACTTTATATCATTTTTTGGGACTAACCTCATAGTGCCCAGTGCCAGTTGTTGTTTTTTGCTCTTTTTTTACTTTGCAGAATATCAATACCACATGGAGTCCAAATATCGTGCAACTTGTTGGAAATTTTTTTTCTGCCCAGAAGACACCCAGGGAGCCAAAGGAGCGCACGAGAGGAGGCCCGTGGGCCCACTAGACACCAGGGTGCGCCAGAGGCCCCTGGTGTGCCCTGGTGGGTTGTGGAGCCCATGGGAAGCTTCTCCACCGACATCCACCTCTATAAATACTCTAAAATCCCCAAAACCCTAGGGAAGGTGAGAAAATACAGTTTCCGTCACCGCAAGTTACAGAACCACGATATCCAATCTAGAGGCCTTATCCGGCACTCTGCTGGAGGGGTCAACAATCACGGAGGGGTTCTTCATCATCCTTGTTGCTCCTCCGATGATGCGTGAGTAGTTTACCACAGACCTACGGTTCTGTAGCTAGTAGCTAGATGGCTTCTTCTCTCTTTTTGATCTTCAATACAATGTTCTCCCCGATGTTCTTGGAGATCTATTTGATGTAAATGACATTTTGCGGTGTGTTTGTTAGGAGCCGATGAATTGTGGGTTTATAATCAGTTCTATACATGAATATTATTTGAGTCTTTGTTGAACTCTTTTATGCATGATTGTTATAGCCTCATATTTCTTCTCCAAAATTTTGGTTTGGTTTGGCCAAATAGATTTATTTCTCTTGCCATGGGAAGAGGTGCTTTGTGATGGGTTCGATCTTGCGGTGCTCAATCTCAAACACAGAAAGAGACATGACACGCATGTATCGTTGCTATTAAGGATAAAAATATGGGGTCTATTCCTACATGAATAGATCTTGCCTAAATCATGTCATCGTTCTTATCGCTTTACTCCATTTTTTCATGAACTTAATACACTAGATGCATGCTGGATAGTGGTCAATGTGCGGAGTAATAGAAGTAGATGCAGAACCATTTTGGTCTACTAATCTTGGACGTGATTCCTATATACATGATCATTGCCTTGGATATTATCATGATTATTTGCTTTTCTATCAATTGCCCAACAGTAATTTGTTCACCCATCGTATGTTATTTTCTCGAGAGAAGCCTCTAGTGAAAACTACGGGCCCCAGGTCTATTTTCCTATCATATAAAACCGAAAATACCTTGCTGTTTTTTTACTTCATTTATTTATTTATTTTGTGTTGTTGCTAGATCTATTTATCAAATCTCATACAATTAATCTATCTCAAGACCGAGGAGGGATTGACAACCCCTCTTACGCGTTGGGTTGCAAGTTTTTCTTGTTTGTGTGCAGGTGTTGTTTACGTAGTGTTGCTTGGTTCTCCTACTTTATTTATAACCTTGGTTTAATAACTGAGGGAAATACTTACCTTTGATGTGCTGCATCATCCTCTCCTCTTCGGGGAAATACCAACGCAGATACAAGCAATCAGGAAGAATTTTTGGCGTCGTTGCCGGGGAGACATCGTCAACATCTATCATGTACCTACGCATAAACTCTCATCTCCTGCAATTAATTTATTTGCCATTTGCCTCCCGTTTTCATCTCCCCCACTTCTAAAAAGTTTTTTTTGCAAAAATACAAAAATATTTTATGTTTGCATTTTTGCTTGTGTTGCCATGTGCGTTCTATTTGCTTGCATCTTCACTTGCTAAAGATCAATTGATATGGATCCTCATCCACTCGCTAATCTTTTTTAAACATCCAATTATGATGAACCAATTGCTAGTGAATTGAGTGCACTAGATTACCTCTATGAAATTTTCTTCAAAATCATGAATCTAAAAATTGTGATGAAGTGTTAGAAGATGAAATTTATAAAGGATTCATTATAGCTCCTTGAATGAAAAGTATGATTACAATTATTTTACTATAAATTCTATTAATGTCAATTATGCTAATGATATGCAAAGCTACAAGCTTGGGGATGATAATTTTTTACTTCCACTACTTATTGCAATGATCATGATTGGGGTAATAACGTTTCTTATGATCTTGAAAAATTATTTAAGCCTCATGATGAATATGATATTGGTAATAATGTTTGCAACAATATTGAAAGTGGGTTTGGAAGAGCGTCAACTTTAGGTAAAAATAATCCCACATATTTGGTGAGTTTTCAATCTTATGAAATTTCTGATAAAAGTGGATTTGGAGAGGTCATGACTTTAGTTGACGTCAATTCCACTACCTTGGAAGATTGTAAAACTTTTATGCACGTGGATCATGGAGAAAAAAGTTTATATGCACCTATATTGTTGAATTTGATTATGATCCTACATGTAATTATTATGAGAGAGGAAAATATGGTTGTAGAAATCTTCATGTTACTAAATTACCTCTCTTCATGTTGACATTCTTATTGTTTATTTCTTCTTACTTGCATATGCTAGATACTTCATGTCTTGATAATTTATTTGCTTATAAAATGCCTATGCATAGGAAGAGAGTTAGGCTTAAATGTGTTTGTGACATGTTTCATGATGCTCTCTTTGTGTTTCAATTATTATCTTTTATGTGAGCATCAATAAAACTCAAGCCTATCTTGATGGCTATAAAGAAAGAGCTTATTGGGAGACAACCCAATAATTATTATGTTACTTTTTCTTGTGTTCACACAATTATGCCTCAGTTATGATTGTCTTTTTTATGTTTCAATTAGTGTTTGTGCCAAGTAATGCCTTTAGGATGGCTTGGGTGATAGTTGACTTGATACTGTTGGAAAATAGAAACTTTTACGTCCAGTAGCAAAATAGTTAAAAATCACTGGAGCGACAAAAAATTCTGAATGTTCTACAAAAGTTGATATACAAATTTCCTACATTGTCCTAATTTTTCAGAATTTTTGGAGTTACAGAAGTATGGTTAAAGTACAGATTAGTACACACTATTCTGTTTTTGACAGATTCTACTTTCGTTGCATTATGTGCTTATTTTGATGAATTTATGGATTGTATCAGGGGGTATATGCCATCGGAAAGTTACAATACAGAAGGTATAATGCAATAATAAAATATGAATGGGTTTCCAACAGTACTTAGAGTGGTGATTTACTTTATTATACTAACCGATCTCACGAAGGTTTTGTTAAGTTTTGTGTGATTGAAGTTTTCAAGTTTTCGGTGAGATCGCGATGGATGAAGGAATAAGAAGTGAAAAGAGCCTAAGCTTGGGGATGCACATGGCACCCCAAGGTAATATTCAAGGAGTACAAAGCAACTAAGCTTGGGGATGCCCCGGAAGGCATCCCCTCTTTCTTCTAACGACCATCGGTAATTTTACCTCGAGCTATATTTTTATTCGTCACATATCATGAGTTTTGCTTGGAGCATCTTGTATTATATGGAGTCTTTGCTTGTTTTGCTTTTGTTTTTTCATAATCATCCTTGCTGGACACACCTATTTGGGAGAGCCATAATGATGCTATGATTTTTTAGAATTGCTCTATGTGCTTCACTTAAATTTTTTGAGCTAGGAATTGCTCTAGTACTTCACTTATATCTTTTATAGCACGGTGGTAGCTTAATTTTTTCAATAAATCCTATCATGCTTAACTGAGATTATTTTGAGAATTGAATTTTTTTGAAGAAATATTTATGCTCTCGTGCTTCACTTAAATTTATTTTGAGTGCTTGAAAAGTAGCAATGGTGATATATGAAATTAGTCCCAAAGTGATACATATTCAAGGGGGATATAATAAAAACTTTCATAAAGATCATTGGATATTATAAACTTGGTTCCTTGTAATAGTTTCGAGATATGGAGATAGTAATATGTGAGTCATGTTGGTGAGTAATTATGCTTAGTAAAAATATTGGTGTTAAGGTTTGTGATTCTGTTATGGCGCTGCTAGAAGGAGGGCGCGAGAGGGCCGGCCGGGGGCCTTTCTGCCCACGGCCGGGCAAGAGGGAAGGGATTTCCTTCTTAATTCTTGCTTGATTAGATTGATACATCTCCTCTCTTTATATAGAGAGAGGTTTACTTGACTCCCAAGCAAGGCTTACTTGACCCCTAAGCAAGCAACCCTTATCTCTAATTAACCCTAAGACTAATGGGCCCATTAGGCCCATTATGTCTTATAACACTACACCCCACCGGACATGCAGCTTGTCCTCGAGCTGCAGCCTAACCAACTTATAACCATGACTCAACGCAACACAAACCTAACACCTAAAAACAAGCCTTTTACATCTCGGCTTGTGTTATTAATCTCAAACTGAAATAGATGGGACGCTTTTATTTTGGGCGTGCACGTGTACAGCCACCGGATCCCATGCACACCACGGACAAAAGAAGTGCATGTGTATGGCTGTTGGTCCTGACCGCATGTGGAAGAGTGGAGGGCTTGCGATGGAGAATGTCGAGGAGGGTGCGCTTCAACCGCTGATGTCGCAGACTTTGAGGTCGCTGCCCATGGGAAAACAGCATGCCCGCCGCCTGGGAAACCGATGCCCAAGATCCCGACGCAGCGGACGAGATCGAGGTCCTTGCGCAGCGAAGGGCAACTTGGAGGAGTGGCAGCTGCAGACCACGCATCTCCCGCGACACGCCGACGCGCTAGGAGGCGCAGCGCGAGCAACTGCAGCCTCACCGCCGCCGATACGTGGCGGGTAGCGATCAAGACAAGCGGTGGCTGCGGCTGCGGGACTTGATCTGCTGGATGTGGGCGCATACAGGATGGTGGCGGCGTTGATGGGAACAAGGTCGTCGCAGTCCGTCGTAGGGCATCCCATACTCTTGGCGGTGGAGTGACCGCGGTGGGCTGCTGCGGTGTCGCGGCCGGCGGCGGCTGCCGCTGAAAGCGCCGGGGCGGCGGAGAGCCGCTAGAGCGGCGGCGGCCATCGCAGCTGTGGCTGGCGGTGGTGATGGATGGATGGCGAACGGTGGCGCGTGGCGCGGCAAAGGCCGCTGGCGGGCGGCTGCCACGGGCTGGGCGGCGATGGGTGGGCGCGATGGGCGGCCCGTAGGACGGCGAAGAACATGTGGATCTCTGGACCGCTGGGTTAGGTCCCAGAAGACACCAACACCTCCTCCGGGGTGAGGACGGCGAGGGCGGGCGCGACGGAGGATCCTGGCGCGAGCAAGAGTGGGGCGACGGTCGTGGTGGTCGCCGGAGGCGACAAGGTGACCGGCAGCAGAAGAGACGGGCTTGGCGGCAGTGAAGACATGATCGAACCAAAGCTAGCTGATACCAAATTGTTATTGCGCTGCTAGAAGGAGGGCGCGAGAGGGCCGGCCGGGGCCTTTCGCCACTCACGGGCAAGAGGAAGGATTTCTTCTTAATTCTTGCTTGATTAGATTGATACATCTCCTCTCTTTATATAGAGAGAGGTTTACTTGACTCCCAAGCAAGGCTTACTTGACCCCCTAAGCAAGCGACCCTTATCTCTAATTAACCCTAAGACTAATGGGCCCATTAGGCCCATTACGTACTGTAACAGATTCCCTATGCAAGCACAAAATTCAATAGTTATGCAATGAAGTTATATCCTACTTGTGGTGCATTATTCGGTGTTAGTTATGTTTAATGCTCTATTATGATCGTTTTGATTTCTTGGTTGGACGGTTCTCAATCTATTTGCTAGTCTCCATTTGTACTAAGTGGGAATACTGCTTGTGCATCCAACTCCTTAAACCCAAAGTTGTGCCAAATGAGATCACCATACCTACCTATATGCGGTATTTTCGTGCCGTTCCAAGTAAATTTGTATGTGCCAACTCTAATTTTCAAAATGAATTCCCTTTTTGTGTGCCCGTACCGCTCATGAAGCGGCAGGGGGTGGCCAATATTTTCTATGCTAGATATCTTATTCTCACAATGAGTGTTTATTCACTTGTCATTGCATGAGAGTGTGGCAGGTAATAGGGATGCCTAGTGCTGAAGTGGAAAAAACATATTTATATGTTGTTAATAATAAATTCCTTGGAAAGTGTTGGTATGGAAGGCACCCATGGATAGCGCTAGCCATGGATTGTGAAAGAATGGTGGAAAAAGCAATAAGCTTTATTTAGCATGGAAAGTATTGGGAATTCTCCGTCGTTTTCACTTATAGGAAAAGCATGACACACACAAAAAATTATCTCTCAACTTAAGCTATGACCTTTGGCACCTCTACAAATCTCCGCTTCCCTCTGCGAAGGGCCTATCTATTTACTTTATGCTATTTTTAATTTTATTCGAGTCTCCATCTTCTCTTATAAAGCACCAACTAGGGAACACTATCTATCTATCTATATCTATACCTATACTAATTAGGCACTTCCTAAAAATTCCCACGTTAATCAATAATTAGGAGCCATTAATCTGGTGGGACCGAATTATGACGGTGCAGATCGATCCTTCTAATACTCGGTTAAAAGTGTGCTCAGTTGTGAAAAAAAATCCTAAGGCCCACTAACGAAAGCAATCTTCCATCTAAAAAACGAGGGCCTTTAGTTAAAAAATGAAGAAATCTTTATCCCTTTTTAAAGCAATATTTATCTCTTTCAGAAAAAAAATACGAGCCGCTCATATGGTGTGGCCAGATTATTACGGTATAGATCTAGAAGGATTTGTTCTCGGCTCCGATCTCAACTAATAAAAAAATCTCATCCCATGTAAAAAAATCCTCGCGTCACCATAAAGCAAAAATCCCCTCTGTTCCTCTCCCCATGGCATGGAATTGTTTCTTCTCCCCCTCGAAAGCAAATCCATGGTCTCTCTCAAGTTGGGGGCATGGATCCGCTCAGATTCTTTTACTCATACGACATGTAATATCCATTGTTTCTTTCTCTCCCTGTAGAAACCAAATCCATGGACTCTCTCAAGTTGGGGGCATGGATCCGGTGCCGTCAAGGAATTACTGCATCAAAGATTATTTCCCTTTTTGGATCAGGTTTGTTTTCTAAGATGATTTGTTTTATCTTTGTTTTCTTTCATATTCACACTTGAATCCAACGCAATTTTTTTGTTTAAATTCAGATTCAATTATTTTTCCTACTCTTCATGGATTGAATCTCGAATCTTCTCACGTACAACCTTTGGACATATCTTGGACAACTGAGCTTATACAAATTAAAAATTATGTATACACAAATAACATCAACGTCAGGAGCCTACTTCACCTGATCAGTTCCCATCATGGCCCAGGTTAGCAAATCATCTTCACGCCCAGTTTTTTTCTAGCAACTGTTTCCTCCATTGGTTAGATGATGAAATATGATGTACTGAATTTCGATCACATTTGTTATCCTGGCGTCATTCCCAATTGCTTACATACTACATGACAACCAAGAGCTAATCACAGTTCTGTATTGCAATTTAAGGTTCAAAACAATGGCATGTGATATGCTCAACGCAATTACCCATCAGAAGAATTCCACGAAAGTGAAGGCTAGGGTATTTATACTATAGGTTACCATTAACCTCAATAGCAATGAACTAATTTGCCTTGAAATTATACTACTTGATGTAGAGATCAGTTCATTGTAGAAGTATATGATTTTCCAACAAAAATGTCCTCCTGAGTTATAGAAGATATTATAAATATCGAGACATCTTCTCGCTGCATTATAGTTATTTCAGGGCACTAGGATACAGGAAGTTAAAGCAACATATGCTTGACAAATTCAGACTATTGATCCAATAATTGAGGTTCAAGCTAGGCTAACTCTGTGCATTTCATCCAGCGACACAATACTTAAGTACTTGCACACCACAAAAGTTCAAGAGATAAAAAAGTCTACAAAATATCAGAATAGCAAAATAGAGCTTCGCGTCTTGTAGCATTAAAGATATTCCCACAAGTTACGACCAAGAGCTTTACTTATCCTGTATGATTATATTTGATTACATTATTAACTTCAATGTTTCTGCATATTAATACCACTTTACTTAGCAGATATCATTGGCATATCAAGTTACATAGGGCATAGTGACGAAACAAATATATGTGTGTCTTTACTGTATGTAAGGTTTAATAACAAGTGCATGCAGAGTAGTCACTAGAGATGGCAGGTGCGACCAGAGTTTATACCTATTTCAGCATCCTTGAAACAGCTGAGCTCCAAAGGTGTAATATCTTATCTGCATTAATATGTAATCTTATCCTATCGTTTATGTGAATATACTTATATACATGCAAAGATAGGTAGTGCTTGCAAGATAATATTGTAGAAGAAACAGAGACGGAAGCCCACTTGCAAGGCACAATTCAAGAACAGATTCTCTATGAAAGAAGCTAAAAGAAATAACTGAAATTACATATGAATCTGAAAAGCATCTATATTATTATTAAATTTATATTATTTTATTATTTTTATTATGTGCTAACCTGCAACGGACATGAGAAGTTATATACTGTAGAAGCAACTATTGGAATCAATACATCAGATGACTGGTGCTACATAAGATGCAACAAATGGAACAAAAAGTACAGAAACAAGGGAACCACTTCTGCTATCCCAGGTGTGAAGAAAAACTTAATAACATGTCCAAGGTAAATTTATCAAAATAACATCTCATTGTTTAGATAATAATCATCCTGGACTAACCATATGTGCCATTTTTATTTCTAGGTACAAATTTAAGATGGAGATGTGACCCAACTTGAAACATGTCTGAGGATACAACAAATCCAGAGAGTATGTGGGCAGTGATTTGTTTTCCAGTTTAGACTGAATGATATCAAGTACAATTATCAAAATTGCTATTTATAAAATATTCTTAATTAGTTCTGAAAAAGATCCATCGGCATAACATGCAAATGTTCAACAGGTATCCGCTATTTGTACCACGATGTTATATATTGTTTCCTATCTGCATGCCATATATTTGATATTGAATTTTATGGCAATTAACACAAATTTATTATGTTTTTGTACAACCGTGTTGCCAGATACCGGATGTCTAACTGGACAGTCGGAGGCAGCTATAATTAGAACAAGAACTATAATTTTTATCTGGCTGAATGTCATGCGGTGTAGACATAGCATTCTTTCTGTTTTAAATTGTTCTCTCTACAAGACTTTATTTGTGAGCTAGGTACTTATGTCTTTATCAACATGTAAATAAAATGATTAGGAGTAAGGGTTCCGAACTGATTTGAGAAAAGCAAAATGAGTTAGTACTGTATGTATGCATCACAGATGTGGAGCTTAGACTCGCCAAAGATGACTTAGATCTAATTCCTAAAGTTATAAGCATAGAGGAAGCAAGATCAGTTTTTCGATTCCTACAACTGTTCTTTCTTAGATATACCCAACCATTCAGATCCAGTTTCTAAACAATAGGAAATTACATAATGTGAATCCTAAATTTATTAAACAAGTAATTTGGTAACCACACTATGCTTGCCTGCAAAACACCACTAACCTTAGCCGTTGCATCTGCCCAACAATATCCTTGGTGGCTCCTCTACCATACTCTCTCCGGGACACTTTTCATCTGGATGTAAACACATCCTACTCAAATTTAATTTCATTGACAGGAGATGGGATTTGGAGACCATCGGCCTGTGCCTATACACCAAGGCAAACGTAGATACGCACATGTTCCTACAAACGCAGGGCAAAGTTAGATGATGCATATTGAATGGATAAGATACTGCTCCATTCTTTTTAAAATGGATAAGAATCGCCGACGGTGCTGCAAGATGAGGAAAACTCTGCTCTAGGATGCGGGCATTGGAAGAGGTTGCAGCTTAGGCCGAGATAGCCTAGCACACCACAAGGGGGAACGGCTGGACGCACGGCGCTCCGGTCGGTGCTGCGATGCGGTTCGTGATGGACTTTGCGAGGGTAGCGGATGTGTCCACGAGAGCCGTCGGCGCAGCCTCTATCAGACAGAGCGCAGCTAAGAACGCACACCTCAGTAGCCACAGTTTGACCGACTACAAAAGATACAGTTATTACCAACAGAATTTGGTTTCATATTTAGAAAAAAGGAATAAAATAATACTGAGAGCATTATGTTAAATACTACTGACAAACATGTGAAACAAAAATCGGAATAATTATTTATCTTTCTAACATTTATTTTTCCAAATTGACCCTGAGCAAATAAATTATCTTTCTTTTTTGAGTTTGACAGAATTTTTGAAAAATACCCCCGATTCATATTAAATGTCATTCATTTAGTATGACTTTTATACAAAGTTGTACTAAAGCAGTGTCAATTAATATGGGTTTATTTCAGTCCTTTCGATGATGTGCGTCGGTGGGAGAAGACGTCACGTTCATAGGTGAAGCACATAGGGGTAGATGTGTGTCCGTTCATAGGTGTGAGTGTATGTACGTATCTATAAGTGTTTGCGTCTGTACTGCATTAAAAAAATGATGTCATAAATATTAGTATCGCAAATATTAATACATTTTATATAAACTTGGTCAAATTTTACAAGTTTGATTTAAGGCAAACTTGAACTTCAAGATTTTGTAATGGATGAAGCCCACCGCAAAAAGAAATACTCTGATCATAGTACACATGTTGTGATATCCTAACAAAAATTATTATAAATCATAACAAATAATTGTTGAGTATCCATTCCTCCCAAGAGTATGAGTTCTAGAATGGGCTGGTATCAAGCAGAAGAAGTCAACCTAAAAAGCTGAAATAAAAAAAGATTAGTAGGGTGGATGGATACAACCTTAGGATATAAAGAAAATGTAAGAACTAATGTCCCCACATTTAATTTTTTTTGTTGCTTTGCAAACCAACAAAGATGCATTATTTATATCTCAGAGTTCACCAAGAAAAATTCACCCACAAAAAAGAGTTCAAATTTAAACTACGACACCAATTTCTTAAATTGGACGGCATACTTTAAGAATGGATGTAAATTAATTAATATGGTTAATCACATAAATGGGTACACGAATAACCATGTTGTGCCTTCCGTGAAAAATCATATATGTAATGCAATAAATATGTATATGCTTGCCCGTGCAACGCACGGGTTGGCGACTAGTTATCATAATTGTGCATTTGATATAGCTAATGTTTGAGTGTTTTTCATGAATGGATCAATGATTGAGCATAATGGGCTAGGGATAGCTTATTTAGTGTTGATATTTTGAAAGACATGGTTGCTTATTAATATGCTTGAGTATTGGTGTCCCCATGTCAATTATAGACTATTGCTTTGAATCATCTGAAAAGTGCGTTATACCGACTAGAGGGGGTGAATAGGCAATTTTTATGAATTCTTCAATGAGGAATTTCAGGGTGAGGAAATTCCTAAGTGAAGAACTACTTGCAGCGGAATAAGTACTCAGATGCTAACATAACAGAACAGAAGCATGGTCATCATGATGAAATGAAAACAGACACAGAGTACCGAAAGTGTAGACACAGGATAAAACAGGATAAAGACAAACAGACTGAAGAAATTGAACTGAGGAAATTGAGAAAGCAGTCAAAGTCTTCAAACAAATATGAACAAGCACACAACACAGTAACGAGGAAATGAAAAGGTTGAGGAAATAGAACCAGTAGGCTTGGTGAAGACAATGATTTGGTAGACCAGTTCCAACTGCTGTGATGCAGTTATGCGTCTGTTGGAGCGGCTAGGTATTTAAACACGAGGACACACATCCGGACACACAGATCCTCACCGTATTCTCCTTGAGCTAAGGTCACACAGACCTCGCCCAATCACTCGTGGTAAGTCTTCAGGTGACTTCCAAACCTTCACAAACTCGGTCACTCGGCGATCCACAATTTCCTCTTGGATGCTCTAGACCATGACGACTAACCGTCTGGAAGATGCACAGTCTTCAAAGGTAACAAGCATTGGATCCACGCAGGATCAATCTCTTCAGTGATGCTCAATCACTTTGGGTTTGTAGGTTTTTGGCTTTGGGTTTTCCTCACTTAATGATTTTCGCTCAAAGTCCTCGGAGGATGGGATGCTCTCAAATGACAAGTGTCAATTTCTCTCGGGGCAGCCAACCAGCTGGTGGTTGTAGGGGGCGGTTATTTATAGCCTAAGGAGCAGCCCGGCATGATAAGACATAAATGCCCTTCAATGATATGACCATTGGATGGATAGATATTTTGGGACAGCTGGCGCGTAGCACAGCAACGGTCGGATATTTGAGGCTCAAATTCCTCAGGGCTATCATGTTCCTAACTTGTAGGCAATCCGCACTGGCGAATTCCTAACTCCTCAGTTAGAACAAATTCCTCAGAGACCAGAAGAACTTCATCTCTGTCACTAAAGAAATTTGACTGAACTGTATGAGATTTCCAATGGCTTCACTCGAAGGGATTGGTAGGTGTAAGATTTTGAGTTGAGCATCACATGGAAATTTTTTCTTAGTATTTCCTCGACCCCCTTTAACAGTACGGTGTTTCCTATGACTCAAGAAGGGGAAAAAGAAACTACGAAAACAAAAGTCTTCACGCTTCATGTTCCTCAAATGAATACCAAGTCTTCAGGATCACACCAATTTCTTCACTTTCATAGTCTTCAGATAGTCTTCAGAAATCCAAAGTCTTCAGTCGAAGATACTCATTTTTAGGGGTCGACATTCTCTGTAAATATCAAACTACTCATAGACTTATAGACATGTGTACACTCACAAACACATCAGTCCCTTAACCTATAAGTCTTCAATACACCAAAATCACTAAGGGGCACTAGATGCACTTACAATCTCCCCCTTTTTGGTGATTGATGACAATATAGGTTAAGTTTTCAACGTGGATAACCATATGAAGTGTAAATACTGAAATTGAGGAATTTGATTGCAAGATATAGAAGAACTCCCCCTGAAGATGTGCATAGTGAGGAATTTGCTTTTGAAGCAATGCACACTTGAAGAGTAGAATCATGGAGATCTCCCGCTATATCTTGTAATTCATACACGCATTTGACATATAATGTGAAGAATTTGAAATGCATGATGAAAATGGTGACTGATGTAATTCAACATGCGTGCATTAACATTAACGAGGAATAAGCATGCAGAAGAACACAACAAAAGTATCAGACCACCATAGAGTTTAAGTTTACAACTCGATCCAGCTGGAGGGAACTTTGACCTTCTTGAATTTCTTTGCTGGTGGTTGAGACCAGTCAAAGTCCTCCTTGAGACCCATTTGCTTTAGATCTTCTTCACCCTATAGATGTGACAGAACAGCCCAAGTGCGACCGAAGACTTCATGGAGGTAGTAATGGTTTTTCTTCACTGCATTGTGTGTAGCAGTCATGTTGTGAAGAATAGAACCAAACTGATGTTTAACCCATTTGTGGTTTTGATCCACCTTCTGGTGAAGACTAAGGAGAAGCTCACGGTCAGTCATCACCCTTGGAGTTGTGGCTTGAGGATTTGGCTTTGAAGCTTGTGCGGCAGAGTCATGAGTGGTAGAGTCATCATTGGTGGAGTAAGATGCAGCTTTGTGAAACTAACCATCCAATGGATGAATGCCTTCATCAATAACAGCAGGTGCCTTGCCCTTTTCATCAGCTGAGGAATTTGTCCTCTTGAGGACTTCAATTGGGGGCAAGTAGTTGAGGTGATTCTGAAAATCAGCCTTGTAGTTGAGTGAAGACCTTGTTATGAGGAATCTCATAATCCAAGGAGCATAAGGCTTCAAATCAAACAGAGAGAGTGCAACATTCGCCAGAGTCCTCATGAAGAAATCATGATAGTTGACAGGAATGCCATGCATGATATTGAATAGCAGATTCTTCATGATGCCAACGACTTCCTCATCATTCGAGTCGTGGCCTTTGATAGGACTCAAAGTCTTCGTCAGAATGCGATAGACTGTTTTTGGCACGTACAACAACTCCTTCACGAGGAATTTGGTCCTTGGGGCTTGACCGGGCTTCAGCGGCTTCATCAGAACTTGCATGTAATGAGCGGTGAGTTCAGGTTCATGGTACAGGCAACGAGCACCTTCAAGGGGAGGACTGATTGGCAGGGCATGAAGCAATTCAGAGGCTAGTGCTTTGAAGTGAGTATTCTCAGTCATCCAGTCCAAAACCCAAGAGTTGACATCGTCAGCATCTCCTATAATGTGCAGCGTTGCATAGAACTGAAGAATTAGCTCTTCATTCCAATCAACAATGTCAGAGCAAAAGTTAAGCAGTCCTGCATCATGAAGCACACTGAGTACTGGGGTGAAGCAAGGCAGTGATTCCATGTCCACGTGAGGAATATGCTCGTGGTCGAAGACTTTGTCTTTGTTGAAAAGCAGTGAAGAATAGAAATTGGCTTGGCTGGCAGTCCATAACCGCTTCCTTCTAAGACGAGAAGAGTCATATGGGTTATAGTCGGTGAGGAATACATGCTCGCCGAAGAAGTCATCAGCCTTGAATTTCTGCTTCTTTGAGAAGGGATCCTTTGGCTTGGGCTGAGGAGTATCAGTCAATTGCATCACAACCTCAGGAATCGCAATCTCAGGATCCACAGGCTGAGGAATTTCAGGTTCTTCTTTAGTGGCAGCCTGGGTCTTCAATTCTTCATTTATAATTTCATCAGCACTAGTGGTTGGAATCTCTTCATGGACAAACGGTGTGGGGTGCAGTTCTTCATATCCCATTTGAACTGTAGTCACTGGGGACTAAGGAATTTGTTGCAGAGGTGTGAACAGAGGAGAATTGGGGTGCTGAATTTTCCAAAAGTCATCGTTCATCACTGGAGTAGTGCACCCAATGTCCACATCACCTTCTTCATTACTCTTTTCTTGAACGCCAGCCTCTTCAGCAGTGAACTGAGGCATGGGTGATGAGACGATTGGGGTTGAAGGGATTGCATCCGCTTCAATTTCTTCATCCAACTGCTCTGACGAAGCAGCAGAAGGAATATCTTCATCAGATCCGCTTGGGATCACGTATTCTTCATCAAAAGGAACGAGTTCCTTTGATGGCATGCTTGAGACTGGAACAACATCTATTGGATTCTCAAAAGAACTAGTCAATTTCTTCATCTTCTTCGGAGCTGAAGAATTTGATGAAGTTCATGCTTTCCTTTTCTTCATAGTTGCACACTCTGCAGCCTTGGTCTTCTTCGCTTCTGATGCAGAAGGAAGAATAGGACTTGGTGTAGGTGCCGGAGGAGCAGAGGAAATTGGTGCAATAACTTCAGGCACAACTGATGCAGTTGCCCTGGCATTTTCAGTTTCTTGAGCACGTTGTTGAAGCTTCAAATTGTCCTGACAGTTTCTTCAGCGCAACACTAGTGGTTGCCACGGCAATTTCTTCGGTGGTGGAATGCGGTCATCAGCCCGGTACTCGAAGTTTCATCGGCGCCTGATTGTCATCGATTGGTGCTTGGCATGTTCTTCGATCGGTGGCGGATGCCTCGGCTGAGGAATTTCTTGTTGCGATGGAGCTGCAACATTGGTAGTGAACTTCTCGGTTAACTTTACAAACCTGACTTTGGCTCCAAGCCATTCAGCGCGGTATACGTCAAATTCATCACTGAGTTTCTTGATCTCAGATTGAATAGTGACAAGTTCTTCAGTTGTCATAGAGACAACGTTCTTCTTTAGGAAGCGCTCCTTCCTGTATTGCGCTTTCTTCAACTACCTGGCCTTTTCAAATTTCCACTTCTCTTCAGCAATGAACGCTGACAACATATGACTTTGGCCAGGTGTGAGATTCAATTCTGGCAAGGGAGTGTTTGGATCTTTGTGCCATAGATCAATGAAGTCCAGGATCTTCTTCGGATCCAGCAAAAGAGGCACATTTGTGCCTTTGGCTCTAGCGGCCCTGAGCTGTCTGATGATCTTAGCAAGTTCCTCATCATCAGCTTCGTCTTCAGCAGACGGTACTTGAAAGGCGACCTGCTTCTTGTGAGGACTTGGTCGAGAACCTCGTCCAGCAGTGGCCTTTGTCTTCAGCAGAGTGGGGCCAGTTGAGGAATTTGGTGGAGCTGAAGAACTTCCAGAGGCTCCTGAGGCAATAGAGATGCCTGTCGTCCTTTGGCACGAGGCAAGATGCACAGGTGCTAAGGATTTGGACGGAGGAGCTGAGGACTTTGGAGGGGCTGGTGCAGCTTGAGGAATTTGCCGTGAGGGCTTTCAAGAAATTGGTCGTGAGGGCATTGCTAAGGAGCTTGGTCGTGAGGGCATAGAGGTTGAAGCACTGGGCTTGTGAGCAGGCTTCTTTGCCATGGCCTTCTTTGGCTTGCTAGCAAAGGCCTCAGCAGTGGCAGCAGCAGCAGCAGAGTATTCATTGAATTTCCTCACTGCATCCTTAGCCATTTTGGCTAGCTTGGCCTGGCGCTTGGCCCATTCATCAGGATAGTCCTCACCACGCTTGAGGCTGGTAGGATCAGCTTCTTGGCCAGGTGCCAATGGAGGTCTTGGGCATGGAGGGTTAAGAGCGAATTTCTTCATGTACTTAGGAGTGACATATCTGTAACCTCTCTATCCTTTGTATGTGCACCTTGCACTGATTTTTGTCCTCCTTGCCATGTTTGGCCTCATCAGGTGTGCAATAATCCTTATAAATGTCATCTGGGATTTTGAAAGCAGTGTTGACCTCAGGTCTGTTTCCACCCTTCTGTGGCTTCTTGCCGTCAGCCATTTTCTTCAGCTGAGGAATATGAACAACAGAATTTTCTGAAGAGGTGTGCAACTTTTCTTTGAGGAACGCTGCAAATGATTTAAGTTGATGAGAACCTAGAGATTCAGCAGCGGACATGTGTACCTGTGAACAGAATATAGTTGCGAGGAATTTGGAGAGGTCATATGCGTTCTCAGAAGTTTTTGCAAAAAGAACCAAGTTTGAGGAATTTGACCAGATGAGTCTTGAGGAATTTCACTAAGCGCTCTTTGTCTTAGGTTCCAGAGTTGTACAGATTAAAAATCCACACAATTGAGGAATCTTGAAGAAAAAATGATGCTTAGGGAAACAGATCAAGAACAGATGATATGTGAGGTGTTTAGTGTGTGAAGATTTGAAGAATAAACACCTTTTGAAGATTTTGAGAAAAACTTCAGAATCAACAAGGGCAGTAAAAGTAACTTTTAATTACCCTTGACGAAGAACACGACGAACTGGGGAGTGTAGATTTAAAGCTCGTCGGTTCACATCTTCCACGCCCTAACTTGGCAGAGGAAGACAGCTACGACGGCGGCGGAGTGAAGAAATCTGCGGCCGGCGCGAGTACGACGGCGACGAGGTCGAGGCAGTGAAGCTCTTCCTCACCGGCGATGATGGAAGTAGAGGCGGCGCTAGGGTTTGAGAGCTCGAGCGAGGGAGTGAGGTCAAGCGGAGTAAATACGAAGTGAGGAAGGGGAGGGGTATTTATAGCCGAGGTGAAAAACCACTCGTCCGAAGAAATTGGACGAACGTGCCCCTGACCCTTCTCATTCGCGTGACATGTGTCACCCATGTACTGAGAGGTGGCGATCTTGTGAGATCGTGGGTGAATGGATAAGTATTATCATGGGATGTGGGATGGTTTAGGCGGCAACAGCCGAAAATTTAGATTAGAATATTTTAAAGTTTTCGTTCGCAAATTCTTCAGCTGACAAGGATACAGTGAAGATTTTGAACGGGTTTCAAATAGAACGCACATAAAGAATTTTGTGAATAGACTGGGTTGAGTTTAGCATAGAGGAGGAAGGGTCCGATCACATTCACTTAGCAAGAAAAAAAACATCTTGAAGAATTAGCAATAAGTGAATCTTGTAGAGGACATAAACTCATATATATATATAGCCAACGAAGAACAACAGCGGAAAGAGTGAAGACATTGCAAAGTTGAAGAATTTGAACAACTGAGGAATTTCAAAATTGAGGAAAAACTCAAATTGAAGATTTTTAACTTCTGGTGGTGGCGTGACCCACCGTATAAGAATGATGATTTCAGACACCGTGTACAATTGTCGTAGGGTTCTGAGAATCAAATTCTTCGTTAATTTCTTCACACTTAGAGTGTTAGTCTTCATTGATTGAAGAAAAATGTTTCTTCGCGTGTTGCACATCTAGGTCGTCAATTTTGCATAAGTGTTAGGATGAGTGTCCTTTTCAAAGAACATTCCAAGATTCTAGGATATTTAGCTCACACCTCAACTTGCTAAATCTCTTCTCATCCAAGGGCTTTGTGAAGATATCGGCTAGCTGTTCTTCAGTCCTTACATGCTCAATGGAGATGTCGCCTTTCCACACATGATCACGAAGAAAATGATGACGAATCTGAATGTGCTTTTTCTTTGAGTGCTGAACTGGGTTATGAGCAATCTTGATTGCACTCTCATTGTCATAGTAGAGAGGCACATTCTTCATGTTGACGCCGTAGTCCTTGAGAGCTTTCTTCATCCACAGCAATTGAGCACAGCAAGAACCAACAGCAATGTACTCAGCTTCAACAGTAGACAGTGGTACGCAGTTCTGTTTCTTCGAGGACCAACAGACCAAAGATCGTCCGAGGAAATGGCATGTGCCTGATGTTGACTTGCGGTCCACACGATCACCAGCATAGTCAGAGTCTGGATATCCAATGAGATTAAAAGCCGAGCCCTTGGGGTACCATAATCCAAGTGTTGGTGTGTGAGCTAGATATCGAAGAATATGCTTCACAGCCTTATGGTGTGATTCCTTCGGTGTAGCTTGAAATCGGGCACACATGCAAACACTAAGCATAATATCTGGCCTAGATGCACATAAATCCAATAGGGAACCAATCATGGAGCGGTATACCTTTTGATCAAAGTCAATACCATTTTCATCAGTGCATAGATGGCAATTGGTGGGCATAGGGATTTTGACACCATTGCAATCTTGCATGCCAAATTTCCTCAGTACATCCTTGAGGTATTTCTCCTGAGATATGAATATACCATTGCGCTGTTGACGAATTTGAAGACCTAAGAAGAATTTGAATTCTCCCATCATAGACATTTGATATTCTTCACTCATCATATAGGCAAATTCATCACTGTAACATTGGTTAGTACAGCCAAATATGATATCATCAACATATATTTGGCACACAAACAATTCACCATCATAAGATTTAGTGAAGAGAAGGGTCAAGTGAACCGGGTTTGGAGCCTTTCTTCATTCCTTCAAAGTATCATACCACGCCCGAGGGGCCTGCTTGAGGCCATAGAGGGCCTTATTGAGACTGAAGACTTTGTCAGGATTCTTTGGATCTTCAAAACCTGGGGGTTGAGCAACATATACTTCTTCCTCAAGCTTACCATTGAGGAATGCACTTTTCACATCCATTTGATATAAAGCGATATCATGATGGTTAGCATAAGCAAGTAATATGCGAATAGCCTCAAGTCTAGCAACAGGTGCAAAAGTTTCATCAAAATCAATTCCTTCAACCTGTGTGTAGCCTTGAGCTACAAGCCGTGCCTTATTCCTCACCACAAGGCCATTTTCATCTTGCTTGTTGCGGTAGATCCACTTTGTGCCAATGATATTGTGCTTGCAAGGATCTGGACGTTTGACCAGTTCCCAGACGTTCTTGAGCTCGAATTGATGTAACTCCTCTTGCATAGCTTGAATCCACTCAGGCTCCAGAAATGCTTCATCTACCTTAGTGGGCTCTGAGATAGAGACAAAAGCAAAATGCCCACAAAAGTTAGATAAGTGTGAAGTTCTTGAGCGTGTGAGAGGACCTGGAATGTTGATTTCGCTGATGATTTTCTCAATCTGCACTTCATTGCAACGCGAGGATGAGCTGGTTGTCGTTGAGGAATTTGATCAGCATTTTCTTCAGCGTCATTTTCCTCAAGTGCATCAGCATGATGTTCTTCACGTTCTGGAATGACTTCTTCAGCAGATTCTTCGGTCGGAATGACATCCTCAGTAGCCTTGAACTTGATGGATTCCTCAGGTGATTGTTCATCTAGCACAGGAGGTAGGTGCTCTCTTTGCGAGCCATTAGTTTCATCGAAATGCACATCTACAGTTTCAACAACCTTGTGGTGAACGTTGTTGAAGACTCAGAGGTGTCGTGAGTCCTTCCGTAACCAAGCATAAAACCTTCATGTGCTTTGGTGCAAATTTAGAACTGTGATGAGGATCTCTAATCCAACATTTAGCATCAAGACTTTGAAATAACTCACATTGGGTTTCTTGTCAGTGAGGAGTTCATATGCAGTCTTCTTGAAGAATTTGTGAAGATATACCATGTTGATGTTGTGGCACGCAGTATCAATTGCCTCAATCCAGAAACGACGAGGCATCTTGTACTCATCAAGCATAGTGCGAGCCATCTCAACAAGAGTCATGTTCTTGCGCTCCACGAAGCCATTCTGCTGAGGAGTATAAGGAGCAGATAACTCATGAGTAATACCAAGTTCATCAAGATAGTCATCAAGACCGAATTCTTGAACTCGGGCCCATTGTCACTTCGATGTGCTTGATCTTCACACCAAAGTTGGTTGAAGCCCTCGAGGAAAATCGTTTGAAGACTTCCTGCACCTCATGTTTGTAAGTGACAATATGCACCCATGTGTAATGAGAGTAATCATCAACAATAACAAAGCCATATAGAGATGCATCATTTGTAACTGCTGAATAATGATTAGGACCAAAGAGATCCATGTGAAGCAATTCAAATGGTCGAGTGGTAGTCATGATAGTCTTCGCTGGATGTTTGGCCTTGGTCATCTTTCCAACTTCACAGGCTCCGCACAAGTGATCCTTGAGGAATTTGACATTCTCAATGCCAATGACATGCTTCTTCCTTGCGAGCGTGTGCAGATTCCTCATGCCTGCATGACCTAGTCGTCGATGCCATAGCCAGCCTTCTGAAGCTTTTGCAAGTAGACATATAGCTGGTTGTGGTCCTGTAGAGAGATCAACAATATACAGATCTCCTCTCCTAAAGCCCTCGAAGACTTTAGAGTTGTCAGCTTCCATAATCACAACACAGCGATACTTGCCAAAGATAACAACCATATCAAGATCACAAATCATTGAGACTGACATGAGGTTATCCTAAGGACTCAAACAAGCATGACTTTGTCCATGTGTCGATCCTTTGAGATCGCAACCTTACCTAGACCCAATACATTGCTTTTGCCTTTGTCAGCGAAGATGATATGCTTCAGATGCGATGGAGATAAGGGAACATCCATCAATAGGTTCTTGTCACCAGTCATGTGATTTGTACATCCACTATCGAGGACCCACTCATTGGCTTTGGGTTGATCATCCTGCAGATGAATTAGTGCAGCTTACGAACTCATATACTTCATCAGTGAAGAATATGACATCAATTTCATCAAGCAATAAAACAGATAAAGCAGTATGAGGACATGAGAAATGAGGATTCATTTCTTCATGATTAGCATGCGTCCTTTTAGGCACTTTCAGGTCTCCAGCAAATTCTTCAGACGTTTAAGCACGTCTGGAGACCTAACCCTGCAAGAGTAGTTCTTTTTCTTCACCACACACATCTGAAGGGGTGGCAAAGAGTTCATCATTCTGCAAGCTCCATAAGAAAAAGGTGGCATTGAAACCAATCCATTTCGTTTCACATGAGAGGAGTTAGGGTAAGTGTTGGGAATATTACTATTGAGTATAAACCGGCCAGGAGGGGCCGGGTTATACCCATTGTCGGTGTCAAAACCGACGGATCTCAGGTAGGGGGTCCCAAACTGTGCGTCTAAGGCTGATGGTAACAGGAGGCAAGGGACACAATGTTTACCCAGGTTCGGGCCCTCGCTATGGAGGTAATACCCTACTTCCTGCTTGATTGATCTTGATGAATATGAGTATTACAAGAGTTGATCTACCACGAGATCATAGAGGCTAAACCCTAGAAGCTAGCCTATGGTATGATTGTTGTATATCTCTATCGACTAGCCTGGCCTCGGTTTATATAATGCACCGAGGCCTAGGATAACAAGAGTCCTAGCCGAAACACGCCGGTGGGGAGGAGTCCTTGTCTTGATCGCCAAGTCTTGTGGAATCTTCCTTGTATGCGGCAACCGTCCGGATCGCCCATGAGTATACGACCATGGGGTCCTCGCCCAATCCAACTGATCGGGAGACGACGTGGTGAGTACCCCTAGTCCAGACACCGCCAAGAGTTCTCTCGAACCGGTCTTCAAGTTAGGAACGCCTCGATTCTTCCGAACTGTTCTTCATCTTCGGTCGTCGGTCTTGAAAACCGGTTCAACAAATCTTCTCATCTTCGATCTTGAGGATCACCGAAGTGCATCCGAAGAGTTTACACGTTGGGTATCCGAGGAGCCCCTTTAAGTTTCCGGCCTTTATCAATGCCTTGTTATTTTTATGCCACGCCTCGGGTTTTGAAGTTGTTCCCGGGAGGCAGTGTCCTCTTGCGTCCGAGCTTCCAACATCGGACTGCATTCGAGGTATCCTTCACAGTCGAGCACCAATGCCGGACTGCTTCCGAGCTCCAACGCCGGACTGTGTCCAAGCTCCAACGCCGGACTATATCCGAGCTCCAACGCCGGATTATATTCGAGGTGTCATAGATCACCTTGATTCAAAAAGTTGAAAGAGTTTAGCTAAGCTTAATATCGAAAATGCCCTCTATGGAGCCAGCCACTGGCGCCCGAGCTTTATGCCGGACTGCTTCCGAGGTGGTGCACCACCTTGGCCATGGGACTGATTTTTATGAATTTAATTCCGAATTGTGCAATGTAATCTCTGACGAGATGTATAGCCAGTAGCCCTCAAGGTGTGTATTGGGCAAAAACCTGAGATGCACCTGAAGGAAAACATGAGATCGTTGATCCTAGTAGCCCCTGAGACTCAGGTCGATGCGCGAAATCAGCCTGAGGATCAACTCCTAGCTCGGCAGCATACGTAGGAATAGAAACGCGGTGTAATATATTAGGGAAAATAGTGATCGGCGAACAGGCCCCTGAGAGAGGGTCGTGAGAAGTCGCCGCAATATACTAGCTTGATGTCGGATAGGTCCTTATGGTACCTATTATTGTCCGAAGACATGTATGCACATAGTTCGTTCAAGCTGAACACTGAGCACTTTTAATTCTACTGCATTGAATAAGCAATGCAGTAGCCCCCGAGACACCTGGTCGGGTGGCAACACCAGATCAGGGGATCGATGTGCCCCTTTAATATTTACAAATAATGAGCACGAAGCCCAGTAGCCCCCGAGCCTTAATGTGGGCACGGGTGGGCCAATTAAGGATCGATATCCAGAGTAAAATCACAAAGTATGTGTAATGATTCTATGTATGACTCTCAAAGAGATATTCATATTGAAGCCCATGAAGACAAGGAATATGGCGCTTTACGGAGGAGATTTAACATGAAGGCCGAGGGCACAACGGCGGATTAAGGCATGTAGACATAAACCGCCGTTTGATATGTAACTTGTGTTGTAAGATAGGAAAGGGTAGAAACCGAGCCGGACACGTTTATGAGCCGGCCTCAGGATTCTGTAAACCGACGGGCATCAACCTATGTATATAAAGGGACGACCCGGCGGCGGTTTAGGGACAAGAAACAACAACTCGAGAGCCAGGCAAAGCGGATTCGCTCCCTGGTCATTGAAACCCTAGCAATTCCACATCAACTGGATTAGGCCTTTACCTTCACCGCTAGGGGCCGAACCAGTATAAACTCCTTGTGTCCTTTGCTCCGCTTTAACCCCTTTAAGCTAACCCGTCGCGATGGCTCCACGACTAAGTCCTTTCACTAGGAAATCTGCCGTGACAAAACCATGACAGTTGGCGCCCACCATGGGGCTATCGCACGATTGTTTCAAGTTCTTGGAGGGCAGCTTCGAAGGGCTCAAGGGATACGCGGTAGGCCATATGACTAAGAGTCGTCGCGGCAAGCTCTACATCGACGACGTAGGATGGGGCCCCGAGGCCGGCTCAATTGAGTACGGGTACTGGGTCCCCTTCGGCGGCATTCACATTTTCTTTGGCAAGATTGGCGAATCAGGCCCTGAGCCGGACATCTGCACCGACATCATCGAAACGACTCAGCATGCGAGACCCGCCCGGGTTCAGCCTGCCAGGAAGTGTGCCTTCGTGGGAGTCATCCACGGAGCGGAATCTAAGGTTAGATTGGAATCTGATGGTGAAACCGTCGTTTACTCGGGTGACGAGTCATCTACTGGAGAGACTGAGTCATTGTACCAACTGCAAGATGGCCGGTTCGGGGGCTGTTCCGATGGTCCCATATTTGGCGTATATGAACCGGGGCGAGTTACCGGAGGATGAAATTTTGGCCAGGCAGATAATCCGGCTGTCCAAGTCAATGACCATTATCCATGGAGAATTACATCATTGCAATGTGACAGGGGCGTTTCAGCATTGCGTGTCTCCTGAAGAAGGCCGTGAGATTTTGCGTGAAATCCACGAGGGAGATTGTGGTCACCATGCCGGTTCAAAATCTATGGTAGCCAAGGCCTTTCATCACGGTTTCTATTGGCTGATGGCTCATGCTGATGCTGAGGACTTGGACAAAAAGTGTGATGGCTGTCAGAAATTCTCACGGCGCGCTCATGTACCGGCTCAAGAGTTGAGGATGATTCCAATCAATTGGCCGTTTGCGACTTGGGGGCTAGATATGGTTGGGCCCTTTAGGAGATCTAAGGATAAGAAGACCCACCTTCTGGTGGCGGTTGATAAGTTCACTAAGTGGGTGGAGGCAGAGCCAGTCAGTAAGTGTGATGCAGCTACGGCGGTTCAATTAATCAAGAAGGTGGTTTTCCGGTTTGGCTTTCCACACAGCATTATAACTGATAATGGCACTAATCTGTCCAAGGGTGCTATGAAAGAATTTTGTCAACATGAGCACATCCGGCTTGACGTATCATCAGTGGCTCACCCCCAGTCCAATGGTCAAGCGAAGAGAGCCAATCAAGAGATCCTGAGAGGCATCAAGCCTCGGCTCATGGTTCCTTTACAACGGACGCCGGGTTGTTGGGTGGAGGAGTTACCTTCTGTGTTATGGAGCATCAATACCACGCCCAACAGATCTACGGGTTACACGCCTTTTTTCATGGATTACGGAGCAGAGACGGTTCTGCCTAGTGACATCCGTCATGACTCGCCTCGTGTGGCGGCTTATGTTGAAGCTGCCAATGAGAAGGCACAACAGGAAGCACTTGACCTGTTAGATGAGGAGTGTGACATGGCAGCAGCTCGTTCGGCGATTTACTAGCAAGATCCGCGTCGCTATCACAGCCGCCGGGTTAGAACCAGAACTTTTCAAGAGGGCGATTTCGGGTTCCAAAGGCACAACTCAAACATAGGCACCCACTGAGCACAGCTCAAAATATTGCTTGGGGGCTCTTTGCTTCTCAAAGAACAAAGAGTCGACACCCTTGTAATAGGCCATCAAGCCAGGCTTGGAAGCCAGGTTTATTCACCTAAAACCCCGGGTTATCCTGCCTTCTTTAAGTAAGCCACTCCGTCCAAGTAATCCTGGTATGACCCACCGAACGTTTGACAAGTCAATATCATAGACCCTGAACTTGTCAAAGTTAAAACGACGATTGGTTAATGTGATGTCCATCTTAAAAGGCTTTGTAAAATGGTTTAACTCAGTGGCTTGGCAGCCCATGAAAAGCCTCGATTTTGGGCCTGGCAGCCCATGAAAAGCCTCGCATGTTCTTTTATGCTTTTATTTGCCAAAATTTTCCTCCTTTGATGAGATTTATAATATTTTATGATAATCCGGAATTTATTGACCCGGCTTGGCTTTCAACTACAAGTTGTCAGTACATGATCAGTTATAATCTGGCGTTTATTGACCCGGTCTGGTTTCAATTACAAGTCACCGGTGTTATATGGATAATCCGGTGTTTATTACAATCCGGTACGATTTTATCATGAACCGGCACAATATGGAAGGAGTTGTCAGTACTCAAGATTGGGTTATCACCCTTACTACAAAAAGTTGGTCAACCAACGATGTGATTCAATGTCATAGGAACAGCTTGAATAAATTGCTACGGATTATGAACATAATATATCCTAAGCATGGCGGATTAATAGTCAAGCAAAATAAATATGCACGATGGCATAGCAGATCAAGTGTTTTGAACTAGCCTATTACAAGGCACTTTAATGCCCAAAATAATAATTGTTTTCGACAAGTGTTGCAGTACGCAGAAGGCTAAACCAGCCTCCGGATCATGACTCGTCACCAGGCTGACTTGACGGATGTGGATCATCTTGCCCCGGTTCATCCTCCTCCTCTCTACCCAGTGGCTGGAAGTCAATGGTTGCCCAATCGATCCCAGTTAGGGCTTGGAATACAGCTTCATCGCTTATAAGTGTGGACGGTTCAACGTTAGGGGCATAAGTATGCATACGGATTGGCGGGATAAGATTTTGAGCGACAGGAGTTGGTGCAGCAACCCGTTTGTTGTTGATGTCATAAATCGCCTGATAGTGTGAAAGATCAGTTTCTTCAGCCAATTGGCAAGACAGTGGACACATTTCCCTGGTTATGGCTCGGAGGTCATCATTGCCAAAATCTGATCCATCTTCCCTTAAGCTTGGATAGCCTTTACCTACATCCACCGGATCAAGATCAGGCACCCATGCTTTAGCCCGGGTTAGCGCGGTTAGAGCACCTGCCCTTGCAGCCGATCTTTTTAACTCTTCAAACCGGGCAGGCAGCATTGACAACCTTTCTAAAGTTTCCTTGATCAAGGTTGGGGGCGGCTTGTTATGAGAAGCAGTGCATATGATCCGTTGTGCGCCGGTATATAATTGCTCTATAAGAGTATAGGCAGCCTTCAATTTCTTCTGCATGTCAGAGCCTAGATGGGTAATGCGAGTTCCTGCATCATTACGAGCATCAGTAAACTGGCAACTGATGGGATAATATATGTTGAAGACTTAAAGCGAGGACATTTACCAAACACAGCAGTGGTCATGGCATTTATCTGTCGCTTTAAACCAGTCAGCTCTTCTACCACCGGTTTAAGGGTTGTTTCTGCATCCTCGGCTCTCTTTTGCAACATGATTTTCTCTATGTCCCAAACTGCCCGTTCCTTCTTGAAATCTTCCTTCAGCTTCTCCATGGCTGCTAAGGCACTGGTCAGTTCCTCTTTGGCTTTGGAGGTTTCTGCTTGCTGGGATTTGATGTTTTCTTGAAGATCAGCATTTTGGGCTTCCTTTTTGCTCAGCTCAGCCTATAAGAGACAGACTATCATGAGTTGGCAGTACAAATTTGAAGCACCAAGCACATAACAAGTTATACACTTGGTACTTGGGGGCTAATGCCTATTTGCTCGTTATCAGAAAAAATTTCAAGTCCCAAGCACAATACAAGTATTATTCTTGGCACTTGGGGGCTAATGTATAATTGCTAAGAGTAAACATTGGTAAAAGTCCCGGTTCATCTTAATAAGTTAAACCGGCCCTTGGGGACTACACAGTCGAAAGTGACAAGGTTATTATTCTAAAGTCCCGGTTCATCTTAATAAGTTAAACCGGCCCTTGGGGGCTACGCAAACAAAGTTGAGGTATTCTAAAGTCCCAGTTTAGATTGATATCATAAACCGACCCTTGGGGGCTACTGGAATTGATATTTGGATACAAGAGAAAAACAGGTATGCAGAGTTAAGCAGTAGTTACCTCATATCGTTCTTTCATCAAGTTCACTAAGCCGGCTTCATAGTCACGGCTTGTGTACAGACAGTTCAAGAAGCCAGAATGAATGTCTTGGGCATTGAGATGGGCGTAGCTTGACAAGTCTGCATTCCACTTGCCTTTGCTCATAGCAGAAAGCTCTTCCTTGGCACTATGCTTTGATAAAGCAACAGGATTACCAGGGGTAGTGTGGCCAAAGCCAGTAATCATAACATCATCTGCCTTGTCATCCGTAGCCTTGACTGGGCTTGACGGTTTATCAGCGGCGTGGACTGGGCTTGACGGTTTATCAGTGGCTCAGACCGGGCTTGTCGTTTTATCAGCATGGCCCATTGGATCAACTTCCACTTGTTCAACAACAAAGTCATAATATTGCGGTGGCGGATCATTAAGCATGACATCAGCATTTGTTCCTTCCGGGTCTGGAGTTTTTTCCGGTTCAATAACCACATTATCGTCAGCCGATTTATTTAACCAGGCCTTCTTGCTGGGCCTAGGCTTGGCACTGAGGAGAGCAAACATAAAGGTCAATACATCAGACAACTATAATATAGTAAGGATAAAATTAAAACATAACTCACCCAGGAACCATCTTGAGGGGTGGAAGTTGTGTGGTTGTTGACTCGCCACAGGATGAATGAGGTGTTCCCTGATAATTCGAATCAGACGGATTAAGAGGTTGTCGGAAAAAACCCGCCTTGGGGTAAGAAGTATCAGGAGTATAAGAGATCTCTGATCGATGTTTCCGGACTGGAGTATTCGGCAAACCGGCGGAGGTAACTACCTGGCCGCTGTGCCGGGTTGTGAGGCGAGCTTCGTGTTGCTGCTTCTTCAAAAGAAAGTTTGGGTCCAAGTGAGCTAGGGGGTGAGAAAATTTTACTTTCCGGTTTGCTTGACGGATTTTCTGTGTTGGCAGAGGATCTGAATCAGAGGAAAGGATAATTACCTCTACATCGTCAGCATGGCTGCCTTCAGCGTCATCCTGATAATAGCCATTGTTAATGAGGTGTATGAAAAATGAACCAAGAGAGTCAAGTTCTACCTCTGAATCCGGATTATCCAGATCATCATCAATGTTTGCGTCAGATGGTTCAGCATTTTTCTTCTTGGCAGGTTTTTTGATAACCTTTGTTTTGGGGCGAGGTGTCTTCGCTGGTTTATCCTGCGATTTCTTTTTCCAGAACGGATCATCGTCCTATCAAAAATTGATGAAAGATATAAGGGAAGAATATAAGGGTCGGATTAAAAGTAAGAGTTATGCAATTCTTACAGCTGGCGGTTTATTGAAAACACGAAGGACTAAGCCTGCTTTTGATGCGATACCACGGTTCATCTAATATCTTTTAACAATTTTCGTAATTTCAGCATCGTTAGCTGAATGTTGATATGCCGTTGAGGATCTTGTAAGTTCCCTGTATATTCACACATTAAACCGGGGCGACGGCTTAACAGCAGAATGCTCCAAGATATCCAGCAGCGAACAAAGTCAATGCCTGTTAAACCGTTCGCAACAAAGGCTCTGAGCTTGGAGAGTTGAGGTGCATAGTTGGACCGTTCCTTTGCATTCAGCCGTTGAGGGAATGGATGTGTACTGGTAAGCCGGTGAGCACGATAACCCGGCAGAGGATTTTCTTCAATGGGAGACATATCTCGGCAATAGAACCAAGTCTGGTTCCAATCTTTGGGATGAGTATGATGTTTGGCATGAGGAAAACTGACATCTTTCCTTTTTTGAATTGAAACCCTGCCAAGTTCAGTGTTGGGCCCATCTGTAAATTCAGTACAGCGGTTCAGATAGAAGAAATCTCTGAACAGTTCAACCGTGGGTTCTTCCTGCAGATAAGCTTCGCAGAACAGTTGAAAGTTGCAGATATTGGACACAGAGTTGGGCCCAATATCTTGAGGGTGGAGTTGGAAGCTAGCAAGCACATCACGGAAATTTTTTTATCTGGGGGGACTGAACCCACGACCCAGGTGATCAATGAATACAATCACTTCTCCATCCTTGGGTTCAGGAGGATTTTCTGGACCGGGGGCCCTCCAGTGTATGACATCTTTCTTTGCTAAGGCGTCGTTGCAACGCATCCATTCAATTTTTCTTCAGTAACCCGGGAGGGGACCCAGTTACAAGCAGAAAATTGTTTGGCCATTTCAATGAAAAGCTGGAAAAAGATTAATGTCGGTTTAAGATTCATGACTGACAAGTATAAAGCGACGCAAGATCAGGAGAAAACATGAGGTGTATACACATTGTTAAACCGGAGTCTGATATTAAAAGGTTAAAGGAATCGGCGGTTTAAAAGAGGGCTAATGGTACCTGCCGGATTATCATTTTATAAAATTTAAACCGCCTATGAAGGTATGGAAGGTACAGATCTAAAATAACTATTTGATGGAAAAACAGGTCTCGTAATTTGGCGTTGCAAATTTGGATCTACCATGTGATAGAAAATGGAAAAATATTCAGGGTTAAATATTCTGATACTTGAACAGTCGAGGATTCAGATGGGATTTTCTACTTAAAGAGAGATGCATTAGTGGAAACGAAGGATCATGGCCAAATTTATACAGGATAAGCATCAAAGTTTAGATCAAGAACTGTGGCGCAGATATGAACAGGGAAGAACAGCTTCGATCTTCGATGAACACCGAAACCCTAATGGCGGAGGAACACTTTGTGTGCTACCAAACGTCACAATGTAACTGGGTGATTATAAAGGTGCTCTATAGGTGTCCCCGATGGTACTTGTTGAGTTGGCATAGATCGAGATTAGGATTTGTCACTCCGATTGTCGGAGAGGTATCTCTGGGCCCTCTTAGTAATGCACATCATTATAAGCCTTGCAAGAATGTAACTAATGAGTTAGTTGCGGGATGATGCATTACGGAACGAGTAAAGAGACTTGCCGGTAACGATATTGAACTAGGTATTGAGATACCGACGATCGCATCTCGGGCAAGTAACATACCGATGACAAAGGGAACAATGTATGTTGTTATGCGGTTTGACCGATAAAGATCTTCGTAGAATATTTAGGAACCAATATGAGCATCCAGGTTCCGCTATTGGTTATTGACCGGAGATGAGTCTCGGTCATGTCTACATAGTTCTCGAACCCGTAAGTTCCGCACGCTTAACGTTTGGTGATGATCGGTAATATGAGTTTATGTGTTTTGATGAACCGAAGGTAGTTCGGAGTTCCAGATATGATCATGGACATGACGAGGAGTCTTGAAATGGTCGAGACATAAAGATCGATATATTGGATGACTATGTTTGGACTTCGGAAGGGTTCCGGGTGAGTTTGGATGAACACCGGAGTACCGGGTGGTTACCGGAACCCCTCGGGGAGTGTAATGGGCCTCATGGGCCTTGGTGGAGAGAGGAAGGGGCGGCCAGGGCAGGCCGCACGCCCCCTTCCCCACTAGTCCGAATTGGACAAGGAAGGGGGGTGGCGCCCCCCTTTTTTCCTTCCCCTCTCACCTCCTTCCTTCCCTCCTTCTCCTACTCTTGCAAGGGGTAGAGTCCTACTCCCGGTGGGAGTAGGACTCCCCATGGGGCGCGCCTAGGAGGCCGGCCCCCTCCCCCTCTGACGGTGTCCTGGACTAGGGGGTACTCACGACGTCGTCCCCCGATCGGTTGGATTGGGCCGAGGACCCCCATGGCCGTATACTCATGGGCCAGTCCGGACAGTTGCCGCATACAAGGAAGATTCCACAAGACTTGGCGATCAAGACAAGGACTCCTCCCCATCGGGCGATTCGGCTAGGACTCTTGTTATCCTAGGCCTCTGGTGCATTATATAAACCGAGGCCAGGCTAGTCGATAGAGATATACAACAATCATACCATAGGCTAGCTTCTAGGGTTTAGCCTCTACGATCTCGTGGTAGATCAACTCTTGTAATACTCATATTCATCAAGATCAATCAAGCAGGAAGTAGGGTATTACCTCCATAGAGAGGGCCCGAACCTGGGTAAACATTGTGTCCCTTGCCTCATGTTACCATCCGCCTTAGACGCACAGTTCGGGACCCCCTACCCGAGATCCGCCGGTTTTGACACTGACATTGGTGCTTTCATTGAGAGCTCCGTTGTGTGTTTGGCAAAAGGTCGATGGCTCGCCTGCAGATCAACTGCGACTTCGGCATCTTCGTCACCAGTTCGACTGGTCACCTTGGTTCGACCAAGGACTGCGCCCTAGCTCCAATCGTCATTTTCGGATGAGGGCCTTCATCAACATCAACTCTGATCTCTATCAAGATCATGGAGGAATCATCCAGGGAGCCCGGGGGCTTAACGTCAACATTACCCTCGGGCGACCGTACTATTTTTCTGGACAGCGAACTTGTGTCCGCCGCCACTGCCTCCTCAAGTGTCGTTTTAACGATTGCTTCAGTGGAATTGTGCGGAATTGAGTCTACAACAACCCTGGAAAATTTCGTCGCGTTCCGAAGGAGGAATCTCTGGCAATCCGTGATATATCGGAGCCCTGTTAAATCTGGACGAGAATCTGGATGAGTTTAGGGCGTGGTGTCCAGCTTCTAGCTCGGACGTCCTTTAGAAGATCCAACCGTTGATCGGCTGCGGAATTCCTATATCTACCGCCCCTCAACATTTCAGCTCGATCCGACCGTCCAAACTTCGGGAACCTTCCGATTAGTGCATCACTTTTCGGATCTGTTTTCTGCGCGAAAACGAATCCGACCCGAGTTCGTCTTTTTTATAAACGGGATTTCAGACATCCTTTTTAAAGGAAGTTTTGTATGGGGTATTGTGTTTTGTTTCCGAACACATCCCGCTAACTTTAAAATCTTTTGAACATGATCTTCAACATCATGCTGGTGTCAAACCAGTCCGGCAATATTGCTCCACGGCCGCCGACATGCGCTAAACACGTCGTCACTTTGTTGAGCCGAGCTCAACTTCTTCGGATCATCATCTCGGCAAGCCGAACAAGAGTTCGGCATCGGAAAGGATAAATCATCACCAACATCGCCGCCCCATGGATTATACGGATCAGGCACACCGACATCGCCGCACGGTCACTTCATCAAGCCGGCATTGACCACGTCACGACCTGCATTGGCAGGGCCGCACCGTTGCTCCTTCGAGCCGGTGTCCATCACGCCGACCTACTTCGACTCATCGGCTGACATCGAGGCTCCGACATCTCGGATGGACCGGGGGCTTCGCCATCTCTTCATCAACCTATACTCCAGAGACTTTGGCGTCACTGGCCGACCAGCTCCGTCACGTTAGCTGGACTGAGGGCTTTGCCTTGGCGAGCCAACCTTTGCCAGCATTGCCATGCCGTCGCTTTATCACCCGTCAGGCAATGGGTGTGCGGATCGAGTCCCAATTTTGGGAATCACCTTTCTTCGGATTGCTACAATAAATAAACCAGGTGCTATTAATCCTAGTATTTTTTGCTTGTTTGGGTTCATTTTTCCCAAGGAATTATTACTCTGGTTTGTCCATCATATGTACGCAGGTCTATCAAATGGTGGCGATTAACGACGATCGCATGGTGGTTCGGTCGGTTTCAGTACATAGTCCGTGAACGCCGCATCCGAACTCGGACCGACCTGTGAATTCAGCTCGCCATGCCTTTACCGCATCACCGACGCCCGCATCGACATTGACTTCAGCGCCAGCCATATTTCTTTTATTACTCACTTTGCATAAATTATTTATTATGCAACATTTTTTATTATTACTATTATCCCGGTCTGCACTATTTTTGTGCACATGAAAATGATCCAGCGGACTATATCCTTTAAGCGTCACCTCGGTGGGACGGGGCTTCGTCAACACTTGATTACCCCATGTCGGGGACTTCGGCATCACTCTGCCGGCCTGCATAGACCGTGCTATGTCACTACTTCGGAGTGCCGAGCTCTTTGCTCCGCCACCTCGGGACCGGCTTGGGGGATGGAACCTTGTCCCGCATCAAGCTCGGACCGCGTCATCAATACCGAACACATTAACCAGCTAAGTTGCCTTCATGATCAAAGTTTTAAATTTTTATTTTATGTTCGGTTCGCCCAAGCATTATACTGTTTTTGGAAAAAAGTTGCTTGTAAAAATTTCCTTGTCCAAACTTTGTTTGTGACGCACAAATTCAAATACCCCGTTTACTTGGGGGCTCCCTTGCTGGAGCTTTTCCTCTTGCATATGATTATGCTTGTACGGCTTCGTTCCTTGTTCGTGTATTACGCCACAATATGCACCATATTGACCTAAGTGATTTGCAAGCTGGGTTGCCTTGCTCCTGTGTTTACCCCTACGTTCCCGATTGTTCGGCTAGGGAGTAAAGGGAGCACCTCTGCGATTGTCACAATCGGGTTACCCGAGCCGGACCTCAGACTGGGTGAAGCCGAAAGCTAGCGCTCTTACTGCTTTCAATTATGGTCGGCACACAACGAAACTCATGAGTACAAAAAATCTATTGCACAAGTCTCATATTATCAATGAGCACCGAAGAAAGGTATCGGTGGGGGTACAATTTTCTTCGAAGATGCTTCTTACACTTCATCAGTAATATAGCATAAGTTCCCTGAGCGCGCTTGGTCTGTTACAGCCTTATGACCCGATTGCCTGTTTATCGGAAACACCATCGATATTCTCGACAGGTGGAGTACATAGCACTTTTCGGTCCTTGACCGAAGAGGGAGAAGCCGACGGCCGGTTAAGACGCGTTTAAAGTTCGGGTGAACATAGATATGATATAAGTACTTCGGTACATACAATCATTCTTTTACCCAAGTCACTCGGGGGCTCTTAAATTTATGTGAGCTGTTTTATAATAAGTGTTCTTCTTCTTAGTCGTTGCAAAGTCTTTTTTCTATCACTCCTTTTTTTCGACGCGAGTGTGCGGTCAATAGCCGGGGCGCCTAATTTCTCTCTCAAAGCCGCTAAAGTTTGCTAAACTAGCCTAACGAGAAGTACTCCGCCTTCGGGATAGGAGGTTGAAGCCATAGGCTGACCCGCTTGAAGTCTCGAGATAGGATGTGTCATGTTAAAGCACCACAGAAACACCATTTTTTCTAAGACCGATTTTCGATTTGTCACCGACCACTTGATCTAGTTCGGACATTAAACTTTTGAATAAGTTTTTTGGCTTTTTGAGCCTATGGCACTTTTAAACTATTTGTGCGTTTCCAGCACTAGTCTCGCTGTGCAACGCCGGACACCTTTGGGGATTCGGCAAAAACATTCTCGGATATTGCCATATATGCATCGGTTTCGAATTGTGTCTTCGGTCAATAGTTGGGTTGCCCGGCTCCTGTGCTTGCCTCCTACGTTCCGCTTTGTTCGACTAGGTGTGCCAAGGGAGAACCACTGCGATTGTGCTTCCAACTCGCATGGTCAAGCACCTCAGTGGAGAAAGCCAAAAACTAACTGTCACAATAGGCGTAAACTGGTCAGCGATCCGATGACTATGTTAAATGACGGGCCTTTCGTAACATTGGCCGAAGTGTATACGGCTTGACCTCGAATGTCGCCGAACACTAATCGATGGCTCATAGCTAGCTTCCCCAGTTTAAAGCTCCTATGACTAAGCGAAAGTTATAAAGCCCGCATATCTGATTGCCTCGTTTCCGCTAACACAACCGCCAGACGCACCGAGGCGTCGGCTAAGGGTTGTTTTGTTAGTGCGGAAACACCACGTAGTATCTACCAAGGGGTAGAAGCCGACGATGGGCCACTTTCAACTGATAAACGGTCGCAATGGAGTCAAAATAATGATGTAAAGTACTTGGATACATAGAATCATTACACATACTTTGTGATTTTACTCTGGATATCGATCCTTAATTCGGCCACCCGTGCCCACATTAAGGCTCGGGGGCTACTGGGCTTCGTGCTCATTATTTGTAAATATTAAAGGGGCACATCGATCCCCTGATCTGGTGTTGCTACCCGACCAGTGTCTCGGGGGCTACTACATTGCCTATTCAATGCAGTAGAATTCAAAGTGCTCAGTGTTCGGCTTGAACGAACTATGCGCATACATGTCTTCATACAATAATAGGTACCATATGGACCTATCCGGCATCAAGCTAGTATATAGCGGCGACTTCTCACGACCCTCTCTCAGGGGCCTGTTCGCCTATCACTATTTTCCCTAATATATTACACCGCGTTTCTATTCCTATGTATGCTCCGAGCTAGGAGTTGATCCTCAGGCTGATTTCGCGCATCGACCTGAGTCCCAGGGGCTACTAGGATCAGCGGTCTCATGTTTTCCTTCAGGTGCATCTCAGGTTTTTGACTGATACACACCTTGAGGGCTACTGGCTATACATCTCGTCAGAGATTACATTGCATAATTCGGATTTAAATTCATAAAAATCAGTCCCATGGCTAAGGTGGTGCACCACCCGAAGCGATCGGCATAAAGCTCGGGAGCCCGGTGGCTGGCTCCATAGAGGCATTTCGATATTAAGCTTAGTTGAACTCTTTCAACTTTTTGAATCAAGGTGATCTATGACACCTCGAATATAATCCGGCGTTGGAGCTCGATATAGTCGGCGTTGGAGCTTGGACACAGTCCAGCGTTGGAGCTCGGAAGCAGTCCGGCATTGGTGCTCGACTGCGAAGGATACCTCGAATGCGGTCCGACGTTGGAAGCTCGGACGCAAGAGGACACTGCCTCCCGGGAACAACTTCAAAACCCGATGCGTGGCATAAAAATAACAAAGCATTGATAAAGGCCGGAAACTTAAAGGGGCTCCTCGGATACCCAACGTGTAAACTCTTCGGATGCAGTTCGGTGATCCTCAAGATCGAAGATGAGAAGATTTGTTGAACCAGTTTTCAAGACCGACGACCGAAGATGAAGAACAGTTCGGAAGAATTGAGGAGTGTTCCTAACTTGAAGACCGGTTCAGGGGGCTATTGACAGTGTCCTCGACTAGGGGGTACTCACCATGTCGTCTCCCGATCAGTTGGATTGGGCCGAGGAGCCCCATGGCCGTATACTCATGGGCCAGTCCGGACAGTTGCCGCATACAAGGAAGATTCCACAAGACTTGGCGATCAAGACAATGACTCCTCCCCACCGGCGTATTCGGCTAGGACTCTTGTTATCCTAGGCCTCTGGTGCATTATATAAACCGAGGCCAGGCTAGTCGATAGAGATATACAACAATCATACCATAGGCTAGCTTCTAGGGTTTAGCCTCTATGATTTCGTGGTAGATCAACTCTTGTAATACTCATATTCATCAAGATCAATCAAGCAGGAAGTAGGGTATTACCTCCATAGAGAGGGCCCGAAACTGGGTAAACATTGTGTCCCTTGCCTCCTGTTACCATCCGCCTTAGACGCACAGTTCGGGACCCCCTACCCGAGATCCGCCAGTTTTGACACCGACACCCTCCTCCACTCCTTTATATACGGGGGAGGGGGAACCCCATAGACACACAAGTTGATCATTGATCTTTTAGCCGTGTGCGGTGCCCCCATCCACCATAATCCACCTCGGTCATATCGTAGCGGTGCTTAGGCGAAGCCCTGCGTTGGTAGCATCATCATCACCGTCATCACGCCGTCGTGCTGACGGAACTCTCCCACGAAGCTCTATTGGATCGTGAGTTTGTGGGACGTCACCGAGCTGAACGTGTGCAGATCACGGAGGTGCCATACGTTCGGTACTAGGATCGGTCGATTGTGAAGACGTAAGACTACATCAACCGCGTTGTCATAACGCTTCCACTTATGGTCTATGAGGGTACGTGGACGACACTCTCCCCTCTCGTTGCTATGCATCACCATGATTTTGCGTGTGCGTAGGAATTTCTTTTGAAATTACTAAGTTCCCCAACAGTGATATCAGAGCCAGGTTTATGCGTAGATGTTATATGCACGAGTAGAACACAAGTGAGTTATGGGCGATACAAGTCATACTGCTTACCAGCATGTCATACTTTGATTCGGCGGTATTGTTAGATGAAGCGGCCCAGACCGACATTACGCGTACGCTTACGCGAGACTGATTCTACCGACGTGCTTCACACACAGGTGGCTGGCGGGTGTCAGTTTCTCCAACTTTAGTTGAATCGAGTATGGCTATGCCCGGTCCTTGTGAAGGTTAAAACAGCACATACTTTACGAAATATCATTGTCGTTTTGATGCGTAGGTAAGAACGATTCTTGCTCAGCCCGTAGCAGCCACGTAAAACTTGCAACAACAAAGTAGAGGACGTCTAACTTGTTTTTGTGAGGCTTGTTGTGATGTGATATGGTCAAGACATGATGCTAAATTTTATTGTATGAGATGATCATGTTTTGTAATAGAGTTATCGGCAACTGGCAGGAGCCATATGGTTGTCGCTTTATTGTATGAAATGCAATCGCCATGTAATTGCTTTACTTTATCACTAAGCGGTAGCGATAGTTGTAGAAGCAATAGTTGGCGAGACGACAACGATGCTACGATGGAGATCAAGGTGTCGCGCCGGTGACGATGGTCATCATGACGGTGCTTTGGAGATGGAGATCAAAGGCACAAGATGATGATGGCCATATCATATCACTTATATTGATTGCATGTGATGTTTATCTTTTATGCATCTTATTTTGCTTAGATCGACGGTAGCATTATAAGATGATCTCTCACTAAATTTCAAGGTATAAGTGTTCTCCCTGAGTATGCACCGTTGCAAAAGTTCGTCGTGCCGAGACACCACGTGATGATCGGGTGTGATAAGCTCTACGTTCACATACAACGGGTGCAAGCCAGTTTTGCACACGTAGAATACTCGGGTTAAACTTGACGAGCCTAGCATATGCAGATATGGCCTCGGAACACTGAGACCGAAAGGTCGAGCGTGAATCATATAGTAGATATGATAAACATAGTGATGTTCACCATTGAAAACTACTCCATCTCACGTGATGATCGGACATGGTTTAGTTGATATGGATCACGTGATCACTTAGATGATTAGAGGGATGTCTATCTAAGTGGGAGTTCTTAAGTAATTTGATTAATTGAACTTTAATTTATCATGAACTTAGTACCTGATAGTATTTTGCATGTCTATGTTGTTGTAGATAGATGGCCCGTGATGTTGTTCCGTTGAATTTTAATGCGTTCCTTGAGAAAGCAAAGTTGAAAGATGATGGTAGCAATTACACGGACTAGGTCTGTAACTTGAGGATTATCCTCATTGCTGCACAGAAGAATTATGTCCTGGAAGCACCGCTAGGTGCCAAACCCGCTGCATGAGCAACGCCATATGTTATGAACGTCTGGCAGAGCAAAGCTGATGACTACTCGATAGTTCAGTGTGCCATGCTTTACGGCTTAGAACCGGGACTTCAACGGTGTTTTGAACATCATGGAGCATATGAGATGTTCCAAGAGTTGAAGTTAATATTTCAAGCAAATGCCCGAATTGAGAGATATGAAGTCTCCAATAAGTTCTACAGCTGCAAGATGGAGGAGAATAGTTCTGTCAGTGAGCATATACTCAAAATGTCTGGGTATAACAATCACTTGATTCAACTGGGAGTTAATCTTCCTGATGATAGTGTCATTGTGAAATTCTTCAATCATCGCCACCAAGCTACAAGAGCTTCGTGATGAACTATAATATGCAAGGGATGGATAAGACAATTCCCGAGCTCTTCGTGATGCTAAAGGATGCGGAGGTAGAAATCAAGAAGGAGCATCGAGTGTTAATGGTCAACAAGACCACCAGTTTCAATAAAAAGGGTAAAGGGAAGAAGGGGAACTTCAAGAAGAACGGCAAGCAAGTTGCTGCTCAAGTGAAGAAGCCCAAGTCTGGACCTAAGCCTGAGACTGAGTGCTTCTACTGCAAAGGGACTGGTCATTGGAAGCGGAACTGCCCGAAGTATTTGGCAGATAAGAAGGATGGCAAGGTGAACAAAGGTATATGTGATATACATGTTATTGATGTGTACCTTACTAATGCTCGCAGTAGCACCTGGGTATTTGATACTACTTTTGTTGCTAATATTTGCAACTCGAAACAGGGACTACGGATTAAGCAAAGATTGGCTAAGGACGAGGTGACGATGCGCATGGGAATGGCTGCAAAGTCGATGTGATCGCGGTCGGCACGCTACCTCTATATCTACCTTCGGGATTAGTTTTAGACCTGAATAATTGTTATTTGGTGCCAGCGTTGAGCATGAACATTATATCTGGATCTTGTTTGATGCGAGACGGTTATTCATTTAAATCCGAGAATAATGGTTGTTCTGTTTATATGAGTAATATCTTTTATGGTCATGCACCCTTGAAGAGTGGTCTATTTTTGATGAATCTCGATAGTAGTGATACACATATTCATAATATTGAAGCCAAAAGATGCAGAGTTGATAATGATAATGCAACTTATTTGTGGCACTACCACTTACATCATATTGGTGTAAAGCGCATGAAAAACTCCATTCTGATGGACTTTTGGAATCACTTGATTATGAATCACTTGGTAATTGCGAACCATGCTGTCGGTGTAAAAACCGGCGGATCTCGGGTAGGGGGTCCCGAACTGTGAGTCTAAGGCGGATGGTAACAGGAGGCAAGGGACACAATGTTTACCCAGGTTCGGGCCCTCTCTATGGAGGTAATACCCTACTTCCTGCTTGATTGATCTTGATGAATATGAGTATTACAAGAGTTGATCTACCACAAGATCGTAGAGGCTAAACCCTAGAAGCTAGCCTATGGTATGATTGTTGTATATCTCTATCGACTAGCCTGGAATCGGTTTATATAATGCACCAGAGGCCTAGGATAACAAGAGTCCTAGCCGAATACGCCGGTGGGGAGGAGTCCTTGTCTTGATCGCCAAGTCTTGTGGAATCTTCCTTGTATCGATAACCGTCCGGGTGGCCCATGAGTATCTGACCATGGGGTCCTCGGCCCAATCCAACCGATCGAGAGACGGCGTGGTGAGTACCCCTAGTCCGGACACCGTCGATAGCCCTCGAACCGTCTTCGTTACGAAGCTCCTCGATTCTTCCGAACTGTCCTTCATCTTCGGTCGTCGGTCTTGAAAACTGGTTCAACAAATCTTCTCATCTTCAATCTTGAGGATCGCCGAAGTGCATCCGAAGAGTTTACACGTTAGGTATCCGAGGAGCCCCTTTAAGTTTCCGGCCTTTATCAATAACTTGTTATTTTTATGCCACGCCTCGGGTTTTGAAGTTGTTCCCGGGAGGCAGTGTCCTCTTGCGTCCAAGCTTCCAACGTCGGACTGCATTCGAGGTATCCTTCGCAGTCGAGCACCAATGTCAGACTGCTTTCGAGCTCCAACGCCGGACTGTGTCCAAGCTCCAACGCCGGACTATATCCGAGCTCCAACGCCGGATTATATTCGAGGTGTCATAGATCACCTTGATTCAAAAAGTTGAAAGAGTTTAGCTAAGCTTAATATCGGAAATGCCCTCTATGGAGCCAGCCACTGGCGCCCGAGCTTTATGCCGGACTGCTTCCGAGGTGGTGCACCACCTTGGCCATGGGACTGATTTTTATGAATTTAATTCCGAATTGTGCAATGTAATCTCTGACAAGATGTATAGCCAGTAGCCCTCAAGGTGTGTATCGGTCAAAAACCTGAGATGCACCTGAAGGAAAACATGAGACCGCTGATCCTAGTAGCCCCTGAGACTCAGGTCGATGCGCGAAATCAGCCTGAGGATCAACTCCTAGCTCGGCAGCATACGTAGGAATAGAAACGCGGTGTAATATATTAGGGAAAATAGTGATGGGTGATCAGGCCCCTGAGAGAGGGTCGTGAGAAGTCGCCGCAATATACTAGCTTGATGCCGGATAGGTCCATATGGTACCTATTATTGTCCTAAGACATGTATGCGCATAGTTCGTTCAAGCCGAACACTGAGCACTTTGAATTCTACTGCATTGAATAAGCAATGCAGTAGCCCCCGAGACACTGGTCGGGTGGCAACACCAGACCAGGGGATCGATGTGCCCCTTTAATATTTACAAATAATGAGCAAGAAGCCCAGTAGCCCCCGAGCCTTAATGTGGGCACGGGTGGCCGAATTAAGGATCGATATCCAGAGTAAAATCACAAAGTATGTGTAATGATTCTATGTATCCAAGTACTTTACATCATTATTTTGACCCCATTGCGACCGTTTATCGGTTGAAAGTGGCCCATCGTCGGCTTCTACCCTTGGTAGATACTACGTGGTGTTTCCGCACTAACAAAACAACCCTTAGCCGACGTCTCGGTGCCCAAGGCGGTTGTGTTAGCGGAAGCGAGGCAATCAGATATCACGGGCTTTATAACTTTCGCTTAGTCATAGGAGCTTTAAAGCGGGAAGCTAGCTATGAGCCCCGGTTAGTGTTGGCGACATTCGAGGTCAAGTCGTAAACACTTGACCAATGTTATGAAAGGCCCGTCATTTAACATAGTCATCGAATCGTTGACCAGTTTCGCCTATTGTGACGATCGGTTTCGGCTTTCTCCACTAAGGTGTTTGACCATGCGATTTGGAAGCACAATCGCGATGGTTCTCCTTAGCACACCTAGCCGAACAAAGCGGAACGTAGGAGGCAAGCATCTGGGCAGGCAACCCAACTATTGACCGAAGACACAATTCAAAACCGATGCATATATGGCAATATCCGAGAATGTTTTGCGAATCCCCAAAGGTGTCCGGCGTTAATCGCGAGACTAATGCTGGAAAGGCACAAATAGTTTAAAAGTGCCATAGGCTCGAAAAGCCAAAAACTTATTCAAAAGTTTAATGTCGAACTAGATCAAGTGTTGGTGCCAAATCAAAATTGGTCTTAGAAAAAAAAAGGTGTTTACATGCGTGCTTTAACATGACACATCCTATCTCGAGACTTCAAGCGGGTCAGCCTATGGCTTCAACCTCCTATCCGAAGGAGGAGTACTTCTCGTTAGGCAGTTTAGCAAACTTTAGTGGCTTTGAGAGAGAAATTAGGCGCCTGCTATTGACCGCACACTCGCGTCGAAAAAAGGAGTGATAGAAAAAGACTTTGCAATGACTAAGAAGAAGAACACTTATTATAAAACAGCTCACATAAATTTAAGAGCCCCGAGTGACTTGGGTAAAAGAATGATTGTATGTACCAAGTACTTATATCATATCTATGTTCACCCGAACTTTAAAGCGTCTTAACCGACCGTCGGCTTCTCCCTCTTGGTCAAGGACGAAAAGTGTTATATACTCCACCTGTCGAGAATATCGACGGTGTTTCCGATAACCAGCAATCAGGTCATAAGGCTGTAATGCAGACAAAGCGCTCGGGGAACTTATGCTATATTCTCGATGAAGTGTAAGAAGCATCTTCGAAGAAAACAGTACCCCCACCGATACCTTTCTTCGGTGCTCATTGTTAATATGAGACTTGTGCAATAGATTTTTTGAACTCATGACTTCCGTTGTGTGCCGACCATAATTGAAAACAGTAAGAGCGCTAGCTTTCGGCTTCACCCAGTCTGAGGTCCGGCTCGGGTAACCCGATCGTGACAATCACAGACGTGCTCCCTTTACTCCCTAGCCGAACAATCGGGAACGTAGGGGTAAACACAGGAGCAAGGCAACCCAGCTTGCAAATCACTTAGGTCAATATGGTGCATATTGTGGTGTAATACACGAACAAGGAACGAAGCCGTACAAGTATAATCATATGCAAGAGGAAAAGCTCCAGCAAGGGAGCCCCCAAGTAAACGGGGTATTTGAATTTGTGCGTCACAAACAAAGTTTGGACAAGGAAATTTTTACAAGCAACTTTTTTCCAAAAAAAAAAGTATAATGCTTGGGCGAACCGAACATAAATTAAAAATTTAAAACTTTGAGCATGAAGGCAACTTAGTTGGTTAATGTGTTCGGTATTGATGACGCGGTCCGAGCTTGATGCGGGACAAGGTTCCATCCCCCAAGCCGGTCCCGAGGCGGCGGAGCAAAAAGCTCGGCACTCCGAAGTAGTGACATAGCACGGTCAATGCAGGCCGGCAGAGTGATGCCGAAGTCCCCGGCATGGGGTAATCAAGTGTTGGCGAAGCCCCCCGTCCAGCCGAGGTGACGCCAAAGGATATAGTCCGGCTGGATCATTTTCCTGTGCACAAAAAATAGTGCAAACCGGGGATAATAGTAATAATAAAAGAAATGTTGCATAATAAATAATTTATGCAAAGTGAGTAATAAAAGAAATATGGCTGGCGCGAAGTCAATGTCGATGCGAGGCGTCGCGTGATGCTGATAAAGGCGTGGCGAGCCTGAATTCACGAGTTGGTCCGAGTTCGGATGCGGCGTTCGCGGACTATGTACTGAAACCGACCGAACCACCATGCGATCGTCGTTAATGCGGCCACCATTTGATAGATCTGCGTACATATGATGGACAAACCAGAGTAATAATTTCTTGGGAAAAATGAACCCAAACAAGCAAAAATACTAGGATTAATAGCACCTGGTTTATTTATTGTAGCAATCCGAAGAAAGGTGATTCCCAAAATTGGGACTCGATCCGCACACCCATTGCCTGACGGGTGATAAAGCGACGGCATGGCAATGCTGGCAAAGGTTGGCTCGCCAAGGCAAAGCCCTCGGTCCAGCTAACGTGACGGAGCTGGTCGGCCAGTGACGCCGAAGTCTCTGGAGTATAGGTTGATGAAGAGATGGCGAAGCCCCCGGTCCAGCCGAGATGTCGGAGCCTCGATGTCAGCCGATGATTCGAAGTAGGTCGGCGTGATGGACACCGGCTCGAAGGAGCAATGGTGCGGCCCTGCCGATGCAGGTCGTGGCGTGGTCAATGCCGGCTTGATGAAGTGACCGTGCGGTGATGCCGGTGTGCCTGCTCCGTGTAATCCATGGGGCGGCGATGTTGGTGATGATCTATCCTTTCCGATGCCGAACTCTTGTTCGGCTTGCCGAGATGATGATCCGAAGAAGTTGAGCTCGGCTCAACAAAGTGACGACGTGTTTAGCGCAGGTCGGCGACCGTGGAGCAATATTGCCGGACTGGTTTGACACCAGCATGATGTTTAAGATCATGTTCAAAATATTTTAAAGTTAGCGGGATGTGTTAGGAAACAAAACACAATACCCCATACAAAACTTCCTTCAAAAAGGATGTCTGAAATCTCGTTCATAAAAAAGACGAACTCGGGTCGGATTCATTTTCGCGCAGAAACAAATCCGAAAAGTGATGCACTAATCGGAAGGTTCCCGGAGTTTGATCGGTCGGATCGAGCTGAAATTTTGAGGGGTGGTAGATATAGGAATTCCACAACCGATCAACGGTTGGATCTTCCAAAGGACGCCCGAGCTATAAGCTGGACACCACGCCCTAAACCCATCCAGATTTTCGTCCAGATTTAACAGGGCTCCGGTATATCGCGGATTGCCAGAGATTCTTCCATTGGAACTCGACGAAATTTTCCAGGGTTGTTGTAGACTCAATTCCGCACAATTTCACCGAAGCAATCGTTAAAACGACAATTGAAGAGGCGGTGGCGGCGGACACAAGTTCACTGTCCAGAAAAACAGTACGGTCGCCCGAGGGCAATGTTGACATTGAGCCCCTGGGCTCCCTGCATGATTCCTCCATGATATTGATAGGGATCGGAGTTGATGTTGATGAAGACCCTCATCCGAACATGACTATCGGAGGTAGGGCACAGTCCTTGGTCGAACCAAGGTGACTAGTCGAACTGGTGACGAAGATGCCGAAGTCGCAGTTGATCTGCAGGCGAGCCATCGACCTTTTGCCGAACACAAAGCGGAGCTCTCAATGAAAGCACCAATGTCGGTGTCAAAACCGGCAGATCTCGGGTAGGGGGTCCCGAACTGTGCGTCTAAGGCGGATGGTAACAGGAGGCAAGGGACACAATGTTACCCAGGTTCGGGCCCTCTCTATGGAGGTAATACCCTACTTCCTGCTTGATTGATCTTGATAAATATGAGTATTACAAGAGTTGATCTACCACGAGATCGTAGAGGCTAAACCCTAGAAGCTAGCCTATGGTATGATTGTTGTATATCTCTATCGACTAGCCTGGCCTCGGTTTATATAATGCACCAGAGGCCTAGGATAACAAGAGTCCTAGCCGAATACGCCGGTGGGGAGGAGTCCTTGTCTTGATCGCCAAGTCTTGTGGAATCTTCCTTGTATGCGGCAACTCTCTGGACTGGCCCATGAGTATACGGCCATGGGGGTCCTCGTCCCAATCCAACTGATCGGGAGACGACGTGGTGAGTACCCCCTAGTCTAGGACACCGTCACATGCCTCATGGGTAAGATGACTAAAACGCCGTTCTCCGGAACAATGGAGCGAGCAACAGATTTGTTGGAAATCATACATACTGATGTATGTGGTCCGATGAATGTTGAAGCTCGCGGTGGGTATCATTATTTTCTTACCTTCACAGATGATTTGAGAAGATATGGGTATATCTACTTGATAAAACATAAGTCTAAAACATTTGAAAAGTTCAAAGAATTTCAGAGTGAAGTGGAAAATCATCGTAACAAGAAAATAAAGTTTCTAAGATCTGATCGTGGAGGAGAATATTTGAGTTATGAGTTTGGCCTTCATTTGAAATAATGTGGAATAGTTTCGCAACTTACGCCACCCGGAACACCACAGCGTAATGGTGTGTCCAAACGTCGTAATCGTACTTTACTAGATATGGTGTGATTTATGATGTCTCTTACTGATTTACCGCTATCATTTTAGGGTTATGCTTTAGAGACGGCTACATTCATGTTAAATAGGGCACCATCTAAATCCGTTGAGACGACGCCTTATGAATTGTGGTTTGGCAAGAAACCAAAGTTGTCGTTTCTTAAAGTTTGGGGTTGTGATGCTTATGTGAAAAAGCCTCAACCTGATAAGCTCGAACTCAAATCAGAGAAATGTGTCTTCATAGGATACCCAAAGGAGACTGTTGGGTACACCTTCTATCACAGATCCGAAGGCAAGACATTCGTTGCTAAGAATGGATCCTTTCTAGAGAAGGAGTTTCTCTCGAAAGAAGTGAGTGGGAGGAAAGTAGAACTTGATGAGGTAGTTGTACCTGCTCCCTTATTAGAAAGTAGTTCATCACAGAAATCTGTTCCTGTGACTCCTACACCAATTAGTGAGGAAGTTAATGATGATGATCATGTAACTTCAGATCAAGTTACTACTGAACCTCGTAGGACAAGCAGAGTAAGATCCGCACCAGAGTGGTACGGTAATCCTGTTCTGGAGGTCATGTTGCTTGACCATGACGAACCTACGAACTATGAGGAAGCGATGATGAGCCCAGATTCCACAAAATGGCTTGAGGCCATGAAATCTGAGATGGGATCCATGTATGAGAACAAAGTGTGGACTTTGGTTGACTTGCCCGATGATCGGCAAGCCATCGAGAATAAATGGATCTTCAAGAAGAAGACAGACTCTGACGGTAATGTTACTGTCTACAAAGCTCAACTTGTTGCGAAAGGTTTTCGACAAGTTCAAGGAGTTGACTACGATGAGACTTTCTCACCCGTAGCGATGCTTAAGTCCGTCCGAATCATGTTAGCAATTGCCGCATTTTATGATTATGAAATTTGGCAAATGGATGTAAAGACTGCATTCCTGAATGGATTTCTGGAAGAAGAGTTGTATATGATGCAACCTGAAGGTTTTATCGATCCAAAGGATGCTAACAAAGTGTGCAAACTCCAGCGATCCATCTATGGACTGGTGCGAGCATCTCGGAGTTGGAATAAACGTTTTGATAGTGCGATCATAGCATTATGGTTTTATACAGACTTTTGGAGAAGCATGTATTTATAAGAAAGTGAGTGGGAGCTCTATAGCATTTCTAATATTATATGTGGATGACATATTGTTGATTGGAAATGATATAGAATTTCTGGATAGCACAAAAGGATACTTGAATACGAGTTTTTCAATGAAACACCTCGGTGAAGCTTCTTATATATTGGGCATCAAGATCTATTGAGATAGATCAAGACGCTTATTTGGACTTTCACAAAGCACATACCTTGATAAAGTTTTGAAGAAGTTCAAAATGGATCAAGCAAAGAAAGGGTTCTTGCCTGTGTTACAAGGTGTGAAGTTAAGTCAGACTCAATGCCCGACCACTACAGAAGATAGAGAGAAAATGAAAGTTGTTCCCTATGCTTCAGCCATAGGCTCTATCATGTATGCAATGTTGTGTACCAGACCTAATGTGTGCCTTGCTATTAGTTTAGCAGGGAGGTACCAAAGTAATCCAGGAGTGAATCACTGGACAGCGGTCAAGAACATCCTGAAATACCTGAAAAGGACTAAGGATATGTTTCTCGTTTATGGAGGTGACAAAGAGCTCGTCATAAATGGTTACGTCGATGCAAGCTTTGACACAGATCCGGATGACTCTAAGTCAAAAACCGGATACGTGTTTATATTGAACGGTGGAGCTATCAGTTGGTGCAGTTCTAAGCAAAGCGTCGTGGCGGGATCTACGTGCGAAGCGGAGTACATAGCTGCTTTGGAAGCAGCAAATGAAGGAGTCTGGATGAAGGAGTTCATATCCGATCTAGGTGTCATACCTAGTGCATCGGGTCCAATGAAAATCTTTTGTGACAATACTGGTGCAATTGCCTTGGCAAAGGAATCCAGATTTCACAAGAGAACCAAGCACATCAAGAGACGCTTCAATTCCATCCGCGGTCAATTCAAGGAGGGAGACATAGAGATTTGCAAGATACATATGGATCTGAATGTTGCAGACCCGTTGACTAAGCCTCTCTCACGAGCAAAACATGATCAACACCAAGACTCCATGGGTGTTAGAATCATTACTGTGTAATCTGGATTATTGTATCTAGTGCAAGTGGGAGACTGAAGGAAATATGCCCTAGAGGCAATAATAAAGTTGTTATTTATATTTCCTTATATCATGATAAATGTTTATTATTCATGCTAGAATTGTATTAACCGAAAACTTAGTACATGTGTGAATACATAGACAAACAAAGTGTCACCAGTATGCCTCTACTTGACTAGCTCGTTGAATCAAAGATGGTTAAGTTTCCTAACCATAGACATGAGTTGTCATTTGATTAACGGGATCACATCATTAGAGAATGATGTGATTGACTTGACCCATTCCGTTAGCTTAGCATTTGATCATTTAGTATATTGCTATTGCTTTCTTCATGACTTATACATGTTCCTATGACTATGAGATTATCCAACTCCCGAATACCGCAGGAACACTTTGTGTGCTACCAAACGTCACAACGTAACTGGGTGATTATAAAGGTGCTCTACAGGTGTCTCCGATGGTACTTGTTGAGTTGGCATAGATCGAGATTAGGATTTGTCACTCCGATTGTCGGAGAGGTATCTCTGGGCCCTCTCGGTAATTCACATCACTATAAGCCTTGCAAGCAATGTAACTAATGAGTTAGTTGCGGGATGATGCATTACGGAATGAGTAAAGGGACTTGCCGGTAACGAGATTGAACTAGGTATTGAGATACCGACGATCGAATCTCGGACAAGTAACATACCGATGACAAAGGGAACAACGTATGTTGTTATGTGGTTTGACTGATAAAGATCTTCGTAGAATATGTAGGAACCAATATGAGCATCCAGGTTCCGCTATTGGTTATTGACCGGAGATGAGTCTCGGTCATGTCTACATAGTTCTCGAACCCGTAGGGTCCGCACGCTTAACGTTCAGTGACGATTGGTAATATGAGTTTATGTGTTTTGATGAACCGAAGGTAGTTCAGAGTCCCGGATATGATCATGGACATGACGAGGAGTGTCGAAATGGTCGAGACATAAAGATCGATATAATGGATGACTCTGTTTGGACTTCGGAAGGGTTCCGAGTTAGTTTGGACGAATACCGGAGTACCGGGGGGTTACCGGAACCCCCCGGGGAGTGTAATGGGCCTCATGGGCCTTGGTGGAGAGAGGAAGGGGCGGCCAAGGCAGGCCACGCGCCCCCTCCCCCTCTAGTCCAAATTGTACAAGGAAGGGGGGGTGGCGCCCCCCTTTTTCCTTCCCCCTCTTTCCTCCTTCCTTCCCTGCTTCTCCTACTCTTGGAAGGGGTGGAGTCCTACTCCCGGTGGGAGTAGGACTCCCCATGGGGCGCGCCTAGGAGGCCGGCCCCCTCCCCCTCCTCCACTCCTTTATATACGGGGGTTGGAGGCACCCCATATACACACAAGTTGATCATTGATCTTTTAGCCGTGTGCGGTGCCCCCCTCCACCGTAATCCACCTCGGTCATATCGTAGCGGTGCTTAGGCGAAGCCCTGCGTCGGTAGCATCATCATTACTGTCATCACGCCGTCGTGCTGACGGAACTCTCTCTCGAAGCTCTACTGGATCGTGAGTTCGTGGGACGTCACCGAGCTGAACGTGTGCAGATCGCGGAGGTGCCGTACGTTCGGTACTAGGATTGGTCGATCGTGGAGACGTACGACTACATCAACCGTGTTTTCATAACGCTTCCGCTTACGGTCTACGAGGGTACGTGGACGACACTCTCCCCTCTCGTTGCTATGCATCACCATGATCTTGCGTGTGGGTAGGAATTTTTTTTGAAATTACTAAGTTCCCCAACATTGCTTCCACAAGAGGCACGAGTTTGCTGCCACGAGAGGCACATTTGTGCCTCTCAGAAACAAAAAAAAGTTCTCTTCTTTTCCTTCCGCGAGAGTATGGATTTGCTTTCGTGAGAGGGCACGACCATGCCTCTCGGAAACGGAAAAAATGTGTTTTCTTTTTCTTCAGCGGAAGGCACGGGTCACCTTCCGCGAGAAGTATGGGTTTGCTTCCGTGAGAGGCATAGTCGTGCCTCTTTCGGAAAGGGAAAACTTATGCTCCTGTTCGGTTTTTCCATCCAGCTTTTTCGTCCGGGTTTTTTCCTGGAAAAAGAGTTCGGCAAAACCTATCAACATGGGGTCTAGTTTTGAAGATCTCGGCGCAAGAAATCCAACGGTGAAAATAATTCGAGATTTGGACGCACGGTTTAAGAGATAAAACAATTTGAATAAACGGATCTACAAAAAAAAAGAAAAACTCTCATGCTGCGACAAGCGGCGCACATGTAGTGTGCCCCTTGTCACAACCTGGGAGGTGGAACTGACATTTGCAAAGACTGCTCCTTAATTAGTGATTTAGATGATTTTGAGGATTATGAGAGCAGGAAACCTCGCCATATAGTTCAGAAAAAAAGCGTCGATCTCGGGCACGTGTCTAAGGTGCCCGGACGGTAGAATCGCCCCTAATCTGCCAGGACGGCTCACCCCTGGGGGACGCGGTTGGAAGATCAATCACGGGTGGATCGAGGATGGTGCGCTCGCTCGCTACAGTTGGCGCGCGTCGATGACGGGTGGACCGAGGGCGCTTGCTCGGTACAGTCGGCATGCGTGGTGCGAGCGCCTCCAAGCCGTTCGTTTCTAGGTGGCGTGCATCAGGGGCTTCTCAAGGGCGCTCCAAGCTGTTCGATCTGCCCGAAAGGCTCCGAGACGGGCAAAGCCATCTGGAACGTCCATGACGGGTGGGCCGATGGCTCGTCCGGGGCCATCGGCATGCGAGGGACTTCAGCGCTACCCCTGCCCACAAGGGAGAGAGTGGCCGGACACGCTTGTGGTGTGTTCGTGAGATAATTGCATCTATAGTCCTCGTAGTCGATGGCGATGTCTAACTTGATCCTCGTAGTTGTAAAGTGCTTCAATATGGTCCCGGTACAAGAAAATACATGCTTAATACGGTCCCTGAGGTTGAAACAGCAGTCCTAACTCTAAGAGTTGTGTACGTATCTCGACAGCAGTTCAGGCTCTACGTGTTGTGTACGTATCTCGTATTTCTAAAGCTGACGGCCCATTTGTTTGTGGACCGAAAAATAAAACGAAAAAAGCGCGGTGCAACGCGCGGCGATGACGGGTGAACCGAGTGCGCTCGCTCGGTACAGTCGGCATGCATGGTGCGAGCGCCTCCGAGCCATTTGTTTCTAGGTGGCGTGCATCAGGGGCTTCTCAAGGACGCTCCAAGTTGTTCGATCTGCCCGAAAGGCTCTGAGACGGGCAAAGCCGGCTGAAACGTCCATGACGAGTAGGACAATGGGTCGTCCGGGGCAATCGCCAAGCGAGGGACTTCAGCGCTACCCCCGCCCACAAGGGAGAGAGTGGCCGGACACGCTTGTGGTGTGCTATTGTCCTCATAGTCGATGGCGAGGTCTAAGTTGATCCTGGTAGTTGTAAAGTGCTTCAATAGGTCCCGGTACAAGAAAATACGTGCTTAATACGGTCATCGCTATGCGAGCTAGCCACCAGGCCAAGTCCGTGATGTTGTTTAATATCGGGATGCATTGTCTATTATATGCATATCGTTGTCTTTAAAAAATCATGAATTTATAAAATGTTCATCAGTTTTTTCAAAAAAGCATTCATCGATTCAAAGGATATTCATGATTAAAAAATAAAAGTTCGTATCTACAAAGAATGTCCATGAATTTTTTAAAATATTCAAAACAATGTTTGGGAATAAAAAAAAGGTATCCAATTTTTTTAAATGTTCACTGATTCAACAAGATATTCATGAATTCAGAAAATGTTCGTCACAAACAATAAATGTTTCCCAATTTCAAAAGTTGTTTCTGAATTTAAAGAAATGTTGTTCCAAAAAAGCATTCATCTATGCAAAAGAAACTTGTTGACGAGTTCCAAAAAACATGTACGCAACTTGGAAAAATGTTCTTGAATTCAAAAAGATTCACGAACTTGTAAAAAAGCTCATGAATTTAGAAAATGTTCGCAACGTGAAAATTATGGTGAACTTTTTTTCAATTAGGTGAACAAATTTTAAATTCGAAAAATGTTCACCCAATTTGTAAAAAATATTTACCGATTTGACTATGTATACCTAAATTGATTTCTTTTCTAAAAAAGCCTAAATAGATTTCTTATAGAAAATACTACATATATTAGAAGTGCATCTCCACACATATAGCACACACATGCTTGGTCGAATACACTGTACATAGTTTGCATAGTTTGATAAAATTCCTAACAACGTTCAGAAAATGTTTATTCCCATTCTAAAAATAAGTGTGACATTGAAAGGAAATACTCACATATTTCCAAATAATGTATGTGAAATTTTCCAAAATGTTTGTACAATGTGAAGAAAAAAGTTTGCATAGTTTACAAATAATGTGTGTGAAAATTTCAAATGTTTATACAGTGTAAAAGAAAAGTTTGCGTTGTTTGATAAAATTCCCAATAACGATGGGCCAATAAAGTTTTTTGGAACTCGTCAACAAGTTTGTTTAGATAAGCGAACATTTTCTTGAAAATGGGGAACAACTTTTGAAATTCAGAAACATTTTTTGTTTGTGATAAACATTTTATGAATTCATGAATATTTTTTTGAATCAGTAAAAAATTGGAAATCTTTTTAAAAAAATCCAAACATTATTATGAATATTTTGAGAAAATTCATAGACATTTATTGTAGACACGAACTTTTATTTTTGTATGATGAACATTTTTTGAATTGATGAATGTTTTTAAGAAAACTCATGAACCTTTTATACATTCACAAATTTATTTAAAAGACAACTATGTCCATATAATAGGCGATGCATCCCCATATTAAACAAGATAGCAGATTTGGCGTGGTGGCTAGCTCACCCAGCCATGGGGCAGAGCTTGTCAGTCTGGAATCCCCCCAGCGGGAGCGGTGCTTTTTCAACCGCAGACCATATTGAGCACATACTTCTTATGTGTGTGCTTCATGAATTTGGGTGAAGTGCTTGCAAATTGCTTGCGTAGAAGCTCTTTTGACAATGATACGCTGACCGTAGTGTATTCGAAAAGAAAAAAAGTTCTCCAAAGCGCCTGTGATGTATTCACATTACAGTGCTGGGGCCAAAGTATGTAAACTGATAATGTTACAATGGGCGGCATTAAATCCGGCGCCTATGCAGGCGCTGTCTACGATTCTTCTCCTGCTCCTTTGATGAGTGCTTGAAGATTAACAGGCATGTGTGCTGACTAGATTGGGAGGTGTTCTTGGATACGTCCCAGCACGTGACGGCGCAGTGCTGGTTTTTGTCCCGGCGCGGATCTCTGCTGTGCAAGGCTCCGTGATCGGTTTCTTTGTCTCTTGCTTTGTCAAGATTTTGTCTTTGCTGCGTGAAGTTAGAAGGAGGACAATCGAAACTATGAAAACTCTGGCATGGAATTGTCGTGGTATGCTTTCATCCACGGCAGTTCGAGAGCTCTTGGACCTTCAAGGGCGTTTGAAAGCAGATGTGGTTTTTTTGTCTGAATCTCATCTGGACAAAGATAAAGCAAATGAATTGAGGGTGAAACTAGGTTTTGATTTTATTCATATTATTGAAAGTGATGGTCGTTCGGGAGGGCTTGTACTCTTTTACAATCCTTCTAATGAAGTGGTGTTAAACTACTCCTCGCCTAATTTTATTGATGGTTTTGTCATGGAGGGAGACAATGTGGCTTGGAGACTTACGTGCTTTTATGGAAGCCTAATTGGGATTTGAAACATTTGTCCTGGACACACCTGAGAAATCTTCATAATAATGCAACAGGCCCTTGGTTGATTATAGGAGATTTTAACGAAATTTTGGTGGCAAGTGAAAAGGAAGGTGGAAATATTAGACCCCAACAGTACATGCAAAATTTCAGGGACTGTGTAGATGACTGTGGGCTGCAAGAGGTCATGGCAATCGGTGATCCCTTCACGTGGAGCCGAGGAGTCATCCGAGAGCGGCTGGATCGAGCGCTCTGTAATGGGAAGTGGGCCGAGAAATTTCCATATGCGGCAGTAGTTCATGAACATCATGTACACTCTGATCATAGACCGCTCCTTTTGGATACAAATTATTTTGCAACCCCTATGGGGCGCTGGCCAACAGGAGAAAGGAGGTTTGAAGCAAGATGGTTAAGTCAATCTACGGTGGATGAGATTGTTCATACTGCTTGGGAAAGAGCTAAGTTAGCTGGTGTCGGGTCATCATTAGCAGATAGAACAAAATCAGTCAAGGATGATTTGCACAAGTGGGATAGAGACACACTTAAGGGGCCAAAGAAAAGAATAAATAAATTGCAGAAATACATGGAGAAGTTAAGAAGAGGTGCGTTAACAGCCGAGGTGCGGCAGAAACTAAAGGAGACCCAGATCCTTGTCGAAAACTTGCTTGATCAAGAGGAGTTAATTTGACTGCAAAGGGATCGGGCCAATTGGCTTCTCCATGGGGACAGAAATACGTCGTTCTTCCATAAGGCGGCGACCGCTCGGAAAAAAAGAAGTTGTATTAAGCGGCTTTTGGATGATACAGGAGTCTGGAAGGAAGGGATTGATGATCTAAATACTATCATATCTGGTTATTTTAAAATTTTGTTTACATCGCAAGTTCAACTCCCAGACGTTAATGTTCTGAGTAAGGTACACAGTCGGGTAACTGAGGTGATGAACAATTCCCTTATGGCACCGTACACTGCAGAAGAAGTGAGAAAGGCCCTATTCTCAATCGGCGATCTAAAAGCCCCTGGCCCGGATGGCCTGCATGCGGTGTTCTATAAGAGATTCTGTGCCATGCTCGGCGACGATCTGGTGGCTGAGGTCCTTAATGCAGTTAATTCTCGGGTTATGCCACGAGGCTGGAACGACACCACAATTGTTATGATTCCAAAGGTAAACAGTCCAGAAAGAGTCACTCAATTCTGACCTATAAGTCTATGTAATGTGGTCTATAAGGTCATTTCAAAAATGATTGATGTTAGACTTAAGATTTTACTGTCGGAGATAATTAGCCCAACCCAAAGTGCTTTCGTTCCGGGGAGGCTCATTACTGACAATGTGCTTATTGCATATGAAAGTTTGCATGCAATCAAACAGAGGAAATCTGGTAAAATAGGGTGGTGTGATGTGAAGCTTGACATGCATAAAGCATATGATAGGGTTGAATGGGTATTTTTGGAGGCAATGCTGAAAAAACTTGGGTTTCATGCGGAATGGGTCAAGTTGATTATGCTATGTGTTTCTTCAGTGCAGTACAGAGTAAGATACAATTCAGTTGAGACCGAATCCTTTACTCCCACTAGAGGGTTACGACAGGGGGATCCCCTCTCACCGTATTTATTTCTCCTTTGCATGGAGGGACTGTCAGCCTTATTATCTCATGCTGAGCAAAGTGGAGAGTTAGAGGGTGTCAAGGTTTGTCAGGATGCGCCACCTGTCACAAATCTACTCTTCGCAGATGATTCATTGATTTTGATGAAGGCAAATGTTCATAATGTCGTATGCTTAAGGTCAATCTTGGACACATATTGTGCTGCCTCTAGACAACTGGTCAGAGTGGACAAATCTAGTATTTTCTTCAGTCCTAGTACAGATGTGAATATCAAGGCTGAGGTATGCTCTTCCCTTAATATTATGACGGAAGCCTTGAATGACAAATACTTAGGACTTCCGGCCACTCTTGGGCTTGATAAAAGTGAAAGCTTCTAGTATCTCATTGACCGGTTAGTTCTGAGATTAAGTGGTTGGAAGGAAAAGTGCCTATCTTCGAAAGGGAAAGAGATTCTTATTAAGTCAGTAGCACAGGCAATACCAACATACGCGTTGTCTATCTTTAAAATTCCTAAAAAGAATTGCAAAGGAATCACGGATGCAATATCTCGCTTTTGGTGGGGTGATGATGCAACTCACAAGAAGATGCACTGGTTTGCATGGTGGAAGATGTGCATTCCTAAAAAGAAAGGAGGGATGGGGTTCAGAGATATTCACTGCTTTAATTTGGCATTGTTGGCTAAACAGGCTTGGAGACTAATTGATAATCCTGAATCTCTATGTGCGATGATTCTAAAGGCGAAATACTTTCCTGATGTACATCTTATGGATGCTACCCTAAAGAAAAAAGCTACGTATACATGGCAAAGCATTATGGCTGGAGTGGAGGCCCTAAAAGTTGGGAACATATGGAGAGTGGGTGATGGAGTTAAAATAAATATTTGGGAAGATGAATGGATCCCACAGCCTCCAACAAGGAAGGTGATAACTGTTCGAGGAAACCAGCTTCTATCTCGTGTGAACAACCTCGTTAATCCCTCGACAGGAGACTGGGATGAACAACTTGTCAGGCAAACCTACCTTCTGGCGGGTGGACGCCCAACGTATTCTTTCAATTCCTTTACCTTTACATGAGATGAACAATTTTTTGGCTTGGAATCTGACAAGAACAGGAGCTTTTACGGTGCGATCTGCGTACCATGGAATATAGAAATCCCAATTCGGCAGCAGAATTCAGAATTCAGAAGGGCCCTCTAACCAAAAAGATTCATGGGACTCAGTTTGGAGTTTATTTTGTCCATCTAAGATAAAAAAAATTATTTAGAGGGCGCTTCATAGCGCGATTCCCTACAGATCAATCCTTGCTAACAAGCATATAAAAATCAATCCAAGTTGCCCTGCGTGCGACTTAGGACCGAACAACATCAAACATTTGTTGTTTCAATGCAAGCTAGCTATGAATGTGTGGAAAATGCTAGGCGTGGATGATATCATCAAAAAGGCCATCGGAGTGGATCGGGCTAGAGAAGTGATACTTGAACACTTGTTGTGTTTAAAGGATCATGAAGTTAATATCCTGGGCCTACCTAAATTGAGAGAAACAGTAGCCACTGCATCATGGTACCTGTGGTATGAACGGTGGAAATTAACTCATGGAAAGACCACCCAAACAGCAGCTCAAATCAATGTGGCTGTGAGAGGACTAGCGGTGAACTACATTATCTCGTGTACACCCAAAGCTAAACAGAAGGTAGGCAGGTGGAGTAGACCAAGGTTCGGATATGCTAAACTGAATGTGGACGCTGGATTTGATATGGATACACTTGAAGGATCGGTGGGAGCAGTCCTTCGTGATCACAACGGCATGTTCATTGCTGCTGCAAATGAAAAAATAGACATATGCCTTGATTCATTTACAGCAGAATCTATTGCAGTAAGATTTAGAATGAATCTAGCCCGTTATGCTGGATGTAGCAAGATCGAAATCAACTCCGACAGTGTAGAGGTGGTTGAAGCTTTAAAAGAGGGCAATTCCTCTTCAGTTGCTAGTGCTATATTCGATGATTGTTATTTCAAGTCATTAGATTTCAATCAAGTCATTTATGAACATTGTAATAGAGAGAGCAATCAAGTAACTCACGAATTGGCTAGGTTAGCTAAGTTTTCTCCTCCTGGTTGCTGGATGGATACTGCCCCTAGTGCGGTTATTCCCTTTCTTGTAAGCGATGCCACTATTTTGATCAATGAATAAAGGAGATATTTGTCAAAAAAAGCAGGATGCAAACGAAACAATGAATGTGCCGTTACACCTCTGGTTCCAGTGTCACCTACTACCCTTTGCGTTTGTCAACCAAACACCTCCAAATAGTTTCCCTACACATCACGTCTCAAGCATCACATCGCAAGGTCCACCAAAACACAGCATTATAAAAAAGGAAAACACACTCCATCTTCCCCGCACGCCAAAGCAAATAACAATTTTTTAATGAAAAATTCGAACAACACCAGCTACGTGCGCGTCCAACCCTTCTAATAGAGATTAAAATTGGCAAGACACTACAAAATTATCGAGGTTATGCAATTTATTTGTTTCAAAGAAAACAAGCAACCACGATCACATGTCTCGGGCATCTATAATTCATCAATGTACGAGCCTACAAACACAGAATAAAGAAGAAATTCCTATATTACACAAAATACATGAATGAATTCCATCAGTTGTTCCAATGCAGTCGCGCCACTTACGGGTCTGCTGATATTCTATAAGACGAGTTCTATACTACGGCAAAAGGCATAACTTCATACATTAAACAACCGGCTTGAAGAAACATACAAAACGGGTGTATAGTAATGATGCATCATGAGCACGCACATAGGGAAACATGCAGAGCTGAACTGACCATACCTAGCACTATGCTTGTTGGTACCAGTCCATCTGAATTAGGTGGCCCTGATTCAGAGTGCTCCGTCTTACGGCCATCACTGCCTGAACTACGGTCCCCATCATCTTTGGGATGGTCATCAAAACTGCTTCCATCTTCGTGGTCGTTTGAGCTCCCGGAGCTACCATCCCGTGTGAAACCCTGGACTAGATCTGGTCTTGGTTCTACTCCAACTCGCCTTAAGTGTAGCTGCCAGTGTTTTGCAATTTGTTCTTCAAAGTTCCACATTAACAAACAAATGGAAAAGGAAGATAATCAACAATACCTGAAGGTACAAATTGACCTCATCTGGACGTGACAGGAAGGGAAAATCCCCACCAGTCCTCAGTACTGCACGCTTTGCACTTGGGTACCTTTCATTCACTTGGTCCTTCAACTGCCGAGGAACAGCAGAGTAGTCGTTCGTCTGTGCATAGATGTTCACTGAACATAGTTACCGTACAAGGGATGCTGGAGTGTCAAATGCATAGATTATTATATGGTACACAAGATTAACATGCGTTTTGCGTCGCCGCCGGTTACGCTGCGCCACACCAGGCCTCACGCTGCTGCAACCCCCGCGATTGGACGTTGGGTGACTTCCTCCAGGCTGCCACCAAGCACCTGAACGCAGCCCTGCCTCCCCCTGGTAGGCGTCCACGGAGGCAACCCCTCAACTTCTCCCCTCGCCATGGGCGCTCCACCACTGCGGCCTCCCTTCGGAGTTTGAAGAGTATGTGTATCTACCTGCGATCGGCACGCGTGGCGGCATCCTACTCGCTTGGCGGGGCAGGTCCGTATCTATCACAGACCCCCAGTTCCCAGTTCACCACGAACGTGATTACCGCCAGGTGCAGACAGGCTCCGGCACTCCATGATGGATGTCCGTGGTTTACGGACCGCAGGAGGACGACAACAAAATTGCTTTCCTCCAAGAGCTCCATGACATTCGCCTCGATTGTGCTTGGCCTTGGATGATTTGCGATGACTTCAACCTCATATATCGCGATGAGGACAAGAAAACGGCAATCTCAATCACCGCGTGATGGGCAGGTTCCAGCGCCTAATCAACGACCTAGCACTCAAAGAGGTTTACCTCAATGGCCGGCGCTATACATGGTCAAACGAGCAATCGCCGCCCACCCTTGTCCACCTCGACAGGGTGCTGTGCACTTCGGATTGGGAGGTTTGCACGAGGAATGCCACCTACGATGCCTCGCGTCGGTAGTGTTGGACCATTGCCCCTTACTCCTGGATTGCGCCCTGATGCCCATCGCTCGCCAGCGTTTCCGGTTTGAGGACTTCTGGTTACGCCTTGACGGCTTCCAGGAGATGGTGCACACTGCTTGGACCTCTGTCCACGACGATGACCCCTTCAAGCGCCTCGTCCTCGGCTTGCAAGCCACTGCCCGTGGCCTGACCAGCTGGGCTCGCGCTCAGTCGGCTCCGTCAAGCAGAAACTTGCAATCGCTCGGGATCTCATATCGCGATTTGACCGCGCCCAGGAGGATCGCATCCTCATGCCGTAGGAGGACTGGTTGCACAAGCAGCTTAAGATTGTACACCTCGGCCTCGCCTCGCTGGAGCGCTCCATTGCCAGGCAGCACGCAACACACTCACGTCTCGACGCGAATACGAGCTTCTTCCATCAGCAATGTTCCTACCGCCGTCAAAAGAACAGAGTCCACAGCCTTGTCACTGGCAACCGTGTGCTCCTCGACCACACCAACATGGCCGAGGCTGCTTTCCAGCACTATGACGACCTCTTCGGGACTGCTGTTGATTGCGACCACACCATCAACTTCGAGCTCATTGAGCCCAGCAACCTGATCGATTTGGACGCGCCGTTTAGCGAGGGTGAGATCGGGAGCGCTGTGAAGCACCTGCCCACGCGCAAGGTGCCCTGTCCCGACGGATTTACCGCGGAGTTCCTCCACGCGTGCTGGAGTATCGTCAAGAGCAACTTCATTGCAGTGTTCCAGCAGCTCTACGACATGCACGGTCGTGGCTTTCACCACCTGAACCAGGCCCTGCTAACGTTGCTGCCTAAGCGCGCCGACGCCAGTACATTGGGCGACTATCGTCCAATTAATCGCATTCACTTGGTCGTGAAGATCTTCGCAAAGGTTCGCTCCCTTCGCCTCGCGTCCAAGCTCGACAATTTGGTGAGTCGAAACAAGAACGCGTTCATCCCCAGCCGCTGTCTTCACGACAACTTCATGCTGGTGAAGCAAACAGCACGCCTCCTGCATCAGTTGGGCGCACACCGAGTTATGCTAAAGCTCGATCTGACCCGCGCATTCGACTCGCTCTCATGGCCCTTCCTCTTTGAGGCACTTTGCCAGTATGGCTTTGGCGAGAGATTCCTCGAGTGGCTTGCGATCCTGCTCTCCTCGGCCAATACCAGGGTCCTGCTGAACGGCGAGCCGGGGCCCTCGATCTAGAGGCGTTGTGGATTGCACCAGGGCGACCCCGTCTCGCCGCAACTTTTCTCCCTGGTTGTGGATATCCTTGGGCGGCTAATCAAGCGCTCCATCGACGGCATACTACAGCGACTCCACCCTCAACGGCCAATACAGGCAATCTCGCTATACGCCGACGACGTGGTCCTCTTTTGCCAACCATCGCCGGTCGACCTAGCTGCTGTCAAGGGTATTCTGGAAATCTTCAGGAGAGCCTCTGGCCTGCGAATCAACTACGCCAAGAGCTCAGCGACTCTGTTGCACTGCGATCCCGAGGAAGCTGCACCTGTGGTCGAGACACTTGGGTGCCCCATAGTCGAGATGCCCTTCTCCTATCTTGGGATCCCGCTTACGTTGTGACGCCCTACTGCCGCGCGACTCCAGCCCTTAGTGGATATCACTGCTGGCTGCCTCCCCTCCTGGAAAGCTCACCTGATGAACCGCGTCGGCCGTCTCGTCGTTGTCAAATCCGTCATGGGCGCGATACCGATACACCAGCTCCTGGTGTTCACCCCACCTAAGAAGACTCTCAGACAGCTCAAAAAGATACAGCGAGGTTTTCTCTGGGCTGGACGCGCCGCCGCCAACGGCGGCCACTACCACGTTAATTGGCGCCGTGTATGTCGCCCCCTGCCCCGGACGGCCTGGGGGTCGAGGACCTGGAGCGCACTAGACTCGCCCTTAGGCTGCGTTGGCTTTGGTTCTCTCGCACTGACGACACCCGCACCTGGTCTACTCTTGACATGCAGTTCTTCACGGAGGAACGGGCCATATTCTTTGCGTCAACCTACATGATGATTGTTGATGGGCTCACTGCCAAATTCTAGGAAGACCGCTGGATTAATGGGCGTTCGATCAGCGAAATTGCCCCACTCCTATACGCGTGCATCCCCAAGAGGCACGGAAAGCACAGTACCGTGGTTGAGGGCCTCCATGACCATGGCTGGGCCCGTGACATTTAGGGTATCCTTGGCGTGCACGAGATCGGGCAGTACCTCTTGCTTTGGCAAAAGCACAAGGGCCTCACGCTCACTGAGGAACCCAATCGCCTAATCTGGAAGTGGACCTTGAGCGGCGTCTACATTGCGCAGTCCTGCTATCACGCCTCCTTTGGCTGTGTCCTGCGATGCATGGAAGCTGATCTGGAAATCTTGGGCACCCCCAAAAGTGAAGTTCTTATGCTGGTTGGCGAGCCAGGATCGCTGCTGGACGGCCGACTGCCTCACGCGGCGAGGCCTACAACATCCTCCCCGGTGCCCCCTCTGCGATATAACTCTGGAGACAATCCGTCGGCTATTGCTCGAATGCCCTTTCTCTCGACAGGACTGGCATGAGATATTGGCTTGGTTATGAATGACGACCAGCGCCCAACGAATGAAGCCTCGCTGAAGGATTGGTGGCAGCAAGCAAGGCAAGACACCCCCAAGCCCCTTCGCAAAGGCTTGGCCTCCATCGCCCTCATGCCATGGATGATCTAGAAGCACAGGAACGAGTGCGTTTCGATGACAATCTGCCGTCTATCCACTCCCTCATTAACAAGGTCAAGGAGGAAGCTGCCTTTTGGGCTAGAGCGGGAGCGGCTGGCCTGCGTGCCATTCTGCCCACCTGGGATGTACATTAGTTACTTCCGTGTACTCCGTAACCTACCTCCTAGGAGGACTGTAAACACAAACTCTCTCTTTTCAATGCAATGAAACGCAAGTCTTATGCGTTTTCTCGAAAAAAAGATTAACATGGTTTTCTAAGCATAAGTCACAGAGGTTAGGAACTGATTTATCAATCTTAAATTAACCAAAGACCACAGCAAAAACTCTCACAGGCAATCGTTGGAATGAAGTAAAAATAATTTAGGAAAACTCACATACACTAATCTGTCATGTTATAACTGAGTTAGGTGCTTACATCCATTATTGTGATGAATGAATCAGGTAGCGATAATGACCCAACTGATGCAACATTGACATTTAATATCAACCTTGATGAAAGGTCTTCTCTTGATAATGTCTCTACCTGGCATGCAGAAGTTCGATCTTACCAAATCATAAACTAGGAAAAATAGAAGAGCATCAAGATCCATTACTTTACTTATATTTATAACATGCATAAGTGTTTGAACGTGATACAACCTGACCCACTACAAAATCCACAGAATCTGCAATGAATGGTTCATGTGGACCATCTCGGATTCCTGTTAAGAGATACCTCTTCAGCAAAAAAGAAGGGGTCCAGCTGACACTGCAATATCACAAAGTAGTTGAGACAGAATAATTGATTATTATCTGCAGTAATGATTTATAAGCAAAATACAAACAAAAAATATTAGCTAATGTTGCATTGAAGAAATCCTTTGAGATTTTATTCTCTTTTAAAACATGCAGGAGAGCTGCATGTAATTTCATTAAGATACAACGCCAAGATAGGCACGACCCATACATCGCCACAGAGGCATGCCCCAACTATAGAACCAAACGACCCAAGGATTGCCAACCTAAGAATCGGCGATCCGCCACTAGAAGACTGACAAACCCAACCTAAACTAGAACGGCAAGGCAATAGCAAGACAACGTCCACTGTGAGAGCCTGAACAACAGCCAGCATAGCAACAACAGCCAGCAATCACGACCCATACAGGATTAGAGCATATTCAGGGAAATTGGGGGGATTTTGGGCAGTGGGGGATAATTTTTACTCCACTGTACTGGTTAGGGGATGGCTAGGTGCGCTGTAAGGGAGGATAACCAAATTTATCCTCCCTTACGGCCTTCTTTGGGATCGGTTAGAAATGCCCTAAGTGGAGATGGGCCCTGGCCCATACCGGTTCAACAATCCCCCTCAAGATGGATGGTAGATATCTATCAAACCACATCGTGTACAAGCCAAGTTACAGTCCTTTGTTCCCAGTCCCTTTGTCAAGCAATCTGCAATCTGCTGCCTAAAGCTGATATGAGCAAGGCTGATGATCCCAACATCAAGTTTCTCCTTAATGAAGAAGCGATCAATATCCACATGCTTTGTCCTATCATGTTGAACTGGGTTATTACCAATGCTTATAGCTAACTGATTGTCACACCAAGCCCTAGAGTCCCTTCCTCGGAAGTTTCAACTCGCTCAGTAGGTGCTTTACCCAGAGGATCTCTCTCAGCCCTTGAGATAAGGCTCTATACTCGGCTTTTGGTGTTAATCTAGACACAACTATCTGTTTATTGCTTCTCCATGACACCAAATTTCCTCCCACAAAACACAATAGCCAGAAGTTGATCTTCTATCATCTTGACAACTGCCCAATCAGAGTCACTCTAGCCATCCACCTCAAGATGTCCACTCTCCGCAAACCACAACCCTTTACGCGGAGTGCCTTTCAAGTATCTCAGGATTCTGTGCACAGTATCGAGATGCCCACTCCTTTGTTCATGAATGTATCTGCTCACCACACCCACGGCATACGTAATGTCAAGAGATCCAAGGTGTATTTCCGCTGGCACAAAGATATTCCCTTCGCTGTCCAGGCCACTTCGGATCTTGCTTTGCAGCCTTCCAATCCTTTGGAATTGTCACTGTTTGTAGAGAGAGACAAAACGCTCTGTAGGAAGGAGACAAAGCCTCATAAGGCACAAAATTGCCAATTTCATGATCATAAAAAACGTCCAGCGGTAAAGCCTTCTTTACTGCTTCGCGCGCCCCCTTTCGCAGCGCAATAGGCAGTTCCATTGTGTCTGATGAGCTTGCTGTTAAGCTTCATGCACTAGCCAACACAACCAAAAGTCCGAACTGATGGAAAGGGCTAGGAAATCCACATATACACTTCAACACCCCCTCTCACGTGTGACGCGGAAAGTCAACACGTAGATAAGACTCAAAGGTATGCCTCAAGAGGCCTATACGTGGACAAAGGGGGGCAGCAACTATTTTTGGATAAACTGCGGCAGCTAGAACTTGAACTCAAGACCTTGGGCTCTGATACCATGTTAAGCTTCATGCACTAGCCAACGCAACCAAACGTCCGAACTGATGGAAAGGGCTAGGCAACCCACATATACACTTCAACACTTGCATCATTGCATTGTTGCTTCCCTTGCACTAATTGCTCCTCCTGCACATGTGGCTGTTGTCGTGAGTACCAACAGGAATTGTGTTAGAAAACGTGAGGAAGAGAGAATGACCGAACAGTTTTCTGTATTGAGGAGGAGAGAGATATATACAAGGTTACATGGGCCTGGGCCTCACTCTAGACTATGGGCTGGGCACAGACAGACAAACACAACATATATACTTAACACCCCTTCAAACTTAAGGTGGGTGGGAGCATCGATACACCAAGTTTGAGAGTGTGAAACCTATCTTGATCTCTAGTTTGTGCCTTGGTGAAGAAATCTGCGACTTGAAGCTCGATGGGACATATTGTAGCTTGACGGTGGATTGTTGACAATGAGATCGAGTGAAAAGGCATCCACACCAATGTGTTTGGTCAACTCATGCTTGATGGATCATTAGCAATCTGAATAGCAGCAGTGTTGTCACAAAGAAGAGGTGTTGGTGTATGACATAAGACACCAAGATCATCCAATAGCCAGTGAAGCCATACAATCTCTTTGTAGTAGTAGAGAGAGCCCTAAGCTCGCCTCGTATTGGAGCGAGACACAGCAGTTTGCTTCTTTGATTTCCATGCAATGAGAGATGTACCAAGAAATATGCAATAGTTAAAGGACCGAAAGCGACGATCAATAGGATCACTCGCCCAAGTGGAATCGAGTAAGCATGAAGTCGAGTATTGGAATTAGCATAGAACAAGCGGCGAGATGTAGTTCCCTTAAATACCTAAGGACTCGGAATAGGTGACCATGATGAATCGAGGTGGGAGCACGACAAATTGATCGAGAATATGGACTGCATGTGCAATGTCGTCCAGTCACCGTGAGGTACACTAGGCCGCCGACAATGTGACGATAGCGAGAGGATCCTCAAGAGGAGTGCCATCGATGGGACGCAAGCTGCAGATGAAGCTCCATAGGTGTAGCGACAATGCGGCGTGTCGGTGAGACACGAACGAAGAATCAAACTCGAGTGTACTTTTTTTGGGAGATATAGTAACCATCATCGGTATGCTCGACCTCAATCCCGAGAAAATAGTGAGAGACCCCAAATCGACATCCGGAATTGTTCACTCAATTTTTCTTAACAAAATCAATATACCCAACATCATCTCCGATGATCAACATGTCATCTACATAAAGTAGAAGCAATGTACGACCATGCTCGGATGTATGAATGAAGAGTGCAGGTCATGTTCACAAGGAGAAAAAACCGCAGCTTGAATCACGAACTGAACCGCTCAAACCAAGCACGAGGGGCTTGCTTAAGCCCATAAAGAGCCTTTCAAGACGCATTTAACATGACTGATGGAACCTTGATACCGGAGGTGGCTGCATATATACTTCCTCATGTAAATCACCATGAAGGAAGGCATTCTTCACATCCATGTGGGAAATTTTCCATGACCGAGTAGCAGCCACAGCAATTAGAGTTCGAATCAAGTCATGTGAGCAAGAGCAAACGTCTCATCATAATCTTTCCCATGAGATCGCTGAAAACCTCTTGCAACAAGGCGAGCCTTGTAGCGTTCACGTAACCATTTGACTTGGTTTTAACCTTATACACCCATTTGCAAGTGATAGGGACTGAACGAGGAGGTAATGGTACCAAATCCCATGTACCAAGACGCTCTAAGGCTGCAAGCTCCTCGAGACATAGCGATTGCCACTCGGTGACACAACCGCCTCTGATAGGTACTAGGCTCGAAACAGCCCCCGCATATAAGTCCTTTTGTATCGCGTTGCTAGAGAAGAGCCGCAAGTGCAAGGACCAAAGAGTCTTGGTGGAGGAGTAGAAGACAAAGGCATAGATGAAGCGTCACATGGAACTTTAGAACGAGCGAGTGTAATGGAAAGTATTATTTGGAGGAGTAGAATAACGCGAGTGTAATGGAAAGGAAGACTATCTAGAGGTGGAGCTAGTGGAAGAGAGAAAGGAGCTGGTGAGGAAGGAGATGAAACATGTGGTGGAGATGGTTACGATGTTAGGACAGAGGAAGGTTGTTCACTATGGACTCATCTAAAAGATAGGTGGAAGTGAAAGAAACGAGGTAGACTCTAAAGAAGTTGAGGATGATGGTTTAGTGGAAGGGAATAGAAGAAGGGTTGATCCTCAACAAAAGTGACATCGCGAGAAAAGCGAATGCGGACGCGAAGAATCATAGCAACGGTAGCCCTTATGTTCAAGACTATATCCAAGGAAGACACACCGAGCGGTCGAGCAAATAACTTGGTACGCTCACGAGGTGCTAAAAGAACATAACAAGTACAACCAAAGACACGGAGGTGGCCATACGTGGGAGGAGAACCAAACAAAACCTCACGGGACACTTGCCCTCAAGGCGAGTAGAAGGTTGGAGATTGATAAGATAAGCAATAGTTGAGATAGCTTCACCCCAAAAATGAGTGGGGACAAAGGAAGAAATCGAAGAATGCGAGCTGTCTCAACAATATGGCGATGCTTACGCCAAAGAACGCCATTACGAGCATGGGCACTGGGGCATGAAAGTCGAGGAGAGTACCCTCGGATGAGAGAAACTCAAAAGCAAGAGATAGATACTCCTCGAGTCGAGCGAAAAACACGAACAGCACTTTGAAAAAGCGAGTATGGACCATATGTACAAAAGCCTTATATATAGAAAACAACTCGAACGATGCTTCATAAAATAGACCCAAGTATGTCGAGAGTGATCATCAACAAATATGACATAATGTTTGTGGCCACCTTTCAAACAAAGGGAAGGACCCCATACATCGAGTGCACTAAATCAAAAGGATGACTAGAATGAGTAGTCTTTGGAAGAGTATGGAAGCTGTATTTGTTTCCCTAGCTTACAACCCTTACGGTGAAAACCAAAGATCTATGGAAACATGACCCAAAACACCTTGTCGAATAAGGGTAGATAAACGAGAACCACACAAGTGACCTAAGCGATGGCGCCCTTTGGCGAAAAAAACGAAGTGGATCTTGATGTTGATGCACCATCCAAACGCGGATGTGGTGGAAGTCGAAGGAAGGTGTAAGGTGTCAAGGATGTAGAGGATGTGGATCCTCTACGGCGATGGCGGCCCAATGACCCTCTTGCTCGACGGTCCCGCACATAACAAATTGAGTCATCAAAACCAACAAAGTAGTTCATATCGACAAGCCGCCATGCAGACATAAGATTCATGGACAGCTCTGGAGCAAAGGAGATGGCGAGGAGCAGAAAACTTGGATGTGCAAAGAGAACCACGATGAGTAATAGAACAAGGTGTACCATCGCTAGCCTCGAACAGAGGCACCATCCCGCACCGGCCGGCAAGACACAAGTCGAGAGTGATCGAGGTCACATGGAAAGAAGCTCCAGAGTCCGTAACCCAAGGCTGGGTTGCAACAGCAATGGGCTGAGAGAGAACAGATGCGAAGCACCCCTCGCTTGTCTGCCGATAAGGAGCACAGGGTGCACGAGCGCTGATTGAGGGCCCGTCTAGCTCGAAACTCAGCTAATGACTCTGGATGAAGCTTGAAACAACCATCTCGTGGTGTCCCCGCCTTCTTGCGAGCGAAAGACGACAGTGAAGGTGTGGCCTTGGAGGCACGGCGCCGAGGAAAAGCCGAACACTAGTGTGTAGAGTCTGCAGTAAGTAGCCTGTAAGTAGCCCTAAGAGAACGAAGACGAGTCTCCTCAACGATCAAGCTAGCAAGTGCCTCTGTCAAGGTGGGAGAAGTCTTACGACCAAGCAATTGAGTGCGAATGTTCTCAAAGTCCGGCTTGAGACCCATCACAAATCTGAAACATGAGAGTCGATGGTCATACTTTTCCTTTCGCACATGACTCACAACTGAATTACCCTTTGGAACCATGGAACCTAGCTGCCCGGTGATGCGAGTGAAAGCTCCATAGTACTCTTCTATGGACATGTCTTGGCTGCCGAGTGTTGTGTAAATTCTGCAACAAGGAGAAATGAAGTGCATACTGGTCAAGGTAGCGCTGCTCAAAGTACTTCCATATCTCTTTAGTCAAGTGTGATGCTCAAGACTCATTCGAGTGAGGGTTCAACACCCGTAATTAAAACTCCCATCACACGATCATCGATCTTTGCCAAGACTTCCTTGTCGCATCATCATTTGGACTAGGTGGATCATCCGCCGATGAGAAACAAAACCAGCAAATCCTCAAGCGGTCAAGGCGAGAAAATGCCCATTCCTCGTAGTTTGAACCATCAAGCTTGATATCTATGATCAAAGAACCAAACCAAATCATTTCTTGCCATAGTGGTGGCGCCAGAATTGGAAACACCCAATCGATAGCAGCTGCGGCAGCAACAAGAGAAGAGCAGCAGACAGCCACAAACAGAGCTGGATCTGGATCTCTTTGGATAGAAGGTGGAGCTTGCTGGATCTTGCTTTGGATAGAAGGGGAACGCTGGAGCTTGGTCAGAGAGCGGGGAAGGCACCAAGAGCTTCTTTGGAGATGGCTCTTTGGAGAGCGGGGAAGTATTCTCACAGAGTAGCTGTGGGGACACATGAGGAGAGCTGCTGGAGAGCAGCTCCTCAAAGTTGATGACGAAGATGGGATGGGGCAGCGATGTGGATGTCTCCTCACAGACAGATCCGCTGAATCACCTCACCGTGGCGATTTCATGGGTGGCGGCCGGAAGAGGGACTAGGGTTTGGTCCTGATGCGATACCATGTTAGAAAACGTGAGGAAGAGAGAATGACCGAACAGTTTTCTGTATTGAGGAGGAGAGAGATATATACAAGGTTACATGGGCCTGGGCCTCACTCTAGACTATGGGCCTGGGCCTGTACAGGACAAACACAACATATATACTTAACAAATTGTACTCACCATTGGTTGGACCTGAGCCTGCACATCATCATCAGTGTTAGTCCCTCAGAATGACCATGAGTATGAGAGACGACCACCCCCTCTTGACCACCTTCCAAATCTATGTTTCTCAGAGGGACACCACATTTATACCCCTACTGACTAGAAGCATAGCCCAGAAAAATACATTTCACTGTTCGCGGATCTAACCCCGCGTTAGATGGCCGCCAGGACGCTGATGGCGCACTCCCGCCCGCGGCCTGCCAAGCCCTCCATGGCATGCGCCCACGGGGCCGAACGCCAACATCGATGTCACGTCCACGCAACGCCACGTCGGCTGCTCCGCTCCACGTGCGCAGCCACGCCAAGCTCCACCTGTCGTCGGGTTCCTGCACGCCCCCGTGGACGCCGCTCTCCAAAACAACTCACTCTCCCGAGTTGTTGAATCTCACATCTCTTCTTTCTATGGCTATGGCGGCTGATGTCTGGTCAGGGGCGCCCGCTGCTAGGTTGTCTTGCTGGAGTGAGAGCTCTCCATGCTCCTTATGCATTTTGCAGATGATGTGTTGCTAGTCGAGGATAGTCGAACGAGGGTTAACAGAAAGTTAGAGCTATGGAGACAGGCTTTGGAATCAAACAGTTTTAGCTTAGTAGAACTAAAACTAAGTAATGAAGTGTGGTTTCAGTACTACTAGGTACGAGGAGGAGGTCAGACTTGACAGACATGTGGTACCTCAGAAGGACACCTTTTGATATTTGGGGTCAATGTTGCAGAAGGATGGTGATATCGATGAAGATGCAAGTCATCGAATCAAAGCTGAATGGATGTTAATGGTGCCAAGCTTCTAACGCTCTGTGAGAAGAGAGTGCCATAAAAGCTTAAAGGCAGATTCTATAGGATGGCGATTCGACACGCAATGTTGTATGGCGCTGAATGTTGGTCAACTAAAAGGTGACATGTCATGTCCAACAGTTAGGTCTAGTAGAGATGCGCATGTTGAGATGGATATGTGGCCACACAAGAAAGGATCAGGCTCAAAATGATGATATGCGAGATAGAGTTGGGGTAGCACCGACTGAAGAGAAGCTTGTCCAATATCGTCTGAGATGGTTTGGGAATATAGAACGCAGACTTCCAGAAGCGTCGGTGCATAGCAGACAGTTAAAGTGTGCTGATAATGTAAAGAGAGGTCAGGGTAGACCAAACTTGACATGGGAGGGCTCCGTGAGAGAGCTCTGAAGGACTGGAGTATCACCAAAGAACTAGCCATAGGCCAGGGTGCGTGAAAGTTAGTTATCCAGGTGCCAAAACCATGACTTGGATTTGAGATCTGATGTATTTCAACTCTACCCTACCACAACTACTTTGGGACAGAAAGGCTTTGTTGTTGTTTTGAAATCTGCAAGTACATTTTCGAAAACTTCAAAAATATAGGGATCAATGTAACTTGGAAATCTGCATGTGACTAAGACTTTATACGTACGAAAGTAACACAATAAAACACTTTCACATGGGCATATCACTAGGTTATAATAAAGCAATCATGTGATCTTACAAAAAAGTTCTTAAAACAGACTACATACAGTGGAGACCATGGCATAGCAGCAGCAAACTTGTGTGTCTCAAGAAAGGTATTTGATAGCACCAAGGACTTTACTCTCCTTGGGCGGTATTGAGCAAATATTTGTGCAAGAAATCCACCAAGAGATGTACCACAGATATGAACCTGCTTCATAAAATGGTTGAATATAAATCAGTACCACTCCATCCATTACTAACTATTACCTCCGTCCCAAAAAGCTTGTCTTAGATTTATCTAGATACAGATGTATCTAACACTAGAACGTCTCTAGATACATCCGCATCCAGACAAATCAAAGACAAGCTTTTTGGGATTGAGGGAGTATTTGAGTTAGCTTTCACCTAACTCAAACTTCTCTATATTTACCAAGACCATAAAAAAATGTGCTAATATCTACATACAGTATGGAAATATATTTTATAATTAATCCAATGTAACTAATTTGGTGTTGTGGATGTTCATATCTTTTATATGGACGCTACTATGTAGCAGACGCTGCATCTTAGTCTTTCCATGGGGCCATCCAACCTCTCTCTTTCTCTCATACAAGCATGGTATCGTATCATCCAAAACATGACATCAGCAAATATTCTCTGCTTTGACTTTTAATATATTTTAAAGTGCAATACAGAGATGCAGAGAGGCGACGTCAACCAGGACATCTTCGCAGAAGTGGGGAGTACTTCACCACTGTGAATCCCTAATCGGTTTGAGACAAGCCATTTTTAAAATTCCAATTTAGCAATTAATGTAGATGAAGTCAACATGTGGTGGCAGATTCATGCCCTATTGGAAGGTGCGACAAATGTGCATGTGTGTGCCCATTAGATTGTCCAATTTTACAGACTTGGTTAAAACTTAAAAACGTTTGACATGGTACAAAGCTAGAATTTCAAATAATTTGGAACGGAGAAAGTAATTCGCAAGAGTCCCTCAGGGATTAAGCAAATAAAATACGACATGTGCTGTTAATTTGCACAGAATGGGCAATTAAGTTAGAAAACCATGCTACAGCCGTCTCTTAAGGGAATCATAGAAAACTAGTAAGTACAAACTGTACCAACTTCTAATAATCAGAACCACGTGTATTTCAAGAACAAGTAGGAGCAGAACTAATTTAAGTTCACATGTCGATACCCCATGATACCGTGCTTATATTTTTTTTTATGTACTAATAAAAACTTCAACAACACTACAAAAATACTCCCTCCGTTCCTAAATATAGGTCTTTCTAGAGATTTCAACAAGTGACTACATACAGAGCAAAATGAGTGAATCTACACTCTAAAATATGTCTATATACATCCGTATGTGGTAGTCCATTTGAAATCTCTAAAAAGACTAATATTTAGGAATAGAGGGAGTAATTCAGGATTATAGGTGCAGCAGGCACACACACATGAAGTGAAGATGCATTAGATCCTAGGAAATATGGGTTCGCAATTTTAAGCAAGGCTGGAAATGAAAGAGAGCAACACATTACTAAGCTAACAGCCTCGTAGAAAAGAAAGTATTATAATATTTCCTTACATGATGGATATTCATGGAGTCCAAAAACTTTTCAAAGGAATGAATCCATTCATGGTGATTCCAAACTTGGGGAACATCAATAGATATTACTCGATAACCCTGAAAAAAATGAAGACAAAAATCTTAGGTTGGTCCGATATATGTATCTAACAATTATACATGTGCCAAGCAGAACTAAAGGAGGATTCTGCAATTGTTGACCTCTAATAAAATTCCAAGAAGAGAGAGATGGCTATTCAAATTGGATACACTTAACAGTGCCACCACAATTTGGACGTCATGCAAAGCATGAAAATTTCATAAAATACTAATGTAGCAGAAAGAAATCAAGGCCTCTTGCCCACATTTTGTTGAATTCAAATCGGTGCATTTTTATGTCAATTTCATTTCATGTTGTATATATAGAAGATGAGGAGATCCTTTTCACCAGTGCGTTGAATTTAAATTATTGATTTAATAAACAGTTGAGCTTTATTTTGCATATTCTCGCCTTGGATATTTTTGGGAATGTATGAGGCATTTTTGGTGTAGTTATAAGTGTCAAAGTTTATCCATGTTGCCAGAAAAAAAAATTGGCCCAGGGTTTGCTTCAATCCTTCCTCCGCCACTGTATGTCAGCATAAGGGTTGCATATCGCATTGTGTATACATTTGCAGGTACATATGAACACTCAAGACAGCTAGCAAAATCAGAAAAGATGTGTGCTGAACTGGCAATGGAATGGGACTCATTCATTCTCATTGGAAGCACCTTCATAGAGAGGGACATTATCTGTTTATAGTATACATCAGCCGTCCCAGCAATTCCTGGGATGCAGATAAGGGGTGGCACAGCCTTGGGGCCAAAATCATAATATCTCCACAATTTTGATCCAATCTACAAAATCCAATAGAAAGAAATAATTTAGAATCTCGCCAACCATAAGAAATGTAGAAACAAGTTTAAAAAATATATTTTTTGAGCAATACTTTCCCTTTTTTCTTCCAAAAGGCATGAATCACACAGTGTATTTGACTAATCAGATTTAAAACTGGATTGATAAGATTGTAAAACATACATTTGATTTTGTACTGGATAGGGGACTTGTTAACCAGAACAAAGATTTATGTTGAACGTGTGTATCGAACGAAGCTTCCAATACTTCCCTAGCTTGTGTAGAGGCCATATATGTGTCTATTTGTATGATCACGTGCGCGCCAGTTAAATGGATAGATAGCCACAGCCAATGAATTAATTTTGTTAGCAAATATGCAACTTGTATTTCCTGGGGGGCGGGGCGGTATATACAAGTACAGCTCGTAAGTACGCAAGAAACCACTTATACAACAGGGAAAATACATAGGCTATACATGGAACATAATATAACTCTACTACCCCACCCCCCATCCCCCCCCTTCAAACACAGGGTGGATCCATGGCAATGAGTTTGGAAAGATAAAATCCATGTTGCGCTCTAGTATGGGCCTTCGTAAAGAAATCCGCCAATTATAACTCGGAAGGCACATAATGAGAGCAAATACTTAGTCCTCCACACCAGCGCGCACAAAAGAAGCATCAACACCAATATGTTTGGTGTGCTCATGCTTCACAGGGTCACGCGCAATACTGATAGCACGCACATGTACACACCAAACTCTTGAAGTAAACACAGTAACCTTTGCCGTCAAAAGGGTCATAGCTCGGAACTCAGCCTCTTCGTAAGGATGTTCCAAAAATAGGAGCATTGAGAGCTGATTCAAGTGCATAGTCCACCGTATGCACTAGTGATGTAGAGTGCTTCAAGTGTGTAGGCCGGGGACATATGAAGCGTGAATGTCCTAATGAGAAGAGAGTATTACTCACAAAAGATGGATACATCAGCTAGTGATGAAGAGAAAGTTGATGACAGATCTAGTGAGAAGTCTGAAGATCTTGAAAAAGAGGCCATGAGTTTTGAAGCTGCTGAATCATATACGTCCTTGATGGTGCAGCGAGTGCAAGAAGACCGTATCGAGGACAAGGGGCAACGCTGGATATTTTTCAGTCTGAGTGCAAAATCAGCGACACCAATTGTAAGTTGATCATCGATGGTGGAAGCTACACCGATGAGGTCAGCAAGGGGTTGGTGGGTTATTTAGGATTATGTGTGTGGAAACACCCACAACCCCACTAAGTCGAGTGGCTGTATAACACTGAAAAGTTAAATGTTGCTCACAAGGTGTGCATCAAATTTTTGGTTGGCAACTATATTGATAGGGTGATATGTGATGTTTTGCCAATTGGATGCATGCCACTTACTGTTGGCAAGGATGTGGCAACATGATCGTGGTGCCACACATCATGGGAGGTCCAACACTTATTCATTTAACGGGAAACGACATGTGCTATAACTGATGTTTGCCAATGATATCAAGGTGGATGCTATTATTTCAGTTCCAAAGAAGGTCCCCAAAGCAACCACGAAACCAAGGACAGCTTTGTTTAAAGAGGGAGGCGATGATGTGGCAACTAGAGCTTCTTCGGCCGCGACAAGGACTCAAGAATGTCTCCATGACATAGTGTTGTTTGCTCAAGAGAAGAAAGATGGCAAAGGAATCCTGGGAATTGCACCGTATGCTAAATCTGCTAACACAAATTTGAATGGTGAAATTCCTGTCAAGTTAGTAGTGCTGAGGGAGGTCGTTTTTCTACAATGTTAATCTTTTGATGATGCGTCGCAAGAGCACAGCGAGAGTCGCTACGAGATTGAATTTTGATCTATCTTGTGCTGATTTTGTTACTTTGGTTTCTTACATCTCGCTCGATCCATAGTATTTGTTCGGCTACATCTTCATCTACTTTGCTGCGTCTTCGTTTCGTCAAGTACCGTGAAAGATTGAGACCTTTACATGCGCAAATTTGCGTCTCACTTGTTTGTGTTGCATCACACAGCTAGCAAGCACCAAAGTCATGTAATCCCCTGCTCAGTCAGGGGCTAGCTGAAGAGGTCAACGTAGATGCACCCGGAAATGGAGAACCGGAGGCAATAAGCAGTTCGCGAAGGCGCGCAGTCTCCTGCTCAGTGACGCAGCTAAAGTAGTCGACGTAGCAGCACCAGGAGAGGAACAGGCACTGCCACCCGTGGAAGTCGCTAGTCGCTAGAGGAGGCGGTGTAGCACACCCAACGTCGATCCGCAGAAGCCAGTAGAGGAGACAAGGTCACAGGCACGTAAGCACCAAGGGAGGACGTGCGTGCGAGACGGACTCGGTGTAGCAATGTGCACCAATACTGCCGATGAAAGTAGCGGGGGGAATTAGTGTAGAGCGACAATCAGCATCCACGGAGGTTGCGAGAGGACTCGTTGTAGAGCAGCCACCACAGTCTAGGTAAGGCGCCAAAAGGGATGACGTCACAAACAAATGAGCACCAAAGACCGAGGAAAGGCACATCGCGAGATGGACTAAGTGTTGGGAACACCAGAAACACCATTGGAAATCACTAGAGGGCGAGCGAGAGACACCATGTCTAATGATATTGTTTTCCCCTCTTTACTTTTCTTACTTCTTTTTTTACAAACTAATCAGCTCGTAGATGGCTTCAAGAAAAGCACTCCAGCCCGATCGCACAGGTCAACCCAAGTGCACGCAGCCAGCCAACCTGGAGGCCACACTTCCGAGCACACACGCCCAAGAGAAAGAACAAGGCTGCGGGAGGCTGAGCAGAGACAAGACAACAAGAGCGAGGCGCCACCAGATGGGGTAGCAGAGTCGGCAGCTAGATGGACGGCGGGCGGTATGAAAGGCAGTGGCCAGGAAGCGCGACGGCGGTCGATTTGGGAGCAACGGCGGCCGGTCCTAGAGGAGGGCCCCATACGAAGCTAGCAGTCGGATGGGGAGCACGATGGCAAGGGAGCCCATCAACGGAGCCAGTGGGCTGCAACGAGGGAGAGCCTGAAGAGAAGCGCCATGGCCTGACCTGAGACAAGAGGTGGTGTGTGGTGATCTGGATACCTGCAATGCAGAGAGCACGATAGAGGAAGAGAAATTGGGATAAAGGGGGAGGAGGCAGCGACGGCCAGCCGAGAGGATGACGACAGCCCAAGAGGAGGCAGTGACTGCCAACCAAGAGGGGGGCGGCGGTGCAAGCGTGAGATTGGACTGGAGCACGAGTTGCGCGCGGAAGAAAAAATAACCTAGGGCTTTAATACCATGTCAGGAAATATGCAACTTGTATTTCCTTGGGAGGGCAAGCCGGTATATATATATATACATGTGGTAAATATGCAGGAAACCCCTCATACAACGGGGAAAATACACAGGCTATACATGCAACATAATAACTAATCTCACATTGTAAGAATTACGCTCCAGTTAAGCCGCATAGCCGAGTGCGGAGAGGATAACTGCTGAAAGCATATAAGTAGTAAGCCCACCCAAAGATGAGTGCTCTCTCCTCTGACTTCCCTAGAGCCTCCGGTATCACAGCCGAGACAGCGACAGGTTCTCTACCCATACGGGAAGGAGCGACAGCAGTATGGAAATAGGATAAGGTAGCGGCGAGACGAGCCGTTTAAATAGGTGTCAAGTGGAAGTGTAGTGATGCATGTAGCTGAGGCATCCTAACAAACGAACCTTGTTCCTACACGGCTACCAGTGATTCACCACGCAAGTAGTATATAATGGCTATGAGAGGGATAAGCAAAAAAAACTAAATTACTTGCCTTTACATTTTCGCAACTAGAACCCTAGCATAGCTATCTATCCCGATCGATTTCCATCTCTTCTTTCGATCTTGACAAGGGTATCAGAGCCTCTCACCCATTATTGGCTCAAATTAGCGAGCAAGGTATGAACACCGCTCACAATAACCTGCTAAAACCCTACCGCCGCGGATTTGACAGACCGAGGACGATTCAGCAAAGCAACGAAGAAGGGTTGGTGGAACAATGCAAAATCCCACGATTCAAAGTGAGTTACGACGACAGTGACGAAAGGAGCTCTTCGAGGCGATGGAAGAGGAAGCGACTACTCTGGCGGTGGCTAGAAGCAGGAAAGAAAGCCGCACGCGTCGAGGAAGCAGTGTGTGATCATTGGCCCCAAGAGATGGTGCGCCTCCATGGGCAAAAGGATCAACAAGACTCGTTGCTCTCTTTGCACGGTGAGATCTCTAAGCTAATAGAGGTGGTGATGAGCGTTAATTTTAGCAAGTAGCCATCGACTGACTGCAATGCACTCATGAGTTGAGTTCACTGCAAGAACTTCTGAGGTTCACGATCGGTTCGGTCATCACATGCCTTAAGGGCCCAGCGAGTATCTGATGGCCATTCATGAAACCAATTACAGCTCTACTACTGAAACCCACAATATGCCACTCACCCCTTCCAGGTTGTCATGAAGGATACCGTTTGGCAGCCTAAGACCGAGCCACATGTCTCGCCAACCTACACCCAATGTTCACACTCCTATACCACCACTGCAAAACCTGAACCAAACCCCACAGAAGAATAGCCTAACAACAACAAACAACAACACCTTTAGTCCCAAACAAGTTGGGGTAGGCTAGAGGTGAAACCCATAAGATCTCGCGACCAACTCATGGCTCTGGCACATGGATAGCAAGCTTCCACACACCCACAGAATAGCCTAAATGCCACTAAATGCCACAACCACAATTTTCTTTACTTCACTCCTACCTAAACAACAGCAGAACTTCTTTGTCCATTCTCCAACTCAAAACCCACAATTTCAGACTACTCCACAACAGAACCAACACTCCCATCGCATGCCTACCACCACATCTACAGCCAAACAACAACAATCTCAATTACCAGCAACCTTACCTACCTCAAAACTACTATCCAGTAGCACATATTCCTCAAAACACACCAGTATATCACCCACAAGATCCACCCCACCTCTATTGTTACTATCCACAAATTCCTCAGCTACAACATCAATAGCAGCATACCACCAGCCAATCCTCCACCCCCACCCCCTCAACACCATAACCTCCAATTGAGCCCCTTATTTGATCACCCTCTAGAAATTCCCATTTACAATGGAGATGACATAATCACTTGGATCCAGCAATGCGAAAAAATATTTGGGCTATCAGGCATCCAACAAGATCAGTGAGTAAAAGTGTCAGTGCACACATTAGAGAAAAAGCTCAAATATGGTCGGCAGAGGACAATATACAGCTGCACTACTTCAGCTGGCATCAATTCTGCAGCTTGCTATGTGACAGATTTCCTGAAGCAGACTGATATGATGCAATGGACCACTTCCAACATCTAAAGCAAATCAACGGTACGGATAATAACATTGATCAGTTTGAGACTTGGATGCAACTAATGACGAGGGACAATCCCTATTTGCCTGAATATTTCTTTGTGCTGAGATTTATCAGTGGCCACAAGGATAATGTGAAACGTATGGTCAAATGTGATAAACCTAACACTGCTCGGTGCATACGAGTCCTCCAGGCAGCTAGAACAAACTCATTTGGCAGCAGCAAAAAGACATGTTCTTGCTGCCACTCAAAAGGGGGCCAGACCCAATCAATTTCAGCAGGGATCAAGGCAAGCACCTGCAAGAGATAACTGACCCAGGGCTCCAGATGACAAAGGTAGAGAACCAAAGAAGTGTTCATGTTGTCCTAAGAACTGGTTCTATGAGCACAAATGCAAGGGGCTGCAAAGAGCATGAATGCACTCAAAATGCAAGGTCCTTCTGATGATGAGCAAGAGGAACTGGAACAAGAACAACTTCCAGCACAAGAGCAAGAGCAACAACAAATATCCTGTCCCAGTGATAGAAGAGTTATTAGATGAACTACAAGGGGCAGGCCATTATATTAACCAAATTGGACCTCAGATCATGGTACCATCCAATAAGAATGCATCCAGATGATGTCCACAAAACTGCATTCAGAACACATCTAGGGCATTATGAGTATCTTGTAATGCCTTTTGGGCTTACAAATGCACCAGCAACATTCCAAGCCATTATGAACAACATTTTCTCAAAGATACTCAAGGAACATGTACTGGTGTTCTTTGATGACATACGGGTCTACAGCAAAAGCATAAAACAGCGTGCAACTCATCCACACTAAGTTTTGGAAATATTTTGAGAAAGAACGAATTGGTTGTGAAGAAATTAAGCATGTTTTTGCACAACCTGTTGTTGAATATTTGGGACACATCATTTCCTCTAAGGGGGTAGCTATTGATCCTTCAAAGATAGCTGCAATCATTGCTTGGAAACAACCAACAACCCTCAGTAAACTCAGAAGTTTCTTGGGGATGACTAGCTACTGCAAAAGGTTCATCAGAAATTACAGTTACATCCGCAAGCCTCTCTATGACATGCTAAAAAAAGAAGCTTTTCAGTAGAAGTAGAGCAAACTGCTGCATTTGGATTAGTGAAGACAACAATGACTACTGCACCTGTCTTGGCATTACCTGATTTTTCTCTGCCTTTCACACTACAAGTTGATGCAAGTGGTACTTCTATAGGAGTTGTTCTCATGCAAAAGGGACGTCCTGCCTATGTCGGTAAGAGTTTAGGTCTAAATGCAACTGCACAGTCAACATATGAAAATAGGCCATTGCAATTTTGGAAGGCTTGAAAAAGTGGAGACATTACTTCACTGGCAACAAACTGATCATCAAATCAGACCATAGAAGTCTCAAGTTCATGTTCAGTCAGAGATAACTAAAGGGGATACAACACAAACTCATGCTCAAGCTCTTAGGGTATGATTATGCTATTAAGTACAAAAAACGAGTAGAAAACAAGGTAGCTATCCAAGAAAGACCAAGAAAATGAAGTGATTGTTGTAATGCAATCTCAATGGTAATCTCGGCTTGAGTGAAAGAAGTGGAAGAATCATACAAAACTGACGACAAGTGCTTGAAATTACTACAGGAACTGGTTGTAGCTCCCTCAAGCAAACCAAAATATTCATCTGAAGTTGGTATCCTCAGATACAAAAGAATAATTTATGTGGGCAACTCCAACAACCTCGGGAAACAAATCCTCACTTCTTCCCATTCTTCCATCATTGGAGGGTATTATATTCTCGCAGAAGAGTGACATGTCACAGAATTAAGAAGCTCTTGTATTGGCATGGGTTAGAAGGAGAAATTGAGCAGTTCCTTGCTTAGTGTCCAAATTGTCAGGTTACTAGAGGAGAAACAATTAATTACCCTGGTTCGCTCAACCCACTCAGAATTCCTAGAGGCATGATCCCAAATATCCATGGATTTTATAGAGGGATTGCCTAAGCCAAGGGCAAAGATTTTATTCTAGTGGTGGTTGGTCAACTGACAATGTATGCACACTTCCTACCTTTGGTTCACCCATTCACTGTGCAAACTGTGGCAAAAACTCTTAATGGATAATATCCATAAGCTACATGGTCTGCCTCAGGTGATTGTATCTGATCAAGATAGGATGGATTTCTTCACATCTCTAAATGTAGAACTGAAATTGACCACCACTCATCACCTAGAAACTGACGGACAGCCTGAACCTGAACGTGTAAATCAATGTCTCGAAAGCTACCTCGGTAGCATGACATTTCAGGAACCCAAGCGTTGGTGTAATCTGCTGCCAGCAGCAGAATGGTGGCACAACACATCATACCATATATCTTTGAAAACTTCTCCATTGAAGGCTCTGTATGGGTATCAGCCACCTCAGATTGCTGAAATGGCAACTCCTTGCACTGTCAGTGACAAAGCCAGAGCTGCACTAATTGACACAGGAGCTACAATGGCAAAACTGCAGGAAAATCGGGATCATGCTTAGGCCAGAATCAACAAATTCGCAGACCTGAAGCAGACAGAACGCACTTCAACGTGGGAGAGATGGTATACCTTAAACTTCAAGCATACAGAATTACTGCATTTGGTCTCTGTTCCACCTTGACGGTGCAGTCCAAATACTACGGCCCCTTTCACATCCTTCAGAAAGTGAGTGAGATGTCTTATAAATTGCAACATCTGGAGAGCGCTCAAATCCACCAACTGTTTCATGTCAGTCATCTCAAGTAGCACTTGGGCCCCAATGCTCTCCCAAACCCTCAACTGCATATGATTAGCTCTTCCGGCTATCCTTCACAAAAATGCTGCAATGGTGCAATGGCTTGTGCATATCTGGGAGGATGCGCATTCATTCAAAAGGTATTTCCTGCATTTTAGCCTAGAAATCTAATCTCAGGAGGTGCAGTGTCAGTACCCAAATATCCTAGTCTGAACTTTTCAACAGTCAGTCTATTCTCCAGAAGAGTAACAAAGGAACGGGCAAACATTATGTTCCTCGGACGGTTCAGATCCCTCAAATGCAACAGCAGAGAACAATTCCGACAAATTACTTTCCCTGTTCAGTTTCATCTCGGCTTTGTAGTAATTACACTCCAGTTTAAGCTCTAAGTGAGCTACTATTGATTCACCGCACGAGTAGTATATATACTCGGAGCTGGATATGAGAGGGATAAACAGAAAAACCCTAAATTACTTGCCTTCACATTTCCGCAACTAGAACTCTAGCGCAGCTATCTCTCTTGATCGATTTTCCTCTCTTCTTCCGTCAGGATTTTCCCAAAATTCCCCTACCTATCCACTTCGATCCTGAGAACTATCCACGACCTCAGAACAAAACGGAACCCACTACACGGCCCGTGCTCGAGACCACGGCACCACGCTAAAGTCAGTGCCCGCGTTGGTTGACGGCGAGGCCGGGGAGGGGTTAGGAAAGGCCGGAGCTTACAGAGATCTTGTGGAGCGGGACGACGGACTTGAAGTAGACGTAGTCCCCGGGGGCCGCCGCGCCGCCGCCTAGTCCCGTCATCTCCCTCTCTCACAGCCTCCGACCAGAGCGGCAGCGAGACCGGGGACGGTAAATCGGAGAGGCAGAGGGGAAGAGCAAATCGCATCCAGTGGGTTGGCTTTGCGAGTATTCCAGTGGGCACGTGCGTAGTTAGACTGTCCCCTCTCTCTCTCTCTCTCGGACCCATGAATTTTTATTTCTTACTCCTCAGTTCCTAAATATTTGTCTTACAGATTTCAAATCGACTACCATATATGAATGTATATAGACATATTTTAAAGTGTAGATTCACTTATTTTTCTCCGTATGTAATTAGTTGTTGAAATCTCTAGAAAAACAAAATATTTAGAAACGGAAGGAGTAAAATCTAAAAAGTGTGTACGCACTATTCGGACCCACCGCGGCCCGAACGACCAATCCACTCTCGATTATCCCCCAACCTAGCTAGTCGCCACTCCCTCACCCTTCTTGAGTGCATGCAACCATGGCTACCATGGCAGTCGCCGGCACACCCTCTGCCTAGCCATTCCTGCCGTCGATACTCTGCATCTTCAGTTGTTGCAGATCACCCCCGTAGGTCGCCTCGGTCAAGGTCGGTCACACCGCCGCCCCTGGTCGAATGACCCGTCGCCCCAAGTCAACCAGAACGTCGAGGCGCACAACAGGCTGTTGTGCTGGTGCACCGGTGTGACGCCCTCGATTCAGTCGTACACTAATCATACACGCAAACATGTACGATCAAAATGAGGGACTCATGGTAAGATATCACAACACAACTTTAGACACAAGTTAGAGTCATACAAACTCATATTACAAGCCAGAGGGCTCGAATACATAAGCTTGAAACAAACGAGTCAGCGAAAGCAACAATATCTAAGTACAGACATAAGTTAAACAAGTTTGCCTTAAGAAGGCTAGCACAAAAGTAGCATCGACCGAAAAGGCAAGGCCTCCTGCCTGGGAGCCTCCAAACTACTCCTGGTCGTCAGCGGTCTCCACGTAGTAGTAGGCACCCTCGGGATAGTAGTCGTCGGCGGCGGCGGTAGCATCTGGCTCCTGGGATCCGTCATCTGATCGCAACAATCGGGTATAGGGGAAAAGAGGTAGCAAAACAACCGTGAGTACTCAGCCAAAGTACTCATAAGACTTACATCAGATCTAAACTAAGTATGCATCTCTATCAAAGGAATGAGTTGTATCTGTGGACTCAACTGGAGAATGCCAGAAGAGAAAAGGAAAAGCCTAGCCTATCGAAGACTAGCATCTTCAAGCATCTTGCAACATCAGAAGAGATAAGAGTATCATATTATTATAGTTGTAAGTATGTTGTAACATCGCCTAGAGATCACTTCTTTGACTCCCTGCGAGAAAGCAATCTCGGAGCCATCATTTCCATTTCATGCCTCAGCATCCAGTTCTAATTGTATCGATCGGGATACAACTCCGAGCGTCCGTTACCGTGGACATGGCTATTCGAATAGATAATATTTTCCTGTAGGGGTGCACAAACTTACCCAACACGCTCGATAAACTCCGGCCGGACACACCATCGGGTCATGACAGGCCTCGGCCGATCAACACGCCGCAGTCCTACCTAGGCTCAACATAGAGGCCAGCACGCCAGTCTACATCCTAAGCGCATAGGGGTCTTGGGCCCATCGCCCTTTGCACTCTTGCACGTTGCATGGACGGGCGGGATCAGTCCTGGCAATGTCTTTATACAAGGCAGGTGCTTACGCGGGCCACCCGGGCGCGTGCCGCTCAGTCGCTGACGTCCGAAGAGCTTTCGGCTGGTACATACGATGCGGAGTGCCCATACTTATTCCCGCGTAGCGGAGTGGTCAGTGCGAAAAGGCCAGAGGCCTACTCGGATCGCATATCCAAATCGTTAGTGTCTTGGGAGCGCGCGGTAACGATCAATGATCCATGATATGTGGTCTCATCGCCCCATCTCACGGACTTACGGCAAGGGCTAAGAATGCCCGGCCATGCCGCGAAAAAAACTTGCGGGTACCCTCCAGGTCAACCCGACTTCACATCACTCGTCACATTTCTCTCACAGGTACCCCTCGGGGCTGACCCGACTCCATCATGGTTCTGTGGTAAAGTCATAGTAACCGTGTGTCCAAAACAGCAAGGAGGGAACCCGAGGAATCACCCTCGATGAATTCACGCTCGATGTAACCGTCAAGATGGACTTGGAGGAATCACCCTCGATGGTCCACACTTGAGGGGCTGCACGACAGAGTCATATCGGGAGTGGTGAAGGAGGAACCACCCTCGGAGACCACAACTGATTAGCTACACAACAAAGATCTCATCTGAAGTGCTATACGAGGCATCACCCTCGGCACTCGATAGTAGTTGTGCAGAGTTGTACAACTAAGGGGGTGTGATGTGATATATCAGGCTCTGGATGTGGATCATGTTGATCGAGTCATCGGTCAACGAGCGGGACAACTGGGACAAGGTGAGGGGTCACTGGTGGATCACTAACCAACCTACACTAAGTAGTTTAGGATAAACAAGTAAGTTAACAATTGCAAGTTACAAAATCAGGCTATGCATCAGAATAGGATCATACAAAAGCAGTAGCAGTTCTAATGCAAGCATGAGAGGGAAAGAAATGGGCTATATCGGAATGATCAAGAGGGGTTTGCTTTCCTGGTTGCTCTACAGATGAAAGGAATCTTCGCAAGCGTAGCCGTAGTCGAACACTGAAGCATCAACGGTCTCGGGGTCTACCGGAGAGGAAGGAGGGGGGAGAAACAATAAATAACAGGCACACAAAGCAACATAAAGCATGACATGACCGCAAGCTATGGTAAGGGTGACCTAACGCAGTGCTACATGATACCAACGAAGGGGGAAACATCCGGGAAAGTTTTCCCAGTGTTTTGCATTTTTCGGACAGGTGAAACAGAGGGGACGGATCCATGTTCGCTAGGTTAGAGGCATGTGACAGGTATGTGGATAGCATATTCGGGTTCGTCATGTTTTTCTCAGCAATTTTCATATATAAATTTTTTATCCGAGTATGATTATTTTATGAATTTCTAAAGTTTTAATGTTTCTCTGAAATTTCTATAATTCATTTGATTCGAAATTAAATAGGAGAAACTATGTGTACCTAGTGGTTGTCTAGCCAGAGAGGCTGACATGTCGGCCCGTTGACTGCTGAGTCAGTAGGTCAAAGGTCATAGTTGACCAGTCAACATGGCTGGTGGGGTCTACCTGTCATTGACTCGTAGCTACTAGATTTTAATTAAATCTGTTTAATTCACAGGGGACCCACATGTCATACTCTACTATTAGTTTAACAGATTTTTTAATTCGCTAACTGGTCAATTGGGGTGGTGGGTCCCCGATGTTAGTGGGTCAGAGAGGGGGGTTCATTAGCAAGGGGGGGTTAGCGAGGCCGATGGTTTAACACCGGTGACTTCTGGCCACGACGGAGGCACGCGGGGGGCTCTGAGCGCCTGTCTAGCTGCTGGCAAAGCAAGCGGAGGACGGCCTGATTCGACACAAGGGGAGCCAAAGAATATCCTCAAGTATTAGCAGCTGAATTATCAATTCAACCACACCTGGAAACTTAGTATCTACAGCAAAGTGTTTAGTAGCAAAGTAATATGATAGTGGCGATAACGGTAACAAAAGTAAAGACAGCTAAAGTAATGTTTTTGGTATTTTTGTAGTGATTGTAACAGTAGCAACGAAAAAGTAAATAAGCGTAAACCAGTATATGGAAAGCTCGTAGGCACCGGATCCGTGATGGATAATTATGCCAGATGTGGTTCGTCATGTAATGATCATAACATAGGGTGACATGAACTAGCTCCAATTCATCAATGTAATGTAGGCATGTATTAGAATATAGTCATACGTGCTTATGGAAAAGAACTTGCATGACATCTTTTGTCCTACCCTCCCGTGGCAGCGGGGTCCTATTGGAAACTAAGGGATATTAAGGCCTCCTTTTAATAGAGAACCGAAACAAAGCATTAGCACATAGTGAATACATGAACTCCTCAAACTATGGTCATCACTGGGAGTGGTCCCGATTATTGTCACTTCGGGGTTGCCGGATCATAACACATAGTAGGTGACTATAGACTTGCAAGATAGGATCAAGAACACACATATATTCATGAAAACATAATAGGTTCAGATCTGAAATCATGGCACTCGGGCCCTAGTGACAAGCATTAAACATAGCAAAGTCATAGCAACATCAATCTCAGAACATAATGGATACTAGGGATCAAACCCTAACAAAACTAACTCGATTACATGATAAATCTCATCCAACCCATCACCGTCCAGTAAGCCTGCGATGGAATTACTCATGCACGGCGGTGAGCATCATGAAATTGGTGATGAAGGATGGTTGATCATGACGATGGCGACGAATCCCCCTCTTCGGAGCCCCGAACGGACTCCAGATCAGCCCTCACGAGAGATATTAGGGCTTGGCGGCGGCTCCGTATCGTAAAACGCGATGAAACTTTCTCTCGATTTTTTCTCCCGAAAGCCAATATATGGAGTTGGAGTTGGCGTCGGAGGGCCTCGAGGGCCACGAGGTAGGGGGCGCGCCTAGGGAGGCGCCCCACCTCATGGACAGGTGTGGGCCCCTGGTCTTCATCTTTGGCGAGGATTTTTATTATTTTTATAAGACATCCGTGGAGTTTCAGTCATTCCGAGAACTTTTGTTTTCGCACATAAAACAACATCATGGCAATTCTCTTTGAAAACAGCGTCGGTCCGGTTAGTTCCATTCAAATCATACAAGTTAGAGTCCAAGACAAGGGCAAAAGTGTTTGGAAAAGTAGATACGACGGAGACGTATCAACTCCCCCAAGCTTAAACCCTTGCTTGTCCTCAAGCAATTCAGTTGACAAACTGAAAGAGAAAAAGAAAAACTTTTACAAACTCTGTTTGCTCTTGTTGTTGTACCTATGTCAAGCCAGCATTCAGGTTTTCAGCAAAGATCATAACTAACCACATTTGCAATAATTCTCAGGTCTCATGTTTACTCATATCAATAGCATAATCAACTAGCAAGCCATAATAATAAATCTCGGATGACAACACTTTCTCAAAACAATCATAATATGATATAACAAGATGGTATCTCGCTAGCCCTTTCTGAGACCGCAAAACATAAATGCAGAGCACCTTCAAAGATCAAGGACTGACTAGACATTGTAATTCATGGTAAAAGAGATCCAATCATAGTCATACCCGATATAAATTAATAGTAATGAATGCAAATGATATTGTGCTCTCCAAACTAGTGCTTTTAATAAGAGGGTGATGACTCAACATGAAAGTAAATAGATAGGCCCTTCGCAGAGGGAGCGAGGATTTGTAGAGGTGCGAGCTCAATTTTGAAATAGAGATAATTTATATTTTGAGCGGCATACTTTCATTGTCAACATAACAACTAAGAGATGACGATATCTTCCATGCTAAACAAATTATAGGCGGTTCCAAACAGAATGGTAAAGTTTATACTCCCCCTCCTCCACAAGCATCAATCCATGGCTCGCTCGAAACAACGAGTGCCTCCAACATTCAACGGGTCCCAGGGGGAGTTTTGTTTGCAACTATTTTGATTTAGTTTGCATAAAGCATGGGACTGGGCATCTCGATGACCAACCATTTTCTCGTGAGTGAGGAGCGGAGTCCACTCCTCTTGAGAATAACCCGCCTAACACGGAAGATAAGGGCAGCACTAGTTGATATATGAGCTATTCGAGCATGCAAAACAGAATGTTCATTTGAAGGTTTAGAGTTTGGCACATACAAATTTACTTGGAGCAGCGGTAGATACCGCATATAGGAAGGTATAGTGGACTCATATGGAATAACTTTGGGGTGTAAGGGATTGGATGCACAAGCAAGTATTCCGCTTAGTACAAGTGAAGGCTAGCAAAAGACTGGAAGCGACCAACTAGAGAGCGACAACAGTCATGAACATGCATTAAAATTAATAAACATTGAATACAAGCATGAGTAGGATATAATCCACCATGAACATAAATATCGTGAAGGCTATGTTGATTTGTTTCAACTACATGCGTGAACATGTGCCAAGTCAAGTCACTTAAATCATTCAAAGGAGGATACCAACCCATCATACCACATCATAACCATTTTAATAGCATGTTGGCACGCAAGGTAAACCATTATAACTCATAGCTAATCAAGCATGGAACAAGCAACTATGATCTCTAATTGTCATTGCAAGCATGTTTATTCATAATAAGCTGAATCAGGAACGATGGACTCATCATATTTACAAAAACAAAAGAGGTCGAGTTCATACCAGCTTTTCCCATCTCAGTCAGTCCATCATATGTGTCATCATAATTGCCTTTCACTTGCACGACCGAACGGTGTGAATAATAATAAGAGTGCACGTGCATTGGACTAAGCTGGAATCTGCGAGCATTCAATAAACAGGAGAAGACAAGGCAATATGGGCTCTTGGTCAAATCAACAATAATGCATATAAGAGCCACTTCAACAATTTAATTATGGTCTTCTCCTACTGACCCCCAAAGAAAAGAAAAGAAATAAAACTATTTACACGGGAAAGCTCCCAACAAGCAAAAGAAGAACAGGAAATATTTTTTTGGGTTTTCTTTTTTAATTATTACTACTACAGCAGGAAAACTAAACTACTACTAATTTTTTTTTGGTTTTTCTAAGGTTTATTAAACACACAAGAAGAAAGCAGGAAAAAGAAAATAAACTAGCATGGATATTAAAGTGAAAGAGTATGAGCACCGACATCTAGCAATGAGTGTGTATGAGCATAAATGTAATGTCGGTGAGAAATACGTACTCCCCAAGCTTAGGCTTTTGGCCAAAGTTGGTCTATTGCCGTGGGTAGCCCGGCCGATACCCGTAGGTGTAGTGGGTCGATCTTGCGATGAAGAATAGTTGGGATCATAATGTGAGGAAGAGGACTCGATCGCCATCGGTCGGCAACCGCCTCAGATCCCAAGAATAAACAGACTGTCGTGGAGGCTCATCTTGTGGCTCGGTTCCCGGCTGGTGCAGGATTCGATAAGCTTGAACAATGCATACGGAACAATGTAAGGATCTGTAGACAAGTTAAACAAAGAGGGAGCAGGCAAAGTAATAGTCTCAGGTGATGTTTATCAAAGTACAATTTATATTTGAGCTCCCCTTGGCGATCTTAACAAGAAAATCATGCGCTAGCATGCTCTTATAATCTAAATAAGCACGGGCAACGCTGTTTCTTCTTTCTCCTCATGCCTAATAGGTATCTCAAAATATTCAGCTAGGCGTGAAGCATAAATGCCTCCAAAGACGGGGTCCTTAGTGCAGTTCGAGACTTAACCGTCTAGCAACAATTCCACCCATACTAACAGAGTTATTGCGGTATAAACCATGGAACAAAATGATAATATCAGAATGCTAAGGTTTCCACAGCCTCGCGACCAATCAAGCAACGACTAGCAAATAAGGCAAAGTAGCGTAAAACAGGAAATGTATGCTAGTAATTCTTGCATCGAAACCTTCTGGTTTCTCCCACAGTGATAGTGTTAATAAAAGCTTCCACTTCATTACGGTGTGGTTCATCTAAGGTGCCCTCAAAAGTTATTTTGCAAACCTCGCAAAATTCAGCTAATGTCATCTCCTTAATAACGTCATATAAATGGAACTCTCTTGTTGGAGGTGATTTCTTAGGGAAAAAGTAGAAGTTACGCACAAAAGTATTTGTGAGTAAGAGATCTTGATGACATTGGTCGCGGAGGAAGTGGGTGAGGAGGCGTTCTCAATCAATAGATGGAAATCCTCATAAATCCGGCTCTCCTCAAGAAGTCATCGGAAGGCCATTCACGGCGGGACCTCCATGATCTTGAGGCAAATTAAATTTGGGCTTTGCTCTTCTTCCTTTTGTTTTTCCTCGAGCTTCGGCTCGACGAGCCCCTCAAAAGTCTCTTCATTATTTCTGAAATAATCTGGAATTTTTAGTAACTTCAAACAAAAGTGAACCAACTTCAATAAAACTGATAGCAACTACTCATACAAGTGCCTAGAGCATATATCAAGCATTAGAACTACTTGGAACCATATAAATTTGACATGCAAGCTCAAGAACATGGTCACCTATGCAACACAAATTTGCAAAGAATAAAGCACTAGAACAAAAACTAATTGGACCAATGGAGGAGTCACATACCAAGGAACAATCTCCCAAGCAGTTTTTGAGAGGTGCTTTGAGCAAGGAGATCGAAAATCGCAGCAAAAGTGGTGGAACACGAGCTTGAGTTGGTTTTTCGGGTTTGCGTGAGGCAGAGGAAGAAGATGGGTGCAGGATAAGTGGAGGAGGGCCACCGTGGGCCCACGAGGCGTGGAGGCGCCGGGGGTAGGGCGCCCTCCACCCTCGTGGCAGTGGCAGCTCCTCATGTAATTTTTGCACTAAAATCCTCAAATATTCCCGAAAAAATCATATTAAATTGGCATGGCATTCTGAGGACTTTTATTTTCGGAATATTTTTATATTGCACGGATAAGTCAGGAAACAGACAGAAAAAATACTATTTTTACTTTATTTCTACTAAAGAACAGAAAATATAAAGATGGTACAGAAGGTTGTGCTTCTAGTTTCATCCATCTCATGCTCATAAAAAAGAATCCACTAACAAGGTTGATCAAGTCTTGTTAACAAACTCATTCCGATAATGATGGAACCGGAGAAATTTCGAATAACACTATGTTACCACAACGGGGATATGGACATCCCCAATAATAAGTATATCATATTTCTTCTTGACAGTAGGGAGAGGAAATTCAAAACCTCCAAATATAATCGATGGAATTTTTCCAATAGAGTCGATACTATGAACTTGAGGTTGTTTCCTCGGAAAGTGTACCGTATGCTCATTACCATTAACATGAAAAGTGACATTGCCTTTGTTGCAATCAATAACAGCCCCTGCAGTATTAAGGAAAGGTCTTCCAAGAATAATAGACATACTATCATCCTCAGGAATATCAAGAATAACAAAGTCTGTTAAAATAGTAACGTTTGCAACCACAACAGGCACATCCTCACAAATACCGATAGGTATAGCAGTTGATTTATCAGCCATTTGCAAAGATATTTCAGTAGGTGTCAACTTATTCAAGTCAAGTCTACGATATAAAGAGAGAGGCATAACACTAACACCGGCTCCAAGATCACATAAAGCAGTTTTAACATAATTTCTCTTAATGGAGCATGGTATAGTAGGTACTCCTGGATCTCCATGTTTCTTTGGTATTCCACCCTTAAAAGTATAGTTAGCAAGCATGGTGGAAATTTCAGCTTCCGGTATCTTTCTTTTATTTGTAACAATATCTTTCATATATTTAGCATAAGGATTCATTTTGAGCATATCAGTCAATCGCATACGCAGAAAGATGGGTCTAATCATTTCAGCAAAGCGCTCAAAATCCTCATCATCCTTTTTCTTGGATGGTTTGGGAGGAAAAGACATGGGTTTCTGAACCCATGGTTCTCTTTCTTTACCATGTTTCCTAGCAATGAAGTCTCTTTTATCATAACATTGATTCTTTGATTGTGGGTTATCAAGATCAACAGCAGGTTCAACTTCTACATCATTATCATTACTAGATTGAGCATCATCATTAACATCATCATTAACATTTTCACTAGGTTCATGTTCATTATCAGATTGAGTTTCAGCATCAAACATAGAGATATCATTTGGATTATCAGGTGGTTTAGCAATAGGTTCACTAGAAGTTTGCAAAGTCCTATCATTTTTCTTTTTCTTCCTTTTAGAAGAACTAGGCATATCAATATTATTTCTCTAAGTTCACCTCTAATATTAGCCATATAATCACTCAAGCGTCTAATCATAAAGGTATTCTGTTTTAATTGTCTACCAAAATAAGCATTAAAGTCATCTTGCTTAAACATAAAGTTATCAAACTCATCCAAGCATCGACTAGCAATTTTAGTAGGAGGTACTTGACTTTATCATATCTCAGAGAGAGAATTTACCTTTACTACGTGTCGGGATATCGGGATCGGGAGGTTCTTCAATGAATAAAGAATTGAGATCATACACTTCTTCAACAGCGGTAGATTAAGACCATGTATTTCTTCAATAGGAGGTAAATTCTTAACATCTTCACTTTAATACCTTTTTCTTTCATAGATTTCTTTGCCTCTTGCATATCTTCAGATGAGAAATAGAACACCTCTCTTCTTCGGAGTTGGTTTAGGAATAGGCTCGAGAATTGGCTCAGAGCTGGCTCGGGAGTTGGCTCGGGAGGTGCCCAATTATTTTCATTTGTTAACATATTATTCAATAAAATTTCAGCTTCATCCGGTGTTCTTTCCCTAAAAGAGAACCAGCACAACTATCCGGTAATCTCTGGAAGCATCGGTTAGTCCATTATAAAAGATATCAAGTATTTCGGGTTTCTTAAGAGGATGATCAGCAAAGCATTAAGTAACTTGAGAAGCCTCCCCCAAGCTTGTGGGAGACTCTCTTCTTCAATTTGTACAAAATTATATATATCCCTCAAAGCGGCTTGTTTCTTATGACCAGGGAAATATTTAGCAGAGAAGTAATAAATCATATCACGGGACTACGCACACAACCAGGATCAAGAGAATTAAACCATATCTTAGCATCACCCTTTAATGAGAACGGAAATATTTTGAGTATATAAAAGTAGCGTGATCTCTCATCATTAGTAAACAGGGCAGCTATATCATTTAACTTAGTAAGATGTGCCACAACAGTTTCAGATTCATAGCCATAAAAAGGATCAGATTCAACCAAAGTAATTATATCAGGATCAACAGAGAATTCATAATCCTTATCAGAACACGAGATAGGTGAAGTAGCAAAAGGTGGTCAGGTCTCATCCTATCTCTAAGAGATTCTTTACTCCATTTAACTAGCAGCCTCTTAAGTTCATATCTATCCTGGCAGGCAAAAATAGCTGCAGAAGATTCCGCATCAAAAAGATAACCCTCAGGAATAGCAGGAATATTTTCATCATCACTTTCATCATTGATTTCAGTTTCAATAATTTCTCTTTCTCTAGACCTAGAAATTTGTTCATCTAGAAACTCACCAAGGGGCACAGTAGTATCAAGCATAGAAGTAGTTTCATCATAAGTATCATGCATAGCAGAAGTGGCATCATCAATAACATGCGACATATCGGAACCAATAGCGTAAGCGGGTTTAGGTGTCGCTAGCTTACTCATAATGAAGGTGAATCAAGTGCGAGCTAGATGGCGTTCCTTATCTCCCTCGTAGTTGAGTGATAAATTGTTGTCTTAGCGTCTTTCAAGTTCTTCATAGTGTCCAGAGATATAAATCCCAAGTGACTCAAAGAATAGAGCTATGCTCCCAACAACGGCGCTTGAAAAAGGTCTTGATAATCCACAAGTATAGGGGATCGCAACAGTTTTAGAGGGTAGAGTATTCAACCCAAATTTATTGATTTGACACAAGGGGAGCCAAAGAATATTCTCAAGTATTAGTAGCTAAGTTATCAATTCAACCACACCTGGAAACTTAGTATCTGCAGCAAAGTGTTTAGTAGCAAAGTAATATGATAGTGGCGATAACGGTAACAAAAGTAAAGACATCTAAAGTAATGTTTTTGGTATTTTTGTAGTGATTGTAACAGTAGCAACGGAAAAGTAAATAAGCGTAAACCATTATATGGAAAGCTCAGAGGCACCGGATCGATGATGGATAATTATGCGGATGTGGTTCGTCATGTATGATCATAACATAGGGTGACATGAACTAGCTCCAATTCATCAATGTAATGTAGGCATGTATTCGAATATAGTCATACGTGCTTATGGAAAAGAACTTGCATGACATCTTTTGTCCTACCCTCCGTGGCAGCGGGTCCTATTGGAAACTAAGGGATATTAAGGCCTCCTTTTAATAGAGAACCGAAACAAAGCATTAGCATATAGTGAATACATGAACTCCTCAAACTATGGTCATCACCGGGAGTGGTCCTGATTATTGTCACTTCGGGGTTGCTGGATCATAACACATAGTAGGTGACTATAGACTTGCAAGATAGGATCAAGAACACACATATATTCATGAAAACATAATAGGTTCAGATCTGAAATCATGGCACTCGGGCCCTAGTGACAAGCATTAAGCATAGCAAAGTCATAGCAACATCAATCTCGAACATAATGGATACTAGGATCAAACCCTAACAAAACTAACTCGATTACATGATAAATCTCATCCAACCCATCACCGCCCAAGAAGCTGCGATGGAATTACTCACGCACGGCGGTGAGCATCATGAAATTGGTGATGAAGGATGGTTGATCATGACGATGGCGACGAATCCCCTCTCCGGAGCCCGAGCGGACTCGAGATCAGCCTCCCGAGAGAGATTAGGGCTTGGCGGCGGCTCCGATCGTAAAACGCGATGAAACTTTCTCTTTGATTTTTTCTCCCGCAAGCCAATATATGGAGTTGGAGTTGGCGTCGGAGGGCCTCGAGGCCCACGAGGTAGGGGCGCGCCCTAGGGGGGCGCCCCACCTCATGGACAGGTGTGGGCCCCTGGTCTTCATCTTTGGCGAGGATTTTTATTATTTTTATAAGACATCCGTGGAGTTTCAGTCATTCCGAGAACTTTTGTTTTACGCACATAAACAACATCATGGCAATTCTCTGAAAACAGCGTCGATCCGAGTTAGTTCAATTCAAATCATACAAGTTAGAGTCCAAAACAAGGGCAAAAGTGTTTGGAAAAGTAGATACGACGGAGACGTATCACGGCCTGGCGCAGCCAGGCTATGGCCGAGCGAGGGCGGCGGAGATGGGCCTTGGCCTTGGCGGCGCAGCGAGGTGGTCGGCCACGGCGGGCGGAGGCGGGGCGACTAGCCACGGCGGCGGAGGTGGGCGCTGGCGATGAGCAGCGGACAAAGTGCACATGGCGATGAGAGAGCGGCTAAGCAGCGAGAGCAGCAGCAGAGAACAATAACGAGCAGCGAAGCGAAGAGTGGCGATGAAGCGGCGAGCCATAGTGGGCGGCACGTGAGTTCGGCGAGAACAGGGGCGGGCACGCGCGGGCGCATGGGCGCGACCAGGCTGTGGCAGCTCACGCGTGGGGCGCGGCTAGGGGCGATGCAGAGCGTGGCGAGCAGAGCTCCAGCCCTGGCGGTGGGGCTGCGGTATACTGGGACAAATCGAAGCGGGGGAAAGGGGAAATCAACGGAGGGGCTCACTACGGGTCCGATGGCATGCTCGGGGAGGTTGGGGAGGCTCCGGAGAGATTGAATCGCAGGCAAACACTGACGGTGCCTAATGTAAGCAACTCACTAGATCGGGGAAGGATTTAGGGATTCGAATTCGAATTGGGGAAATGTTTCGGTAGCTAGCCGCCCAACCACCCTCACAGCTATCCAATTACACCGGCCGAAGCCGTCATTCCAATCCTAGCCAACTATTACAGGAAGAGATCGATCTCTATTTAAACGAGTGACCGTTAACTCGATTAACGGGCCAGGCTGTAGTCGTCGAGCCAACGCGGTGGGTTGGTCGCTCGCTTGGGCCGCCGGGTTGGCCCATCTCCTTGATTGAATTCTATCGCGCCATCTTACATTGCGGATCCGCTCTGATCCGTGATCGGCAATAGCTTGTCTCGCCCGAACCGATGGTTCAGTCCTTGTCTTAGCGATGTTGACATACCCTCTCCTTGTGAACGGCTTGTCCCCAAGCCGAGCGCTGAAACTCTTGCTTCAATGGGTCCAGTCCTCCCAAGTAGCGATGGGTGGTGTACCGCAACTCCGAGAATTAAACCTTGCATCAACATCTTGCGGCGATCGACGAACGCGACGATCCGTAACACGAACAGCACTTGCGCATCGGGTCAGTAGGAGAAGGTAACTGTGTTTGCACCCGAGTCATTGGTGGAATGAACTTCTTGAGCTGAGACACATGAAACACTGGGTGTATGCGACTGTCAGGAGGCAACTCCAGTCGGTATGCAACCTCTCCAATTTTGTCGAGTATCTTGTAAGGACCAAAATACTTGAATGAAAGCTTGTGGTTGGCTCTTCTGACAACTGATGATTGCACGTATGGTTGCAGTTTGAGGAACATTAGATCATTGGCAGCAAAAACTAGTTCAGTCCATTTCTTGTCTGCTTGATGCTTCATTCTGTGCTGGACACACAACAAATGTTGTTTGACCTAAGCGATCATCAACTGTCGGGAGTCCAACCACGATCGGATATCGATGGGAGCAATTGTATCAAAAGCAGATATCCCAAAAAACCGTGGAGTCTGCCCATAAATGATTTCAAAAGGTGTTTTGTTCAGTGCAGAATGCCAGTTGGTATTGTACCAGAATTCACAAAGCGACAGCCATTTGCTCCATTTAGTAGGATGGGCACTGATGAAACATCGCAAGAAACACTCAATTTGCTGATTTACTCTTTCAGTTTGCCCGTCAGTCTCTGGGTGATATGCTGTACTCATGTTTAGTTCTGCTCCAGTTCTTGAAATAAGCAGTTGCCAGAATGTGCTAGTGAAAACAGGGTCTCTGTCACAGATTATAAGCCTGGGCATACCATGTAACTTGTACACATTGTCTAGAAAAACTTCAGCCACTTTCTGAGCATTGAAGGGGTGTGAGAGAGGAACGAGATGGCCATATTAGAGAACTTGTCAATCACTACAAGTATGCAGTTGTATCGGAAGGATGTAGGAAGACCTGAGATAAAATCCATAGACACTGTGTCCCAAGCTTTGGAAGGTACTGGCAGAGGAGATAGCAATCCAGGGTACTGAACTCTCTCTGGTTTAGCTTGCTGACACACCAAGCAGGACTGGACTTGAGTTTTGATGAAGTTTTTCATTCCTTGCCACCTGAAGAGGGAGATTATTCTTTTGTATGTGACTGGAAAGCCAGAATGACCCCCAACTAGACTAGCATGAAAGGCTGTAAAAATCTTGAGGTGTAGATCTGCATCAGGCCCAACCCATATACAGTTCTTGTAGCGAAGGAGACCTTGGTGCAGAGAAAACTATGGTTTAAATGCAGGATCTATGGCTAGTTGTTGCAAAATTTCTTGTGTTTTAGGGTCACCAGTGTAGCTCTTAACAATTTCCAGCAACCATGTAGGTTGTGCACAAGAAATCTGGAAAAGAACTGTTCCATCAAGAGGTCTCCTGGAAAGTGCATCAGCAGCAACATTGGTGTTCCCTTGTTTATACTGAATTGTGTAGTTTAAGCCCAGTAACTTAGTTAAACATTTCTGTTGCCATGGGGTATGCAATCTCTGATCCTGCAGGTGCGCCAAACTCTTGTGGTCAGTCTTGATAATGAACTGTTGCATCTGCAAGTATGACCTCCACTGATCTACAGCCAACAGAATAGCCAGGTATTCTTTCTCATATACTGACAAACCTCTGTTCTTGGGCCCCAAGGCCTTGCTAACAAATGCCAGTGGGTGACCCTGTTGCATTCGGACAGCCCCAATGCCATATTCACATGCATCAGTCTCCACAGTAAATGGTTTTGAAAAATCTGGCACAGCCAATACTGGAGCAGATGTTAGAGCTTGTTTGAGCACCACAAAGGCTTCTTCAGTAACTCTGGTCCACACAAATGGCATCCCTTTCTTGAGGAGTTCAGTGAGAGGTTTGGCAATAATCCCATAGTGCTTGATGAATTTCCTATAGTAACCACTGAGTCCAAGAAAACCCTTGATTTCCTTAACATTAGTTGGAGTAGGCCACTGTTGGACAACTGTTATCTTGGCAGGATCTGTAGATACACCCTGAGCAGAAATGACATGTCCCAAGTAAGCAATTTCCTGTTGAGCAAATGCACACTTGGACATCTTAACTTTCCATTCCTTCTCTTTCAGAATTGTCAGAAGCTGAGCAACATGTTCCAAGTGCTCCTCAAATGTTTTGCTGAAAACTAGTATGTCATCAAAGAAACACAGTACACACTTCCTGAGCAGAGGGGACATATCAAAGTTTATAGTGCCCTGAAATGTTGCTGGAGGTCCAGTCAAACCCATGGCAACCACCAGGAACTCAAAGTGGCCATGGTGTGTTTGGAATGCAGTTTTGTACTCTTCCCCTGGAGCTAACCTGATCTGGTGAAATCCAGCTTTGAGGTCCATTTTGGTAAACCAACATGCTCCAGCTAGTTCATCTAACAACTCATCTATAATGGGTACTGGGTATTTGCTCTTCAGGGTTATAGCATTCAGATGTCTGAAGTCAACAACAAGTCTCCATTCCCCTTCTTCTTTTTTCTTGACCATGAGGACAAGAGAGGAAAAAGGGCTTTTGCTGGGTCGAATCATTCCCAATGACAAGAGCTCTGCAATTTGCTTCTCTAACTCATCTTTTAACTGGGGAGCAGTTCGGTATGGCCTGACAGAAACTGGTCGTGCACCAGGGATCAGAGGAATGTGATGGTCTTGCATTCGTCTAGGAGGGAGGCCAGTGGGAGGTTGAAAAACTGTAGGAAACTTGTCCAACACTGCTTGCATTTTGGGACAAACTAAAGAAGTTGTAGAACACTGAACGAGGAACAATGATATCACTGTAAGTGCAAAGTCAGCAGGCAACAGACCTTGCAAAGTAACTGTTCTGCCAGACTTCTGGACTGACATCCACTTCTAAGTCCAGTCCACTTGCATAGGGCTATGTTGAGCCAACCAATCAAGGCCCAAGATGCCATCATAAGTGGACAACTGCAATAGCCTAAAATCAGAAGAGAATTCAGCACTACAACAGCTCCATTTGCATTGTTGCAACATCTGAGAACACTGCAATGATGCTCCTCTTGCCACTGTAACAGAAACTGGCGTAGTATCCTGAATATCCCCCAACACAGGAGCAAAAGAGCTGTCAATGAATGAGTGAGTACTGCCTGAATCCACTAAAAATACCATAGTGTGCCCTTGTAACTGAATTTCCAACTGCAAGGACAGAGCATTGGGGACTTTTCCAACTGCAGCAGCTGACAACCTCATACTGTGAACAGAAGCTGTCTCAGACTCTGAACTATCTGTCTGAGTGGATTCCATCGAGTGAACATGATCAATTAGTTCTTGAACAAAATGCAACTGCACTGTTGATTTGCACACGTGATCACGGGACCACTTTTCTCCACAAACGAAGCATAGACCTGATCGCACGCCTGCAGGCGAGTTGATATGGGTTACTCCCTCCCCAAGCTCCTCGTGCAGCAAAGCCAAGTCATATGCTGAATCTAGATCCTTAGGCTTCTGAAGCGCCACTGCAACGTGAACCCCTGGTTTGAGGCCGTCGAGGAAGCGGGTAGTGTAGTGCAAGGTGTTGGGGATTTCCTCATATGCGGACAACTGATCATACAAATCAGCGAATCTATCCACATAATCCGCAACTGTGCTGGTTTGGGCTATACGGAAGAGCCGGCGAAGCAGTGTCTGGTGTTGATTTTGGCCGAAGCGACTCTGCAAACTGCAGCAGAATTCAGACCACGAGATGTTTGGCGACTTGCGCTGGGCAGATTCCAACCACCGAGCCACTGCTCCTTCAAATTGAGACGTCGCTAGCGAAATCCATCTGTGCGGCGGAGTATTCCAGAGTTTGAACTGGTCTTCGCATTTGTTTTTGAAAGCACAAGTGCTCCCTAGGTGGTTTTGGTAATTAATGTCAACATATCTCTTGTTGGACTAACACTTTTATCTAGTTTCAGATAAGTTCAACAATGGAGTGGCATGGACTAAAGGATGTGGGAACTCCTTCAAGATGCTAAGGACAAAGGATTGGCTCAAGCTTCAAGCTCAAGACTCTTCATTTTACATTTTAGTGGTCCAAGATCACATTGAGTCTATAGGAAAAGCCAATACTATCAAGGAGGGATGAGGTGTTGCTTAATGAGCCTCTTGCTTCAAGTGCTTAGTGATATGCTCCAAATACCCTCAACTACTTTCCCACTTCCACACATATGTCCTAAAACCTAAAGTCAAACTCGCCCCACCGATTCTTCCTATCCGCGCCACCGAGTTTGGATGTCTTAGCCAACGCCACAAACCCTAGGCAAATCGGTCTCACCGATAGGGATCTCAGTCTCACCGAGATGGGATTATAATCTCTCTGTGTATGTCCATTATCAAAATCGGTCTCACCGAGTTTGAGCAATCGGTACTACCGAGACTACAATGCAAACTTTCTGGTTGACTCATTATCAAAATCGGTCCCACCGAGTTTGAGTGTCAGTCCAACCGAGTTTGCTGACCAACTCTCTGGTTAGCTAATTACCAAAATCGGTCCCACCGAGTTTGTGTGTCAGTCTCACCGAGATTACGTTATGCCTAACCCTAACCATATCGGTCCTACCGAGTTGCATTTCGGTCCCACGAAAATCCTATGATCACTAGATTTGCTGAATCGGTCCGACCGAGTTTCTCAATTCGGTCCCACCAAGTTTGGCAAATTGTGTGTAACGGTTAGATTTTGTGTGGAGGTTATATATACCCCTCCACCTCCTCTTCATTCATGAAGAGAGCCATCAGACTGAACCTACACTTCCAACTTACCATTTCTGAGAAAGAACTACCTACTCATGTGTTGAGGCCAAGATATTGCATTCCTACCATATGAATCTTGATCTCTAGCCTTTCCCAAGTTGCTTTCCACTCAAATCTTCTTTCCACCAGATCCAAATCCTATGAGAGAGAGTTGAGTGTTGGGGAGACTATCATTTGAAGCACAAGAGCAAGGAGTTCATCATCAACACACCATTTGTTAGTTCTTGGAGAGCGGTGTCTCCTAGATTGGCTAGGTGTCACTTGGGAGCCTCCGACAAGATTGTGGAGTTGAACCAAGGAGTTTGTAACGGCAAGGAGATCGCCTACTTCGTGAAGATCTACCGCTAGTGAGGCAAGTCCTTCGTGGGCGACGGCCATGGTGGGATAGACAAGGTTGCTTCTTCATGGACCCTTCGTGGGTGGAGCCCTCCGTGGACTCAGCAGAACCGTTACCCTTCGTGGGTTGAAGTCTCCATCAACATGGATGTACGATAGCACCACCTATCGGAACCACGACAAAAACATCCGTGTCTCCAATTGCGTTTGAATCCTCCAATACCCTTCCCTTTACTTTCTTGCAAGTTGCATGCTTTACTTTCCGCTGCTCATATACTCTTTGCATGCTTGCTTGTTATGTATTGAAAAAGTTAAACTTGTGCCTAAACTCCACTTAGACTTTAATAAGGTTAAAAATTGCAACTTTGGCTCTTAGTGTCTAATCACCCCCCCCCCCTCTAGACACCTCTTCTCAAGGTCCTACAGTTTTGCCACAACCTCGGATTCGCACCAACGAATCAAGGGAGATCCGCGCGAACACCAAACGAAAACGCATCAGCAGTATCCGGGTAGCCCGCATCACCGATGGAAGGAGAACGAGCACGGAAAGTGGAATCACGCACACCTCTGACCGGAGGAGGGACATAAGTGTTATGTGCCTTCCCCCGGTGTTCCTGATCAATGCCAAGGGAGTCGAAGGCGGCGCTGCGACCACTCCCAGCCATCCGTGACGATGAGATCTCGACGTGCCCGATTTGTTCCCGCGGTCGCTCCCACGGACTTGCTCGATCTCGAGGGCGAACTCGTCCCGTACACCGTCCACCCACGCCGATAGGAGAGCGTCAAGCGCCGTCGTGTTCGCCCGGATTAGCTTGTCGACGGCTTGGAGAAGGTTGTTGCCATGCTCCTTGAAGCACTGGTCCAAGTCGGCGGCAAAATCCGCCCGCAGCAGCACGTAGACGCCGCGCCCGTCCTCGGACAGCTTGTCCATCGCCTCCAATCGCCGCCGATCTCGCCACAGCGTCCCGTGGCGATGCTACGGAAGCTCTAGGACCGCTGAATCTGATACCAACTGTAAGCAACTCACTAGATCGGGGAAGGATTTAGGGATTCGAATTCGAATTGGGGAAAAGTTTCGGTAGCTAGCCGCCCAACCACCCTCACAGCTATCCGATTACACCGGCCGAAGCCGTCATTCCAATCCTAGCCAACTATTACAGGAAGAGATCGATCTCTATTTAAATGAGTGACCGTTAGCTCGATTAACGGGCCAGGCTGTAGTCGTCAAGCCAACACGGTGGGTTGGTCGCTCGCTTGGGCCGCCGGGCCGGCCCATCTCCTTGATTGAATTCTATCGCGCCATCTTCTGTTGCCGGATCCGCTACAGTCCGCTGATCGGCAATAGCTCATCTCGACTGAACCAGTGGTTCAGTCCTTGTCTTGGCGATGCTGACACCCGAGGATGAAGATGATGGCAATCTGGCACTGCATAGGTTCCTGGCTCGAGCCAGAAGTTGCAGACGATGATGCGGTCGACAGTGGAGCTCGTGGACGCATCCCTACGATGCAGGGGTGAAAACGGACAGGAGAATGACGGGAGCATGGCGACGATAGCGGCGGGTGAACTTGCGGAGAGGTAGAGGAAGATGGGGGCACGAGGGGAGGCGAGCTAGGGTTCGGGAGGGGCGCAGGTCGACTTGTAGGCAGGGCAGGGGTGCGGATGGCCACCGCGTGGCCATCCATGGCCATGGGCGGCTGCACGACGGCCATCGAGTCCCTGATGAATAGAGGTAGAAGGGGGTGTAGGTGGTGGGCTGGGCCGGTCCTGTTTGACTTGAAGCCCAGAAGTGTAGTGCACCTCTGGCCTTTTCTAATTTCCTTTTCTGTTTTTTTAATCTTAATGAATTTTGTAAAATATGGGATTTGGCTCAATAAATACCCTGCAATATTTGGCACTGCTTTAAAATGGTTGGGGTAATATTTGAAATCATTTGATTTTTGACTAAATGCAAATGGATTAAAGTGGTTGTTTCGGGTACTGGTTTAAATAGGTTAGGGGTAATTTAATACTATATAAAATGTTGGTTTCTACATAATACTTAGTTGGTGAATTTTTGCAAACTAGCGAACATTTTTGTTTCACCGTTTGGGGAAATAATTTATTTGACTTTATTTTAAATTTGAATTGAGCTTGGTTTGAAACAACGTGAGGATTATCAACTTAATTATGATGACAGATCATCTTTTGGCATGAGGTTCTTGTAGCACGATTCTCAAGGTGTTACAAATCTCCTCCACTAAAAGAAATCTCGTCCCGAGATTTAAGAGGTGGAGTAAGGGGGGAAGTTCTGGTTACGAAATTCTAATGGATATTCTCGTTCTTAGTTACTCTTCTCGAAGAGGTCGATCCATTACATTGATGTCTTCATTCCTCTATTTCAGGTCATCATGATGAAGTCGTCATCCTTTCTTCCGGATCTTCATCGTCCTACGAACGCAATAAGAGGGAAAACTCTGCAAGAACGCATCTCCACAAAGTTGGGCATCTGACGGTGAACTCAGGGAAAAAGACATTCATTATTTCTCAAGTTGTAACTCAGGGCAACCATTTAGAGCAGTATGCGATGGTACAAAAGTTTCAAACGAGTAGGCAATAATTCGATGCCCGAAGTAGAGCGTGAAGGGGGGTTCAGAGCAACGGAATAAGTATTGCGGCTGAAACCAGAATAGATCATCTCTAGGAAGGTGGCTCGTGATCTACATACGAAGCCAAGCGTGAGAAATAACTTTGGAAAGAGGGGTGTACAGGAGAGTCAGGTTTCGATCCTATGGAACTGTGGGTTATGGACCCACCATGTGGTTTAAAAGTAGAAAGGGCGTTGACATATTGCACGGTCATGATAGGAAGACATGTCAGAGGATAGCCCGTCAGTCATGTTGGCAACAATCGTTGGTACCAAGGGCGAGGGATGAAGAGAACCATTTTCCTGCTCGTTGAAATGAGGCGGGCCTATAGGCAAAGTTCTCGTCCATCGGTGGTTACCAGAATGTCATCACAATAGTAACAGGGTCTTACTGACAAGGTTGTACACCGAGGTGCTACTTAGATCATATAATTAACAAGAAAGGTTAAACAAAACAATGGAGAGGAAAATGTGTTTAAACAAAAGTATCAGGAGTATATCCTTCCCATCCCTGACAGGACAAGAAGTAGATAACCAATTGGGTAAAGGGGTGAGGGAATTCATGATGTTACCCATACAAGAGTGCTAGCATAATTGAACAAGAAATATTTAGCATTGCACTTTAAATGTTTTTGATGATGATCGGAGTACCACATACATGCTTCAGGATAGCATTGACATGGTCATCAGGTAAAGGTCAGACTTTGGATTCACAAAGGATCCATCAGGAACAACTTATAAAATAAGTCATACGATTTCAGCATGGAAAAGATGGGGATGTGGCCGACGGGCTCAACAACAATTCATCGAGGTTTCCATAAATATGGATTTACACAATTAAGTGAATAAGGTGATAGCATTGGACACACCATGGTATATAATGAAGTATGTTTGAAGACAATATCCACAATTAAACATTGATCGAAAGTGCACCTGGAAATCTGGACTAGGTAGCACGATCAGTGTTAGAATGTTGATTCAATAGCCAACACCCCAAGCATGAAATTATCAACCATTAAATTCAAAGCAATAGGGTTGCTAGAAGTACTCAATCCAGGCATTAACATTCACTTGTTGGTATTCCGGTTAGAAACAACACGGGGAGAAAGAAATGAAAGGAGATGGCAAGAAGTACCACTTGTAACAGAATCCTTAAGAGGTGGCGAAATTCTCACAACATTCTTGACATAAAGGATGGTAATACACCAAGTTAGAACATAACATAAGTTGGATAGAAAGGAACTCAAGGTATAACACAAACATGAACAAGTATGTGTTGGAGGGAAGGCGATAGTGTTGCTGATGATAACACAAATTATCGAGGGGCAAGGGTGGTATTTCTCAACATGAATTCGATTGTTATCCTGGAAGAGCTCAGAATGTTGACGATGACCACGACACATTTGTCGAGAGGTTTCATGAAGATGTAATCGATCATCGACGATATCGAGCAAAAGGAAGGGTGAAGCGAAAAGTTATCGGAACCACAGATAAGATTGCAAGCTCGGAATCGAAATCGCCTTTCACAGCAACCAACATGATGTTGAAAACTCGATGTAAGCTTAGTGCACTGTTGGAATTGTGTTCCGGGGATGAAGGACATAGGTAGCATGGTCAAGCTTTAGCATGACGATGATGATGTAGCCAATCAACTAGGAATGACATGATCGAGTACAAACTCATAAGTAATGAAGATTGCTAAGAGTTGTTGAATCGCAACGTGGACTCGATTTAGTTATGGGTGTCCTCGAGTGACTAATAACTCAAGACCCGTGGAAAATGGAATAGGTGAGAAATAATAGCTGATGAAGAACTCATAAGAAGTTATGTAGTTCCGTGATATTTTTTAGATACCAGAGTGCAAAACTCGAAGGTAGAATGGAATAGAAACTGAACTGGACCGTTTACTTGCGATAGCAGATACTTTAACCTTGTCAAAAATAGACAAGGACTGGAATTGATTCCTTTCAGATATATTGAATAAGATTAGCATGGTCGGGACCATAACTGCAAGGGATCCAATTTAATGACACTGGAAGCATTATTGAAATGATTAAATTTTTTGTAAGAAGCTTCCATGATAAGTTCCACATCGTGTCCATGGCATGAAGAAAAAGGTTCAAGGTCGACTCCCACTTCTTCAATGCATAACCTTTCATTCACTCCCCGCTTTCAATGAAGTTGTAATGTTGAAATTTTACTTGGAAAACACCAGAAGAGTATGACTCGTGAAAACTCTCAGGTTCACACGGATTAGGGAAGGCATAGGTTCAAACCATAGGGGAATCTTAGGAACATATACCACAAACTTCAGGGGTAGATAGCTCAAGCTCGGAAGCAGAGCATGGTTGACAAAAGCAGGGGATACAATTTACCAAAGGCATTATGTATCAGGGGAAGAACTTAAGGTTTTGAGATTATGCAGGAATGGTGGATAATAATCCAGCAAAGGATCTGGCAGGCCACAAAGAATCTGATGTGAGTATTGATGTTCAACCAGAAGAAGAAATAATGCAAAGACATCGGATTATAGAAATATCTGTATAATTTCAAAGTTTAAATACAAAGAAATTACGATTTCCAAATCAGGAGATCGGAAGCAGATGCTCTGATCAAAAGATAAGTAAGTTGAATATGCATAGATCGACAATCAATTAAGGTTTGATTTGCTGAGAACCAGCTCATGCAAGGCAGTAGCTCAAAGGGTTCTCGGAACAACGAAGAGTATTTCAAGGCATCTTGTGATAACAAGAGAAATTGGGAATGAACGTATGAAAGGCAAGTGTATGAAGTTTTACATAAGGATATATCAGTGGTAGGGAATTGCAACAGCGATGGGCACAAGGGTCTCAGGAAACATCGAAGAGTACCTTCAGAATCTTCTGGTGAACCAAGCCATTGTCTTGAATGAGGGGCTCTCTAGAAGGAAGTATTTACGAGAACCTAAAGTTGGGGTTAGCAAAATCTTTAACCCGAATAGAAGAGAGATCAGAATCCCAGAGTAAAGACGAGGAATAAAAGATCCTAATACCACCCAATTGTGATGTGGGCCCATAAGCCACACAACAATGTTAGTAATAGTTTTCCAAAGACTAGACTCAACTTCGTCCAAGGAGTTGGAAAGGGGGCTACCTACATGCAGTCGTCTATGATACCAACTTGTGACGCCCTCGATTCAATCGTACACTAATCATGCACGCAAACGTGTACGATCAAGATCAGGGACTCACGGGAATATATCACAACACAACTCTAGGCACAAATTAAAGTCATACAAGCTTCATATTACAAGCCAGGGGTCTTGAGGGCTTGAATACAAACGAGTCAGCGAAAGCAACAATATTTGAGTACAAACATAAGTTAAACAAGTTTGACTTAAGAAGGCTAGCACAAAAGTAGCATCGACTGAAAAGGCCTCCTGCCTGGGAGCCTCCTAACTACTCCTGGCCGTCGGCGGTCTCCACGTAGTAGTAGGCACCCTCGGGTTAGTAGTAGTTGACGGTGGTGGTAGAATCTGGCTCCTTGGATTCGTCTTCTGATCGCAGCAATCGGGTATAGGGGAAAAGAGGTAGCAAAGCAACCGTGAGTACTCATCCAAAGTACTCGCAAGACTTACGTGAGATCTAAACTAAGTATGCATATGTATCAAAGGAATGGGCTATATCTGTGGACTGAACTGCAGAATGCTAGAAGAGAAAAGGAAAAGCCTAGCCTATCGAAGACTAGCATCTTCAAGCATCTTGCAGCATCAAAAGAGATACGAGTAACATATTATAATAGTTGTAAGTATGTTGTATCATCGCCGAGTGATCACTTCCTCGACTCCTTGTGATAAGCAGTCCTGGAGCCATCATTTCCATTTCATGCCTCAGCATTCAGTTCTAGTTGTATTGATCGGGATACAACTCCGAGCATCTGTTACCATGGACACGACTATTCAAATAGATAATACTTCCCTGTAGGGGTGCACAAACCCAACACTCTCGATCAACTCTGGCCGGACACACCATCAGGTCATGACCGGCATCGGCCGATCAACACACCGCGGTCCTACCTAGGCTCAACAGAGAGGCCAGCACGCCGGTCTACATCCTAAGCGCGCAGGGGTCTTGGGCCCATCGCCCTTTGCACTCCTGCATGTTGCATGGACAGCCGGGATCAGTCCTAGTAACCTCCTTATACAAGGCAGGTGCTTACGCGGGCTACCCGAGCGCGTGCCGCTCAATCGCGGACGTTCGAAGAGCTTTCGACTGATACATACGATGTAGAGTGCCCATACTTATTCCCGCATGGTGGTCAGTGCGAAAAGGCCAGAGGCCTACTCGGATCACATGTCCAAATCATTAGTGTCTTGGGAGCACGTGGTAACGATCAATGATCCACGATATGTGGTCCCATCTCCCCGTCTCACGGACTTCCGACAAGGGCTAAGAATGCCCGACCGTGCTGCATAGAAAACTCGCGGGTACCCTCTAGGTCATCCCAACTTCACATCACTCGTCACATTTCTCTCGCGAGTACCCCTCAGGGCCGAACCGACTTCATCATGGTTCTGTGGTAAAGTCATAGTAATCGTATGTCCAAAACAGCAAGGGGGAAACCCGAGGAATCACCCTCGATGAATTCCCACTCGATGTAACCGTCAAGATGGACTTGGAGGAATAGCTCTCGGTGGTCCACACTTGAGGGGATGCACGACAGAGTCATATCAGGAGTGGTGAAGGAGGAATCACCCTCGAAGACCACGACCGTTTAGCTACACTACAGAGATCTCATCAGAAGTGCTATACGAGGCATCACCCTTGGCACTCGATAGTAGCGTGGCAAGCAGAGCTCTAGCCCTGGCGGTGGGGCTGCGGTATACTGTGACGAATCAAAGAGGGGGAAATAGGGAACCGACGGAGGGGCTCACTGCGGGTCCGATGGCGTGCTCGGGGAGGTTGGGGAGGCGCCAGAGAGGTCGAATCACAGGCGAACGCCAGCGGTGCCCAAGGATGAAGATGACGACAATCCGGCGTTGCAGAGGTTGCAGGCTCAAATCGAAGTTGCAGACGACGACGCGGTCGACGGTGGAGCTCGTGGACGCATCCCTACGGTGCGGGGGTGACAGCGGGTGCGAGAATGACGGGACCATGGCGACGACGATGGCGGGCGAACTTGCGGAGGTGGATCTAGAGGGAGAGGAAGATGGGGGCATGAGGGGAGGCGAGCTAGGGTTCGAGAGGAGTGCGAGTCGACTTGTAGGCGGGGTAGGGGTGCGGATGGCCGCCGCGTGGCCATCCATGGCCGTGGGCGGCTGCACGACGGCCACCGAGCCCCTGATGAATAGAGCTAGAAGAGGTTGCCGGTGGTGGGCGGGGCCGGTCCTGTTTGACTTAAAGCCCAACACTACAGTGCACCTCTGGCTCTAATTTCCTTTTCTGTTTTTTTAATCTCTCTGAGTTGCTAATTGTTTTGGTACAAAATGACTTTTGTAAAATATGGGATTTGGCTCAATAAATACCATGCAATATTTGCCACTACTATAAAATGGTTGGGGTAATATTTGAAATCTTTTGATTTTTGACTAAATGCAAATGGATTAAAGTGGCAGTCTTGGGCACTGGTTTAAATAGGTTAGAGGTAATTTAATACTATATAAAATGTTGGTTTCTACATGATACTTAGTTAGTGAATTTGTGCAACGAGCGAACATTTTTGTTTTACTGTTTGGAGAAATAATTTATTTAGTTTATTTTAAATTTTAAATTGAGCTTGGTTTGAAACAATGTGAGGATAGCAACTTAATTATGTTGACATGGCATCTTTAGGCATGAGGTTCATGTAGCACGGTTCTCGGGGTGTTACAAATCTCCTCCACTAAAAGAAATCTCGTCCCGAGATTTAAGAGGTGGAGTAAGGGGGAAAGTTCTGGTTACGAAATTCGAATGGATATTCTCGTTCTTGGTTACTCTTCTCGAAGAGGTCGATCCATTACATTGATGTCTTCATTCCTCTGTTTCAGGTAATCATGATGAAGTCGACATCCTTTCTTCTGGATCTTCATCGTCCTAAGAACGCGATAAGAGGGAAAACTCTAGAAGAAAGCATCTCCACGAAGTTGGGCATCTGACGGTGAACTTAGGGAAAAAGACATGAATTATTTCTCAAGTTGTAACTCAGGGCAATAATTGAGAGCAGTATGCGATGGTACAAAAGATTCAAACGAGTAGGCAATCATTCGATGCCCGAAGTAGAGCGTGAAGGGGGGGGGGGGGTTCAGAGCAACAGAATAAGTATTGCGGTTGAAACCAGAATAGATCATCTCTAGGAAGGTGGCTCGTGATCTACATACGAAGCCAAGCATGAGGAATAACTTTGGAAAGAGGGGTGTACAGGAGAGTCAAGTTTTGATCCTATGGAACTGTGGGTTATGGGCCCACCATGTGGTTTAAAGGTAGAAAGGGCGTTGACATCTTGCACGGTCATGATAGCAAGGCATGTCAGAGGATAACCTGTCAGTCATGTTGGCAAAAATCGTTGGTACCAAGTGTGAGGGACGAAGAGAACCATTTTCCTGCTCGTTGAAACAAGGCGGGCCTATAGGCAAAGTTCTTGTCCATTGGTGGTTACCGGAATGTCATCACAATAGTAACAGGGTTTTACTGACAGGGTTGTACACCGAGGTGCTACTTAGATCATATAATTCACAAGAAAGGTTAAACAAAACAATGGAGAGGAAAATGTGTTTAAACACAAGTATCGGGAGTATATCCTTCCCATCCCTGACAGGACAACAAGTAGATAACTGATGTCACTTGAAGCTACGTCGGTATTTCTCCAAAGAGGAAGGGATGATGCAGCACAGCGGCGGTAGGTATTTCCCTCAGATACGAAACCAAGGTTATCGAACCAGTAGGAGAACCAAGCAACACAACGTAAATAGCCCCTGCACATAGATAACAAGTCCTCGCAACCCAACGTGTTAAAGGGGTTGTCAATCCCTTCCGGGGTACGACGCCTCAAGTAGGCAAACAGACGTGAGATAAATTTGTAGTAAATTGATAGATCAAACACCAAATATAATAAATAAGGATAAATTGCATCAAGGTATTTTTGTATTTTTGGTTTAATAGATCTGAAAATAAATGCAAGGAAAAAGTAGATCGCAAAGGCAAATATATGAGAAAGAGACCCGGGGGCCGTAGGTTTCACTAGTGGCTTCTCTCGAGAAAAATAGCAAACGGTGGGTGAACAAATTACTGTTGGGCAATTTATAGAACTTCAAATACTCATGACTATATCCAGGCAATGATCATTATATAGGCATCGCGTCCAAGATTAGTAGATCGACTCCTGCCTGCATCTACTACTATTACTTCACACATCGACCGCTATCGAACATGCATCTAGTGTATTAAGTTCATGAAAAAATTGGAGTAATGCAATAAGAACGATGACATGATGTAGACAAGATCTATCTATGTAGAGATAGACCCCACCGCTTTATCCTTAGTAGCAATGATACATACGTGTCGGTTCCTTTTCTGTCATTGGGATCAAGCACCGTACGATCGAACCCACTACAAAGCACCTCTTCCCATTGCAAAATAAATAGATCAAGTTGGCCAAACAAAACCCAAATATAGGAGAAGAAATACGAGGCTATAAGAGATCATGCATAAAAGAGATCAAAGAAACTCAAATACTTTCATGGATATAAAAAGATAGATCTGATCATAAACTCAAAGTTCATCGATCCCAACAAACACACCACAAAAGAGTTATCATCATATGGATCTCCAAGAGACCATTGTATTGAGAATTCAGCGAGAGAGAGGAAGCCATCTAGCTTCTAACTACGGACCCGAAGGTCTACAAAGAACTACTCACGCATCATCGGAGAGGCACCGATGGAGGTGGTGAACCCCATCCGAGATGGTGTCTAGATTGGATCTGGTGGTTCCGGACTCTACGATGGCTGGATGAATATTTCTTCGATGCCTCTAGGGTTTCTAGAATATTTGGGTATTTATAGAGCAAAGAGGCGGTCCGGGGGGGGGGGGGCACCCGAAGTGGGCACAACCCACCAGGACGCGCCTGGGCCTCCTAGCGCGCCATGGTGGGTTGTGCCCTCCTCGAGGCACCCCCAGGCGCAACCAGGGCCCATTACGTTCCTTCTGGTCCAAAAAAATCTTCGTAAAGTTTCATTGCGTTTGGACTCCGTCTGATATTGATTTCCTGCGTTTTAAAAATCATGCAGAAAACAGCAACTGGCACTTGGCACTATGTCAATAGGTTAGTACCAAAACATGATATAAAATGATTATAAAACATCCAAGATTGATAATATAACATCATGGAACAATCAAAAATTATAGATACGTTGGAGACGTATCAGCATCCCCAAGCTTAACTCCTACTCGTCCTCGTGTAGGGAAGTGATAAAAACAGAATTTTTAATGTGGAATGTTGCCTATCATGTCATATCATATTCTTTTCTTTATAGCATGGACATTTGGACTTTTATATTGTTCAGAGCAATAGTCTAGTTTTGACATGACAATTTAAATACTCAAGCATATCAACAAGCAACCATGTCTTTCAAAATATCAACGCTAAAATAAGTTATCCCTAGCCTATCATGGTCAACCATTGATCCATTCATGAAACACACTCGCATATTAGTTACACCCAATACTTAAGTACGATCATATTGCCTCCTAGTTGGTGCTTTTCTAAGAGAAGATGGAGACTCAAATTCAAAAAATAAAAATTGCATAAAGTAAAAGAAAGACCCTTCGCAGAGGGAAGTAGGGATTTGTAGAGGTGCCAGAGCTCAAAGAAAAAAACTTAGAGATAAAAACATTTTGGGAGGTGTATCCATCCCACCAACGAAAACGACTTAGAGTTCCCAACACTTTACATGCTAGATATATCATAGGCGGTTTCCAAACAGAAAATAAAGTCTATTCCTTTTTCAACCATACTTTCACTTTCCATGGCTAACCGTATCCACGGATGCCTTCCATACCAACACTTTCCAAGGAATTTATTATTTGACAACATAAAGTAAATTCATTTTTCATTTCGGGATCGGGCATCCCTAATACCTTTGCCTTACTCTCGTGCAATGACAAGTGAATAAACACTCATCTTGAGAATAACGCATCTAGCATGGAAAATATTAGCCACCCCTCACCGCTCCGCGAGCGAAACAAACACACAAAAGAGAAGTTTAATTTGAAAATTAGAGATGGCACATACAAATTTTCTTAGAACGGCAAAAGAATACCGCATATAGGTAGATATGGCAGACTCATGTGGCAAAACCGGTTTAAAGGTTTTTTGATGCACAAGTAGAGATCATACTTAGTGCAAAATGAAGGCTAGCAAAAGATTGAGAAGCGACTAACCAAGAAACGAATAATCTCATAAACAAGCATTAAGCATAAATAACACTGAATAATGCACCACATGTAGGATATAATTTCATTGCATGACTATTGACTTTCGTGCTTGCATAGGGAATCACAAACCTTAACACCAATATTCTTACTAAAGCATAATTACTCATCAACATAACTCACATATCACATCATCATATCTCAAAAATATTACTAGGAATCAAGTTTATTTTGTCCAATGATATTCACGGAAGTTTTTATTATATCCTACTTGGATATCTATCACTTTGGGACTAATTTTCATGTGTTGCTTTTTCATAAGCTCAAACAAATATAAGTGAAGATCATGAGCATAAAATTTCTTTCTTTCTCTCAAATTAATTTAAGTGAAGCAAGAGAGAAGTTCTTGAAAATTTTACTAACTCTCAAATAAATCTAAGTGAAGCAAGAGAGCATTTCTTCAAAAATAATAAAGCACACCGTGCTAAAAAAGATATAATTGAAGCACTAGAGCAAGTCCATTGCTCATAAAAATTTAAGTGAGGCATAGAGAGCAATTCTAACAAGTCATGACATAATTTTGGCTCTCTCAAATAGGTGTGTCCAGCAAGGGTTCAAGACTTTAAAACACAAAATAAAACAAGCAAAGACTCATATCATACAAGACGCTCCAAGCAAAACACATATCAGGTGATGAATAAAAATATAGCTTCGAGTAAAATACCGATGGTCGTTATAAGAAAGAGGGGATGCCACTCGGGGGCACCCCCAAGCTTAGTTGGTTGCTCATTTTTGGATAATAGCTTGGGATGCTGGGGCATCCCCAAGCTTAGGCTCTTCTATCCTTTATTCCTTCATCCATCATAAGATAACCCAAAACTTGAAAACTTCAATCACACAAAACTCAACAAAACCTTCGTGAGATCCGTTAGTATAAGAAAGCAAATCACTACTATAAGTACAATTCATATTTTGTTTTTGCATTATATCTACTATATTCCAACTTTTCTATGGCAAAAACTCATCAGAGAAAACCATAGAGCCATCAAAATAAGCACACAATGGAAAGAAAACAGAATCTGTCAAAACAGAATAGTCTGTAGCAATCTGACTATTTAGAAAACTTCTGGAACTCCAAATTTTTTGAAAAATTAGGAAGACCTGAGAAATTTGTATATTAATCTCCTGCAAAAATAATTGGTATTTTATCACGCTTTGGTAAAAAATAAGAATTGTTTTCGTGAGCGCAAAAGTTTCTGTTTCTCAGCAAGATCAAACAACTATCACCCAAGAAGATCCTAAAGGCTTACTTGGCACAACAACTAATTAAAACACAAAAAACACAATCATAACAGTATAATAATTGTGCAAACACTCAAAAACATAAAACAAAAAGGAAAAATAATTTTTATTCATTGGGTTGCCTCCCAACGAGCGCTATAGTTTTACGCCCTTAGCTAGGCATAAAGCAAGGATCTAAGTTTTGTAATCTTTGGTCCGAGATCCATTAGATGCCCTCGTGATTGATTCATAAGGTGGCCTAATTCTTGTTCTAGTAAAGTGTCCCATACCCTTCCACAAAGGAAATTGGAACTTAATATTGCCTTCTTTCATATCAATCACGACATCGATAGTGCGTAAAAACGGTCTACCAAGAATAATTGGACAAGACGGGTTGCAATCAATATCAAGAACAATAAAATCTATGGCACATAATTCCTATTTGCAAGAATAATAACATCAATAATTCTTCCCATAGGCTTTTTAATAGTAGAATCTGCCAAGTGCAAATTTAAAGAACAATCTTCAAGATCGGTAAAACCAAGCACATCACATAAAGATTTCGGAATTGTAGAAACACTAGCACCCAAGTCACACAAAGCAAAACATTAATAATTTTTAATCTTGACTTTGATAGTAGGTTCCCGCTCATCATGCAATTTTCTAGGAATTGAAACTTCCAATTCCAAATTTTCTTCAAAAGCTTTCATCATAGCATTGACAATATGTTTAGTAAAAGCTTTATTTTGTTCATAAGCATGGGGTTAATTTATCATGGATTGCAACAAAGAAATACAATCAATCAAAGAGCAACTATCGTAATTAAGGTCTTTGTAATCCAAAAGAGTGGGCGCATCACTAGTTAAAGTTTTGACCTCTTCAAACCCACTTTCATCAATTTTCTCAACAAGATTTTCACCCTCCGAAATATTGGGACGCCTTCTACCTAAAGTTGACTCTTCTCCAGTCCCTTTTTCATCAATCTTAACTTTACTAAACAAGGAATCAATAGAATAAACACCAATCATTTTAAGATGTTCATCACTTTTACGAAAGAAATCACTAGAAAACGCTTTTTCTAAAAATTCTCTTTTAGCTCTAAACATAATGGTTCTTTTCTTACTTTCGTCCATAGAAACATAAAGAGCTTTAATTGATTCATCTACTTTAGGCACAAAAATTTTCATCTTGAAATTTTTCCACATCATGAGCAATTCTATCAACACTTATAGACAAATCATCAATCTTACATAACTTTTCTTCTATGGAAGTGTTGAAAACTTTTTGCGTGTTGATAAATTATTTAATATTGTTCTCAAGATCAGAGGTATTCCTATTATTATTATAAGATTGATTTCCATAGGAATTACCATAATTATTAGAGAAATTACTAGGAAAAGGCCTAGGACTAAAATTACCTCTATAAGCATTGTTGTTGAAATTATTTCGAGAGATAAAATTCACATCTATGGCATCACTATTTTGCTCCAATCAAAGTAGACAAAGGCATATCATTAAAATCAATAGAAGCACTTTTACTTGCGACCAATTTCATAAGAGCATCAAATTTTTCACTCAAAGAAGAAATTTCTTCAACCGAATTAACTTTTTTACTAGTAGGAGCTCTTTCGGTATGCCATTGTGAATAATTTGCCATAATATTATCAAGCAATTTGGTGGCTTCACCCAAAGTAATTTCCATAAAAGTCCCACCCACGGCGGAATCTAAAAGATTACGAGAAACAAAATTCAACACCGCATAAAATTTTTGTATGATCATCCAAAGATTTAACCCATGTGTTGGGCAATTCCTTAGCATCATTCTCATCCTTTTCCAAGATTGTGCAAGATGCTCATGTTCAAGTTGCTTGAAATTCATGATCTGGGTTCTAAGGGAAATAATTTTTGCGGGAGGAAAATACTTAGTGATAAAAGCATCTTTGCACTTATTCCAAGAATCGATACTATTGCGAGGCAAAGAAGAGAACCATTTTTTTGCAGAATCACGCAAAGAAAACGGAAATAATTTCATCTTCACCACATCATTGTCCACAACTTTTTTGTTTTGCATATCTTATAATTCCACAAAGGTATTAAGATGACGCGACATCCTCATTAGGAGTACCGGAAAATTGATCTTTCATAACAAGATTCAGCAAAGCAGTATTAATATCACAAGACTCCGCACTAGTGGCGGGAGGAGCAATTGGAGTGCCAATAAAATCATTGTTGTTGGTATTTGAGACATCACATAACTTGGTGTTCTCTTGAGTCATGATGACTACACAACAATATTGCACTCAAAAACAGATCCGGCAAGAAAATGGCGAACGAAAAAGAGAGGCGAATAAAACGACAAATTTTTGTGAAGTGGGGGAGAGGAAAATGAGAGGCAAATGGCAAATAATGTAAATTGCAAGGAGATGATATTTGTGATAAGGAACCTGGTATATGTTGAAGATCCTCCCCGGCGACGGCGCCATAAACCTTTTGATGTCGCTTGAAGCTACGTCGGTATTCCCCAGAGAGAAGGGATGATGCAGCACATCGGTGGTAGGTATTTCCCTGAGATATGAAACCAAGGTTATCGAACCAGTAGGAGAACCAAGCAACACAACGTAAACAGCCCCTGCACACACATAACAAATCCTCGCAACCCGGCGTGTTAACGGGGTTGTCAATCCCTTTCGGGGTACGACGCCTCAAGTAGGCAAACGGATGTGAGATAAATTTGTAGTAAATTGATAGATCAAACGCCAAATATAATAAAAACGGATAAATTGCAGAAAGGTATTTTTGTATTTTTGGTTTAATAGATCTGAAAATAAATGCAAGGAAAAAGTAGATCGCAAAGGCAAATATATGAGAAAGAGACCTGGGGCCCGTAGGTTTCACTAGTGGCTTCTCTCGAGAAAAATAGCAAATGGTGGGTGAACAAATTACTGTTGGGCAATTGATAGAACTTCAAATACTCATGACGATATCCAGGAATGATCATTATATAGGCATCACGTCCAAGATTAGTAGACTGACTCCTGCCTGCATCTACTACTATTACTCCACGGGATCCCAAATCGTCATTGCTCTCAAGAGCTCGTTTCGTAAACTCTTGGGATTGAGAGGTTGACGAGTATACGTGAGTACCTAGACAAAACAAAGACAAAGGGAAAATTGTGTGTGCGTGGTACATGTACACATCATCCATTATGATGCATACGTGCATGTGTTGGTTAGCAGAAAATATCCAATGCTCAAATAAATGAGATGCGTGATATATGAACATGTCATCCATCATGATAGGTTTGTTGTTATGTATGACATAATGGAGACTCAAATTATGTAAAGCATCACGAGAAATATGTAGAGCATTGTTATTCATGGAATGCATAGGGTGCAAGCAATTATGGGAAGCATGCAAAGGATGGGATGTATCAAAATCTCCTAATATGTATGAGGAAACTATGGGGGTCTCCTCATGAGCTTTAATTGAAATATCACATGGAGAATATTGACAACATCCGAAACAAAGCATATTTGGTTCTATGTGATCATGGCATGGCATAGTAGATAAATTGCGCAAATCATGTAAAGGGAGCATGGCAATATCATCACAAGAAAAACAAAATCCTATGACCATCATCTCGTCATCTATGCCGTAAGTGCAAATGGGATTTATTTTAATGGGGCATGCATAGTTACTATGTTGAGATTGAAATGATGCAATATGGGAGATCTCACTCATAGCATATGACAAGTTTAAAGGGTTGTCGAACATGATGTGACCAAAAGAATTTTCACATGATATCCTATGGAGCATAGCATCACAACTAGGCAATTCAACATGTTCATCATCATATTCATCATAAATGAGTGGCATATCAAAGCATGTAGAAGACATAGTATGCGATGAATCATCATCATGCAAGCAATCATTTGCAGGATAGTCCACTAGTGGGACAAGAGAAGAACCGTCACCTATGTTACCTTTGGAGCATCGCTCATTTGTTATAGGTGAGGCGTCGAAGACGAAGTCATGGTGATCTTCATCTTGATGGAACCATGTGGGAGGTGCATCATCGTCCACCATGGCCATCGTCGTCGTTGGAGGTATGGACTCGTCGAGGATAGGCATGTCATCATGTAGGAGACCTAGCATAAAAGAAGAAAACACCCTCGGAGTGGAGGTTAAGTTGTTAGAAATCATAGTGGCCTCACGTGCCGTGTCAACTACCTCACTCGCTAAGTGTTGTGGCTCACTCACTCCCTCAAGGATGCTCTCACTCATATGGTTGGTGGAGTCACTCAAATGGCTCTCAACCTCACATAGGATGTGTGGCATGCTCTCCTATGTGGGGATAGTGGTGGTCACGCTCATCCTCTCATAGGAAATGCTCTCAATGTCACGTATGGTGGAGTCACTCATGTGGTGGTGGCTCTCCTCACATGGCAATTGGGACATCTCATCATATGTGGGTGTCGGAGAGGTGTAGGTGCAAACTTCTCCAAAGATGAATGTCGTAGGGTGTGGCGAAAAATCACCCTCGTCCGAGACCAAAGAGAAGGTCTCATGCGCGCTCGCGTAACTTGACTCGGAGTATGAGTCCAATATGGGCGCCATCTTCATGTTGTTGAAGAGGTTCGTGCTCGTCGCCGTGGTCGAAGGGGATGGCCCTTGCTCGACCTTCTTGTCACCGTCTTGTTGTTGGAGGCCCATATGATGTGGCACCTTGTAGGTCATCTCCATGGCCGAAGGGAATTCCCCATGCTCGACCGTCTTCCTTAAGGGGCTTCCGAAGATGGAAGTGTCGCCCTCGCTCGTAGTTGGTCGCCTTGTAGTTGAAGATGTCGATGTAGGCGAACTCGTGGGAAGTAGGCGAAGATGCCGTACGTCCAAAGGCGAAGATGCCTTGATAGCACTTGGCGAAGATGCCGAAGTGGTTGTTGTAGTCGTAGCGCCGTCTTGGTTGTGTTCGTCTCGCGGTCTTCTCTTTTGCTCATGAATCTTGGACTTGGCATGAAGTAGGGCTTGTTGGGACTTGTGCGTTTGCGCTTGTGGAGCATCTTTATGATGATGGTGTCGTTGTTGCACTTGAGCTCGTAGTAGATGTCGTTCGTTGTCGTCGTGCACATGTTGCTTGGAGGTGACTTGCCCTTCATGACGATGTGGATCACACACGTGATGGTGGTCGCCATGGAGATGTGGACGTGGACGACTTGCGCTTGTACCACTTTTGTGCTCCGAAAATGATTGACTTGCTTGCCGTCGCCTTGAGGACGATGAAGGGGAAGAACGGTTGATCAACAAGGTCCGAATCTCCTCCATCCTTGCATCTTCCTCCTCCTTTTGTGCGGAAAGCTTGTTGTCGATGTAGTCCCTTTTCCTTGCTTCGTAGTGACGAATGTCGATGGAGTGGTTCTCAATGCGCTCTCGCAAGGTAGAATGCGCGCCTTGCATTTGTCGTTGTAGATCGAAGATTGATGCTTTGGTGATGTATTTATTCATGCCGTTGTTGTTGTCGAAGACCGGAGATGAAATGCCTTTCCTATCCATCACAAGACTCGAGCAAATATGAGTGGAAGAAAGGAGAGAACTATACCAAATGTACCTTGACCGATGTTGAAAATGGATCAATGATCACTCAATGATGTAACAAGGAAATAGCACAATTGGTACCGATCTCGTCGATTTCTCACACATACACAAGTAAGGCTTATGGTGGAGCTCGGTGAGGATAGTGGCACAAAAATTTAATGCAAAATGTTAGCAAGAGTCAATAATGTTGAAAGAGATTCACAAATTCGCAAGTGAAACAAGTAGACCAATAGCAATATGTGGCACACAGAAACGCACACACGGATAGATAAATGGGGTCGTGCAACCAAGGAATGAGCTCAAAATGTGTAATCCACAGAAAATGCTCTTGTTGCACAACTCTAGAGAGACACTAGCACGATTGCTCAATAGGCGGATACGACACTTGTGCACAACCTATAGGAGACAAAAATGCAACGACTTCTATCCAATTATGCTATGTATATATGGTTCCCGATGTTCCTCACAAGGTGATCCAAGATGATCTTATATGCAATGTGGCATGATGCTATGGCTATTGCTTACAAGCTTATTTGCTCTTTCTCTTTTGCTTAAAAGCTTATTCTTCTTATTTTTTTTTGTGTATGGCCACTTTTCACAATGCACAAACCAAGATAGCAATTGTGTGTATGCGGGAACAAACTTGAGGCACACTAGATGATATGATACCAATATGATATGGTATGTATGCAATGGATGGTGTAGATCACTAATGTGCACAAGGAACGTTGCCGGCAATACTCAAATGGCTAGTCTCGATAGGCAAGTGTAGGACCTTTAAGTATGTCTAGAGGGGGGGGGTGATTAGACTACTTGACCAATTAAAAGCTATGCCTTTTCCCAATTTTAGACTTTGGCAGGTTTTAGCTATCTTCGAAGAATTCAAGCAATCATCACGCAATTCAAGCAGCATGCAAAGAGTATATAGGCAGCGGAAAATAAAGCATGCAACTTGCAAGAATGTAAAGGGAAGGGTTTGGAGAATTCAAACGCAATTGGAGACACGGATGTTTTTGTCGTGGTTCTGATAGGTGGTGCTATCGTACATCCACGTTGATGGAGACTTCAACCCACGAGGGTAAGCTATTCTTGCGAGTCCACGGAGGGCTCCACCCACGAAGGGTCCATGAAGAAGCAACCTTGTCTATCCCACCATGGCCGTCGCCCACGAAGGACTTGCCTCACTAGTGGTAGATCTTCACGAAGTAGGCGATCTCCTTGCCCTTACAAACTCCTTGGTTCAACTCCACAATCTTGTCGGAGGCTCCCAAGTGACACCTAGCCAATCTAGGAGACACCACTCTCCAAGAAGTAACAAATGGTGTGTTGATGATGAACTCCTTGCTCTTGTGCTTCAAATGATAGTCTCCCCAACACTCAACTCTCTCTCATAGGATTTGGATCTGGTGGAAAGAAGATTTGAGTGGAAAGCAACTTGGGGAAGGCTAGAGATCAAGATTCATATGGTTGGAATGGAATATCTTGGCCTCAACACATGAGTAGGTGGTTCTCTCTCAGAACCGGTAAGTTGGAAGTGTAGGTTTGTTCTGATGGCTCTCTCCACGAAAGAAGAGGAGGTGGAGGGGTATATATAGCCTCCACACAAAATCTAACCGTTACACACAATTTACCAAACTCGGTGGGACCGAATAAACAAACTCGGTCAGACCGATTTAGTAAACCTAGTGACCGTTAGGGTTTTCGGTGGGACTAACATGCAACTCGGTAGGACCGATATGGTTAGGGTTAGGGCATAACGTAATCTCGGTGAGACCGATTACACAAACTCGGTGAGACTGAATTTGGTAATTAGCTAACCAAGTGGGACCGATTTGCTCTTTTGGTGAGACCGAAAAGTTACAAAAGGGAAACAGAGAGTTTACATTGTAATCTCGGTGGGACCGATTCGCTCTTTCGGTGAGACCGAAAAGTTCTGAAAGGAAAAGAGAGATTACAATCCCATCTCGGTGAGACCAAGATCCCTATCGGTGAGACCGATTTGCCTAGGGTTTGTGGCAGTGGCTATGACATCTGAACTCGGTGGCGCCGGATAGAAAGAATCGATAGGGCCGAGTTTGACTTTAGGTTTAGGTCATATGTGGATGTGAGAAAGTAGTGGAGGGTTTTGGAGCATATCACTAAGCACATGAAGCAAAAGGCTCATTAAGCAACACCTCATCCCTTCTTGATAGTATTGGCTTTTCCTATAGACTCAATGTGATCTTGGATCACTAAAATGTAAAATGTAGAGTCTTGAGCTTTTGAGCTTGAGCCAATCCTTTGTCCTTGATATTTTGAGGGATCCACTTTCATCATCCATGCCATGCCATTCATTGAGCTTTCCTGAAATATTTGTCTTGGAATAGCATTAGCTCAATGAGCTATATGTTGTTATGAATTACCAAAACCACCTAGGGATACTTGCACTTTCAATCTCCCCCTTTTTGGTAATTGATGACAACATATAGATCAAAGCTTCGACAAATGATAATAAAATTTGAAAAACATCGTCGCTTTGAGAAGTATGTGATAAGCAAGAGCTCCCCCTAAATTTGTGCATATTTTAATATTTGCTTTGGACTGCAAATGCACAAGGAATTAGGCTCATGGGTTACTCTTCCATGTCACATACATCTTGGTGGAGCGCTCAAAATAACAAAGATTGAATACGTGCACTCATCACCAAGCAAAGTGAATGATCATATAAGGATAAGTAAGATAATATCATAACAAGCATAAGTGTAGCTTATGATCAAACACATGATCATCAATGTCTCACGGGTAATTGCATAGTATCTCAACCAATCAAAAGCAAATAAAGTTCAACCAAAAAGACAAGAGAGAACAAAAGCAAATCTCTCTCTCTTGAAGCCTATGATCTATACATTTTTCTCCCCCTTTGGCAACAAGTTACCAAAAAGTTCCTAGAAAATGCATAGGACTATAACATCTCTCAGGCTTGGTCTTCTGGTGGTGGTGGTGTCCGGAGAACTCCAAGAACGAAGGCTTGATCGATGTAGATGGAGTGAAGGAGTTGGTCTTTGGAGCTGGTTGTCTTTGGAGCTCAGAGCTGGAGCTGATGAAGTGACTCTGGTGTCTTGAACTGGCTCTGTAGCTGATCTCTGAGCTCGTGGCACTCTGACTGAATCTCAGTTACTTTGACATCAAGATCATAGAATTTTTGTTCCATGATTCTCTCCAGGCTCTCCTGGTTTTGAGTTAGGGTGGCCAACCCCTTCTCAATCCGCAGTGTTGATGCTATCAAGTAACCAAGCTGCTCCTGCTTGTTCTTCAGAAAGTATTCAGATGCCTCTCCTTGAGTTGGCATCTTGGCAGCCTTCTCTTGCCTTGCTTTCTCCTTCTTCTCTTGCGCTTGTACTGATGTTGGTTCATTCTCAGTCATGACAACTTGATTGTCCTCAAAGTCAGGATAGAGAACAATGTGTTCCTTATCCAACAGATATTTTCCTGTGCCCATCTTTGAGTTTATCAACTCCTGAATCTGTGGGGGCATATCCACAACTCCTCTTCTGATCTGCTGCAGTCCTCTTGATAGTTTCAACTATGAGGCTCATTACTTTGAATTTCCGAGGCACATCAAAAACATGAAGCAAATTGATTGCATGCCCTCTAATCATGTTGTGGTCACCTGATTTGGGCAAAAGAGTGTGCCTTAGGATCCAGTTGATTGTAGGCAGCCCTGACAAAAGATAGTGAACTGATCCAAACTTGAAGGACTCAAGTGCATCATCTGGGAGTTCCTTGTACATGTGTGACATTGAGTTGTGACCCATCTTCTTCTTGGCATAAATGTCCAAGTCATCTTCATCTTCCTTTGGGGCATTGATCAGACTTGCCCATTCCTCTATGGTTGACCGATATCGTGTTCCTTCAGACATCCACACTATCCTGCCATCTGGATAGAAATGTGTTGTGGAGTAGAATTGCGTAATGAGCTCGTCGTTCCAATTTGTGAGCTTCTGCCCAACAAAATCTGCAACTCCACAAGCACTGAAGCTGTCATACACTCCAGGATAGTGTTCTTCATTCTCTCGAATGTAGGTCCGGTCGACCCACCTCATATCACAAACTATGGGCTTCTTATCCAACAAGATAGTCTCATAGAAGTCCTGCTGTTCCTTGGTGTGGAACACGTAATCCACAGCAGTCCTTCTCCTGGTGGCATATGGATCTGACTCTCTCCATAGCCTCAACCCTTGATCTCTCCTGATCTTCATGTTTTCAGCCATAGGATGAGCATCATTGTGGTCTGGGATCTTGGGTTTGAGCTTCCTTAGGACCTGCCCTTCTTCATCTTCTTCAGCATCAACCTCAGGCATTGGAGCCTTGTTCTTCTCAGTTGCTGGTATACTCCTGGTATTTCTCTTTGGTGCACTCTTGCGCTTGGGGGTAGCTTTGGGCTTTGAAGTTGCGGCCCCTGACTTCATGGCATCACCCATCAGCTTTTGTGCCTTGGGTGCAGGCTTTGCAACCTCTTCTTCTTCCTCTTCTTCCATCATAGATGGTTTCCCAATCACTCTGGCCATGGTCTTCTTGACCCTTTCCTTCCTTTTCTTCCCTTCAGCAGCAGCAGGTTCTTTGGGTTGGGACTCCAAAGCAGCTTGAGTGGAGACTCTGGCTTTGGACATAGGTTGTCTACCTGCTGGCCTTTTGATCTTCATTCCAGGCTTAACTACTGTTGAGCTGTGCTCTCTCTTGAGCACTTTCTTCTTGGAACTGGCCTCATCCTTAGCTGCCACATAATCTTCATCCTCAGACTCTGGGGTCTTCTTCTTCCTTGTCCTGGTGGCATCCTTGGGCAAATTACTGGGAGTGCTTCTGCTCCCCTCATCTGAGCTGCTTGAGGGACTAGTGCCCTCACTCATTTGAATTTGCTCCTCTGACCTGTTCTGGCTGTCACTTTGGTGCGACATGCCTTGTTGACTGCTGACCCTGTGAATAGTTATAGATGAGGTAGAGTGGATGAGCATCACAAAATGCAGAGATTTTTGCAAAAGAATGATTCCAAAAACTTAGTTTTAGTTTCCACAGAAAGCATTTCGGATCTATCGATTTTCAAACTCGGTGATACCGAGGCAGTTTTGGAACCTAAACTAGTGAACTCGGTCAGACCGAGTCACAGTTTGGTGGCATCGAGACTGCTAGGGTTTCACAAAGTCCTAAAATCGGTCACACCGATTTGTAATTCTCAGTCAGACCGAGACTTACAAGTGCAATGGCGTTAGCCAAATCGGTGGGACCGAGTTTTTCAACTCGGTGGGTCCGAGATGGTTTCGGCGGAAACCTAACCCTAAATTTTCGAATCATACCTATTCTAAGGATTGTTTTGACTGGATAGAAGTGTTTCAGTCATGGCAAGATGCATTACGAATACAATGTGCTGAGAATCGGACGAGGAAAGCACAGAGATCAAGTTCATACCCTAGTTCGGCGGTGAACTTGCTACAGCGGCAACGGTGGAGGAGAATTCCGTTGACGGCGGCGGAGACCAGCGACAGGAGGCGGCTGGCGACAAAGTCGATGATCCGTAGACCAAGTAGGCAGAAGCGAGCTATCTTGTGGCGAGAGGTTTCGAGAATTTTTTCAAAATTTGCCCGTGTGATATATATAGCCCGACATTGTCGGTGTGACCGAGTTGAACGACTCGGTGGCACCGAGATGCATAATCTGATATGATTCTGACAACTCGGTGTGACCGAAAGTTAAAATCGGTTGCACCGAGATTGAAAACCTAGATCGACTTAGTAATCTCGGTATGACCGAAATGGAGGAATCGGTCAGACCAAAAATCACAAAGAAGTTTTGGAAGTTTAAGTCTATGACGAATCGGGGACTCCGAGTGCTCCTCACACAGAGTGGTTCGAATCTGACTTGATCAATTTTTGTGATGTAGCATGAATAGAGTTTGAGACGAGGAAAGCAAAGATAGCTAGAGAAGGTTCTTAGGCATTCTTGTCCATCCACTTGGCAAAAGAAAAAGAAACCAATCAATCATACAACAAGTGGATGTCCTCGAATGAGTAAAATATGCAACCAACATGCTCACACAATAAAATGTCAAATGAAATATGTGACAAAGCATGCACAACCAATTCTAGCATCTATCAAACAATTGGCGATGACTGGGTCATCTATATATGAGTATATTGACTTAGGAGTCAAATGAGAACATTTGATCATAGGTCATACTCATCGTTTAAGCTCAAGTAGGGTTACCACTTTTACATAAAGCATTCATGTGTTCACATCATTAGAGTTGCTTTGACTCAATTCTTTGAGTTAAGCTCCCCCTAGATGTGAGATCCCCCCTTAGAGGGATAAACTAACCTTGGGTTGTCGTTGATGAATTCATGTAGGTGTTGAATATGTGGATGCTCAATGTTGATGTAGATCTTTTGAAGCAATCCTTTGGAGTGAGTTGCACTTTCAATACCTACACGGGTTAGTCCCACAAGGAACAAACAAGAATATCCATAGACATAGAGTGATGCACACACAAAATGATGTCCATGAAAACATTAGGTTACCTTGTCCCTTGCCTTACCAACATGAGGGTTTGTGACTCCTTGAACTAGTGCAAGATATGGAAGTTGATTGCACTTGTCCTTGCCATAATGACATGAGTGAAAAATGTTGGCGGAGTCACCCTCAAGAACTACTCTAGTTCTTGTTCTTCGGGATCCACATCATCTTGATGGGAATCCTTGGTGTAGTAGTTGTGCTTGATGAAGTAGAACTTGACGTAGTCTTGGGAACCCACTTGACCAAGGCCTTAGGTGCTTCTTCAAATGCATCAATCTCCTCTTGAAGCTTGTCCTTGCCTTTGTTCTTGTGGTCTTGTGGTGGAAGATCATCTTGAGCTTGTGTTCCCTTGAAGGAAGTAGGATCATACTTCTCTTGTTGAGGAACAAACTTCGTCTTGGGGTATTGATCTTCTTCCCACTCAACTCCATTGGCATTGAACTTTCTTTCAAAACCAACACCTTGATTCTTCCGGTGCCTTCCTTGCTTGCGTACAATTTCCTCAAATTGCTTACTCCCGGCAAGGCTCTTGTATACACCTTTCTCTATAATTCCCTTCAATAAGCTGTTTTCTTGCTCAAGTGTAACTTGGCTAAGAGAATCATTAGTGGAATCAAGAGATCTACTAGAAGCAACAATATTGGATTTAACATTGTTATTGTTACTACTAGAAGAAGAATCCTTTTTGTTCTTGTTACTAGACTTGACTTGAGGCATGTAAGTAGATAAGAGTAAACGCTTGGCAATGTAAGAACTTTTCTTACGAAGATCATCATTGATCGCTTTTAGGAACTCATGCTCTTTCTCAAGATTGAGCTTTTCAAAGCGTAACTTCTCATGAGCCCTTAAAAGTTCTCGATGATTTTCAAAGATAGTTTCATGAGCTAACTTAAGAGTGTTTAGTTCTTTAGTTAGACGCTCAATTTTCTCCTTATCATTGTCATTCGTTTCATCTTGATTAGCATGATTAATTGACGTTTCATCATAGTATTCATCACTAGAGTTGTCAATAAGTAAATCATCATCACCTAGCAAGTCATCTTTGTCACTATTAAAATCAACATACTCGGGGTGTGTTACCTTAGGACCTTTGGCCATGAAGCATCTTCCAATTCCTTCATTTGGTGATTCAAATATGTCGTAGGAGTTGGTTGACACAAGTGCTAAACCGGCAACACCTTCATCTTGAGTGTATTAGGAGTCGGAGTGATAGCTTCTCTCGGAGTGATTGTCGGAGTCGGAGCCGGATACCCATTCACCAACATGAGCTTGATGTCTTCGTTTTGTATAGCTCTTTGATGACTTGTCCTTCCTTTCCGAATCCTTGCTTCTCCGTGAGGGTCTTCGTTCATAATGATCATCTCTACTCCTTCTCTCTTTTGGTGGTGATTCTTCTCTTCTACTTCTTCTCTTGGGAGAATCTTCTCTTCTTTTGTAGGGTGCCGTACACTCATTGGAATAGTGTCCGGGTCTCCCACAATTGTAGCAATTGCACTCTCGACTAGAAGATCTTTTGTCATTGTAGGACCTTGACTTGGAGCTTCTTTCTTTGCTTGCACTCTTGTAGAATTTGTTGAAGTTCTTCACCATTAAGCTCAATTCTTCATTGAAGGTTTGTTTCTCACTTGATGATGTGGGGGCTTCACATCAGGCTTTGTAAGCACCACTTGACTTGTTGTGAAGTTCCTCCTTATCCTTGAGTGACATCTCATGGGCAACAATTCTTCCAATGACTTCCGTTGGCTTGAGATCTTTGTAATTTGGCATCATTTGGATCAATGTGCACACGGTATCATATTTTCCATCCAATGCTCTTAGGATCTTCTTGATGATGAATCTGTCGGTCATCTCTTCACTTCCTAAGCCGGCAATCTCATTTGTGATAAGAGCAAGCCTAGAGTACATTTCAGCGACACCTTCACCATCCTTCATTTCGAACTTGTCAAGCTGACTTTGGAGCACATCCAACTTGGATTCCTTGACGGACTCGATACCTTCGTGCATTTCAATCAAAGTATCCCAAATTTCCTTTGCATTCTCAAGACGGCTGATTTTGTTGAATTCTTCGGGGCGCAATCCGTTGAAGAGGATATCACAAGCTTGAGCGTTGTATTGCAACATCTTCAACTCTTCCGCACTACCTTCACGGTTCGGTTCTCTCCCATCAAAGAATTCACCTTGCAAGCCAATACACACAATAGCCCAAACGGCGAGGTTATGTCCGAGAATATGCATTTTCATCTTATGCTTCCAACTAGCAAAATTAGTGCCATCAAAGTAAGGACCTCTACGGTGATAATTTCCCTCGCTAGACGCCATACTCTCCTAGGTTGTGAAACCAAGGCTATGACCACCAAAAGCTATGGAAATCAAAGCAAAATGGAGACCAAAGCTCTGATACCGCTTGTAGGACCTTTAAGTATGTCTAGAGGGGGGGGGGGGTGATTAGACTACTTGACCAATTAAAAGCTATGACTTTTCCCAATTTTAGACTTTGGCAGATTTTAGCTATCTTTGAACAATTCAAGCAATCGTCACGCAATTCAAGCAAGCATGCAAACAATATATAGGCAGCGGAAAACAAAGCATGCAACTTGCAAGAGTGTAAAGGGAAGGGTTTGGAGAATTCAAACGCAATTGGAGACACGGATGTTTTTGTCGTGGTTTCGATAGGTGGTGCTATCGTACATCCACGTTGACGGAGACTTCAACCCACGTGAGGGTAGCAGTTCTTGTGAGTCCACGAAGGGCTCCACCCATGAAGGGTCCACGAAGAAGCAACCTTGTCTATCCCACCATGGCCGTCGCCCACGAAGGACTTGCCACTAGCGGTAGATCTTCACAAAGTAGGCGATCTCCTTGCCCTTACAAACTCCTTGGTTCAACTCCACAATCTTGTCGGAGGCTCCCAAGTGACACCTAGCCAATCTAGGAGACACCACTCTCCAAGAAGTAACAAATGGTGTGTTGATGATGAACTCCTTGCTCTTGTGCTTCAAATGATAGTCTCCCCAACACTCAACTCTCTCTCATAGGATTTGGATCTGGTAGAAAGAAGATTTGAGTGGAAAGCAACAGGGAAGGCTAGAGATCAAGATTCATATGGTTGGAATGGAATATCTTGGCCTCAACACATGAGTAGGTGGTTCTCTCTCAGAACTGGTAAGTTGGAAGTGTAGGTTTGTTCTGATGGCTCTCTCCACGAATGAAGAGGAGGTGGAGGGGTATATATAGCCTCCACATAAAATCTAACCATTACACACAATTTACCAAACTCGGTGGGACCGAATCAACAAACTCGGTCAGACCGATTTAGTAAACCTAGTGACCGTTAGGGTTTTCGGTGGGACTGACATGCAACTCGGTAGGACCGATATGGTTAGGGTTAGGGCATAACGTAATCTTGTTGGGGAACGTAGTAATTTGAAAATTTTCCTACACACAAAACATGATCATCTCATACAATAAAATATAGCATCACGTCTTGACCATATCACATCACAACATGCCGTGCAAAAATAAGTTAGACGTCCTCTACTTTGTTGTTGCAAGTTTTACGTGGCTGCTACGGGCTGAGCAAGAACCGTTCTTACCTACGCATTAAAACCACAACGATAGTTCATCAAGTTAGTGCTGTTTTAACCTTCGCAAGGACCGGGCGTAGCCACACTCGGTTCAAATAAAGTTGGAGAAAGAGACACCCGCCAGCCGCCTGTGTGCAAAGCATGTCGGTAGAACCAGTCTTGCGTAAGCGTACGCGTAATGTCGGTCCGGGCCGCTTCATCCAACAATACCGCCAAACCAAAGTATGACATGCTGGTAAGCAGTATGACTTGTATCGCCCACAACTCACTTGTGTTCTAGTCGTGCATATAACATCTACGCATAAAACCTGGCTCGGATACCACTATTGGGGAACGTAGTAATTTCAAAATTTTCCTACGCACACGCAAGATCATGGTGATGCATAGCAACGAGAGGGGGAGTGTATCTTCATACCCTTGAAGATCGCTAAGCGGAAGCGTTTATCACTGCGGTTGATGTAGTCGTACGTCTTCATGATCCGACCGATCCAAGTACCGAACGCACGGCACCTCCGAGTTCTGCACACGTTCAGCTCAATGACATCCTCGCCTTCTTGATCCAGCAAGACGGGCGAAGTAGTAGATGAGTTCCGGCAGCACGACGACGTGATGACGGTGTTGGTGAAGAACAATCTCCGCAGGGCTTCGCCTAAGCACTACGGAAACTATGACGGAGGATAAACTAGAGGGGACGGGGTTGCCGGCACACGGCTTGGTGTTTCTTGATGTCTCTTTGGTGCTAGCCCTGCCCTCTATTTATATGTTGAGCCTTGGGGTGAAACTTGGAGTAAAAGCCTCCACAAAGTCGGTTTCACCCGAAGGCAAGAGTCCTTCTCGGACTCGGGGCTAGACGCCGAGGTTCGGCGTCTGGACCCGCACGCCGAGGACCTGGCGTCGCCCCGGACTCCGCAAAACTTCCTTTTGCGCTTTCCAAAAACCTTGTGGGCTTTCCCTTTGGCCCAAATAACGTGTTCTCGTACCCAAACATTTCGGAAACATCCGGAATCCTTAGGTGAATTCGGAACCCTTAGGAGATCAAACACTATTATCCCATATATCAAACTTTATCTCCGGACCATTCGGAGTTCCTCGTCATGTCCATGATCTCATCCGGGACTCGAACAACATTCGGTTACCAACATACATAACTCATATAATACTATATCGTCAGCTAAGCGTTAAGCGTCACGGACCCTACGGGTTCGAGAACTATGTAGACATGACCGAGACACGCTTCCGGTCAATAACCAATAGCGGGACCTGGATGCCCATATTGGCTCCCACATATTCTACGAAGATCTTTATTGGTCAAACCTCATAACAACATCGTTGTTCCCTTTGTCATCGGTATGTTACTTGCCCGAGATTCGACCGTCGGTATCCAATACCTAGTTCAATCTCGTTACGGCAAGTCTCTTTACTCGTTACGTAATGCATCATTCCGTAACTAACTCATTAGCTACATTGCTTGCAAGGCTTGTAGTGATGTGCATTACCGAGAGGGCCAGAGATACCTCTCCGAGCAATCGGAGTGACAAAACCTAATCTCGAAATCGCCAACTCAACATGTACCTTTGGAGACACCTATAGAGCTCCTTTATAATCACCCGATTGCGTTGTGACGTTTGGTAGCACACAAAGTGTTCCTCCGTGGCAGGAGTTGCATAATCTCATAGTAGTAGGAACTTTGTATAAGTCATGAAGAAAGCAATAGCAACATACTAAACGATCAAGTGCTAGGCTAACGGAATGGGTCAAGTCAATCACATTATTCTCCTAATAATGTGATCTTGTTAATCAAATGACAACACATGTCTATGGTTAGGAAACATAACCATCTTTGATTAATGAGCTAGTCAAGTAGAGGCACACTAGTGACATTATGTTTGTCTATGTATTCACACATGTATTATGTTTCCGGGTAATACAATTCTAGCGTGAATAATAAACATTTATCATGATATGAGGAAATTAATAATAACTTTATTATTGCCTCTAGGGCATATTTCCTTCAAATCTCGGTGAGACCGATTACACAAACTCAGTGAGACCGAATTTGGTAATTAGCTAACCAGAGAGTTGGTCAGGTAAACTCGGTGGGACCGATTTGCTCTTTCGGTGAGACCGAAAAGTTACAAAAGGGAAACAGAGAGTTTACATTGTAATCTCGGTGCGACTGATTCGCTCTTTCCGTGAGACCGAAAAGTTATGAAAGGGAAACAGAGAGATTACAATCCCATCTCGGTGAGACCGAGATCCCTATCAGTGAGACCGATTTGCCTAGGGTTTGTGGCAGTGGCTATGACATCTGAACTCAGTGGCGCCGGATAGAAAGAGGTAGGGCCGAGTTTGACTTTAGGTTTAGGTCATATGTGTATGTGAGAAAGTAGTGGAGGGTTTTGGAGCATATCACTAAGCACATGAAGCAAAAGGCTCATTAAGCAACACCTCATCCCTTCTTGATAGTATTGGCTTTTCCTATAGACTCAATGTGATCTTGGATCACTAAAATGAAAAATGTAGAGTCTTGAGCTTTTGAGCTTGAGCCAATCCTTTGTCCTTGATATTTTGAGGTATCCACTTTCATCATCCATGCCATGCCATTCATTGAGCTTTCCTGAAATATTTGTCTTGGAATAGCATTAGCTCAATGAGCTATATGTTGTTATGAATTACCAAAACCACCTAGGGATAGTTGCACTTTCAGCAAGTGACGCAAAATAGGCTAGGGGTTATCAATGCAATGGCAAGAATGTACAATGATTTCGTCGAGGTTACCGTCCGTGATGTACAATGACGACCTCGTGGCGATGATGAGTGGCGGTGTTCTTGATGTCGAACCGTTCCTAATTAGCCGAAACACCTTAGGAAACGGAAAAAAACCACGAACTCAAAATCTCAAATGTCAAATGTCAAATGGTGGTAGCAGAATGCGGTGGTGGTGTTGCGGAAGATCAATTGGATTGTGGAAATGCAATGATGGATTATGCGAGTAGGCAATGCGGAAGTGCGAGGTTACTGGGTTATATGAGTCAGAGTTGAAGGTCACCGTCCATAAGTAGCCGAAACACCTTAGGAGACACAACTCACAACTCAACAAAATTGGGTTAAGTTGGGGTGGTGGATATGTATGGTGGGCAAGCCTATGCGGAAATGGTGGTGGTGGTTGATGAAGAAGCAACCATCCTTAAGTAGCTGAAACACCTTAGGAGACTCAGATCACAACTCAAACAACCACTAATGCTAAGGTGAACAAAATTGGTTAGGTTGCGGAAGGCTATGGTGGTTTTGCGGAAGTTATGGTGGAGGCCCTAGGCAAAGATGCCAAAGTTCCAAAAATTTGATGGTGTCAAATGATGGAGGTAGTATTTTTGTGGGAACAGGGGTGTCAATAGCTTCAAAACGAGCTAAAGAACGTCAACATCGGAGTTCGGATGAATTAGCTATGGCCGAAACAAAAATCAGCCGAAGTTGATATCTACAGGTAGCGGACGTCCGGTAATGGACGGATGTTCGGTCGTCGGACGTCCGGTCGGCTCGGAAATCCGCTGATTTCAACTCGGGTTAGGGATTTCGGTCGCCCGGTAAAGGTCGGACGTCCGGTGGTTCCTGGGGCTCCGGACGTCCGTTGAAGCGTCGATCGTCCGGTGTATCGGGTCAACGCGGGATTTGAGATCCGTGGCGCGATTTTGGGCGGAAAATGGAGATTTTGTGGTCAAAATTGAGGATATTTCATGGATGAAAGATGGGAAAACTTGGGGAAATGGTAGATCCACTCGAAACCAAGCAAATCCATGGACCAAATCCAACAAAACTTCATCAAACCAACAAATCACAAAAAAAATTGGGGCTATTTTTGGTGGGGATTTTCGAAGTTTTGGTCGCTGTAGACTTGGCCTGTAGTCGATCTGGCACGTGGGATCTCCAGGCGTCGGACGTCCGATAAGGACCGGTCGTCCGGTGGCTGTGACTTCCTGTCAGCCCGTTCTCTTGTTCCTTGCACTTGGTGTCCTCGCCGTCTTGTCCATGGTCTTCCTCTTTGTTCCTAGTCATGCATAACACATATATTTGAGGTAGTAGCTATGTCTCACATGTGGAAAGTGATGGTTCGGAGAGGAGCGAGTTCACCTTGCGTCCAATGGCGTATAGTTGAGGTCTCATCTTATGTCCTCTTGGGGCTTGGAGAGTAGATGTAGTGTACATGAGGATGATCATAGGATGCTCCGCATCACTTCTCCTGTAGGAAATGGCTGCCATGTGGCGAATGGATGCCACTTAATCACTTTTTGGCTTGATACCACATTGATCGACGACGTGGGTCATGGTGGAGTGGTTGGTGAGGTGGTTCTCCCTTCGCGAGCCCAGCAGGCCTTGTCGGGGTGTCTTGGTTGTCAATTTCTGGGGGTGGCCTCGCCCCTTGCCGGGCTCGCCTGCCTGGCATGGGAGGCTTTTCTCTTGGTGATATCTTGCTTCCTTGGCTCATTCTTGGTCCCTCTGATTTGCATGTTGGTCCTTTGAATCTCTTGGGTTCTTGTACTCTGACTTGGGATGGTGCTTCAATCTTGCTCTCGTGCCTGTGCACAATCTGGGCAACAGACCCAGGATTTGTTACACCGACAGAAGCCCCTGGGCCTGCCCCGAACGTGCTGCCGAGCGTCATCGGGGCAGGGCCTAATAAGTGCACATGCAAGGGTTTCTGAAGTGGTTGATCTCTTGAGGTCTTCTTTTGCTTCTTCAGTAGCCTTAATTCCGGGCCGGTTTCCAGTTTCCCCGTGCATCGTGTAAAGCCAATAGTGGTGGGGTCACTCCAGTAATGGCCCATGAATGACTTTAACACACGAGATAGAAACGACCAATTCACTCTTCCCACCACGCCCTTATCCTCGGCCACGTATGCTGCATGCATCACACGGGGTAGGTAACGGAGGCGCGTGGCACGGGAGAGCATCATGGTGAGGGCCCGACCATCTTGAATTGGCGGAGGAGGACGACGGTCGCCCGTTGATGGAGCTGCTGCCCTCCTCGCCCTGCCTATAAAAGGGAGGGTGGAGGGCGGAGTCATTCATCCCCGCACTTATCTTCTGTTTCCGCTGGTGATGTCGAAGGGGAGAGCCTGGAGCCAGCCCCCGGGCTCTTGGTCGAGGCCAACACCACCACACACTGGTGCCGATGCTCGGGGAGTGAGTCTGGTCCTTGGTATGATGAACTTCTTGGTTCCTTCGAGGCTCGGCCGGGAGGCGGGGCTGGAGATTGTTGGTAATCCCAGCACTGCCCCTCCCGGAAGTCTTCGGGCTGATGTCAACGAGAGGTGCACCTTCCTGCCAGCGGTGCACCTTGAGCCCCCTGGCCGACTTGGCCGCTCGCCATCTTCTCGAGGGGGGTGCCGGACTGGAGTCTCGGCCTCCCTCTGGAACGGTGTTGATGAAGACGAATCCAGGGGAGAAGGAGAAGACGGGAGGCAGGCCGTCCAGTAGGAGCACGACTGCATTGATGCGTTCGTCTCATACTGGCGACCTGCGGCCCGTCCACCTGGCTCTCCCCCTCTTTCCCCGGCACCATCATCACCGTCTTCTCGATTGCCGGGGAAAGGCTCGTTCCCCTAGTACTTCCGCCTCCCCCAAGGGGTCTTCTGGCTGGGCGTCGGTGTCCTCCTCTGCCGGTGCCTGTGCTGGAGCCCCCTGCTTAGCCCTGGAGGCGGTGACCAGGGGGCCGTCGAGGTGCTCCGCACGTCTTCCTCCTTTGCAGCCTTGCCACTCCCGATCTTGTCAGGCTGTGCTTGCCAGCTCCTGACAAGGATCGGGGTGGCGTTGTGCCGGCGCGTCGCCCATCCCCTTCTCTTCCCACCGCACTACCTGGGACAAGAGGGACAGGGAGAGGAGTTTACGGAACACTTCTCTTTTTTCAATTTTAATTCAAAAAATGTAATCTCTCGAGTCCATGTATGTGTCATCTAATGCTTGTACTTGTATTAGCACATTAATGAAAAAGACGAGCCTTGCCGGGAACCCGTGCATGTGTATGTCCATGCAGAGGTGGGATGCCTCTTTAATATAAATAAACGAGTTTTCCCCGACAGGCTATTTTGCCGGTACCCTTCTTGTCTGCCGGAGAACGCGTCTGCCGGGGAACAAATAGAGGGACTAGCCCCCCGCCAACTCCTTTTCGCCAAAGGCCACTGCGACCATCCTAACCGAAGCAGCGTTCGAGTTATGGATGGGAGCACCTAAGTTCCAAAAGAGAGGCGAGGCTTTCTAATGCACAAGTTATAGCCTTACAGAACACTAATGGACAAGAGGTCAAACTTATCTGTTTAGCTTGCTGGGGATCGCTGTGCCGGGCAATCTTCTCACTCCTTGTCAAAGCCAAGTTCACGGCAGGAACCTGTAACTTCATGTAGATGAGAATGAATGCAGGATGCGATCCTATCTATATGCATATGCAAATGCTCATGAAATGCTTATGCAATGATCTTGGAATGCTTATGCATGCATGCAATCTTGGGCGCCCCACAGGGCTTCTTTATTTTCTCTTGCACGGGGTCATTGCCCCGGCTTTGTACAAGGGGTTACATGCAAGTGAGGCAAGGCCTGTACAAAAGGGTGGCTGCCGGGCAGGGCCCGACAGCCGCGCCTTATGGGTAGGACTTGCGGAGATGCTCAATATTCCATGAGTTTTGCAACTAAGTGCCATCTTCGGTCTCCAGACGGACTGCGCCAGGTCTGGTGACTCGTACTACCCGGTAAGGGCCTTCCCACTTTGGTGACAACTTGTGTGTACCCTTGGCGGGCTGAACACGCCTAAGGATAAGGTCACCTTCCTCAAAACACTGGGCATGAACCCTGCGGCTATGATAGCGACGTCTGGCTTGCTGGTAGCGTGCAGCACGCGTAGCAGCCCAGAGACGGTTCTCCTCAAGTAGCACAACGTCGCCACGCCGATGCTGATCTTGCACTACTTCATCATAGGCAAGCACTCGAGGCGACCCGTAAATGAGCTCCATGGGGATAATTGATTCTGCCCTGTAGACCAGGGAGAAGGGAGTCTGCCCGGTAGCTCGGTTTGGTGTCGTTCTGAGGGACTAGAGAATTACCGGCAGCTCCTCGATCCACCGCCTGCCGTGCTTCTGCAGCGTATCAAAAGTTCTCGTCTTGAGTCCATGTAGCGTTTCAGTGTTCTCCCTCTCAGCTTGTCCGTTGCTCCGGGAGTGTGCCACAGAGGCGAATGAGATCTTGCATCCGAGGGCATGAACATATTGCATGAAGACGTGGCTAGTGAACTGGGTGCCGTTGTCAGTGACGATCCTTGCCGGAACTCCAAAATGACACACCAATTCTTTCAAGAACTTGATAGCTGACTGAGCAGTTACCTTTCTCACGGCAGTCACTTCCGGCCACTTTGTAAACTTGTCGATGGCAACGAACAAGAATTCAAAGGCCCCGATTGCTCAGGGAAGGGGCCGAGGATATCGAGCCCCCAGACTGAAAATGGCCATGATAGAGGGATTGTTTGAAGAGCTTGGGCAGGCAGGTGTGTTTTCTTGGACTGGAACTGGCAGGCTTCACATGTTGTGACTAGCTCGACCGCATCTTGGAGGGCTGTGGGCCAATAGAATCCTTGTTGGAATGCTTTCCCAACTAATGCCCTTGATCCAATGTGGGAGCCGCACATTCCTCTATGAACCTCACCCAACAGTTCATTTCCTTCTTCCCGACAGACACATTTCAATTTCACACCGTTGGGCCTCCTTCTATAGAGAGTGTCATCGAGAAACTGGTACATACTGGCCCTCCGGGCTACTTTCTCAGCTTCATCTTGGTCGCCGGGAAGCTCTCCAGTTTGGAGGAAGCAGACAATGGGCCTTGCCCAAGTTGGATCTTGGGGCTCGGCAACGAGGACTAGCGGCACCTCCTCGGCTGTGGGAGCACCAGCCTCGTTCGCGGGGTTCGTGGAACGGGCTGGAGGGGGTGGTCCGGCAGGCTTTGAGGAGTTGTTTCCGGCAGGGTCTCTACCCGGAGCGGATGGCTCTACCGGGAGAGGCTTACTGTAGTCCAACTTTCTCCTCTTCCAGGCAATTGTTGCTGGGGATACGGAGGGCTGAGTGAGATGGAGAACAAAAGTCCCTGGTTCCACAGGAAGCTTATGCGCAACACACTTTGACAGATGATCAGCTATGCTATTTTCCACATGGGGTACGTGTTCTATTTGCAATCCGTCAAAGCGCTCCTCTAATCTCCTCACTTCCTCGACGTATGCCTCCATCAATGGACTTTGATAATCCTTGTTGACTTGTCTCACCACAAGCTATGAATCTCCTCGAATGATCAACTTCTTAATTCCCAATTCGGCTGCAATCCTGAGCCCAGCAAGAAGCCCTTCATACTCATTTGTATTGTTGGTTGCTTCTTCCCGGGAAAAATGCATTTGGACGACATACTTCAAGTTCTCCCCGGAGGGGGCAACAAGAAGCATGCCAGCTCCTGCACCTTGTAGGAAAAAAGCACCATCAAAATACATAATCCATTCTTGGGGCGATTCCTTGCCGGGGATAACTGTCTCTGTCACTTCCTCGTCAGGGGTTGGCGTCCATTCTGCAATAAATTCTGCCAACGCCCTGCTCTGAATAGTTGATGTTCTCTCAAACTTCAAACCAAAGCTGGATAACTCCAAAGCCCACTCCACTATTCTGCCGGTAGCCTTAGGGACTCGGAGTATCCTTTGCAACGGAAAACGAGTAACAACCGTGATCTCATGGGCTTGGAAGTAGTGGCGAAGTTTCCTTGAGGCCATAATGAGACCAAAGATCAACTTTTGCACACCAGAGTACCTCGATCTAGCCCCGTGTAACAAGGAGCCGACGAAGTACACTGGACGTTGCACCACTTTCTTCTTTGCCGCGTCCTTGGGGTTGCTCTCATTGCCATGCTCATTGCTGTCCTAATCCTTCTCTGACTCTACCGTTTTTTGCTTGCTTTCTACCTCATCCACTTCTCTGTGTGCTACCCAGGCCACACTGACCACTTGGTTGGTTGCCGCCAAGTATAGCAACAACGACTCCTGGGGGTTTGGAGCAACCAAGGCAGGCACAGAGGACAAGTAGACCTTCAACTCTTGCAAAGCTGCATCTGCTTCTGGGGTCCACTTCATAGGGCCGGCCTTCTTCAAAATTTTGAAGAACGACAAGGCGCGCTCGGCAGACTTGGAGATGAATCTGTTTAGCGCGGCAACACATCCTGTCAGGCGCCTCACATCCTTAACTGTCCTTGGCGCTTGGATCTGGTCGATGGCCTTGATCTTGTCAGGGTTACACTACTAGAATCAGCTTCTTTGCCGTCCGCCATGGCATACAGCAAAGGCACAGATCCCGGATGGCAAACTCCTTTGCCGCCAGCCAGCGGACGACAAACTGTCCGTCTGAACATGTGGCAGCAAAGGCCTTCTTTGTCGTTCGCTTCTTAGAAACGGACGGCAAAGGATTGTGCCGTCCGCCATCCAAGGCCAGCAGACGGCAAAGAGAACGGACAACAGTGGGGTAGGGTGAGAGCCGTTAGGGGGTTAACGGCGCTCTTTGCCGTCCGCTGACAGACGGCAAAGAGCTTAGCTAGGCCAGTACTGGGAAGATGCCATGTGGCAAGCTATGTCGCTGCGCCCCGAGCGGCATAGATAACCTGTTGCCGAGCCTATTTGGTCACTTTGTAAATACGCTAGCGAGATGGCAAAATGACCAAATAGGCAGCCAGTGTTCCCAGTTTGTACAGGTAACTGCCACGTGTCCTCTTTGCCGTCCGCTAGCAGACGGCAAAGAGGCTATATATCCCCTATTTTTATTTAAATCCATTTAATTAGACATGGTTTCAAACACAGATATACATGCATACATATCCAACATATCCAATAGCATATAACAACATGCCCAACAACATATTTCATCAAATCCAACATATATATCCAACAACATAGTTCAACAAAGTCCAACATATCCATATATACATAACCAGAAACAAGTTTCCAACAACATATCCATATAGACATACATATCCAAACAAGTTTTCATAAACAACAAGTAAGCACCAGAAGAATAGTACACTCCATGAATCCAAGCTTCCTCATGTAAAGCAAATCTGCAAATTGGGAAAGATGAAAGTTAGAAGAAGAAGAAGACTAGCTAGAAGAAAAGGAAGAGGATGAAAAGAAGAAGAATATTGGAGCTAACCTACCTAAACTTGGTCATTTTTTAGCTAACCTAGCTAATTATGCCATTTTTTTTACCTAACTAAGCTTATTGTGTCATTTTAGAGGACAACAAGCTAAGTATATGACAGTTATGAGGTTAGCAAGGTTATTATGCCATTTACGAATAAAAACAAGTAAGAGGAGGAAAAGAAGAAGAAGAAGAAGAGAAGAATAAGAATAAGAAAGAAGAAGAAGAAGAAGAACTTCTTCTTCTTCTTCTTTTCTTCCTATTCCTTCTTTCGTTCCTCTTCCTTTATTTTCTTCATCTTATTATGTCATTTGTGGACTAAATAGGATAAATTATGTCAAAAGTGGACTAAACAGGCTAAATAAGAAGAAAAATACCGTTATCATGGAGGTGTAGGAAAAATTGAATACATCACATTACTAATATTACTCTGAATCGTCTATATATGCTCCGGGATCATTAAATGCATCATCATCATCACTATCAGTGACGTGCTCATCATCATCATCATCAATAAATGCATCAACATGTGGAAGGCCTCCTTTACGTAATCGTTCAAGCATTGACAGGTCATCTGCAGCAGTAACTTCTTCTTGTTCCGGCTTAGGGGTGAAGTCAGATTCACTATCGTTGTCTACTTCAATGTTCTCGGGTGGAGTAGAGCAGTTCTTGAAACATTTTTTTGGAAAGACGTGTTTCTTGGAAGAATTCTCCTTCGTCATATGTGTCTTGGTTAATGTGAGGTTCATAATCCTCTTCATTGGGGGGAGGTGGTCTAACACGTGGCGGCACTTCACAAACGACATCCCAACCACTGAGATTTGGATCACTTTGACAGGCCCACGGTAGATAGAAAACTTGGGTTGCGTGTTGAGCCGTAATATAGACATCGGGAACATCCAAATGGGTGCTTTGTTTGATTTCTACTAGTCCTATATGTTCATGAGTCCTTCTAGTCTCCCTCGGCTAGAACCAATAACATCTGAAGACTATGACGTTTGGTGGGTTTTCACCATAGAATTGAAGTTCATAAATTGCTTCAACTCTTCCATAATACTCAATATCTCCTTCGCCGATAGCAGAGACACAACAATTTGTAGACTTTCGGTCGGCCATAGATAGCTCTTTGCCATAGGTACGAAAGCGATACCCGTTGATGTCGTATTTGTCAAATGAACGGACCTTATAGTCAAAACCTAGCTACTTGTCTCAATTCGGCATCCATAATCTCTGAATTACCCTACATGTTTAATACGAAAGGATTGTTGCATTAGTCTCAAATTAGCCAAAGAAATGGAATGGTCTAATGGAGATTACCCTTTTTTGAACCAAGAGATGAAACCGGGATATTCGCCTCCTTGCTTTGCCAGAAGCTCATACTCTTTGACGGAATCCTTTTGGATCACCGCTCCATATGAGAATATGGCGATGTATCGACTGCATCAAATATCCAGGAATAAGAGCAGTTTAAAGGAATTAGAAGTTGAAAAACAATGTACCGAGATCTTACTCGATGTACGGCCGCACTTCTGTTAGGTTGTTGCATAGCACCAACGATTTTGCATGCCCCCCAATCGTGCCTCGGTCGGGGGATGCAAAATCAAGTGTTGCATTGGATTAAAGAAGCTTGGCGGAAAGATCATCTCTAACTTGCAGATCAACTTCGGTGCCAACTGTTCCATTTCTTCTAGGAGGCCAGGCGATAGTTCTTTCGCACAAAGAACACGGAAGAAATAGCTCAGCTCTGCCAGTACTAGCCATTCATCCTCAGGGATGAAGCCACGCAACATCACCAACATTATCCGCTCAATCCATATGTGCCAATCATGACTTTTTAGACCAAATATTTTCAATTTTTCAAGACTCGCTCCCCTCTTTAGATTTTCTGCATACCTGGCCCACAAAATAATTTCCTTCATAGCTGGCCTTCCAAGATTGAACCATGCCTTTGGCTTCGTCCAGTTCCGCTTTCCTTTCGGTTCTTGCATGTTTTGTAACGGTCTATCACATAGCTCCTCTTGATCGACTCTAGCCTTAGTATTATCCTTTGATTTCCCCTCTATGCCGAACAATGTACCAAAAATGGCTTCGGCGATATTCTTTTCAGTGTGCATCATGTTGATGTTGTGTGGGCAAAGGAGGTCTTTGAAGTAAGGCAGATCCCACAAGCATGTCTTGTGAGTCCAGGCGTGTTCCTTATTATACCCCTTGAAATACCACGGATGCTCTAGATCCGCTCGAGGCGTTTAAGCGATCTAGGGTGCATTGGCACATCAAGCAGGTGGTGCGAGTGTTTGACAACTCTACCTTTGATGAAGTTCTTCTTGTCTTTCCTGAACTTATGGCGAGGATCTAGAAATGGTCTATGCAAGTCGAAGCAAGTATACTTGTGCCCTGCCGTCAGCCAACGAAACTCAAGAGCTCCCTTGCATGTGGGGCACGGGAACCTTCCATGCACACACCAGCCAACGAATAGCGCATACACCGACAAGTCATGCGTCGAGTACATGTACCAGACACGCATTATGAAGTTTTGTTTGCTAAAGGCATCGTATGTCTTGAACCCATTATCCCAAGCTTCTTGCAATCGTCCTTAAGCGGCTGCATGTACACATTCATATTCTTCCTCGGATAGTTGGGCCCTGGAATTATCAATGTCAGGAAAATGTTCTTTCTTTGCATAATCTACTCGGGGGGAGGGGGGGGGGGGAGATTGAATGGAATGACAAACACGGGCCAACAACTATATGGGGCTGCCGCCTGACCAAACACACTAAACCCATCCGTGCTGATGGTGACTCGAGGATGCCTTGGATCTGCCGTTTTTTCCTTATGTAATGCATCGAAGCGCTTCCACGCTTCACCATCTGATGTGTGCACCATCATCACATTTCCATCTGCATCTAGTTCGATTCTTTTGCCCGTTTGTGCCATGTCATATGTCTGGTCGTCTCTTTGACCATGAAAAGACGTTGAAGTCTTGGTACAATTGGCATATACCAAAGAACATTAATGAGTATTTTGGTCTGCGTCTTCTCACCCATACCGTTGTCTACCACAACATACCTGGAAGAATTGCAAATGGGACAATAGTTCAAGTCCTCATACTGAAGCCTAAATAGGACACATCCTTTCTCACAGTCATGTATCTTCTCATAGGGCATCTTAAGAGCACGGAGGATTTTGTCTGACTGGTATAGGTTTTGAGGTAGCACATGGCCTTTGGGTAGAAATCTTCCGAATACTGTCATCATCGCGTCGTAGCATTCTCTGCCCAAGTTGAATTGAGCCTTCAAAGCCATTATTTGTGAGATGGCATCCAGCTGACAAAGCTCAGTGTGCTCGTGGAGAGGACGTTTTGTGGACTCCAACATTTCACTGAAGGCCTTTGTAGATTCCTCCATCTCCTCGTCCGAGTCCTGAGCATCGTCAAAGTCTTGCACCATGTCTGCGGTCCCTGTACCATGCTCATCGGTGCGACAACGAACCACCTCGGCTCTGGCATGGACTCACCATGTAATGTCCAGACCATGTAACCAGGCGTAAAACCAAACTTCTGCAGGTCTTTACTCATTTCAAGCTCGTTCCTCTTTTTATGTTGTCGCAACGGGCACAGGGGCACCAGCTTAACTCCTGGCCATTTGCAAATGCGGCTCTAACAAACCCCTTGGTTTTGTTAACCATTCCTCGGTCCATACTTTCTGACTAGTGTAACCAGTGTACATTGATACGTCTCCAATGTATCTATAATTTTTTATTGTTCCATGCTATTATATATTCTGTTTTGGATGTTTAATGGGCTTATTTATACACTTTTATATTATTCTTGGGACTAACCTATTAACCGGAGGCCCAACCCAAATTGCTGTTTTTGCCTATTTCAGTGTTTCGAAGGAAAGGAATATCAAACGGAGTCCAAACGGAATAAAACCTTCGGGAATGTGATTTTTGGAACAAACGTGATCCAGAGGACTTGGAGTGGACGTCAAGAAATCACCGAGGAGGCCACGAGGCAGGTGGGCGCGCCCTCCACCCTCATGGGCCCCTCGGAGCTCCACCGACCTACTTCTTCCTCCTATATATACCTACGTACCCCCAAACCATCAGACATGGAGCCAAAACCCTATTTCCACCGCCGCAACCTTACATGCCCACGAGATCCCATCTTGGGGCCTTTTCAGTGCTCCACGGAGGGGCATTGATCACGGAGGGCTTCTACATCAACACCATAGCCTCTCCGATGATGTGTGAGTAGTTTACCTCAGACCTTCGGGTCCATATTATTAGCTAGATGGCTTCTTCTCTCTCTTTGGATCTCAATACAAAGTTGTCCTCGACTCTCTTGGAGATCTATTTGATGTAATTCTTCTTTTGCGGTGTGTTTGTCGAGATCCAATGAATTGTGGGTTTATGATCAAGATTATCTATGAACAATATTTGAATCTCCTCTGAATTCTTTTATGTATGATTGGTTATCTTTGCAAGTCTCTTCGAATTATCAGTTTGGTTTGGCCTACTAGATTGATCTTTCTTGCAATGGGAGAAGTGCTTAGCTTTGCGTTCAATCTTGCGGTGCTCGATCCCTGTGACAGCAGGGGAAACGACACGTATTGTATTGTCGCCATCGAGGATAACAAGACAGGGTTTATATCATATTGCATGAGTTTATCCCTCTACATCATGTCATCTTGCTTAAAGCGTTACTCTGTTCTTATGAACTTAATACTCTAGATGCATGCTGGATAGCTGTTGATGTGTGGAGTAATAGTAGTAGATGTAGGCAGGAGTCGGTCTACTTGTCACGGACGTGATGCCTATATACATGATCATACCTAGATATTCTCATAACTATGCTCAGTTCTATCAATTGCTCGACAGTAATTCGTTTACCCACTGTAATACTTATGCTATGTTGAGAGACGCCACTAGTGAAACCTATGGCCCCCGGATATATTTTCCATCATATTAATTTCCCATCAACAAACTATTTCTATTGCCGTTTATTTTGCTTTCTTTACTTTTACTTTTTACCATAAAAATACCAAAAATATTATCTTATCATCTCTATTAGATCTCACTCTCGTAAGTGACCGTGAAGGGACTGACAACCCCTTTATCGCGTTGGTTGCGAGGTTCTTATTTGTTTGTGTAGGTGCGTGGTACTCGAGTGTGGTCTCCTACTAGATTGATACCTTGGTTCTAAAAAACCAAGGGAAATACTTACGCTACTTTACTGCATCACCCTTTCCTCTTCAAGGGAAAACCAATGCAGTGCTCAAGAGGTAGCACACATCCATGCATGATCACTCATATTGACTTCCAACTGGACACACAAGAAATATATACATAATTAAGCAAACCATACCCATCAGTTAACGGAGTTTGTCAGTTTTATTACGTCCATGCAACCTACACGCTAATAAGTAAAGATAGGTCCTAATCCCACCCGAGTATGTGTAGATTGGGTTCGTTTTCCCATGCTCTGCTCCGGATCCGATGCAAAATTTCGGCAGCACCTCCCCGCTGTTCTCCTGATACACGTCTCGGCAATAAGCAGAGAGGATGTGTACCCGGAGAACAACAAGGAGGCACTAACGAAATTCTGCATCGGATCCGGAGCAGAGCATATGGGAAAATGAACCAAATCTATACATACTCGGGCTGTCCATGGATAACGTTGGACAATTCGAAAGAATCACGATTATAAATATGCAAATGCATGCATATTTATAGATGTAACCCTTTCGAATGGGAGACGCATAGTGGTTACGCATACTGATGATTGACACCTATAGCTAGCAAGTTTCATCGGCACGAAGACCGGTACAGAGCAAATGAAGGAGGGAGGAGGAGATGTCATTTGTGCTCACCAACGAATGTAGGGGTGGAGCTCGTCAAACACTAGACCCTCGCAGCGACGAAATAACTGCACATTTAAATCGAAAGATGAGTAACATAGCAATTTTGTTTCTTCCATCGACCTAACTAAATATTTACAACAGGACGAGCGGGTTAGGGGGTCCTTGGCGTCGATGGAACCCTAAATAACAAGTATCATCGGTGCGAGATACATGTGGCGCTCGACGTTGAACACTAGATTCACAACCCACAAGTGAAGCCGGTGCCCGGTGTCCCGCAATAATAGTTCTGGTGGCCGATGATGGTTGAACACCTTGGCGAATTTGTCTGGCAGCCTCTGCGATGAGGATTAAAGCCAAGTTTTGAAATTTCAAACAACCAAACCGACTTGAGTCAGTTTGGATGTTTCAAGTTTCAACACTTGCCTTTTAATCGTCATCGCAGAGTCTGCCAGGCAAATTCGCATTGGTGTTCGACCGCGATGCCGAGAACAGTTGCTTTGGGACGCCGGACGTCGGCGTCACTTGTGGGACGTGGATGAAGTGTTCGACACCGACGGACACATGTATCTCGCACCGACGATACTTGCTATTTAGGGTTCCATCGACACCGAGGAACCCCCTAACCCGCTCTTCCCCGGGCGCCCTCAGGTATGGCGATGCACGGTCGACGGGCCAGCACTCGGACCGGGGGGGTTCTCGGCATGGGCATCGGGACCGACAGGACCCACTCGCTCCACCATCTATCCCCTCGGCAACCCTCTTCCTTTTTTCCCTTTTTCCTCTTCTTCTACTTCTTCTTCTTTTTTTCAAATTTCTCTTCTTCTAATTATCTAAACCTAAATCTGGCAGTAATCTAATCCTACCACTATAACCTAAACCTAAACACAAATAACAGTAGAAAAAAATCAACATGGCTTCGGCGGTGGTGGAGGGCGGGCGGGCGCCGGGCGGGCGGCGAGCCAAGGGTGGTATGGGGTGGGGCGGCGAGCATGATGGGCCGAGCTCATGGTGGGGTCAGGCGACAAGCCGGGCAGCGGTGGTGGCGGCGGGCACCGTGGCGGCGGGCGGTGTCGCGATAGGCGGTGGGGTGGTGGGGCGATGGGGCGATGGGGCGGCGGCGTGGCTGCGAGGCGGTGGGGCGATGGGGCGGGGTGGCGTGGCGGCGGAGCGGTGTCGCGATGGGCGGTGGGGTGGTGGGGCGATGGGGCGGCGGCGTGGCTGCGGGCGGTGGGGCGATGGGGCGGGGTGGCGTGGCGGCGGGCGGTGTCGCGATGGGCGGTGGGGTGGTGGGGCAATGGGGCGGCGGCGTGGCTGCGAGGCGGTGGGGCGATGGGACGGGGTGGCGTGGCGGCGGGGTGAGGTGGCGGCGCGGAGCGGCGGTCGAGGGCGGCAGCGCGGGTGGTGAAGGCCAGGAGATCGAGAGAAAGAGGGGTGGGGGCGCGGGTGGTAAAGGCTAGCAGACGACAAAGAGCGTACCTAGTGGGGTGGGGCCGGGGGAAACGACTGTTAAAACGGCCAGTTTCTTTGCCGTCCACTAGCGGACGGCAAAGAATTTTTGCCGTCCGCCAGCAGACGACAGAGAAAATGGCCGTTAGGTCGTCCTCGTAAGCCCGCCACCCACTCTCTTTGCCTTCAGCTAGTAGACGGCAAAGATATGGCTGATGGCAAAGCCTTCCGTTGCCGTCCGCTGCTCTTTGCCGTCCGTTTTCTGGTGGCTGATGGCAAAGCCTTTTTTTGTCGTCCGCTAGCTGACGGCAAAGAGTCGGCAGACGGCAAATCTGCTGATTTTAGTAGTGTTATCTTCGATCCCGCGATGGGATACAAAGAAACCAAGCAACTTGTCGGAGGGAACACCAAACACACACTTCTCCGGGTTGAGTTTCAGATTTATCTTGCGCAGATTATCAAATGTCTCTTCCAAATCCTGAATAAGAGTGGCTTTATCCTTGGTCTTGACCACAGTATCATCCATGTAGGCTTCTATGTTTCTGTGCAACTGTGGCTCAAAACCAATCTAGATTGCCCTTGAAAAAGTGGACCCGACACTCTTTAATCTGAATGGCATGCAGACAAAGCAGTACATACCACATGGTGTGATGAACGACGTCTTCTCTTCATCTCCCTTGGACATGAAGATTTGGTGATACCCAGAGCACGCGTCCAGAAAGGAGAGCAAATCACAACCTGAAGTGGAGTTCACAATCTGGTCGACGCGCGGCAAGGGAAATGGGTCTTTCGAGCAAGCCTTGTTAAGATCTGTGAAATCTATGCAAAGCCTCCACTTCCTGTTAGACTTCTGGACTACCAATGGATTTGCCAGCCACGTGGGGTGCAATACTCCTCTGACCAAACCAGCTGCCTCAAGTTTCTTGATCTCTTTTACAATGAGCTATTGCCTCTCCAAGGCCTGCTTCCGGACTTTCTGCTTAACAGGTCGGGCATGTGGGCAGACAGCAAGGTCGTGCTCGATTACCTCCCTAGGAACACCGGGGATATCAGATGGTTGCCAAGCAAACACATCGACATTCGCCCGCAGGAAGGCAACGAGCGCGCTTTCCTATTTTTTATCGAGGGGGCACTGATAGTAAATGTACCATCAACGCCAGCCAGCCCTACCAGTACCTTCTTCACTTGGGGTGCAACAACCTTGGATCTCTTGCTGTTAGAACACTCTGACACGTCGTCAACGGGTGCGTGCACTCGGTGGGGGCATGCTTCCCGGACTCTTTGCCGTAGTCTCTACAATCTCCCTTCTTTCCTTTACTTCCCTTGGCGGGAGCTGCCGCTGCTGCTACCTTTGTCGTGACCGCGTCCCGGTACATCTTGTCCACACAAATGATTGCATCCCTCTCATCTGATGGGATGGTAATGACTCCCAATGGCCCAGGCATCTTCAATGTGTTGTAGGGCATAGTGTGATGCCGCCATGAACTTAGCCAGAGCCGGGCGTCCAAGAATCCCATTGTACGACAGGGGGGGATCAACCACATCAAACACAATCCTCTCAGTCCGGTAGTTCAGCTCTCCCCCAAACATTACCAGCAACGTGATCTTTCCCTTAGGACGGCTCCTGCCGGGATTAACTCCTTGAAACATGTCGGTAACCTCTAGCTCTTCTTCTCCTATCTGAAGCTTGTTGATGACTGCCAGGGAGACCAGATTTAACCCAGACCCGTCGTCCACCAGCATCTTTGTGACCTTGAGGTTGCGGATTATTGGAGTGACCAACAACGGCAAACATCCTACCGTAGTGGTGCGGCTAGGATGGTCCTCTTCGTTGAAGATGATGGGCGTACGGGACCATTTGAGTGGCTTCTGGGCCTCTGGTGCTGGTTCCACAACATTGACTTCTGACGCCCACCGCTTGAGGTGGCGGTGAGAAGTGTGCAGAGACGCACGTCCGTCAATGCACAAGGCTTCCGTGGCCTTCTGAAACTCCTGCTCACTGGTTTCCTCTTCATCCCTTCCATCACTCTCATCATCACATGTTTCCTTTCCTCGACCTCTGGTGGGTTTTCCTTGGTTCCGAAAGGGCTTGCCGGGGCGGTTTACTTCACCACTTCGGCCCTTACCGCCAGCAACGTTCTGACCTTTTTCCTTATCACGCTTCTCATAATCGGCTCTTTGTTTCTTGACAAGCTGCTCAACCTGATAACACTCTTGAAGGTCATGGCCCTTGGTCTGATGAATCTTGTAGTACGGCCCATCACCTTTCCCGGCTTTCTTGCCAGCAGTGGCTTCCCGGTAGTCAGTGCACACAGCAGCTTCCTTGCCTGGGGCCTCAGCTTTGGCCTTCTTGCCGATACTAGGCGTACCAGATCCTTCATCATTCAACACTGCTTTATCTCTTTGCTTCTTACTACACTTCTTGCTCTTCTTCTGACTAGTTGATTCATCCTCATCCTCTGAATCAACATTGATGCAATCTTCCTCTCCGGGCAGCTTCCTTCCCTCCTCCATCCGAGCACACTTATCCACCAGTGTGTAAAGCTCCTTCACAGTCTTGGGCAACTGCACGTTCATCTTGGAACGGATATGATGGTTGCACACATTGGAGTGGAAGGCAGCTATTACAGCTGCCGGGTGGATATTTGGGATATTTCTATGAACTTTGCTGAATCTTTGTAAATACTTACGGAGGGTTTCTCCTTCCTTCTGCTGGAGAAGCTGCAAATCGCTGGGCCTGCCGGGTTCCTGATGACCGCCAATGAAGGCTCCAATGAACTCGTGGCACAGGTCAGCCCATGATGAAATGGAGTTCTCCGGTAGGTGCATCAGCCAAGACCTCACATGGGACTTGAGGGCCAAAGGGAAGTAGTTGGCGAACACCTTCTCATCTCTTCCCCCGGCAGCCTGAACAACAATGGTGTAGATGCTCAGGAACTCTGCCGGGTTCAGCCTCCCGTCGTACTTCTCAGGTATCTCTGGCTTGAACGTGCGAACGGACAGCCAATAGACTTTCCGCAGCTCTCATGTAAAGGCAGGGCAGCCAACCTCGAAAGCTAGGCACCCACCAACACCAAGTGCAGGCTCATCGACGTTAAGGCCGTCGTACCCGTCGGTCTGGCGGAGGTCATCGCGGCGTTGCTCGACGATGCACGTGTCTCCTCTCCGCCTATCCTCCGGGGCTCGACGTTGGCCTGGACGTGCTTGAGGGTCGGAAGAAGCCATCGAGACGTCGTCGGGGTCTTGATGCGGCTTTGCTCACGCTGGCTGCCGCGGCAGGGACTGCACCATGGGGATGTTCCCTTCCATACGGTCAGCAGCATGAGTCGTTGCTGTCGCTAGGGGAGGCCGTGGCGGGTCAGCTCGCCGTGAGCCCCCAGCTTCGGCGAAGCCGAGTAGGCTCTGGATGGTGGCACACCATTCGTCCATCCGCTCGACTGCTGGCGGAAACCTCAACAACAGTTGAGCCCGCGCCATGGTCTCCGAAGCCGTACTTTGCAGGGATGATGATGAAGTCGATCGTACTGTTGCTCTGCTCCTGATGGTGCCAGCGAAGGTAGCACTGCGCCGCCGCTGCTGCTGCGGGGCAACCAGCTGGACGTGGTGCGGTGAAGGCGCTTGAGGGCCATCGGCTCTGTTGGGCGCAACGGCTTGATTGGCCCGTCCCAGGGGAGGCACGTGCGCTGCGACCGCACCCGAAGTGGGGGCGGCCGGAGGGCGGCGGTTCGCCCCAGTCCGAGTGCCGTTGCTGTGGCTGTGCCCCTCGGTGGGGGAGATGTCACACCCTGCACTTTGTAACATTTGATTTGCATTAATAAAGCATAAAAATTTGGACCAACAAAAACTTTTGCACTATTTGGCTTTTATTTTGGAGTTGGTTTTCTCTCTGAGATTTTCAAGTGCTCTTTAAAGTCAACTACTCCACCTTCTGTACTTCATCTCCTTGCCACAAACTTCTTCCCAATGAGCATGCCATGTGTATAGTGCAATATAGTATTTTCTTGCAAAAATAATTTGGCCAAAAAGTATTTTCAAAAATTAGTTTTCCAAAAACCCTGAATTGAGGTTTGCCTTTGCAAGTACTGATTTAGGGTATGAAAAATATTTCAAAGAGTATATTTGAAACCTATTAGATATAGGATTCCCATAAACCACAAAAATATAATTTTAGAAGTTATTTTCCTATTTTAGTTAAAAGCTTTTTCTTAAGGCCAGAAATGGTCTTTAATAGGGAAAAATTATTTTATTATTTTAAAAATATTTGACAAAAATCAGGGAAACTCAGTGGGCATATATTTCCCATATATAAGAGTTTCAACACATGGTTATGTTCAAAATATTGGACAAAACCTCCCAAAACCATTTCTGCCCATTTCAAGGATTTGAAATATTTCTACAGGAAATATTTTCATAAAAATCCAAGGAAAATACAGCAAGTGACAAATGCATATTGTGATCACCTTGCAAAGCATCATGTCAATTAAAGTCATTTTGGTTCACCAAAATGCCCCAAAACCCTCGCTGACCAGAATCAAATTTGAACAACTTTGTACTAGCAACTTTCTCTCCTTGACCCCAACTTTTGTGAGCATGTTAACATGACCAAATGGGGCCACTACACCAAGTGGTGCATCAAGGAGAAGTGATTTGCTCAACTAGATCTACACAAGTTCATTTATGCTAATTTCTAGGGTTTACAAAAGTTGCATTGGCAACTTTGCCCAAATAAGCTCCAACTTGGTGGAAGGCCCTAATTATATGTGTCATTTCACCCTGTGGAGTCTCATGGCAGTTGGAAATCATCTGCTGGTCCAAACCATTATCAAACACCTTCTGCCACTTTTCAAAAATCACCATTTTGACCACTAACACTATTCTCCTTGAACTCAACTCTTTACCACAGCTCCTCCTAGTCCTCTCCTACCTCCAGTAACTCTCCCCTGGCCATTGCTCAATGATTAAGGGGTAAAATACCCCCATTTACCTCCCTGGATAGCCCCTCTCTCCCTCTTCTTCTACCTCTCTCCTCTCCTACTAGCTCCCCAGGGCATCCAAGGCCACAACCCACTTCTTTACTTCCCCCTAGAGCTACCAGACACCTTTGGACGCGCCCACGTTGCATAAAAAATGGCTATGCCAGCCATTTGCATGTTACGAGGCTTCTGATCTTGCGCCCCTTGCTGTAGCCGCCCCTTCAACCGCCCGGCCACCTCGGGCCTCCCAGACGCCTGAGGATGCGCCTCGGTGTCCGCAGCACGCCAAACCCTGGTCCCACTCTTCCTTCTCCCTCCTCTCGCCCAGCTTCTTGGCAGCCTGCCGCCCAGCGCCAATGGCACAGCTCACAGCTGGCGTCTCGGCCCCTCCCGCTCTCTCCCTTAGCTCCCCTCGGCGTAGTCCACACCCAGCAACACCCCAGACACAACGCCAACTCCTCCCAAGACACAGCAGCAGCAGGAGAGCTTCATGGCGCCGCAGGTCCACGACACCCTGCCATTCGCCTATTTAAGGGTCTCCTCGAGCCCTCCTCTCCTCACCACTCGCTCTCTCACTCCCCTAGTCATCCCCCTGCACCCCCAGTTCGTCTCCAGGAGCACCCGAGCTCGAGATCGGGCTCGAGCTCCGCCGCTTCGGCTCGCCGGAGTTTAAGAGGTACAGGCCTTCCCCGCTCCTCCTCTGCCCCGATCTGAAACCGCCTCCTCCCACTAATCATTTCCCCTCTCTCCCCCGCCTCGTTTGCAGCCGGAGTCGACCGGAACGCCCACCACCCGAAGCTCCTTCGCCGCAAGACCTCGTCGCCGGCGAACCAGGCCACCCCGGCGACCGCAACCACCTCCACCTGAACGGCGACTCTGCACTGAGTCCAACGGTGCCATCATCTCACCCCGCCGTGCCACCTTGCCGTCGGTGAGCACGCCCGGCCCTCTGTCGTGAGTCGAGAGATGACAAAGGGCCCCTGTCATCCTCACTCTCTCTCACCCCTCTCTCTCCCATCGGCGGTGGCCCCGCCCTTGAGGTTCAAACTGGTCTGTGTGCGTCGGCTCTACTGGCCACGTCATTGGCTGGGCGCTGCCTGCGGCTGTTCTCGCCCAGCAGGCACAGTGCTCCTTCCCCTTTTTCTTTTTCTGTCACTTTTCCAAAAATTCCACAGGATAAAATATATGTCCAAATAAATTAATTCCAACTCCTAAATTCCTAAAGTATTGCAACCGATTTAATGGTGCAACTTTCATTCAAATCCAACAACCTTTTCTTCCTTTGTAAATATTTAAATGTGATTTTAAGCATTTAAATATACCTTTATAAATCCATTTCTCCTATTACGCTACTCCAAATCCAAAACAAGGAATTTTCCCTTCTTAGTTTTCACCTAGTATTTAACAAAAATGAGTTGACATTTTTCCGAGCATGTTGGTTTTTGTTTTATTATTGCCTTATTTTTCGTTATTATTTTGCGGCGATAGATTGCGTTCTTGTGAAGGAGTTGGACGGAAGACTTTGAAGACCGAAGACTTTGTTGAGCGAGCAAGCAGCCCTTTGACCATGTCTATGAAACCCTTTTATGCATGTCATATAAGCACTCTTATTGCTTGCATCGGAGACATGATCTTGTGATGACCACATGGGGTGGTTTGCCACCGTTACTTCCTCGTTGATACTTGCATTGTGCATGACCCTACCTTCTTATGAGGGTTATGCGGTGGGAATGAATAGGATGCTAAGTAGTGCTACGCAAAAAGGGACGTGGATATGCATGGTAATGGAGGCAAGACATTTTCAAAAGACTTTTCGAAAACCCCATCGGGTGCCACTTATGCCCGGGGGAGATGATGAGTTGGGTAGCACTTGATGACGAAGTGGTGTACCGAGGCAAGTGTGTGTGTTGTTTTCAAAACAGATTGGTTTAAGTTGCGACCATTATTCCAACCTTACGTGTGCAACCACTCTACCCTTGTATGGGAAAGGGCATTATTGGTTACCTAGGCCGATACTAGCTTGGAGCCCGCATTACTAGTGACGGGGGAGAGTTGGTGCTCTCTTTCGGGACGGGGTCGTGCCAGGTAGGGCGGCCATGACTATTTTCACAGGGCACCGGATACACCGTTGTGTCCCCTCTCGGATGTTATGATCTCGAGTGAGTCTCGTATGATGTACATCGTGAGGATCGGAACAACGAGTGGACTCCTTGTTAGTGTCGTCTAGGGAAAGATAGTGATCGGTGCTTACCGGGTACTTGAGGTATTGCGGGTCGTGGATGACACGGAAGTTCCCCGGATCTTGTGGGTAAAGTGTGCAACCTCTGCAGAGTGTAAAACTATTCGAATAGCCGTGTCCAAGGTCAAGGACAGTTGGGTAACCGCTCTTGGGCTACGTCCACATGTTTACAAACCAGTGTGTGTGTTTGGATAACTGGTAAGATCTACGTGGGTCAAGTCAAAGGACTTGACATGATTGAGTTGGGTTGATGCCCACTCTATTTATGTTGATATCTGTAACCTGTCCTCATGGTTACTTGAACTCTCCTGATGCATATCTTACAAGTTGTTGAGCATGTCATTGCACTCAAAACTAGCTTTCTTTAAAAATTTACCTATATTGTGCATTGTTGTATCTTGAACCAAAACATGGGTTGCTTGCGAGTACATTCAAAGTACTCATTGGCTTGCCACTGGTTATTTAATTGGCCAGGCATGGAAGAACCGGAGTTCGAAGAAGAGTTCTTTGGAGATGAACATGCAAACTAGGACGTTTCCCAGTCAGAATGCCTATAGGGTTAAGGCAGATGGCATGGGTTCTACTTATGGATGAAGATTTCCGCTGCTTGTGTTTCATTTGATGTTCAGCCCTTAAGGCTTTATCAATGTAAGACTTGACCATAATGGTCATAATTTGTGTAAGACGGTATGTATGGATGTAAGACTCTTGTTATTCAGCTTCTGTGTGTTTAGTGAGCATTGATCTCTAGGATCACTGTACATGTGCATTCGGTGATCTTGACTTATGAGTCGGGGTCCCCACAGAGCTGGTATCAGAGCCATCCTGACTGTAGGAAGCCTTAGTTAGCATGGATGTTAGTTAGCTTGAGACCATCTAAACTTCTCTTCTTTTCTAAAGCTTACCCAACCCAAGATATATTTGCCTTATTGACCTCTCCCATTCAACCTTTGTAGATTGCTGCCGTACCCGAAGACTTCCTGACCACCGGATTCCCCTTGCTTCTCGAGGATAGCCTGAAGAAGTGCCAGTTTCACCGAGCCCCCATTTTCACCTACCATGAGCATTGGATCAATGACACCAAGACGGAGTATCATGTGGAAGTGATCGTGAAGGCTAATGACTCTCCAACAAGCTGGTTCTTTTAGGGACCCCAGATGGCAACACTGGTTCTTGCTGTCGAGACGGCAACCCTCAAGGCACTCACCCGCCTCCGAGACCTTCTTCCAGAGATGGCAGACGAGTTGGCAACTCGCTTCTTGCCTTATCGGAAGGAAGGTGAGGATGAGAGCAATGCACCAGCTCCACCATTAGAAGAAGGACTTCCACTCCGATTCGGACCTACTTCACCCTTTGTGCCAATAGTTTGGCACAACACTTAACCTCGGAATCAATGGAGCTCGAAAGGAACTTCATGAAACCAAGGCACTTCTTCTCCAAGCACAAGGGAAGGCGGATAGGATCAAGAAGGAAGGTGCTCCCCCTGGACAACCCGCAATCGCATCTGAGGCGAAGACCCCCAAAGGATGGAGAACCACCACAGCAACACCGCATGAGTGCAAGGGATTACCGCAAGCTCTTCACCCCACCAGCAAAGCAACGCCGTGTTGAGCTCCTCCACTCCCCCACCCCTTCAAGTGAAGAGGAAAGTCAGGATGCTGATAATGAGGAGGAAGACCTAGAAGAGCCAGACTACGCGACCGAGCATTCCACCACTTAGGCATCATTCGCAACCGGGATATGCCCGTTAGTAACCCCTACGGTAGGATAGGTCGTGTACCCCTATGAGAAGTCGAGTCCTTGTAATGGTTCATATGAAACCATGTAGTGTTGTGTTTGCTTTTGATGTGTTTGATGGACGTCGTGCTTTCCTTCGGGAACTTGTAAGCGACTACATCACCCATTTGGACTTTAATGAATGTGTTTGGCCTTTTGGCCCTTGCTGAAAACAATTAGCATCATACCAACCTCCTTACTAGGCGTCCCATCTATATTGCTTTCCCCATCTTTTCCAATCATGAGACCTTGACCGCTCCAACAGGATGCCTGTTGTAACACGTACTGGTACCTCTACCCAGTGAGAAGAAGCGGGCGGGGAGCAGTCGGGACCAAACCCAAGGACAAGCTCCACCACCACCACCACCTCCAATCATGGACATGACTCAGCTTCTCCAAGCCTTCCGAGAGGAACGCCAAGCCAACACTGCAGCCCTCCAGATGATTGCTCAAGTTGTCAATCGCCAGCCGGCGGGAAACGGCAATGGACGTTCCACGTTGGTGGAGTTCAAGAAGCATTCACCACCCACCTTCATCGAGACTGCTAAACTCCTGGATGCAGACGACTGGGTCCGCACCATTGAGGATCTGCTGGAACTAGTCGGATGCACTGAGGACCGTGAGAAGGTGGCGTATGCTGCTCACTGTCTCGGGGGCACTGCTAGAGCTTGGTGGGATGGATTCAAGGCCATGCATGTTGAGCAAAACATCACTTGGAATGACTTCAAGGAAGAATTCCACAAGGCCCACATTCCTTCCGGAATCATGGCCATCAAGAAGCGTGAGTTCCGAGCCCTGAAGCAAGGTAGTAGCACTATCAAGGAGTACATGCGAAGTTCGGTGTTCTCTCAAGGTATGCCCCGAAGATGTCAAGACCGATGCTTGCCAAAGGGCGCTTCATGGAAGGCCTTAACCGGACTCTGCGATGCTAACGCTTATTGTGTGTGATTGCCCGACCTTTCTGATCGGTGAACAAGGCACTCATGCTTGAGGACAAGCGGCGTGCTTTGGATGATACCCGTAAGTGCAAGATGATCAGCAAGGGTAGCTCCAGCAACCAGAAGCCTCGCCCGTGGCAGCCAGCCCCGGTCAAGCCAACCTATCAGCAGCCAAGAGCTCCTGCACCCCGCACCAACTATCCACCTCAGCAGTACTCCAACCCCATGCCAGCTTACAACAACCCCAATAACATCGGTGGCAACAAGACCAACAACCCAAACCAAGTCACTTGCTTTGGATGTGGTCAGTCAGGACACATCTCAAGGGTGTGCCCCAACAAGAAGCCTGATGCTCCGCGCCCCAATGCGCAGAACCCAGGACAAGGTCGTGGAATGCCCACAAGGAACCAAGCTCCCCGCAACCCTCCCAACAATGGCAAGGGGCGTGTGAACCATGTCACTGCAGAAGAAGCTCAGGAAGACCCGGATGTCGTGCTGGGTATGTTCCTTATCAACTCAGCACCTGCAACTGTCTTGTTTGATTCTGGAGCCACGCATTCATTTGTCACCCAAAGGTTTGCATTAAAAAGTGGCATGACCCCTACACCCCTGAATCACCCTATGGTGGTACAAACCCCCGGAGCAGAGATGAGAGCCAAGATAGGATGTAAAGGAGTCGGGATTGTCATTAATGGGGTAGATTTCCTAGCAGACCTTATCATCCTAAGATCACAAGGCTTGGGCGTGATCTTGGGAATGGATTGGCTCAGCAAGCACCAAGGCTTGTTAGATTGTGCCAACCGGACATCCTTGTGACCAATGACCAAGGAGTCAAAGTTAAATTTGCCTCAACCCTCCTCTGCTCAAGCCACCCAAGTCAACTGTTTGGTGAAGTTGGATTGGAGCAAGTGCCGATAGTATCTGAATACCCGATGTCTTTCCTAATGAGCTACAGGGAATGCCTCTGACCGAGACATTGAGTTCATCATCGAGCTCATACCGGGCAGGACCCATCTATAAGCCGTATAGAATGGGATCGGAAGAGTTAGCGAATTGAAGAAGCAAGCTGGAAGAGCAGTTGAGGAAGGATTTATCCGCCCTAGTGCCTCCCCTTGGGGATCACTTGTTACATTTGTGGCAAAGAAGGGCGGTACCATCCGCTTGTGCATTGACTATCGCTCCCTCAATGAAGTTACAATAAAAACAAGTATCCACTTCCCAAGATTGAAGATCTGTTTGATCAACTCAATGGGGCCAAGGTGTTCTCCAAGATCGACCTCGGATCTGGGTACTACCAACTGAAAATCAGACCACAAGATATTCGAAGGCGGCATTTGTAACGGATATGGCTGTATGAGTGCACGGTCATGTCCTTTGGATTGACCAATGCCCTGCTTACTTCATGTACCTCATGAATAAGGTCTTCATGGAATATTTGGACAAGTTTGTTGTCGTCTTCATTGATGACATTCTTGTCTTCTCGAAGGCGGAAGAAGAGCACGAGCAACACTTGAGGATGGTCCTAGACAAGCGAGAGCACCAAGCTGTATGCCAAGTTCAGCAAGTGCGAATTTTGGCTGCATGAGGTTGGATTCTTGGGTCATGTATTGAATGCGAAGGGTTGTCGAGAGACCCACCAAGATTCAAGCCGTGGTGAATGGCAAACTCCGAGCAATGTGAAGGAAGTCGAAGCTTCCTCGGACTCGCAGGATATTACCGCAAGTTCGTTGAAGGATTCTCAAGCATTGCCCGACCCATGACTCAGCTCTTGAAGAAGGACAAGAAGTTTGAATGGGCCGCCAAGTGTGAAGAGAGCTTCGGGAGATGAAGAAGAGCCCGACCACCGCCCGATTACGGCCACACCAGATATACACAAGGAGTTTGTGATATATTGTGATGCGTCAAGAACCGGACTGGGAGGTGTCCTGATGCAAGAAGGCAGAGTCGTAGCATATCTATCCAGACAGCTACGTCCTCATGAAGAGAACTATGCTACTCATGATCTTGAGTTAGCAGGAGTGGTTCATGCCCTGAAGACATGGCGACATTACCTCCTAGGGAAGCGGTGTGAGATATACACGGATCACAAAAGTCTGAAGTATATTTTCACTCAGAAGGAATTGAACATGAGGCAGAGAAGGTGGCTAGAGTTGATCAAGGACTATGACCTCGATGTCCAATACCACCCTGGAAAGGCTAATGTGGTAGCAGATGCCTTAAGCAGAAAGGCTTGTTCCTTGAATGCTATGCTTAAGGGAAGGCTACCCGCCTTGTATGAAGAACTTGAAAGCTTCGGGTTGGAACTGGTTGCACCAGTATTCTTAGTCAACCTTGAAGTCAAGCCTACCCTGATGGATGATGTTAAGGAAGCTCAGAAGGGACACGAGAGTATTGAAGGCATCAAGAGGAAGATCAAGGCGGGCAAAGCCCCAAGTTTCTCAGAAGATGAGCAAGGAGTTGTGTGGTTTGGGAATCGCATTTGCGTACCCAACAAGATTGAGCTCAAGAATCTGATCTTGCAAGAAGCTCACGACACCCCGTATTCCATCCATCCTGGAGGAACCAAGATGTATCAAGACTTGAAGGAAAGATTCTGGTGGCACGGGATGAAAAGGGAGATTGCCACCTATGTTGCAAAGTGTGATGTATGCCAAAGGGTCAAGGCTGAACATCAGCGACCTGCTGGATTGCTCCAACCACTCAAGGTTCCCGAGTGGAAATGGGATAAAGTCGGAATGGATTTCATCACTGGGTTACCTAGGTCAAATAAGGGTCATGACTCCATCTGGGTTATAGTCGACCATTTGACTAAAGTAGCCCATTCCATTCCTGTTAAGACTACCTATGATGGCAACCAGCTAGCAACTCTATACATCAACATAATTGTAAGTCTTCATGGTGTTCCTAAGGAGATTGTGTCAGATCGAGGAACCCAGTTTACCTCGAGGTTCTAGAAGAAGTTCCAAGAGGCCATGGGAACCAAGTTGTCTTTCATCACTACTTTCCACCCACAGACTGGAGGCCAGACAGAGCGAGTAAATCAGATTCTCGAAGACATGCTCCGAGCCTGTGTCCTAGCGTATGGGGCTAAGTGGGAAGATTGTCTTCCGTTTGCTGAGTTTTCCTATAACAATAGTTATCAATCGAGCCTTCAGATGGCACCATTTGAGGTGTTATACGGACGGAAGTGCCGTACACCCCTCAATTGGTCAGAGACCGGAGAAGGACTAGTCTTTGGGCCCGATATCCTCCGTGAAGCAGAAGAGCAAGTCCAGCTTGTCAAAGAGCATTTGAAGACTGCCAAGTCAAGACAAAAGAGCTATGCTAACACTCGTCGCCGACAGGTGAACTTCCTAGTCGGAGACCATGTGTACCTACGGGTAACCCCCCTTAAGGGAACCAAGCGTTTCCACGTTAAAGGGAAGCTCGCACCGAGATTTATTGGCCCCTTCAAGATCACTGCACGACGCGGAGAAGTGGCTTACCAGTTGGAACTGCCACCTGAACTATCCGATGTGCACAACGTATTCCACGTGTCACAACTCCGGAAGTGTCTCCAAGTTCCAGACAAGCCTGATCTTTACAAGGACGTCAATCACCAAGCCATTGACCTTCAGCCTGATTTGACTTACCGTGAGAGGCCCATCTGCATTTTGGATGAGGCTGAGAGACACACTCGAAGCCGCACCATTAAGTACTTCAAGGTCCAGTGGAGCAACCACACTGAAGCAGAAGCAACTTGGGAACGTGAAGACTACCTTAGATCCGAGTTTCCGTATCTCTTTAAAGCCTAGTTTGGAAATCTCGGGGACGAGATTCTTGTAAGGGGGGTAGGTCTGTCACACCCTGCACTTTGTAACATTTGATTTGCATTAATAAAGCATAAAAATTTGGACCAACAAAAACTTTTGCACTATTTGGCTTTTATTTTGGAGTTGGTTTTCTCTCTGAGACTTTCAAGTGCTCTTTAAAGTCAACTACTCCACCTTCTGTACTTCATCTCCTTGCCCCAAACTTCTTCCCAATGAGCATGCCATATGTATAGTGCAATATAGTATTTTCTTACAAAAATAATTTGGCCAAAAAGTATTTTCAAAAATTAGTTTTCCAAAAACCCCTGAATTGAGGTTTGCACTACAAGTACCTGATTTGGGGTATGAAAAATATTTCAAAGAGTATATTTGAAACCTATTAGATATAGGATTCCCATAAACCACAAAAATATAATTTTAAAAGTTATTTTCCTATTTTAGTTAAAAGCTTTTTCTTAAGGCCAGAAATGGTCTTTAATAGGGAAAAATTATTTTATTATTTAAAAAATATTTGACAAAAATCAGGGAAACTCAATGGGCATATATTTCCCATATATAAGAGTTTCAACACATGGTCATGTTCAAAATATTGGACAAAACCTCACAAAACCATTTCTGCCCATTTCAAGGATTTGAAATATTTCTACAGGAAATATTTCCATAAAAATCCAAGGAAAATCCAGCAAGTCACAAATGCATATTTTCATCACCTCGCAAAGCCTCATGTCAATTAAAGTCATTTTGGTTCACCAAAATGCCCCAAAACCCTCTCTGACCAGAATCAAATTTGAACAACTTTGTACTACCAACTTTCTCTCCTTGACCCCAACTTTTGTGAGCATGTTAACATGACCAAATGAGGCCACTAAACCAAGTGGTGCATCAAGGAGAAGTGATTTGCTCAACTAGATCTACACAAGTTCATTTATGCTAATTTCTAGGGTTTACAAAAGTTGCATTGGCAACTTTGCCCAAATAAGCTCCAACTTGGTGGAAGGCCCTAATTATATGTGTCATTTCACCCTGTGGAGTCTCATGGCAGTTGGAAATCATCTGCTGGTCCAAACCATTATCAAACACCTTCTGCCACTTTTCAAAAATCACCATTTTGACCACTAACACTATTCTCCTTGAACTCAACTCTTTACCACAGCTCCTCCTAGTCCTCTCCTACCTCCAGTAACTCTCCCCTAGCCATTGACCAATGATTAAGGGGTAAAATACCCCCATTTACCTCCCTGGACAGCCCCTCTCTCCCTCTTCTTCTACCTCTCTCCTCTCCTACTGGCTCCCTAGGGCATCTGTAGTGACCCGACTCGGTAAGAGTCGAAGTCTCTGTGCTTACCGTGCTAGTCCCTGGATCAACTTGCTAGCACACACAGTACTCGATGAAATAACAGAAATAACACACATCTCTTTATTACATCGATAATCCAGGAGCAATACATTTATTACAAAATAGGGCATAGAGCCAATAAACAAATACTGCGGAAGCAAAATAGTAAATGAGTCCAACTCCACGAGCAAGGTTGAGTGTAGAACATCGACCTATCGCACCTTAATCCTCGTCGGATATACCTGCAACGTGATAAGTTGCAGCCATATAGGTCAGTACATTGAATGTACTGGCAAGTCACATCATAAGTGTAAAGAGCCTATTTGTACATGCAATCTGGCTGGTGGAAAGCTCTAAGTTTAGTTTTTTGCATAAAGCTAGTTTTTCCCTATTAGAAAAGATGTCATTCTTCTACTACACATTTGCATAGGATGAGTTGGCAAACCCAACCCCATCCGTTCCCAAATTTCATTTAAATCCCAACTGTTTAATTAAAGGTGAGGAGATCTCCCGGCATTTCCACTACTAGATGCTCAACTTGTCCGTAACCGGGGACACGACTAATCGATTAGGTTTTAACACTCTGCAGAGGTTGCACACTTTTCCCCACAAGACTCGACCACCTCCATGATCGGAAGATCGAGACATAGTCTTTCAAAATGTTCCCCTTAACCCACGGATAGGCGGTACACCTACATCATTCTACATCTGCTAGCCCATCCGGAAGGGGTCACACTAACTACTCAACTAAGCAGAGCCCATATTGGCTTGTGGCTGCACACGTAAGCTTCTAGACATGAGAATCGATTGATCTCTTTGAGCTGGCGGACGGTCCACTAGTGGTGCACCACCATGGATTTCCCATCGTGCCCCATGCATGCCGCCACCATTCCAACAAGTTTCCGCCCGGTAGTTCATTAATTATCTTAGGTCCTATTTACTACATTGTCACTCATACTTTACAATGATCACTCCCCAATCCACGTCTACTTAGCGAAGCAACATAATGTAAAGCGATGGCGACAATGTTATAAGGTTGAGACCTACCTCAATGAACTCTTGGGTGAAAAGCATAGTCATCGGCATCAATTTCTATCATGCAGTCCTCTTGCAAAGAACTACGTGCATAATAAAAACATAGGTAATGAAACATGATCAAGATGCAACTTGCCTTGGTACTGCTGGTTGAATTCTAAAGGCGATAATATTACGCAGCACTCAAGGCAATCTACGCAAAGAAGATAAACAAACATAAGCAAACATTCTAGAGAACCGGAAAAGAACATGCAAAGCGAAGTCTCGGAAAAACCAAATGAACAAACATCACACTTAACTAGCATGAAAATTTTCTAGTTGCAAAACAACATAGGCACATGGTTCAAGAAGTGATGTGAACTATAGTGCATACTATGCATACTAGTAAAATATTAATAGGCAGATTCTAGTGTGTGAAAATTATTGTGACAAAGTTCGGTGATAGGATTTGGCTACGGTGATGAGAATGCAAAAGAATCAACTTAATCGAGACTACGGTTTGAGAGCTATGGCCATTTGAAGTTTGAATTCAAATTTGAATCTGACAAAAGTTTGCAAAAAGGATACCACTGGATAGATGTAAACAATACGAAGAATTTGCCGCTGGTTTCATCGAGTTTGGATCTACGGTTAAAAAGTTATGGCTAATCTAAGCTCAGGGACTAACCTGTGATTTCTAGGGACTAAGCAGTGAAACAGAAAATTAAATCTACTACATGCAGGCCCCTGGCCACGTGGCGGGCTGCGGGTGGTGCTGGCGTTCATTGCGAGCGTGCAATGACGACCACTACTTAAGTAAAAACAGCTACCGCGGCTAGAAAAAAAACTAAAACCGAGATCGGTTTATCTAAACTAATCGGTTTAATCTAAACCGGATGAACCGATAAAAAAAACACTAAACTAAACCGATCTAGAGAAAAAAACAAAAAAACTAAGCGAATAGCGGCGGCGGTTCGCTCACCTCGGCAACGACGACGACGCATGAGGACAGCGGCTGGCTGGCTGGCTGGCGGTGTGCGGGCGGAGTCTGGCGGCAGCGGAGGTGTCGGGAGGACGGGCGTGGCGGGGCGGTCCGGTGGTGGGGTCGGTGGTGGTCGGGCGCCGGGACAGCGAGTAGAGGCGGCGGCTCGGCGCTCGGCGAGATGCGATCGTCGGGCGGCGGTTCCGGCGAGACCTAAGCGGCAAAAACGTGTCAACAAGATCGCCTCGGCGATAACGAAGATTGATGAAATAAAGTGAAGGTAGGGGAGTCTACGGACAGAAAACTCGGCGAGATATTCCGGCTCGGCGAGATCCAACGCAGCGGTGTGGCGGTGTGAGGAGGCGAGGATGATCGAGTTGCGAGAATGGAGAGAGGGAGTGCAGGGCTTTTATAGGCGAGGCTAGGCGTCGGGAGTAGTGGGATAAGCTCTATCCGAGAGCTTGGCCGGCGGGTTCGGGAGTCTTGGCGTGTGCGTGCTCATCCAGCGGGAGGAGCGGGAGGTTAGGGACGATGGGCGAGCCCCATACGTCAGCGGCAGCAGGTAGCGAGCGAAGGGAGGAGCGGGCGGCTCGTGCGTGCGGCGCTGGCCTCCTGGCGCTTGCCGCTGGCTGCCCTAGCGCAGTGGCTGGGCCTTGGCCTCGCTGGCCTGTGGCTGGGCCGGTGGGCTCGCGCCCGCGTGCGTGTGTGTTTTTTTTTACAAAAAAAAAGCTTTCCAAGGCCAAAGCGAAACAAACAAAATCCTAAAAATACCACGATAATTTCCTAAAATTACCTTGGAATATCTAGAGCACAATGAACATTTATTCAACCATAGAAGAATTTGAAAATATTTTCCTAATGCATTTAATGCACTTTTTGCAAATCAAATAAATACCAAATAAGTTCTAGAAACTCCAACTATTATTCAAATGAAATTTCCATCTCTTTTATATTTTGAGGAAGTCATCTTATCCCTCTCATTTGTTTTCTCGAGTGGAAAAATGTTATTTGAATATTTTAAAAACTCCAAAATGCAAAGAAATATGATATGCATTGAATGATTCTATTAACATCCAAATTTAATAAAAATTGGGATGTTACAAACCTACCCCTTAAGATGAATCTAGTCCTCGAGATTGGGTTAACCAACAAAAAGGTGTGGATGGTCTTGTCTAAGATCTTCCTCTCGTTCCCAAGTGGCTTCCTCCTCGGTGTGGTGACTCCACTGAACCTTGCAGAACCTGATGATCTTGGTACAAGTGATTCTCTCTGCAGTCTCAAGAATCTTAACCAGCTTCTCCTCATAAGTCAGATCGCTCTCCAACTGAATTGCCTCGAGTGGCCTTTGTATCCCTCAAAGGAATATCGCCATCTCGCATGACACTTCTTCGGTGGGAAACATGAAACACATCATGAACTCCGACAAAGCCTCTGGTAATTCCAACTGGTATGCAACCTCTCCTCTCGTTCGAACTCTGATGGTCCCACAAATCGTGGTGCTAACTTTCCTTTGACTCCAAATCTCTTAATACCTCGAAGTGGAGACACTCGAAGATATGCTCTATCTCCCACTTCATAGATCACTTCCTTGCATTTAGCATCGGCGTAACTCTTACGCCTTGGTGAGCTATCTTAAGTCCATCACGAATCAACTTGACCTTCTCCTCGGAATCCTCGATCAAATCAGGTCCAAACAATTTATGATCTCCAACTCCATTCCACATCAAAGGTGTCTGCATTTCCTTCCATACAATGCCTCGAAGGGGCCATCGCAAACGGCTTGATAGCTGTTGTTGTACGAAAACTCTGCGTAGGGTAAGTTATCATCCCAACTAGACCCATAGTCTAGCGCACAAGCTCTCAACATGTCCTCCAGAATCTGATTGACTCTCTCTGTCTGCCCATCAGTCTGCGGATGGAAGGCTGTACTGAACTCTAGCCTGGTACCCAAAGTTTCGTGTAACTACTTCCAAAACTTTGAGGTAAACTGCGTTCCTCTATCTGATATGATGCTCCTCGGAACTCCATGCATACATACGATCCTGGTCATATATATCTTTGCCAGCTTAGCACTTGTATAGGTGGTCTTCACTGGAATGAAGTGAGCAACCTTGGTCAAACGATCCACTATCACCCAAATGGAATCATAACCTGAACGGGTCTGGGTAACCCGTGATAAAGTCCATACCAAGTTTATCCCATTTCCAATCAGGTATCGGCAGCGGCTGAAGTAAACCTGCTGGTTTCGATGCTCGCCTTTACTCTCGACATACATCACATATTGCCACATACTCGGCAATCTCTCTCTTCATACCGCCCACCAAAACTTTCCTTCAAGTCCAAATACATCTTGGTGTTGCACAGGTGTATCGAATATGGTGAGTCATGAGCCTCTGAAGAATCAACTTCACGATCTACGGATCATTGGGTACACAAATCCGTTGCTCAAACCATATGGTTCCATTTTCATCCTCACGGAATCATACGCTTTCCCTTTTCTCATCATTTCCTTTATCTCAGCAATACCTTGGTCCAACTTCGGGCTTCTCGATTCTTCCCAACAAGGTGGACTGTACCTCGAGTCTTGACAACATAACCTCTTGGAACTATTTCTAGCTGAAGGTCTCTAAGCTCATCACATAACTCCGAGGTAAACCTCCTGCTGTAAGGGTATTAACATAACTCTTACGGCTCAAAGCATCCGCCACAACATTGGCTTTTCCGGATGATAATGCGGACTCATGTCATAATCCTTTATAAGTTCCAACCATCTCCTTTGCACGAGATTCAACTCCTTCTGCGTGAAAATGTACTTCAAACTCTTGTGATCCGTGTAAACATCACAACGATTCCCAATAAGATAGTGTCTCCATGTCTTGAGTGCATGCACTACGGTGCTAACTCCAAATCATGCGTGGCATAGTTCAACTCATGAGGTCGGTTGTCGTGAAGCATAAGCTACAACTTTTCCCTCTGCATAAGAACACCTCCAAGTCCCCGACGTGAAGCATCACAATGCACCTGAAAGTCCTTGTGTACGTCCAGGCAGGATTAGCATCGGGCTGTAACCAAACGCTTCTTCAACTCTTGAAAGCTGGCTTCACACTCTTGATCCAAACGAACTGGTGTCCTTCTTCAACAACGCTGTCATGGGCCTTGCAATCTTGGAGAAATTTTCAATAAATCTCCGGTAATATCCAGCAAGTCCAAGGAAAGCTGCGAATCTCGCCGACCGTGGTGGGTGCATTCCATTCATGGATGACTCTACCTTGGTAGGGTCCATGCAATCCTTCACGACACAACATGTCCAAGGAATCCGACTTCCTTGAGCCAAAACTCACACTTGCTGAACTTGGCATAAAGTTGATGTTCTCTCGAGTTTCTCCAAAACCAAGCGCGAGATGTTCGTGTTCCTCCTCATTCTTGAGAAAACCAATATGTCATCAATGAATACCACAACGAACTTATCCAAGAACTCCATGAACACCTTGTTCATCATGCTCATAAAATAGGCAGGGGCATTAGTCAAACCAAAGGACATGACTGTATACTCATAAAGCCCATACCTTGTGGTAAAAGCGGTCTTGGGTATATCCTTCTCACGGATCTTCAATTGGTGATAACCCGATCGAAGATCGATCTTGGAGAAAACACTAGCTCCTTCTAGCTGGTCAAACAAGTCATTGATCATCGGTAGGGGATACTTGTTCTTGATGGTCACCTCGTTCAAAGAGCGGTAATCCACACACATCCTCAAGGTTCCATCCTTCTTCTCCACTAAAATCTTGGGGCTCCCCAAGGTGATGAACTTCAGGTGAATATACCCTTTCTCTAGCAACTCCTTAATCTGTTTCTTGACTTCCTCCAAATCATTAGCGGGCATCTAATACGGCCTCTTGGAGATAGGTCCTGTACCTGGCAGCAACTCAATCAAAAACTCAATCTCCCGATCTGGCGGCATACCCGGTAACTCCTCCGGAAACACATCGGGATAATCCTTCACCACCGGTACTTCTTCCTGGACAACTCCCGTAAGAGAGTTCACCTGAGTCCTCTTAGGCTTAAGCCTGGATACATACTTGATCCTCTTCTTCTCTGGGGTGGTGAGAAAAATCGATCTACTAGCACAATCAATGTTTCCCTCATACTTGGACATCCAATCCATCCCTAGGATTACATCCAACCCTTGTGACTCTAGTATGATCATATCCGTGGGAAAATATGTCCCCTATGTTCAAAGGCAACTGGAAACATCCCTGACTAGCCATAGACTCGGCTCCTGGGGAACTCACTAGAATGGGTGACTTAAGAGCTACGGTAGGCAACTTATGTTTATCCACGAATCCCCTTGATATGAATGAATGTGATGCACCAGTGTCAAAAAGAATGAGTGCTGGAAATGAATTAACCAAGAACTTACCAATCACTGCATCAGGCTGCTCATAGACCTCTTCCACATTCACATGATTCACATGCCCCTTAGTGAAAGGATTAGGTTTCTTGCCTCCAGAATTCCCATTTCCATTCCCATTCTGCTGCTCGGGACACTCATTGGAGTAGTGCCCTGTCTTCTTGCATTTGAAGCAAGTGATGTGACTCAGATCCTTCTTCATTGGTGTAGAAGAGTTGAAATGCTGCTGATTGCCATTCCTCCATTGCCATTGCCATTGCCATGCTTGTGACCATGGTGGTTGGGTCCATTTCCCCATCTTGAATGTGACCTCCATGGTTATGATGATTCCCTCAAACTTGCTAGTGCACGATCCGAACTTCCCGAGTGCGGGCTGTAGCGGGGTTTCGTTGAACTCGAGTTATACTTCCCATGACCATACTTCCTCTTATGATTCTCCATCTGCTGGTGCTTGCCTTCGAGAATGGTAGCCTTATCAACCAACTCCTGATAGTTCGCAAAGGTCGCCACAGTCAACTGAACTCCCAACTCATCGTTCAGTCCCTCCAGAAACTTCTCCTGCTTGGCTGCATCAGTGGCCACGTCCTCTGGGGCATAACAGGCCAACTTACTGAACTCATCAACATACTGAGATACCGTGCGTCCTCCCTGGCGCAAGCTGCGGAACTCCTTCTTCTTCAGACTCATGGCTCCAGCTGAGACATGAACGCCTGCAGGAACTGAGTCCAAGTCACACTCTCCAAGGGGTATGTGGTGGTGTAGTTCTCCCACCAAGCAGCGGCCGGGCCATCCAGCTGATGGGTGGCAAACTTCACCTTCTCAGCATCATTGCATCCTGCCGTGGCTAGCTCCCTTCCTATCTTGCGGAGCCAGTCATCTGCGACGATCGGCTCCGTGCTGCTGGAGAACACGGGTGGGTTCAGCCTCAGAAAACGGGTAAGACTGTCAACTGGGGGTGGCGGCGGTGGGTTGTTGTTGTGGTTGTTCTGGTTCTGGTTCTGAATGAGCATTTTCATAAGAGCATTCTGCTGTTGGATCAATTGCGTGAGCTCCGGCGGAAAGTTGAGCCCGGGGTCACGTCTTGGAGGCATCTGATGGGTTTAGAGTGGATGAGAAGTTAGAATAGAATAAGGCCTAGTGAGTAAAATCACACTACCCATATGCACATGATAGCAATAAAACTTCAAATCACTCCAATTCAATTTCAATCAAGAGGTCCACAAGAACAATCAAACCTAAGGTAAGCCATGTCACAAGATTTGACAAGGTCTCACAAATGAGATAAAACTAATCGGATAACGAAATCGAATTTCTAACTCTCATGGTGGTATAAAATCTAACTCTCATCGGATGAGGACCAGTCAACCATGTTGACATCAGGTGTCCTTGCATCACTGTCTGTGTCGTCATCTCCAAGCTCATCATCCTGGTCCTTGTCCTGGCTGATGTAATCTCCATAAGAGTGATCCTCCTGGATGTTTTCTCCCTCATCCAGCTTGTCCTCGGCCTCCTCAAGCTCAAGCTTCAGGTCGCCGATCTTCTCCTGCAGTGCGTCCAGCTCTCCCTCATGCTTGATCTGGCGTCCCCGGAGTTCCTACTCGAGATTGGCCTTGCGGTTCATGAGGTTCTTGATAGCGATCATGTTGTCGACAACTCCAGCTCCATCATCTGAATGTGATCCTCCATGTCACGGATATGGGATGCTATCGTCTCGTCCTCCGTGAGTACGCACCACATCTCCATTTGCGTCGCGGCGTCCGTACATCACGAAGGAGGACCTCTTGAGGTCTTTGTCATACTCCTCCCGAATGCGTCCGAGAGCAATGTGAGCAGCGATGCCCCTGCCCAAGCCCCATGTTGCAGTATCCACATGGAAATCAATGGGCTTGGTGCGGTTTTCGAGGATGCGTCCGGGGATATGGGCATCGATCCTCCAACGTGTCTCCTCGGGCAAGGTGGCGGTGAAGGTTCGATAAAGGTGGGAAGCCCAATCTTGGTGCTTCACGATCTTCATCATTGCCGTCCGAAGGGCATGGTCTCATCGGGCTGCTCGAACTCGACAATGGCGGACGACATCTACATTTTGAAAGAGGAAGAAATTAGTCTTGAAGTAAAGACGATGCGAGACCAAAGGATATATAGAGAAAGTGAAAAATAAAGTTTTTATCCTATGGCTTTTCCATTTTCTAGGGTCGCGTCCTCGATCAACGTGTGCTCGATACCATCTTGTAGCGACCCGACTCGGTAAGAGTCGAAGTCTCTGTGCTTACCGTGCTAGTCCACGGATCGACTTGCTAGCACACGATTACTCGATGAAATAATGAAATAACACACATCTCTTTATTACATCGATAATCCAGAGCAATACATTTATTACAAAATAGGGCATAGAGCCAATAAACAAATACTGCGGAAGCAAAATAGTAAATGAGTCCAACTCCACGAGCAAGGTTGAGTGTAGAACATCGACCTATCGCACCTTAATCCTCGTCGGATATATCTGCAACGTGATAAGTTGCAGCCATATAGGTCAGTACATTGAATGTATTGGCAAGTCACATCATAAGTGTAAAGAGCCTATTTGTACATGCAATTTGGCTGGTGGAAAGCTCTAAGTTTAGTTTTTTGCATAAAGCTAGTTTTTCCCTATTAGAAAAGATGTTATTCTGCTACTACACATTTGCATAGGATGAGTTGGCAAACCCAACCCCATCCGTTCCCAAATTTCATTTAAATCCCAACTGTTTAATTAAAGGTGAGGAGATCTCCCGGCATTTCCACTACTAGATGCTCAACTTGTCCGTAACCGGGGACACGACTAATCGATTAGGTTTTAACACTCTGCAGAGGTTGCACACTTTTCCCCACAAGACTCGACCACCTCCATGATCGGAAGATCGAGACATAGTCTTTCGAAAATGTTCCCCCTTAACCCACGGATAGGCCGGTACACCTACATCATTCTACATCGCTAGCCCATCCGGAAGGGGTCACACTAACTACTCAACTAAGCGAGAGCCCATATTGGCTTGTGGCTGCACACGTAAGCTTCTAGACATGAGAATCGATTGATCTCTTTGAGCTGGCGGACGGTCCACTAGTGGTGCACCACCATGGATTTCCCATGTGTGCCCCACTGTACTTCGCCACCATTCCAACAAGTTTCCGCCCAGGTAGTTCATTAATTATCTTAGGTCCTATTTACTACATTGTCACTCATACTTTACAATGATCACTCCCCAATCCACGTCTACTTAGCGAAGCAACATAATGTAAAACGATGGCGACAATGTTATAAGGTTCAGACCTACCTCAATGAACTACTGGGTGAAAAGCATAGTCATGCGGCATCAATTTCTATCATGTAGTCCTACTGCAAAGAACTACGTGCATAATAAAAACATAGGTAATGAAACATGATCAAGATGCAACTTGCCTTGGTACTGCTGGTTGAATTCTAAAGACTGATAATATTCTGCTTCGCACTCCGGGCAATCTACCACAAAGAAGATAAACAAACATAAGCAAACATTCTAGAGAACCAGAAAGAACATGCAAAGCGGAAGTCTCGGAAAAAACCAAATGAACAAACATCACACTTAACTAGCATGAAAATTTTCTAGTTGCAAAACAACATAGGCACATGGTTCAAGAAGTGATGTGAACTATAGTGCATACTATGCATACTAGTAAAATATTAATAGGCAGATTCTAGTGTGTGAAAATTATTGTGACAAAGTTCCAGGTGATAGGATTTGGCTACGGTGACAGAATGCAAAAAGAATCAACTTAATCGGAGCTACGGTTTGAGAGATATGGCCATTTGAAGTTTGAATTCAAATCTGAATAAATTCAAATTTGAATCTGACAAAATTTTGCAAAAAGGATACCACTGGATAGATCTAAACAATACGAAGAATTTGCCGCTGGTTTCATCGAGTTTGGATCTACGGTTAAAAAGTTATGGCTAATCTAAGCTCAGGGACTAACCTGTGATTTCTATGGACTAAGCAGTGAAACAGAAAATTAAATCTACTACATGCAGGCCCCGCCACGTGGCGGGCTGCGGTGGCTGGCAGCGTTCAGCTGAAGAGGCGTGCAATGACGACCGCTACTTAAGTAAAACAGCTACATGGTGTAGTCCACACTCAGCAACACCCAGACACGGCGCCGGCTCCTCCCGAGCCACTCGGGCAACGAGCGAGGCTTCTCGCCAAGACAGGTCCATGGCACCCGCCATTCTCCTATTTAAGGGCCTCCCCGAGCCCTCCTCTCCTCACCACTCGCTCTCTCACTCCCCTAATCATCCCCCTGCACCCCAGTTCGTCTCCAGGAGCACCCGAGCTCGAGATCGGGCTCGAGCTCCGCCGCTACGGCTCGCCGGAGTTTGCGAGGTACATGCCTTCCCCGCTCCTCCTCTGCCCCGATCTGAAACCGCCTCCTCCCACTGATCATTTCCCCTCTCTCCCCCGCCTCGTTTGCAGCCGGAGTCGACCGGAACGCCCACCACTCGAAGCTCCTCCGCCGCAAGACCTCGTCGCCGGCGAACCAGGCCACCCCGGCGACCGTAACTACCTCCACCTGAATGGCGACTCTGCTCTGAGTCCAACGGTGCCATCATCTCACCCCGCCGTGCCCTGCTTCGCCACCGGTGAGCACGCTGCCCTCTGTCATGGTCGAGAGATGGCCAGTGGGCCCCCTGTCATCCTCACCTCTCTCTCACCCCCTCTCTCTCCCATTGGCAGCTGGCCCCCGCCCGTCAGGTTCAAACCTGGCGCGCGTGCGCGCGTCAGCTCGGCTGGGCCGCGTCGCTGGCTGGGCCGCTGCCCTGCGGCTGTTCTCGCCCAGCAGACACAATGCTCCTTCCCCTTTTTCTTTTTCTGTCACTTTTCCAAAAATTCCACAGGATAAAATATATGTCCAAATAAATTAATTCCAACTCCTAAATTCCTAAAGTATTGCAACCTATTTAATGGTGCAACTTTCATTCAAATCCAACAACCTTTTCTTCACTGTAAATATTTAAATGTGATTTTAAGCATTTAAATATACTTTTGTAAATCCATTTCTCCTATTCTGCTACTCCAAATCCAAAACTAGGAATTTTCCCCTTCTTAGTTTTCACCCTAGTATTTAACAAAAATGAGTTGACATTTTTCTCAGCACTTTGGTTTTTCTGTTTTATTATTGCCTTATTTTTCTCGTTATTATTTTGCGATGATAGATTGCGTTGCTGACGAAGGAGTTGGACCAGAAGACTTTGAAGACCCAGAAGACTTTGTTGAGCCAGGCAAGCAGCCCTTTGACCATGTCTATGAAACCCTTTTTATGCATGTCATATAGCACTCTTATTGCTTGCATCGGAGACATGATACTGTGATGACCACATGGGGTGGTTTGCCACCGTTACTTCCTCGTTGATACTTGCATTGTGCATGGCCCTACCTTCTTATGAGGGTTATGCCGGTGGGATTAGATAGGATGCTAAGTAGTGCTACGCAAAAAGGGACGGGGATATGCATGGTAATGGAGGCAAGGCATTTTCAAAAGACTTTTCGAAAACCCCATCGGGTGCCACTTATGCCCGGGGGAGATGATGAGTTGGGTAGCACTTGATGACGAAGTGGTGTACCAAGGCAAGTGTGTGTGTTGTTTTCAAAACGGATTGGTTTAAGTTGCGACCGTTATTCCAACCTTACATGCGCAACCACTCTACCCTTGTATGGGAAAGGGCATTATTGATTACCTAGCTTGGAGCCCGCATTACTAGTGACGGGGGAGAGTTGGTGCTCTGTCTCGTGTTGGGGTCGTGCCAGGTAGGGCGGCCATGACTGTTTTCACAGGGCACCGGATACACCGTTGTGTCCCCTCTCGGATGTTACAATCTCGAGTGTGTCCCATATGATGTACATCGTGAGGATGCAGAACAACGAGTGGACTCCTTGTTAGTGTCGTCTAGGAAAGATAGTGATCGGGTGCTTACCCCGGGTACTTGAGGTATCGCGGGTCGTGGATGACACGGAAGTTCCCCGGATCTTGTGGGTAAAGTGTGCAACCTCTGCAGAGTGTAAAACTATTCGAATAGCCGTGTCCACAGTCAAGGACAGTTGGGTAACCGCTCTTGGGCTACGTCCACATGCTTACAAACCAGTGTGTGTGTTTGGATAAGTGGGAAGATCTACGTGGGTCAAGTCAAAGGACTTGACATGATTGAGTTGGGTTGATGGCCACTCTATTTATGTTGATATCTGTAACATGCCCTCATGGTTACTTGAACTCTCCTGATGCATGTCTTACAAGTTGTTGAGCATGTCATTGCACTCAAAACTAGCTTTCTGCAAAAATTTACCTATATCATGCATTGTTGTATCTTGAACCAAAGCATGGTTTGCTTGCGAGTACATTCAAAGTACTCATTGGCTTGCCACTGGTTATTTAATTGGCCAGGCATGGAAGAACCGGAGTTCGAAGAAGAGTTCTTTGGAGACGAACATGCGAACTAGGACGTTTCCCAGTCAGAATGCCTGTAGGGTTAAGGCGGATGGCATGGGTTCTACTTATCAACGAAGATTTCTGCTGCTTGTGTTTCATTTGATGTTCAACCCTTAAGGCTTTATCAATGTAAGACTTGACCATAATGGTCATAATTTGTGTAAGACGGTATAAGAATCTTGTTATTCAGCTTCTGTGTGTTTAGTGAGCATTGATCTCTGGGATCACTGTACACGTGCATTCGGTGATCTCGACTTATGAATCGGGGTCCCCACAGGAGAGGGGCGCAGATGGAGTGGCTCTCTCACCAGCACCTTTGGGAGCGTGGCCGTCCGGGTGCTATCGATGCTGCTCTCCTCCGGTGCCTCCTGCTCCTGCGTCGGCTGCGGGAGAAGTGGTGATGGCGCCGCCTTCCCCGACCACTTCCCCAGCAGCGTCCCCGTCCTCGTGAGCCTCCGCACCCCCTGCAACGTTGGAGGCCACGTGCGGCGGGGCCTTCAAGGTGGATGGGTGATCCGAAGAACCGAGCTTCTTCTCGGGCGCCATGATCGATGGTGTCGTTGAAGATGAAGATGGTGATGAAGATAACGCGCTGCGCACGCCTTCAGGTTCGCGCAAGTGCTACATCTTGAGCATGCGTTGGTTTTTCCCTTGAAGAGGAAAGGGTGATGCAGCAAAGTAGCGTAAGTATTTCCCTCAGTTTTTGAGAACCAAGGTATCAATCCAGTAGGAGGCCACATGCAAGTCCCTCGTACGTACACAAACAAATAAGAACCTTGCAACCAACGTGATAAAGGGGTTGTCAATCCCTTCACGGCCACTTGCAAAAGTGAGATCTGATAGAGATGATAATATTTTTGTTATTTTTATGATAAATAAAGATTGCAAAGTAAAAATAGATTGGAAACTTATATGATGGAAAATAGGCCCGGGGGGCCATAGGTTTCACTAGTGGCTTCTCTCAAGATAGCATAAGTATTACGGTGGGTGAACAAATTACTGTCGAGCAATTGATAGAAAAGTGCATAATTATGAGAGTATCTAGGCATGACCATGTATATAGGCATCACGTCCGTGACAAGTAGACCGACTCCTGCCTGCATCTACTACTATTACTCCACACATCGACCGCTATCCAGCATGCATCCAGAGTATTAAGTTCATAAGAACAGAGTAACGCATTAGGTAAGATGACATGATGTAGAGGGATAAACTCAAGCAATATGATATAAACCCCATCTTTTTATCCTCGATGGCAACAATACAATACATGTCGTTTCCCCTACTGTCACTGGGATCGAGCACCGCATGATTGAACCCAAAGCTAAGCACTTCTCCCATTGCAAGAAAGATCAATCTAGTATGCCAAACCAAACTGATAATTCGAAGAGACTTGCAAAGATAACCAATCATACATAAAAGAATTCAGAGAAGATTCAAATATTCTTCATAGAAAATCTTGATCATAAACCCACAATTCATCGGATCTCGACAAACACACCGCAAAAATAGTTACATCGAATAGATCTCCAAGAAGATCGAGGATAACTTTGTATTGAGATCCAAAGAGAGAGAAGAAGCCATCTAGCTAATAACTATGGACCCGAAGGTCTGTGGTAAACTACTCACACATCATCGGAGAGGCTATGGTGTTGATGTAGAAGCCCTCCGTGAACGATTACCCCTCTGGCGGAGCGCCGGAAAAGGCCCCAAGATGGGATCTCATGGGTACAGAAGTTTTGCGGTAGTGGAATTAGGTTTTCGTGGTGCTCCTCGATGGTTTCGGGGTATGTAGGTATATATAGGAGGAAGAAGTAGGTCGGTGGAGCCACGAGGGGCCCATGAGGGTGGAGGGCGCGCCCAGGGGGTGGGCGCGCCCCCTGCCTCTTGGCCTCCTCGTTCGTTTCTTGACGTCCACTCCAAGTCCTCTGCATCATGTTTGTTCCAAAAAAAATCACGCTCTCGAAGGTTTCATTCCGTTTGGACTCCGTTTGATATTCTTTTTCTGTGAAACACTGAAATAGGGGAAAAACAGCAATTTGCACTGGGCCTTGGGTTAATAGGTTAGTCCCAAAAATAATATATAAGTGTATAATAAAGCCCATTAAACAACCAAAACCGAATATATAATAGCATGGAGTAATCAAAAATTATAGATACGTTGGAGACGTATCAAGCATCCCCAAGCTTAATTCCTGCTCATCCTCGAGTAGGTAAATGATAAAAACAGAATTTTTGATGTGGAATGCTACTTAGCATATTCTTCAATGTAATTTTCTTTATTGTGGCATGAATGTTCAGATCCGAAAGATTCAAGATAAAAGTTTAATGTTGACATAAAAATAATAATACTTCAAGCATACTAACCGAGCAATTATGTCTTCTTAAAATAACATAGCCAAAGAAGGCTCATCCCTACAAAATCATATAGTTTGGCCATGCTTCATTTTCGTCACACAAGAATGCTCTCATCTTGCACAACCCCGATGACAAGCCAAGCAATTGTTTCATACTTTAGTAATCTCAAACTTTTTTCAACTTTCACGCAATACATGAGCGTGAGCCATGGATATAGCACTATGGGTGGAATAGAATAATGATGATGGGGGTTGTGTGGAGAAGATAAAAAAGGAGAAAGTCTCACATTGACGCGGCTAATCAACGGGCTAGGGAGATGCCCATCAATTGATGTCAATGCAAGGAGTAGGGATTGCCATGCAACAGATGCACTAGAGCTATAAATGTATGAAAGCTCAACAAAATAAACTAAGTGGGTGTGCATCAAACTTTCTTTCTCATGAAGACCTATGACATTTGAGGAAGCCCATTGTTGGAATATACAAGCCAAGTTCTATAATGAAAAGTTCCCACTGGTATATGAAAGTGACAAAACAAGAGACTCTCTATCATAAAGATCATGGTGCTACTTTGAAGCACAAGTGTGGAAAAAGGATAGTAGCATTGTCCCTTTTTATTTCTCTTTTTTTCCTTTTTTCCTTTTCTTTTTTTGGCCTTTCTTTTTTATTTATTTGGCCTTTCTCTTTTTTTATTTGGGACAATGCTCTATTAATGATGATCATCACACTTCTATTTATTTACAACTCAATGATTACAACTCGATACTAGAACAAAGTATGACTCTATATGAATGCCTCCGGCGGTGTACCGGGAAGGGCAATGAATCAAGAGTGACATGTATGAATAATATGCATGGTGGATTTGCCACAAATACGATGTCAACTACATGATCATGCAAGGAAATATGACAATGATAAAGCGTGTCATAATAAACGAAACGGTGGAAAGTTGCATGGCAATATATCTCGGAATGGCTATGGAAATGCCATAATAGGTAGGTATGGTGGCTATTTTGAGGAAGATATAAGGAGGTTTATGTGTGATAGAGCGTATCGTATCACGGGGTTTGGATGCACCGGCGAAGTTTGCACCGACTCCCAAGGTGAGAAAGGGCAATGCACGGTACCGAAGAGGCTATCAATGATGGAAGGTTGATAGTGTGTATAATCCATGGACTCAATATTAGTCATAAAGAACTCACATACTTATTGCAAAAATCTACAAGTCATCAAAAACCAAGCACTACGCGCATGCTCCTAGGGGGATAGATTGGTAGGAAAAGACCATCGCTCGTCCCCGACCGCCACTCATAAGGATGACAATCAAAGAACACCTCATGTTTCAAATTTGTTACATAAAGTTTACCATACCTGCATGCTACGGGACTTGCAAACTTCAACACAAGTATTTCTCAAATTCACGACTACTCAAGTAGCACAACTTTAATATTACCACTTTTATATCTCAAAACAACTATCAAGCATCAAACTTCTCTTAGTATTCAATGCACTTAAAAGTTTTTACCTTGGATGCCTATCATATTAGGACTAATTTTATAACCAAAGAAAATTACCATGATGTTCTAAAGGACTCTCAATATAATATAAGTGAAGCATGAGAGGTCAATTTTTTCTATAAAATATAACCACCACCGTGCTCTAAAAGATATAAGTGAAGCACATAGAGCAAAATTGTCTATCTCAAAATATATAAGTGAAGCACATAGAGTATTCTAATAAATTTCGAATAATGTGTATCTCTCTCAAAAGGTGTGTACAGCAAGGATGATTGTGGATAACTAACAATCAAAGACTCAAATCATACAAGACGCTCCAAGAAAAACACATATCATGTGGTGAATAAAAATATAGCTCCAAGTAAAGTTACCGATGGACGAAGACAAAAGAGGGGATGCCTTCCGGGGCATCCCCAAGCTTAGGCTTTTGGTTTGTCCTTAGATTTTACGTTGGGGTGCCTTGGGCATCCCCAAGCTTAGGCTCTTGCCACTCCTTGTTCCATAATCCATCAAATCTTTACCCAAAACTTGAAAACTTCACAACACAAAACTTAACAGAAAATCTCGTGAGCTCCGTTAGCGAAAGAAAACAAAACACTACTTCAAGGTACTATAATGAACTCATTTTTTATTTATATTGGTGTTAAAACTACTGTATTCCAACTTCTCTATGGTTCATAAACTCCATTACTAGCCATAGATTCATTAAAATAAGCAAACAACACACGAAAAACAAAATCTGTCAAAAACAGAACAGTCTGTAGTAATCTGTAACTAACGCAAACTTCTGGAACTCCAAAAGTTCTAAAATAAATTGCTGGACGTGAGGAATTTATCTATTAATCTTCTTCAAAAATAATCAACTAAACAGCACTCTCCAGTAAAAAGTTGTAGCTAATCTCGTGAGCGCTAAAGTTTCTGTTTTTTACAGCAAGATCGCAAAGACTTTCCCCAAGTCTTCCCAAAGGTTCTACTTGGCACAAACACTAATTAAAACATAAAACCACATCTAAACAGAATCTATATGTATTATTTATTGAATAACAACAAGTAAAAATATTGGGTTGTCTCCCAACAAGCGCTTTTCTTTAAAGCCTTTTAGCTAGGCATTGATAATCTTAATGATGCTCACATGAAAGACAAGAACTGAAGCGCAAAGAGAGCATCATAAAACACGTGAAAAACACATCTAAGTCTAACATACTTCATATGCATAGGCATATTATAAGTAAACAAATTTGCAAGGCAAGCAAAACTAGCATATGCAAGGAAGAAGAAAGTAACGATAGCAATCTCGACATGACGAGAGGTAATTTAGTAAGATAAAAATTTCTACAACCATATTTTCCTGTCTCATAATAATTACATGTGGGATCATAAGAAAATTCAACAAAATAGATTTTACATAAAATATTTTCAACTCGATCCACATGCATGCAAAGTTGACACTCTTCCAAAATAGTGGGATTAACATTAGCTAAAGTCATGACCTCTCCAAACCCACCTTTATCAAGAACTTCATAAGATTGAACATTCTCCAAATATGTGGGATATAAAGTTGACACTCTTCAAAACCCACTTTCAATACTATTGCAAACACTAATATCAATCTCATATTCATCATGGGGCATAAATAAATTTTCAAGATCATAAGAAGAATCACCCCAATCATGATCATTGCAACAAGTAGTAGACATAGCAAAACTAGCATCCCCAAGCTTAGGGTTTTGCATATTATTAGCACAATTGACATCAAGAGAATTTATAATAAGATTATTGAAATCATTATTTTCATCGATGGAACTATCATGTATGGGTGCAATAACAACGATCTCATGTTTAACATAAGGAACTATAGCAAATTCGTCTTTATAAATATTGGCATCAGGGCCACAAGAATAGCAAGCATCATGTTCATCAAGGGGTATTTAAATCAAATCATCGGAATCACAATTATCTATAGATTTGTGCATATCATTATTTTCTTCCAAAGCAACAATCATTCTCTCAATAAAT